>JAWWEV010000115.1:5030787-5043961 GCA_035583235.1 Hafferia zeledoni
AGGGATCAGGCAGGAGGATGTGCCTGCCCTGGGATGGGGAAGCAGGAGAGGGATCAGGCAGCAGGATGTGCCTGCTCTGGGATGGGGAAGCAGGAGGGGGCTCAGGCAGCAGGAGAGGGATCAGGCAGGAGGATGTGCCTGCCCTGGGATGGGGAAGCAGGAGAGGGATCAGGCAGGAGGATGTGCCTGCCCTGGGATGGGGAAGCGGGACAGGGATCAGGCAGGAGGATATCCCTGCCCTGGGATGGGGAAGCAGGAGGGGGCTCAGGCAGCAGGAGAGGGATCAGGCAGCAGGATATCCCTGCCTTGTGAATGGTGGAGCACAGCACAGGGGTGCCAATCCCAGGATATTTGGCACACAGACGGTGCCTCCCTGTGAAGGGAATGAGGGGCAGGGCCTTTCCCAGCATTAACAGCTCCAGCTCCAGCCCAGCCATGGCTTTTCCCGGTGCCTGGCTGGGATGGGGCTGGCATTCCAGCTCCTCTGAGCAGTGGGAAGGCTGGGAATCTGGCCTGGCTAAATTCATTTACTCCTCTGCTTGCTCCTTTAGTTACAGGGGGGCTGAGCCAGCTTGGCAGTACTCTGGTATTTCAGTAAAATTAGATATTAATTTTCCCCTAAATGCTCTATAATTTTATTTTATTAAAGCTTTTACAAGGAGAGAGAGGGGGGGTTTTTTACCCCACCCCAAATGGGTGCCAATAAAACCTTCATACCTTACTGCAACCTCAGGTAGTCCCTGTTGGCAAAAAACCCATGTAATGAGAGAAATTATATATATATTTTAAATACATATTAGAGAAAGGATATAAAACTTTATGGACACTGTGTTTCCTACCCCTCTGCTTCACAAAGCCAACTTTCTCAAGCCTCTCACACCAAATGCTGAAGGGAAGAGGGAAATCAACCTTTTGGCAAATGGGGAGATCACTGAGGGCTCTTCCAAACAGTTTTCCTGTGAGATTAATGCCTGATTTTAAGGTCTGGTGCCGTAGGAACTGAGGTGGGATTGGAAGAGAGTGACCCAGAGCCTGCCCTGTGTTTGAGGGACTGGCAATGGGAATTCCCAGTGCACACAGAGGGGGTTCAATCACAGCATCCCCAAATGCTTTGGGTGGGAATGGCCCTCAAAGCCCATCCAGTCCCAAACCCCTCAATGCTCAGACAAAAAGTCCCTTCACCATCATCTCCCTCAGACCACAAGGATTTTGCATAAAAAGGGCTTATTCCTTGGATAAACTGGAGTAGCCAACTGCTCAGTCTTAATTAAAACGAGCTCAGGATCTGCTCCAGCTTCCAGGTGTTTATTGGGAAAATTTGTTTGCAGCCACAAAGGGAGCTCACCCAGCCCTTCCCCAGCACTCACTCACACAAAGCTTTAATATCTGATAATGTTATTTAATAAAATCTGTTACAAGGTTCTTAAATAACTCTTTATGAGCCTTTCTGATTTATGCCATGACACAGAACCTCGGGTGTATTTATTTTATGTTATTACAGATGTGTAAACTGATATTAATTGTACACAATTCCCCCTGAAGTCTAAGAACTGATTTTTTTCTCTTTTTCCCTTGGCTATATAACTAGACATATAATAATTCCTACAGAAGGTAAAACCAGCACATACAGTAAAAAAAAAAAGGATGAAAAATGTTTGTGCAGCTCTGCCTTTCATTTTAAATGAATATAAATGTTCGTATATGTCATAAATTTAAGCTGCAAGTAAATTACTGCCAAGTCCCGAGTCCATCTCATGTTTGAGTCCCGGAGTAAAATAGAAAACATTTGTTGAATCAGTCTGCTGAAAGCAGCAAGGAAATGATGTCATGTTGGTGAAATATGCAGGTTTGATACAATCCAATTAGCACTCGCGTTGCTTTCCAGCAGCAGGTTTGCTGGGAGCACTGGGATGGCTGGCGAGGGCTGGCATTGCTTTGGAGGGGGGTCTGCCAGGAAAAACCTCTCAGTTTGCCCCTTTTCTGGGGGTAAAACACTCCCCAGCCCCCCGTGCTCACCTGCTGGGGCCACGCCTGGCACAGCCCAGGAGAATGGCCCAAAGTCAAAGGAGCAGGAGCTGCATCCCAACTTTCTGAGCCTCCAGGGGTTTCCACCCAAACTCCAGCTCTGCAAGTGATAAACACAGCTGAGGGAGCCACAGCATCAAAAAGAAGGCAACTAGAGGCAGGATACCTTTCTCTTCCAGTGGGATTTACAAAACATTTCAGCATCTGGAACAAGGGACATTAGTTTTGATTATTTCCTTATGATATTTATTCAATTTGTTGTACTTAAAACTCTCCTTGTTTTCTCTTCTCTCTCTGCCTCCCTCTGTCCTTCTCTTTCATCCCCATATTTCTGTCCATTTGTCAAGCACAGCTAAAAAGGGGGGGGGAAAAGCAGTGTCAGGAAAAAAGGACAGAAATATGTCACCAATGTGGCCTTTTCTTGGTTTGTGGCACTGCATGAACTGCCTGTCTGTGCAGGAAAAAGTAAAGCAAGGGTTGAGTTTGACATTCCAGTGCCCAAAAGCCATGAAAGTGAGGCTGAAATCACATCCTTGGGCAGGGCATTTCCCCAGACCTCAGCTAATGATGGGATGCTGGTGGATGCACACGGGTTGGGATGGGAGCTTGACTTGAACTCCTGTTAAAGATTGAATTAAACTTTTATTGTTCATTATTATTGAATTAAAGTTGCCATTTCTGGCTGGCACAGGGACATAAGACTCACTCGAGGCTTCATAAACCACCAAAGCAGCAGAAATGGTGATGCCAACATGGTCTGGGTTGGAAGGACCTCGAGGATTCTTCAGTTCCAGCCCTGGAAAAGGCGTGGGAGGTGGGAGAGCCCTCCCAGCTGTGAGTCCAGAGGAGGCCACTCACTGGATCAGAGGGAAAGGCTCAGAGAACTGGGGATGTTCAGCCTGGAAAGAGGGTTTAGGGTGAGCTCATTGTGGCCTTCCAGTACCTGAAGGGGGTCCATAAAAAACATGGAGAGAGACTATTTCCAAGGGCCTGGAAGGACAGGACAAGGGGAATGGCTTCCCACTGGCAGAGAGTGGCTTTGGATTGGCTATTAAGGAAAAGCAGGCCTGACTTCTGCTCCTTTTTCTCTCTATTGTCTCTCCCCGTGGCCCAAACACGTTTCTCAGCAGCTGATAATTTATTCCATGCTTGCTCCAGCCCCCCAGCTGTATCCCAGGGCACTGCAAACCCACTTCCATCAACACTTCCCTCAGGCTGGAGCAGCTGGATGGCTTGGGATGAGTGCAGGCAGCAAAGAGGGGGAACAGAGAGAGAACCCCATCCGGAAAGGCATCGGAGCAGCAACACCCCCAAAATCCCCACAGAGCTCAGGAGACCTCGGCTGTTCCCTGGGGAAAGCAGCTGGCCAGGGTTTAACAAGGAGGAAGGAGAAGGGGATTGACCTGATTTGCAGAAGGTGCATCAGGGAAGATCTTCTCCAAAAAGCAGAACAGTCTCAGCTGTGGTTATTAAAAGATGTGCTTTAGGTGTTGGGAAAGGTGGATCCATAAATGCTCCATTCCCCATTCCAGGTGTCCAGCTCATCAATGCAGAGAGCACAGGGATTCTGGAGGAGGAAACAATTATTCCTGGGCACAGGATATTTTTCCTTTTGCCACTGAAAGTAATGACATTTAAAAATGGAATTTCAGAAGAAAAGAAGAAATCTTCACACTTTCAGGTCAAATTCAGCTATTGATTTCAGCCAGAAAGAAGCACAGATTTTCCTTTTATTTTGGGGGGAAATGTCAAAACATTTCACTTTGGACTTGCTAAAGCCTTTGACGTTTCCCAAGCAAAACCTTTAAGCCTTTTGTTTCCAAACAGCATTTGTTTATTTCCAATTTGACCTAAATTAACAGACAAAAGTCAGAACAAAAGAGTTAAATAACTCAGCAAAACAAAACAAAGTACTTCGGATGTTTCAGGTTGACCCAAGATGACATGTTTTGGGTTTTATATTTTCCCCTCTAAAGCTGAGATTCAACATGTTGTGGAATTTTTTTTTATGTCTGGTTTGGTCAGGAAGCCAAAAAATCCATTATCGGCCCAGCTTTTCTGCAGGCTCTGTGGTGAGGAGAGATCCTGCTGCTCTTCCCTCAGGATGGGCATGGTGAGGAGCCAGAGGAGCCCTTTGGGTTGATGGGACAGCACAATTATCCTCATGGAGGGTGGAGAACAAGGAGAGTTGTGGCTCAGACCCAGCTGCTGAAAATGTGTGTTGGCATCTCTGGGTCTCCAGCTGGAGAGGGACTTGGGGCAAGGGATGGAGGGACAGGACAAGAGGGAATGGCCTCACACTGACAGAGGGCAGAGGATACTAGGAAAAAATTCTTCCCTGTGAGGACTGGGAAGCCCTGGCACAGATTGGGCAGAGAAGCTGTGGCTGCCCCATCCCTGCGAGTGTCCAAGATCAGGTTGGATGGCACTTGGAAGAAACTGGTCTAGGGGAAGGTGTCCCTGCCCATGGCAAGAGGGTGGCACTAGGTGAGCTTAAAAGCCTCGTCCATCCCAAACCAGTCTGGAGTTCCTTACAAACTGCTGCAAACCAGTTTTGTGCTGATTGGAGGTGACCCAGTCACTGGGAATCGCAGGTGCTGCTGCTCCATCTCATCCCAGTGAGAGTGATGTCCATCTCACCCCAGTGGGGAGTGATGTCCATCTCACCTCAGTGGGAAGTGCTGCTCCATCTCACCCCAGTGGGGAGTGATGTCCATCCCATCAGTGGGCAGCAATGTCCATCTCACCCCAGTGGGGAGTGATGTCCATCCCATCAGTGGGCAGCAATGTCCATCTCACCCCAGTGGGCAGCGATGTCCATCTCACCCCAGTGGGGACTGATGTCCATCTCACCTCAGTGGGAAGTGCTGCTCCATCTCACCCCAGCGGGGAGTGATGTCCATCCCATCAGTGGGCAGCGATGCTCCAAGTCCCCTCCCATGCAGGAGTGTGATTCCAGCTCCCCTCTCTGGGGAAGTTTCCTGTGGAAAGCAATCCCAGCTGGAAGTGCTGCTGTGGGAGCAGGCAGGGCAGGGCAGGGGATTATTCCAGCTGCCCCCATTGTCCTCCGAGCTGGCTGAAAGGGGTAATTCAACCCCGGAGATAACAAACCCACCCCAGCAGTTGTGTTGGCATTTCCCATGAAGCTGGTGGCGGTTTAAGGGGCCTTTTAACAAATTATCAGGATATCTGGCTCCTTCCAGGTGCTGAGTGTGTCTGTGCCGAGGCTTCTCTCTGGTCATTAACAGGCAGAAAACTTTAATTAACTCCAGCACTCCCTGGACACCTGTCAGGAATTCAGGTACCACATTTCCCATTCCAGTGCACAGAGTCCATCCCAGGAGATACTCACGACTTTATGAAGCATTTCCTTGTTTTCCTGCAATGTTTTTCCATCAAAGTGTAAGGTTAACAGGTAAAATTTGTACCAGGTTAGTTAGTAATATATATACATATATTTTATATATATAAATAAATAAATAGATATATTTTATATATATATGTATATGTATGTATGTATGTATTATATATATGCACATATATAAAATATAGATATATAAATAATGCTTAAACCAATTTACAGCAAAAATTATGAAAAAATTATAACAGTTTAATATCTATGTTATAATATATTGTAAGATATGCCACTTTAATATATATAGTAAAACACAGTTTCATATTATACCAGTTTAATATATATATATAAATACATATATAAACATATAGGTTGATTTTATACCATTTTAATGTATATATTAAAATACAGTCTGAGAATAAACCAGTTTAACATATATAAAATATAATCTAAGATATACCTGTTTAATATAGATATTAAAATATAAACTCTGATGATCCCAGTCAATAAAACTGGAGAGCAGTTGTGCCCTTTGGCAGCATTTCTGGCTGAGTGGCCTCCATGTGCAGCTGGGCCTGTTAATTCGGGCTGCCAGCAGATTTCCCAGCTGATTCCAGAGGTTGGCTGGAATTCCGGGACTGATTAGCTGCAAAGTCAGTGGCTCCTGTGCCAAAAGGGACCATCGGCATCACATCCTTCCTCCTCACAGCCCAACATTTCTTGATTGCCACTGCTGGGGAGGGAAGAAGATCCAGAAAACCACTGGGATTTGTGGGCACGTTCTGATGCAGGGACTGAGCTTTGGATCCCTCATTTCCCACAGGCAGAGGGTCCCAGGGCTCAGTATTTATCCCATGGAAGGCTGAAGACCTCAGAGCTGTGTTTAAATCCCACCTGGTGTCAGATTTTCCTGCAGATGAAGCACCAGCTCCCCTGCACATGTCCGTGTATCCGTTTTATTCAGGCAATTCAATAGCCTGGTTCAATTCACCAGAATTCATCCAGCTTAAGTATTTTTCCATCTTCTGCTCAACCTGTTTTATGATTTATCAATTACCTATTTCACATCGATCATGGGTTTAACTTTTACACTCCGTAAATCACATTCCTGGCTGAAGAAACAGAGGGGTTTTTTTTTTACAACTGCACAAAAAGCCCCTCACCCTCATCTCATTGTATGAGACACCACATTTTCTGTTCAGTATTTAAACCATCATTTGCAATCGATGCGATTCAGCGATGAGTCAGAAGATTTGCAGGATGATCGTGAGGTTATAGTGACCTTTTGAGGATAAACTGTATTAAGTATTAATCTTTCCTACAAATAAACCTGATTTCCATCAGTAGCTGGCTGGGATTTTTTTATCCTTGCTGAGTATTCCACTCCTTTTTTTGGAGAAAGCCTCTCTGTACCATCGTGCTGTCTTGGGCGCTTTGAGAGGAGCTGCCCTTCCATTCAAACTCAGCCATGACTTTCCATTGACCATGGGAGGTTTTGTGCCCAAGCCTTGTTTTGTGAAGCACTTACTGAAACTCTGCCTGAAAAAACAAACAGGGAGCTGCGATCCCTCTGCCGCATCCCGAGGGGACGCGGCCATTGAGCTCCGGCCGCAGAATTGCACCAGGCCAAATGCCAATTAACATTCTGCAAGGCTTTGCTGCTAATCACCCATTGTGCCCGACCTCCACCAACTCCCGAGGACTTGGAAAGGCTCGGGAAAATCCCGGCTGCGTGAAGGGTGAGGGTGGAAACTTGCACGGGCTCTGCCGCTTATTTATGGTGTGGTTTCCTGAAGGATTGTCCAAGGCAGATGCAGAAACGGCTCCAAACGAGACCGAGATCCCTGCGGTGGTTGGTGCTGTGTGGAAATGGGATATTTGGCAGTTTCTGTCCCAGAGAACGGGGGGATAAGGGGAAAGATGGAGAAAGTGCAAGGACTCACCTAGGAATTTTAAATGTCGCTGTTTTGTGGTGTCGATCCCATTGGCAGGAAGAAAGGAATTACTGCTTTGCAAAAATACCCCTAAAAAGCAACAAAGCCACGCTGGAAACCTGTTCCAGAAGAGCTCCAAGGCTGAAGGTCACCACAAACCCTTCTCCTTGGAGGGACAGCCCCTTTGCACGCTCTGAGGGATCAATGGGATCCCATTCATAAGAATCAATGGAATGAACTGATGTGATAATTAAGGAGAGTTTTATGGATTCACCTGGAACGCCACCCCCCGGTGGAAATTGTTTTGTTTCAAGGTTTTAACGTGGCAAAAAAACCCTTTCACAAACCAGAATTGCTGCTACAGTTGATGATACCATGAAAAATGTTCGTCTTACCCTCAGAAATCACATTCTCAGTGTTTTAAAGCAATGCAAGATAAAACATTATCAACAGCATTTGGGGGTTCTCTGCCAGGGACCAGCTGGTGGCAAATGCTTTGAAATGGGAACAACTCAGAAATTTCAGAAATGTTTGCAAAAAAAAAAAAAAAAAAAAGACATTTTCACTTTTTGACCAACTCTGCTATTGATTATCCAATCTGAACAAGGAATGCTTGTTGAATTTTATGGAAAATGATAGTGGGACTATATGAAACTGGCCATAAAAGATAACAGATTTTGTTTTAAAGTCAGATAAAAGTTATAGTCCCATGTTATTTGGCATATGAATTTCCTATGATACCAATAAAAATGTTACTTCTAAAGCATTTCCTGAGGAATGGCTCTAACCCCAAATGATCGTGGTTATTTGCTGAGGAAAATAGGGTTTATCCCGGCCAATAAACCTCTGCAGATTTATTAACCTGGGCAGCACTCAGGCACTCCGGGCACCAATCCCCTTCCAGCTGGCGGAATTAATAACACCCATACAATGAAAAAGATCTCTTGCACTCCAAGCCCATCGCCTGCATAATGTCACACATAAAGAGTTTACTTCGCAGCCCTTTAGCTCCATTTTCCCGTTCTTCACAGAAGTCTTCATTCACAATGGGGTGGTTCTGTTTAACCGGTGATATTTGCCGTGGATCACGTTACTCCCGCTATTCCCTGCAGATGAAGGAAAGCCGAGCAGGAACTAACAGGGAAAAGCCTCGCAAGATGAGCATTTGAAACACCCTGGAACGCTGGTTGTGCTTCCAAGGTGATGGCAGTGAGGCCCCCGCTGCACCCCCAACCCCCAACAAGCCTCCACAGCCCCAGCCCCTGGGAATTCCATGAGAAAATCAACAGGGAAAAGGCCAAAGGGAGAGTCAGGGCAGCTCTTTTCTCCACAGGTCCCGGGCAGTGGCCAAGCAAACGTCCTGCAATGTGGGAACTGAGCCCCCCAGTTGTTCTGCTGAGCCAATGGAGTTTTTCATGTTATCAGGTAATTTTAGGTGATTTTTTTTAATGTAGGAGTAGCTGACTTAACCTGAGAGATGCAAATAGGGTGGCTTGCTCAGCAGCCCCCACCTGGAGGGAAAAGGTTGGGCTTAAGATGAGGAATCACCTTTGGGAGAGGGACAATGGAGGTAAAGGTGAGACTGGACATGGCATTTAGTGCCAACGTGGGGTTGGATTAAGGGTTGGACTTGATGATCTCAGAGGTCTCTTCCAGCCCAACTGATTCTATGATTAAATCCTGAAACACTCACGTTGCTTCTTTTAATTTTTCGTCATTTTACCCCCAAACCAGCTCCCACTGTTTAATTCACCCCATATTTCCCAGGGCCAAGGATCCAGTGCAGTGTGCTCCACAAATGTTTGTTCCTTTGGAGAGCAGAGCAATCAGGGGTTTATCCCACCCACTGCCTTTGCATCCTTGGGATCACAGAATTATGGAATGCTTTGGGTTGGAAGGGACCTTTAAAGGACATCCAGTCCAAGCCCATGGCATGGACTGGGACACTGCCCATAGAGTAGGTTGGTGGGACAGTGGAGAGCTGTGGGACAAAGTGACTGCCATGAGCTCCATCCCAGCTCGGTGTGGATCAGAGAGGATGGGACAGGTCAGGGGGGCAGCATTTGGGGGAAAGTCTCCTCATTTCAGGCCAAGGGCTGAAGCAGCATCCCAGAGCTGCAGATGCTCCATGTGGGATTCCCTCATCCCATGGAGCAGAGATGGACTGGGGGACATGTGGGACAGAGCTCCCAGCCATGTGGGATTCCCTCATCCCATGGAGCAGAGCTGGACTGGGGGACATGTGGGACAGAGCTCCCAGCCATGTGGGATTCCCTCATCCCATGGAGCAGAGATGGACTGGGGGACATGTGGGACAGAGCTCCCAGCCAGGGCTCCTCCTGTGGCACCTCTGCAGCCAGAGAGAGCACAGAGAGCCCTGGAACCCCCAGAAACATCCCAGCCTCACCTGGCACACAATGCTGGGGATGGATGGGAGTGAGAGGGTTAACGGAGGGATTTGGATTTTTGACAAATCAGCACATTCTGCTCTAAGAAATGTCTGTATCTGGAGAGGGAGGGGGGGAAAGCACCGGCCAAACTCTGCATTTTTATAAAGCCCAACCTAAGTCTGCAGGCCCTGTATTAAGGCAAACAGCATGTTTGCAGGTAATTAGTGTTTATAATCAGTTTGTAAAGCTAAAGTGACTCCAGATCCAAGGCACTCAAGGAAAAGGAGTCCGTAGGAAGGGTTTTTCCTGTGTGCATGCATGCAAATGCCAAATTAACATCTGCACACAATATATGCTCTGGTCAGACCCAAAATATTGTTGTGGTTATGGCCAATTCACTTAAAAGCCGATATGTTTAAAACCTCACATTAGTATGGATGAAATGTTTTCTGTTCCTTTAACTTATTTTAGGGCTGGGTTGGTTTTTTTTTAAGTTAAAGTTTCACATTAACGGTACTTATAACCCACAGCTGTTTCCCTGTACCACATAACAATAGTGTTTTGTATCTCAGCAAGTTTGGAAATCTTCATGTTACTCAGTTCTTCCAAAACCAAAAGCAACCCCACTTGTTCCTTGAAATGGAAGAGGTATCTGTAGTGTTTGCAAAACAATTCGATTCTTGACAGCTTTTCATAAAGCTGATGTTTTGTTACTGCTTCGGAGACAAGATGAAATTTAATCCCGGGGCGGGATGACATTTGACAGTTTGGGCTCGGGGAGCTTTTCCTGTGGTTGTGTTCATCCTGCAGGTGATTTCCAGGCTGGTGAGGGGCTGTGGGTACCCCCAGGGGAGCCTGGGGATCCAGTTCCACCAAGGGAAGGGGCATGAAGAGAAGGGGCATGAAGAGAAGGGGCATGAAGAGAAGGGGCATGAAAAGAAGGGGCTTGAAGACAAGGGGCATGAAGAGAAGGGGCATGAAGAGAAGGAGCATGAAGAGGAGGGGCATGAAGAGAAGGGGCATGAAAAAAAGGGGCATGAAGAGAAGGGGCATGAAAAGAAGGGGCATGAAGAGAAGGCAAGAAAGTTGCTGGTGGTGCAAACCCAAACCCTGTGGAAGGATCCTCTGAACAACCCAGCAAGAAAAGGGCAGGTGAAATTCAGGGAGTTCTGACCATCCTTTACCAGACACACCAGTGGCTACTGACAGTTTCTTACCTTCATCTCCAGCCCTGCTGGTGGTCCTGAAAGGATGGATCCCACTCAGCTGGGAACCCTCGTGTGTGCATCACTCAACGCCACGTGCCTCCACGAGACATGGGACTCTGTGCTGGAGGTTCTGGGTGTAGCCTTGGCTTTGAGGGATGTGGCTTTGGAGGTCACCACTTGGCTTCCCTGGGGATCATGGGATGAACACAGGCAGAATTTGTGCAGCTCTCCTGCCAAAAACACAGAGACTGAGTTCCTGCCAGAGGGTGTTTTATTCTCACTTTCAAGCAGATTACGAAGCAGTTCATTGGGTGGTTGTTGGTTTTTTTTTCTCTCAGCACATTTCATCTCTTTCTTCAAACCTCCAGTTTGCTGGGAGAGGTTTTGAAGTGGCCTCATTTGTAATCTGACCTCACTTCTTGTCATATTTGCGTCACCGGCTCCGGGGGCCGGGCTTGGATGCTGACAACTATTCCCAACTTTAAAATATGACTTTTTGGCAACCCAAGGAAGAAAAAAGACAAATACCCTGCTGGCTTCAGAGTGTTTCTGCAGAAAAGGCTTTGTGGCACAACACAACTGCGACCAGGATTGCCCAGAGCTGTCTGATCCCACCCTGCCTTTTTCCTGCTGGTTATTGTGAGCCCAGTTACTTTCTCCTGTGGTGGATCCCAAGGAATGTGAGGAGCTGGGGTTGCTGCTGTGGATCCAAACCCTGCATGGCCCCACAAGCCTCCTGTGTTCTTCTGGGATCAGAAAAAGTCAACTGTGGCCCTCTGGCAGTGGCTACCACCCCCAGGACACGGATACCAATGGGACCCTGGGCATGGTCCTGCTGGGTTGTGGCTGCCACTTGGGCCTTGTGCATCCCTGGGGCTTTATGTGAGTCTGTGAGGTTTGGCAGCTCCAGCAGGGTCACCACAGCTGGGATCAGCTGACCAGCAACCCTTTTTGGCAAAGTGAGGTCTTCCCTGTGGGAAGGGGCACAGGAACAGCAGTGGGTCTGAGCAGAGGCAATTACAGCTCCTAAGAAATAAGCAGGGACTATTTTAAGGCCACTCCCCAAGGCTTGGGGAGCCAAGGCTGCCCATCAATCCCTCCCAGCTCCTCTTCCTCACTCATTCCAGCCTCTGTCGCATCAGCATCTGCAAGGTTGAAACCCAAAGAGGTTCCAGCCAGCCCCGAAATGAAAAACGTAAATATGAAATATTAAAACCAGATCTGCTCCAGAGAAGAACTTTGACATTGCCACAAATCTGAAGAAGAAAGGGAAAACTCTGGCATATAAATTCGGGATGACATCACTTTCTGGGAACCTGGTGCCAAAACAGGGCTATCTCTGGGAGAGCCACAGCAAAAACTTCAGTCAGCCTTGCCAGGTTAATATAACTTGGAGATTAAAAGTGCTTTCATATTCCTGCTGCAGGATGGGGGATGGGATGGGATGGGGGGTTGTTTTCCCAAGGAAAATATTACATTCCTGTCAGTAGTACCAAATCAAGGAAGGACAGACTTGTCATCCCTGTGCAAGTCATTGATCTTCCTTCCCAGCTTGCTCCAAAATCCATTGACTTGGAAGCTTCTGCAGGGAGACTGAAACCCACAGAACTTCTCAGTGGCTGAGTAACACTATAATTAGGGTTCAGGAAATTTTTTCCTTCGATTTATCATCACCAGCTTTCTACAAATTACTGAGGGGAGTGGTTGTCAGAGCTTGGACGTGGCTGTGCTCACTTTGCTCTCCCCCTGCAGCAGCTCCAGCCCCACACACACCACACACTTTGATGCTTTCCCTCTAAACCTTCCAATCACAAACCTCTCTCAGCACCTCCAGGGAGTAAAAGCCTGTTCTCCAGCCTCTCATCAGAGCAGCCAGCTGGGACACCAAGCAACAACACAAACATTGCAGCTGGACAAGGTGCTGATGTTGGTGGGGGTTCCCTGACAGAATCACAGCTGGGAAGATTTTCACTGTCACTTTGGGACATCCTGTGCAACACAGACACTGCTCTCTCTGTAGGGCTGCATCAGGCTCCAGGTGGGACATCCTGTGTGACACAGACACTGCTCTCTCTGTGGGGCTGCATCAGGCTCCAGGTGGGACATCCTGTGCATCACAGACACTGCTCTCTCTGTGGGGCTGCATCAGGCTCCAGGTGGGACACCCTGTGTGACACAGACACTGCTCTCTGTAGGGCTGCATCAGGCTCCAGGTGGGACATCCTGTGTGACACAGACACTGCTCTCTCTGTGGGGCTGCAT
>JAWWEV010000115.1:5044061-5057776 GCA_035583235.1 Hafferia zeledoni
CCTGTGTGACACAGACACTGCTCTCTCTCTGTGGGGCTGCATCAGGCTCCAGGTGGGACATCCTGTGTGACACAGACACTGCTCTCTCTCTGTGGGGCTGCATCAGGCTCCAGGTGGGACATCCTGTGTGACACAGACACTGCTCTCTCTGTAGGGCTACATCAGGCTCCAGGGGTTCCACCCCACAGCTGGCTCAGCAGCAGACACTGAGCAAAGGGGTGACTTGGAGCACCACACTCACCTGACTCTTGGGAGAACTCTGGGTTTGCTCAAACTAATGCAAATAATCCAAATTATTTCCTAGCAGGTGTTGTCAGTGTAAGAGTCAACCTTTTGTCCAGTGGCTCCCCACCTCAGGACCCCCTCAGGAAATTAATGCTCTTGTAGAAGACTCATCTGGTTTGGGACAGTTATTGGGCATCTCAAGCTGTGAAATGAGAAGCTGAGGTGGGATTTTCTTTGCCCATGGGCTGTGAGCAGCCAGGAAGGGTTATGGGGAAGGTCTCCATGGCCACCAGCACTGGTGGAAACCTGCTGGTGAACTGGTCTAGCCCAGTCCCCCACCTCAACCAAAACCTGTTTGCTAAGAGGAAATGTTATGAAGTGCCTGAGTGATTTGGGAATCACATTCCCATTTTCTAGCACAACTTAGGCAGTTGTGGGCAGGTTTATAACCCTGCAAATGATGGTTGGATTTGCAGCTTCTCTCGAGAGCTGGGCTCAAAGTCTCATGTGTTGCTCCAAGAGGACAAGAATTTAGCTACAGAGAACCCAAAAGATTTGTGTCAGTCTAGAGAGTTGTATAGAGGTGTTTTCCAGCCTGAGTAGCACTTACTGAACATTGACCCCCATGTGAGGGCCGGGTTCTTGGCCAGCAGGATCCTGGGATCATCCATGCAGATGTGGGACACTCATGGGATGCTAAGCCTGGTTCTTTCCCGGGCCAACACCAGCACCACTTGGTCTGTGAGGGCACCCCCTCCAACCAGCTCCTGTTTCCAGCTTCTCCAGGCACTGGCACAACCCCTGAGTGGGGAGCACTGGAAGCTCAGGGCCATGGGAAGGCACACCCTGCAGGAGCAGAGTCTGTGCCAAACATCTGCAAGCCCCAGTGCCCCAGCACAGCCTGCTCTGAACCAGAGGGATGGGTTTAAATATTTAGGATTCTCAACATGCTCAAAAGAAAAGCAATCCATGGTCCACCAGTGAGTCTCCAGTAACAGAGCCCAGGTCTGAGCGAGGCTGTAACATTCTCCATCCTGCTCAATGCTCTCCAGACAGTGCTAAAGATTTATGGGGCAGGTAGAGCTGATGGAAACAGTTTAAACCTCATTTGGTTTTTCAGAAAGAAAGAACCAGTTCATCAAAATTGACATGTGCAGAGGGATGGTATCGATTTTGACAAAACTGTCCCTGCAGAAGTGTCAGAGTAGATTGTTTCCACCCTCTCACTTTGTTACCATCAATTCCAAAAGTTCTGCTCCCATCAAGTCCAATTTTCCCTGGACTAAGTGAGTCTGCCTGCACAGCAGGAATCTGCTGTGAGCCTGGCTCGTGGCAAGGCAGAGCAGCACCTCGTGCTCAAGGGACTGATTTTATTTCAGCTTGATTTGGGGTCTCTGCTCCCAGCATTTTTCTGTGCCAGGGGATGACTTACCTGAGGCAGGCACTGAATTTCCCCAGGGATTCTCCCTATGGCCACTGGCCCTCAGGAAGGACTCCACCTGCTACAGTGGGGATACAGGGGCAGAGAGTGTTTTCCACCCAGCAAGGCTTCCCCTTAACCCTCCTCACTGGGGACACCACACCTTGGTGTCCTGGACCTGCTCCAAGGGGTGACAGTGGATCTGCATGGGACAGGCCACCAGGAGTGGCTTTTTGGATGCTCTGCCTGCACCAAAAATGCTGCTGGGCACAGAGACACGTTTTGGGTTGTATTTTTTTAATGAGAAAATCCTTTCTCCAAACGAAACCATAAAAATCGCATTTTTAATAAAGGCTGCTGCCAGTCCAAGAGTCAGGAAAAGAGCAGGAACCAGAAGGCTGAGTGCACAAAGCTCTTGTGGTTCCTCAGCGCTCCGTACCTGCAGCAGAACGGGATGGGAATGCGCTTGGCGTGGCCGCCTCTTCCCGCTGGGAAGGGGAGATGTTCCCGCTGGGAAGGTGAAGCTGCCCCGCTGGGAAGGTGAGGTGTTCCCGCTGGGAAGGCGAGGCTGCCCCACCGGCCGCAGCTGAACAGGCTGTAGCTGGGAATACGCTCCGTGTGTCCCCCTGTTCCCGCCGGGAAGGTGAAGCTGCCCCGCCGGCCGCATCGGGCTGCTGTTCCTGCTGTTCCGTGGCTGTGGATCAAGGGCTCTCCCTCTGGTGGCAAACTCCACCTGCCAGCGCACGGCTGGGGCTGCAGACAGAGGTCCCTGCGCTCGGGACATGCCCGTGCCCTCAGACGGTTCCTCCGGCTGCCCTTGCCCAGCCAGAGCCCGCAAAGGGACGCCTTTGCCTCGGCGCTCCGAGGGATGCTCAGCATCCAGCTGTTGTTTCAGGTTTGGGCAGCTCCAGGACAGTCTCGGAAGGGGAAAACTCCGGGAATAACTCGGGCACTCGCGCCCAATCCCAGCAGGACGCTGATGGAAAGGACTGGACTCTGCGCTGTGTCTCTGCCCGACTCCAGCTCTCCTGTCTTCTCACCCCAGATCCGTCAGAGTCCGCTGTTCCACCTCCACAGGATGCCTGGATGGAGGATGAGGAGTCACAGGGGGTGCTGAGAACCCAGCCCACGGCAAACACCCGTGCTTTTAAGGGTGTCACTGTCCATCATCTCTCCGAAGCTGCTCTGCCACACACCAGAAAGAAGCTTTCAATGGGTAGACCTGGCGGAGGACTAGCCAGGCCGTTAGTTTCAGGTGACTCCTCCATCCTCACATCCTTTAGAATCCAGTCAGTGACAGTTTGGCAGCAGATCTTGCCCTGGGACAATCCTCTCACCTACTTAAAATTCCCTCCTTCCCCTCCCAAGCTTTGCAGTGGGATGCACAGCCCGGCTAAAGCTGGAGGCTTCGCAGGGGCAGAGGCAAAACTGAATCTTGCCGCCCCGAGGCTGAAGCCAAACTAATTTCCTGGGGTGGGATGTGCTTGGCATCCCTCTCGCTGCCGCTCTCCCTCCCACAGAGCCGCTCGCTCTGCAGAAAGCCAGGCGTGTATTCTCCTGCCAGGATATTTCCTCCCTGCCCTGCTGGAGGACCTTCCCCTTCAGCAGACAATGAAGGGCCCGACGCCAATGGCAGCGGCTGGGGGAGCCACGGAATGCAAGAGCCTGGGGAGCCCATCCTGAACCGCCCCCGCCGTCTGGGCAGCAGGGGGGACACGGTGACAAGCCCTGGTGGGTGGGCAGCCCCCACCAGACTCCAGGTGAGGTGGGTGGGAGGTGGCCAGGACTGCCCTGTATCCCCACCAGGAGTCACCCAGTGAGGTCATGAACCCCCTGGGTGCAGCAGAAGCCCAGAATGAAGTGTGGGGAGCAGGACTGCAATGCACTCACATTGGGGTGGGGACACAAATCCAGGCCTGGCACGGGGCAATTCCAAGCGTGCACAAGGTGCCACAGTGTCCTCCCGCTCACAGACGTTGCCTGAGGCTGGGAGACCCCAGGAGAAGTGATGGTGCTCAGCCAGATCCCAAGAGAGGGAGGGAGGAAGGGAGGGAGGTCAGCGGTGTGTGCACACAGCTGTCACTTTTTATTAAGGTTTGTTATTAGAAAAATATATCATAAAACGTTGTGGCACATTTGTCCATTCCTGTTCCGGGGCAGAGGCTCTGGAAGGCAGATGGAGAAAGGGCTCCAGGATGGATGCTCCAGCGTGGGAAAGCCAGAAATCGCTCCCTTGGGCTGGGATAGAACCAGGGATGCTCCCAGAAGTGGCTGGGATGGACGCACTTGCTGCATCCAGCGATCTTCAGGGACGTGGGGAAGGAGAAAGAACAACTGAAAGCAAGAAGGGAACAAAAATAAGGAAGAAAGACTGAGTCTCTTCTGTCATCCCTTTCCGATCCAATGGAGGTAAAGTGCCACTCTGGGAATGTCCTGACCGAGATTCGCCACGGGAGAAAGTCCCCTCTCAGTGCCCAGGCTGTCTCCCTGTCCTTGCAGTGGCAGTGGCACTCTGAGAACAGTTCGGAGGCACTCTGGAAACAGTTCGACAGCACTTCAGGCTTCAGTTACAGTTTGCAGGTGCTTATTCCAAGAGTCCCTGTCTCTAAGCAGCTGCTCCCGGTTCTAGGACGAGGAGGTTGGGATAGAGAGTCCATGGATGGTGTTTAGAGGGTCCGGAGGTTTCCCCACAGGGCTGGTGGGTTTTCTGTCCACGACTGCAGGAAAGGTGGAAAGATAAAAACCAGACAACAAGGCAGGGGATTGATGGACTCCGAGCACATGGACCCACCTCCAACAGCCCCCAAGAGGAGTTCTGCCCCTCCGGGCTCCTCATCCAGCCCCTGGGAAAGGCAGCCCTTTGGAAAGGAGCTGGCAGGCTCCTTGTACCCAGGAGAAACAGAGAGGGAAAAGAGGAACGCGCCCAGTGACAGGGCCCACGGGGATGGCATTGCCAGGGACCGGCATTCACCTGGGGAGGGGACCCAGAGCAGTCCCATCCACACAGAGCACATCCTGAAAGAACATCCTTAAAGCTGGAGTGTCCTGGGAGGGGACTGTGCCCCCGGGGCTGGGAGGGGAAGGGGACGGCCCCGTCACACCATTCCAGCGGTTGGGAAACTCCTGCAGAGCTTCATCCCAGCCCCAGCTCCCGGCAAGGCTGGCCCGGCCCGCGGCAATCGCGCTCTCTCCATCCACCCACCGCCCTCGGGGACGGGGATATTTATCCCGGGGCTGCCGGGGGCACCGGGATAACCAGGGGGCGTTTGGGGAATTTGGAAAAGTCCTGAAATTAGAGGGTGAAACTGCCTGGCTGAATTTGTCTGTGTGTCTTTTCTTCCTTCTTTCCATCCTTTTCCCCCCTCTCTGCACCCGCCGCAGGGACCAGGAGCCACCGACCCATCCCACTGGTGGCCACCCTTTCTCTTCCAGCCCCTGCTCGGGTCGGGATTTTTGCCAGATAATCCAATATTTTTGTAGTTCAAGATAAGTAGCAGAACCAGAAAACCGATTCGAAACAAATTAAGTATTTTTTAAAAGCTTTAAAAGCTAAAAATAAATTTAAAAACCCATGAGCAAACAAACAACAACAAAAAAATCCCACGCGAAACACAAACCCACGAACGCTTAGAGAAAGTCTGTGAGCCTTTGGGTTTAAAAATCGGCAAATCAGAAAATTCAGGCTCCAAGTCATTTAAAATACCTCAGAATTCCGCTAAATATGGACAGGTCGGCTTTCCTGCCTTTGGTCATTTTATATCCTTTTTCCTTTCCTTATTTTTCATTTTCTTTTTTAACTTGTTCTTCCTTCTTTCCTCTCCCTTGTTTTCCTGCTCTCTGTTTCTCCCTCTTTTTTCCTCCCCTTTAAATAATCGATTTAAATTATCTATTCTTGATGTCTTGATTACTCACAGCGGGTTGATCGAGTTAGAAATGGTAAAGGATAAAAACCAAACCAATAAAATAAAATATTAAACCCCTAGAAAAACTACATAAAAATGAACTACTAAGTGGGGAATTAATTGCAAATTAATTAAATTAATGGAACACCCAATACCACCGGAAAAGAACAAAAATATCAACAGGGATTTTATACTCCCCGTGGAAAAATCGGGATTTTTAAAACGAAACCGTCCATCGAGGAAAAAGAGCTCCATTAATAAGGCGAAATAATTAACAGGAGATAAAAGGACAGACCCACTTGGCAGCCTCAAATTGCTCCTTTGGAATTCTCGGCGGAGCGTTTGGAGAGAATAAATTAATTACTAGTCTGGGGGCAAATTAAATAATAGTTACTTATAATAATGAAAAATAAATCGTTAAACAATTGCTGTGACTTAATAATGAATAGTTAATTACTAGGAGTGAAGAATTCTCAGTTAAGATTTCTGCCTTTTTGTGGCGTTCCGAGGTTCCGGCCTCTTGTCACCCCTGTTAATCTGGGGAGATGTCGGGAAATGCCCCTGCCCTGTCCCGCCGCTCCCCACACTCCGGGGGTACGGACATTGCTGGGCTCACCCTGAACTTTCCCTCTTCCCTGGCCATTCCCAGCGAGTGCGAAGGAGGAAGGGAAATGATTTCCAATTTATAATCTCGTGGTGTCTGAGGCTGGAGGGGCTGAACAACAGAATGCCGGGGGCGCTCAGGTTTATGACATCGGGTGGGGATTGCAGATATTCACCCTGCCCGAGGGTGGGAGCACCCGCTGCAGCCACTGCCCCCCCTGCCGCCCCTCTCCCTCTCTCCGATCCCCCCGGCCGGGGCCGCGGCTCCCCGGGGGTCCCCCCTCTGTCCCCCCCTCTCTCCCCCTCTCACCTTCCCTCCCGGGCTGCTTGAACGCCATGGCCGTGGCCAGGTCTGCGCCGTGGACGGTGACGCCGTGCCCGTGGTGTGCCAGGGGGGTGCCCTGCGGCTGCCAGGGCGGGCCCGGGGGGATGTAACCGCCGGGGGAGCCGCCGAACACGCCGGGCTGGCTGGAGGGTGGGTACGCACAGGCGGGCAGGAAGGTGCCCATCGAGGAGAGCCCCGGGCCGGGCTGGGGACAGGCACAAAGAGACGGGGAGGGGAGACGAGGGAGGGGGTTCAGAACAGCCCACCCGGCTCCGGGGATCGGGGTCCCCCTCGCGTGGAGGGGGAATGGGAGCGGTGGGAAATCTGCCTCTTCCCTGTCCCCTCCCTGTCCCTCTGTCTCACCCTTCCCTGCCCTCTTCTTTGCTTCGCTCATGCCACCTCCCTGTCCCCTCTCTCTGTCCCCTCTCCCTGTCCCCTCCCTCCCCTCTCCCTGTCCCTCCCTGTCCCCTGCTGTCCCCCCAGCTGTCACCTGCGGGTATTTGATGTCCCCCTCCAGGGCCGCCTTGTCGAGCCCGTTGACCGCCTGGCCCGGGGCAGGGAAGCCCGTCCTGTTCACGCTGGGCCACTCTTCCATTTTGGGAGGGTAGGCAGCCCCCTCTGTGCCAGCCAGAGCCCCTGTGGAGCAAAGCGTCAGCCCTCGAAGCCCCCCGAGCCCCGCCCGAGGAGGTTTTGGGGTGAAACGGAGGGAAATCCCGGGTTTGCCAATGTCTGAGTGTATAAAGGCAGGGAGAGGGGGCACAGGAACCCCCACACCCTCCCAGTGCCCCCCAGCACCCCTGGGCACAGCCCACCGCCCCGAAATGGGGCAGCAAACCGCGGGGAGAGGCTGTGGCAGCGCCCCCAAACCTGGCTCTGCATCCCCCCCGTCAATTCCAGCCCCCGGTAATTTAGGGAGCCCAATTTCTCTTCTGACGAAGGAGATTTATAAAACTGACATCGGAATTTTAAGGATAAATGATTGCACGGGGCAAAACGCATGCGGTTGATTTACTCGGGCTTTTGGAAGGATAAAAGGACCCGCACGCCCCTGCCACGTCCCGTGTCCCCTCCCCGGAGTCTGCGGGATTCGGGGCTTGGCTCTGCCGGTGCTCCCGGAGCCCCCAAATTTCCCGGGGTATCCCGGAGGCCGGATACGAAGTGCCTTGTCCTCTCCTTTCCCCCCTCCTCTGGTTTTTCTCTCTCCCTTTTTATCCCTTTTCCGCATATAGATAAATATATATAATTTTTTTAATCTTCTTTTGAGAAGGAAACTTCAGGGCTCCGAATTTGCGGTCGGCAATCTATCATCCCTACGAAAATATTTTCCACATTTTTCATAAAAAGTTCAAGATGTGGCTGAGCCGAGGCCGCATCTGGCCCAGTCACCCCGACGGGCCGGTGGGAGCGGGAGGTGGCACTCAGGGAAAAAAAAAAAAAAAAGCAAAAAGCAGCAAAATATACGAAACCAGTTTAAAACAAAAAAACAACAACCAACCAAACAAAAACAAAAAACGAGACAAACAAAAAACTCCCGAAATAAACTAAAAAAAATTAAAACAAATAGAAAAGAACGAAAGAAGCAAAACAGCACGAAACAACAAAAAGCCACGAAACAGACAAAAAGGCACGAAACTAATAAAAACACCCGAAACAAGCAAAAGAACACAAAACAAGCCAAAAAGCACGAAACAAATAAAACCCACGAAATAAATAAAAAATAGAAACACACACAAAACCTCGGAACAAATAAAAAAACAAACACACCAAACCAACAAAAAAGGACACAAAAATAAAATAAAATAAAACCAAATAGAAAAAAAAGCGCGCAAAACCCGACGAAGAAACCCCCAAACCGACCAAAAAATAAAGGGGGCTGGGGGGAAGCGAAATTGCCGCGGGCCGGGCGGGGCAGCGGCGATCCCGGGGCCCGGGTTGGTACCCACCCGCCTGCTCCACGAAGGTGCGGATGCCCAGGATGTTGGTGACGGAGTGCGCCGAGGGCCAGGAGCGGGGCAGCCCGACGGGAGGGGCCCCGAGGGGCCCGGCCGGGTGCCCTCCGGCCTTGGCGGGCGGCGGGGCCGCGGGGCCGGGGTACGGGTACTGGTAGATGTGGCCGCAGGGCAGCGCGGGCGGGGGCCCCGGCGGGGCGAGCCCGCCGATCTTGTTGCGCAGGATGCGGCTGATGGAGCTGACCGAGGGCACGTTGTACTTGTCGCACACGCCGTCGGCGAGCAGCCGGTCGCGGATCTCCCAGGCGAAGATGCCGGGGTCGCCCTGCTTGTAGTCGCGGATGTGCTTGACCACGGCGGGGGTGGTGACCCTGGGCTTGCTGCCCCCGATGGCCCCGGGCAGGATGGAGCCCGTCTCGTGGTAGCGGGCCAGGATCTTGCTGACGCAGCCGTGGGACACGCGGAGCTGGCGGCTGATGTCGCAGGGCCGGATCCCGAGCTGCGCCAGCTCTACGATGCGCAGGCGGATGGCGTTGGGCAGAGGCCGCCCGTTCACGAACACGCCGCCCAGCTGGTTCACCTCGCCGTACGTGTGCTCTGAGGGAAGGGCATGGGGGGCATGGGGGGCATGGCACGGGTGGGATGGAGATGAGGACGGGGCTGTTGTGGTCCCAGCGGGCTGCCCGAACAGCGAGCGGGGCTTGGGACGGGGATGGGGTTGCAGAGGGAAGGGGAAAGGGAAGAGGAACAGAACAGGGGGGTAGAAAGGAAAAGGGAAGGGGAAGGAGAGAAAGGAAAAAAAAAGTAAGGAAAATAAGGGAAGGGGGTAAAAGGGGAAGGAAAAGGAAAGGAAAATGAGAACATTGTCTCCCTGGGAGAGAGAAAGCGAGAAAGAGAAAAAAGGAGATAGGAAAGCAGAAAGAGGAGGGAAATGGAGGGGAGAAAAGATAAACAGGGAAAATAGAGGTAAAAGAGGCAGTAAAAAAGAAGGAGGAAAAAGACAGTAGGGAAAAAGTGAGAAAAACAAAAAGAGGAACAAGGAAGGGGGGGAAGGACAAAAAAAAAAAGGAGAGTGGGACAAAAAATAAAGACGGAGAAAAGGCGAAAGAACGAGACCGGGAGAAAGAGCCGCAAACGGAGCTGAGCGAATGGGAAGGGAGGAGCGGGGAGAACGGGGGAACTCGGAGCCCTCCCGGCCGGGCACATCGTGCCGGCTCCGGCCCCGGTGCTGCGGACCGGGACATTCCGGGCCGGACCCTCTCCCACCGCCTCCCCCCTGCCCGGTGCCCTCCCCCGGCAGAGCCGGCCCGGAGCCCTCGCGGAGCCGCCCGCACTCACCCATCGCCCGGCGCGGGGGTCGCGCCGCTCGGCCCGGGGAGGGGGCAGCGCCTGCCCCGGCATAGAGAGCCCGGGGGGCGGCGGGGGCTGGGGGGAGCCGGCGGCCGGGGGGTCCTGGCGGCGCCGGGCCGGTTCCCCGCTCGCGGGAAGCCCCCGCCGCTCCTCGGGATCAATGTGACGTGGGAATCACGTCAATCCCGGCCGGCACGGCGGCGGCGCCGCCGCCCATTGGCTCCCGCCCGCTCCTAAATGGCCGCGGCGAGGAGGGCCGGGGGGGCCGGTACCCTCTGCCCGCCCCCTCGGGGCCCGCGCCCCGCCACCTCCGTGCAACCCTCCCGCACCCCCCCGCAGATCCCCCCGCACATCCCCCGAGCTGCGGGAAGGCGGAGCCGAGCCCACCGTGGGGGTCCCAACTCTCCCCCCGTCAGGCGTCAGGGTCCCTCCTGGCTCTCGTTCCCACGCGGGACTCGGACACGCACCTGCCCCGCCTCCGGCCCCGACGGGACCCACGGGCTGGGGCAGCGCCGGGGGCTCCGGGAGGGTCGGGCCGTGCTTTAGCGGGGCGGGGGTCCCCACGGAACCCTTCCCCGGGGGGCTCCCCTGCGGACACGCTGCTGCCCACCCAGCACAGAAATCCGACTTTTACCCCCCCACAATAACGCCCGAGAGCAGCCTCGGGGATGGGGCGAGTGTTGGGGGATTCCTGTGGATTTTATCGTGAGTGTTTCCCCGCAAACGACTGAAAGGGTGGGGGGCAAAGGGGGCGCAGCAGGGGCAGCAACACGGCAAGGCCGCTCCGCAGCCGCTTTGAGGGCAGCTGGAGGGGGCACAGCGCCCACCTCCCCGTGCCCTGACCCCTCCCCGGCGGCGCGGGCACCGCAACCAACGACATCCCCTCGCGGACGGGCACGGGGAGAAGCCCCCGGGGAGTACCCACTCGAGCCCACCCTCTGCTCTGCCCCCCTACCCACCCGAGACCTGGGGTTGAACCCACGGAGGGGTCGCTGCAGACGGCGCCGCCTGAACGTTGGAGAAAGCGCCGGAAAAGGGAGCGGATCGATTAAACGGGAGGGGAGCATCGCACGGGGTGGGGGTCCCGTGATTGCCTCACCCCCCCAATACCCACCCGGCTGCAGCGCCCAGGGGGGCCCTGCCATGAGTTTGCCCTTCTCAGCCTGGCGGAGCGGCCGCCGCGGCCCGCGGGGAGCGCAGCATCGAAGGGCGGCCGGGGAAGGCAGCTGTGCCTCTCCCTGCCCTGCTGATCCCACGGGACGGTTTATTCGAGGAGTGTGGGGGTCCCCTCCCACCCGCGGAGGAACCTTTTCCCTCGGGGGCGCTCTCGGAGGGGCCGCAGCGCTGGAGCAGCCCCGACGGGAAGTCTCGCACAGCCGTGCCCGCAGCCAGCCCCGCATCCCGCCCGCATCCCGTCCGCATCCCGCCCGCATCCCGCCATCCCTGGGGAGATGGGAGAGCCTTTCCCAAGAAAAATATCCCCCTTGGAAGCGATTCCCCTCCACCTGCTCCCCGCATACCCCGCGACTCTGCCGGGCTGCCCGACAGGATCAGAGAATGGGAGCACCGAGCCCCGGCCCTGCAGGAATGTGGACACAGCGGGGATGGAAAGGGAGGAGAGGAAAATGGGAAGGAACAAAGAAGGAAAAGAATAATGACAAGAAAACGAAGGAAAAAAGGTAGAAGGAGAAGGGAAATGAGAAGACAAAGAAAACGAAGAAGGGGGGAAAAAGAAGGAAAGAGAGGTAGAAGATAAAGGAAGTTAAAGGGGGTAAAGTAAAATGAAAATTAAGGGGGGGGAAAGGAAAATTTTAAAAAATGAAATTGAGGAAAAGAAAAAAGAACAAAGCAAAAAAATAAAGGAAAACTAGCAGAAAATAAAAGGAGAGGGAAAAGAGAGAGGAAAAGAAAAAGGGAAAGCAGGGCGGGCGGGGAGCGGCTGCCTCAGGTGAGATGCGGGTGGGGGTCCCTGTTAATGACTCTCTGCAAATGCTCCCTGGGGCGCTCAGCTCCCTGTGGAGCCCCAGGGACAGCGCCGGGGGCTGCCCGAGACCCCAAATCTGCTCCCCCGGGCCGAGTCCACCCTCGCCCTGCCCCGAGATGGTTTCCATTTGCTGCGGCTCCTTTTTCCCTTCTCCCTCCCGCTTTCCCTGCTGCGAGCGCCGTGAGCACCGCGCGACGTGGAAATGCATCAAAACCCTCTTTATTTACCAATATCTTGTCAGAGCTGCCGGACATTCGTGTGTGTTTTAATGCCTGTCGTGACAGAGGCACGATTTTGCATCGTTCATTTTTGCTGAATAAAAACAGAATCAGCAGCGGAACGGGGATTTCCAGAAGACTTTTTTAATAAAAAAAATAGAAATATCAGGGATACTTGATAGAAATATCAGGGATATTCCTCTACTGCAGCAGATGGCGATTAGTACAGGTAAATGCAGGGGTTCCTGTGTGTTTCACCAGTATTTATTCCGGATTATTTATTAGATAATAATATAATAATATCACATTTTAAACAGTAATACAGTCACATTACTATACAGTAATATAGCGATATAAAATATTGCTGTATTATTATATAATTGTGTTGTATTATTATCTAATACTACAATACTAGACTACATTATTATTTGCTATAATTCATTACTAATTCAGGAATTCTGGGGCTCTTCGAGGAGTTCATGGAGTTTGTTTTCTGCCAGGATCAATCCAAATTGGAAAATTCTGTGGCTGAGGGATCAGACACATTGAAAAGGGTCCAGCAAGTGCAACACTATCTCGGTGTCTGTGCTTTGTGTGGCGGAGGGAACACGAAATTAATTCCGACAATGTTTTTTGCTCCAGCCTTCTGGTATGAACTGCATGCAGGGAGTTGGATGATTCTGCTGCTGTGCTCCCAAAAAAGCTCTGTTTGCTGAAGAAGAGGGTTCGAGAGCTAAACCAAAATAAAATTCTTCTCCAAAGCTCATTCTGAGACACTTTGCTTAATTGTCTCTTTCAGGTTGCAAAGGCCACAGGTTGAGTAATTAACAATAATTCAGCTTCATTTGTCCAATGCGACTTCGCTCTGTAAAATGCACCTCTGCCAGAAGGCTCCTCAAAGCCACACGGGGGAAAAACACACCAAAGCAGCTCAGATTTTCTGAGTTTGGATTTATTTTCCCCCCTAGAGACTACAGTTTTGATCACAGATTCATAACAGGAAAATGAGATCCTGGATCCTTAACGTAAAAAAAAAATCCTTGTGTAAAACATTGCTGGTCTGAGGGCTGTAACACAGCATTTAAATGAAATAAATTGCATGGATATATCCTGTCTTTCTTTTTGCCCTGATTTTCTGCCTCGGAACAATTTCAGAGCCCTTGAAGTCGCTGTTCGTGGATTTGGAATCTCATTTCATGCCGCGAGCAGCTCGTAAGGAGCGGGAGGGTGTTGAACTCAGCCTGGAGGTGCCCGGTCAGGGACCATCCCCTTTCCTGTCCAGGTACTGAGTGTTAAAAAGACAAAGTATTTGGGGAAGAATAAGGAACAATCTCAGCGCTAACAGCACGCAGAGGTTTGGGGACAGGGACTGCCCCGGCTGGCTGGGGCTCCGAGGAGGGGCAGAGCTGGAGGCTGTTCCTTGCACAGGCTCCATCCTGCTCACCCACATCTGGGAGCCGCGTGCAGGGGACGGGCTGGCAGGAGCAGCCTCGGCATTCGGCAGGGCTTGGAATCCAAGCGCTGTGGAAGCCGCGATCCCTCCACCATCGTCACTGCCTGTGGCAAAAACACATCGCTCAGCCTCTGCCTTTGGGGTTCTGCCTCTGCCTTTGGGCTCCTGCCCCTGCCTTTGGGCTCCTGCCCCTGCCCTTGGGCTCCTGCCTCTGCCTTTGGGCTCCTGCCCCTGCCTTTGGGCTCCTGCCCCTGCCCTTGGGCTCCTGTCTCTGCCTTTGGGCTCC
>JAWWEV010000115.1:5067549-5096963 GCA_035583235.1 Hafferia zeledoni
ACAGCTCCCAGTCCTGAGCCCAGGGCACGGGGCACAGCACCCAACCCTGAGCCCAGGGCACAGGGCACAGCTCCCAACCCTGAGCCCAGGGCACAGCACCCAACCCCGAGCCCAGGGCAAGGGGCACAGCACCCAACCCTGAGCCCAGGGTATGGGGCACAGCTCCCAAACCTGAGCCCAGGGCACAGCACCCAACCCCGAGCCCAGGGCAAGGGGCACAGCACCCAAACCTGAGCCCAGGGCACGGGGCACAGCTCCCAACTCCGAGCCCAGGGCACAGCTCTGCTGGGCTGCTGCACAGCTCCCAGCTGGAGGCTCGGCTCTGCCCCTTCAATCCCACTCTGTCCCTTCCAAGAGAGAGGGGCAGTCACCAAAACCCTCAGCACGAGGCAAGGGAGGGTGACAGGTACCAAAGATGAGCTCAGTTGGTTCAAACTTGGCTGTAATAATGCCAAGGTCATGGGTTCAATCCCCTGTGTGGGCCTGATGATCCTTGTGGGTCCCTCCAACTCAGAACAGTCTGGGATTCAGTGAAAGCAGGAGCCCTCCAGGCCACGGGCACAGCATTTGTCCAGCAGCTCAGGGGCAGCCCCGGACACCAGAGCTGTGCCCAGCCAGGAGCAGCCTCCTCTCCTCCTGCTGTGCCCTGGGGGATGCCCACACCCCGGGAACAGCCTCCTCTCCTCCCTCCGTGCCCTGGGGGATGCCCACACCCCGGGAGCTCCCAAAGCTCCATGTCCCGGACTCAGTGCCCCACACGGTGCCATCCCCACCCTGCCCCTTCACAGCACCCTCCGGGCCCGGAGCTGGCGGCAGTGCCCGCGTGTGCCAGGTGGGGAAAGGGCACAGGAAAGGGCCACTGAGGCCTCCCAGAGCACCGAGGGGTGGGAAGTTGGTGCTCCCGCGGCCCTGCAAAGGCTCCGCTGCCAGCAGCGCTGCTGCAGCATCGCAAGGCGCCGGGAGATGGCAATGTCCATCTTCGTGTCCCTGCGCCGGGAAGGAGCTGCGGGGGAGCTGCCCAATAAAGCCCTTCCACCCAGGAGCCCCCGGATCAGTCCTGCGCAGGGAAACACCTCTCCAGCGGCTCTAAATGAGCGGGGATTTATTCTTGTGTTTAAAGCAATAACGTGTATTTGCCCTGCGGTGCATTATCTCCCTCTGTCTTCTCGAATAAACTACAGAAAATTAGAGTGTCCCTGTTATCTGTTTGCTATCTGCCGTGGGATTAGAGGCTTCATGAACTAAGCTTTGAATCAACAATGTTTTATTGGTTCATGTCACTGAAGGCTGGTTACGACCGAGCTAAATAAGACATCAAGCCTCCCTTTTTCCCTCCCTCCCTCCCTCCCTCCCTCCCACCCTCTGCTGGGCTCAGGCACCGGGGATGCTCACACTGCTCCTCTTGGGGAGGGGAGAGCAGCAGGGGGATTGCACTGAGGTTTCCAGCATTCCCCCCCTTCCATGGGGGCTGAGAGACCCGAGGGCGCTTCCCCTCCAGAAAGGAGAAGGGGGTGATGGCAGAGCACTTGCAGCTGTCGTTAAATCCCCACTCCTCAGTCTTGTTTCTAGAAATAGACTGAAATACCGAATAAAAAGGCAACCTGGAAATCTGCACCCTGTTTTCCAGAGGTCCCTGTCCCACCGGGTCCCTCTCAGCTCTGGGAGAGGGAGGTGAGGGATATGCAGCAAGCACAATCACAGCAGAGCAGGAGGGCAAAGGGGTGGGGTTTGTGACCTCTGAATGTCTCCCTGACCGCCAGGATGGGCAGCAGAGTCTGCCAAGCCCAGGGACACGTGGCCAGCCAGGCTCCTTCCCCTGCCCAATTCTGAGCCAGTTTTGGCTATTTTTTAGAAAGGTGGTGACAGGGTCATTCCTGAGGATGCCCCAGCCCCAACCTGCCTGCAGCAAGCTCAGCCCACAGGCAGGGGCCTTTCTCCAGGTGACGTGTCTGGATTTAAATGACGTTTTCCAACCCCAAAACAGGCAGCCAGGTCTGAAGCCGTGATGGAACTTGGGTGTTGTGGCTCCCCTGGTCCCACCCACCCAGAAGTGCTGAGGGAGCACATTTGTTTATTCCCCCCAGGGTTCTTGGCTGCCTCTCCCGACTTTCTGAGGAGAAAAAGAAATGTGGAGATTTGATCTTCCATAATTATAAAGCACAAGTTTCTTAAATAGGGAACAGCATCACTAGTAGGGATCTCTGCATTCCCCACATCATACAAGGTGCATCTCCCTTACCTGGCTGGGAGGGAAAGGGAGACACTTATTCCCAAAAAACTGCCTGCAAACACATTGGTGGGATTCTCCTTCTCCTCCTTCCTACTCTTTTTTCCCCCTTTTAATTTTATAAATACAATTCCATCACTCCAGGAGTCAATTGAGGGGTGACAATGGTGCCCAAAATGTGGGAGTTTGTGCTGGGAGCGTGGCTCCAGCTGGAGCTGCAAATTCCACCTCCTGAAACAACCTTTGGATCTGTGCATATCAGACATGCAGCCAGGCTGCTCCCTCAATAA
This sequence comes from Hafferia zeledoni, assembly GCA_035583235.1. Classification (NCBI taxonomy): domain Eukaryota; kingdom Metazoa; phylum Chordata; class Aves; order Passeriformes; family Thamnophilidae; genus Hafferia; species Hafferia zeledoni. Next base: position 5,070,067 of record JAWWEV010000115.1, read on the forward strand.
GATGTCCTTACTTAGTTTTTCTATTACTGTTATCGGAGAGGATCAAACCAGACAGATGCATTTACTGTTTTCCATCAAAAGATAATAAAAAGAAACAGTTTATAAAATCAGATTATATGAAAAATTGCCTAATGATTATAATTTCTAAACCCGCTGCTGTATAATGATGTATTCAAGAGTTGTCATCGAGTGATGAAAGAAAGCTCATATGAAAGATTTTCCCTCTGAAGAATGACTACAGATGAATTGCACAGAGATACAATCCCCCGATAAAGGACAATAAGAGCCTCGAGAACACTTAATAATAGACTACTCAGGATGAATTGAGTATTGCAATAAAAGCCCATAAATTAAAAAGTTTCAAAATGATTTCTGATAAAAGACACGCCAAGGTGAAATAAAAAAAGGAAAGAATCCTTTAAATCAACAGATCCACTGGCTGCAGCACATTAGGTAATGGCAAACACGCTCTATAAACTCCAAATAATTGATTTGGGAGAGAATGCTGTCACACCTTGTACAGGGCAGGATTTCCTTGGCAAATCTCCTCTGTGAGCCAGGCTGGGGTGTGGAGGGATGTGCTCTGGGGGATGGGGGGATCAGCTGCTCCCAAGGGTGCTGTGCTGCTGAACCCCTGCCAGGAGGAGTGAAGGGGGAAGGACAGACCTGCAGGGAGAGGAGAGTGTGGCTGGGGCATCCACCAGCCCCTACTCAGCCCCAGGGCCCCCCAGCTCCAACTGCCTCTCAAATCACTGAATCCCATTAGGCTTTGCAGACTTTTAACATGGAACAGCTTCCCAGCTCCCAGAGGCTTTCCAGGACCACCTTGGGCATCACTCCCAGCTCCCAGAGGCTTTCCAGGATCACCTTGGGCATCAGTCCCAGCTCCCAGAGGCTTTCCAGGACAACCTTGGGCATCAGCTTTTAACTCTAAAGAGCTTTCCAGCTCCCAGAGGCTTTCCAGGATCACCTTGGGCATCACTCCCAGCTCCCAGAGGCTTTTCAGGACCACTTGGGGTGTCAGCTGGGCACGGCACAGCTCCCAGAGCAGCTCCAGGATGCTCCCAGTCTGTCCCAGTGTCATGGAAAAGCCAAACACAACCACACCTGTGATGTCCCCTGGCTGCTGCTGGGCCTTCCTGGCTGAGCCAGGAGCCCACAGTCTTCAGTCTCAAAGGCAGAGAAGGACAGAGAATGTGACTAAAGAGTCCCCCTTCCCTTGGGCACATCTGGACGCCCCTGGCTCATGCACTGAGCCCATAATCCTGCCAGGAGGAGGGTGGAAGGTGGTTTTGCCTTGTGCTCCGTGGTCTGAAATGCAGATCCATTCACTTCAGCCAGCCCTGCTGCCTCTCTGTGCCACAGGGACACGGATGATTTATTGGAAGCTGTGCCAGCAGATATTATTCATGTTGGAAGCAAGGAAAGGTCTTTGATATGTATCTAAAAAAGCTTCAAATCCATAAAAGAGATAAACTTGTATGAATAGTGTCACCCAGAGTAGAGATGAAACTCTCAGACACATCTTCCTATCACAACACAGCGTAGGACAACTATACTTAAACAATGGGGCACTAATTTCACTTAAAAGAGAACTCCATTCCCACGTTCCTGTGGGAGCAGAGCTGCTCTGGGTGTGCTGGTAAGGCTTTGTTTGCTGTGGGTGCCCACACTGGTGTGCACACCCCACCAGGCCCTGCTCAGAGCAGAATTCTCTCTCAACCCCACCAGTTTTGGCTCAAAATTCCAGTCCCCCCCGGGCCCACCTCACCTGGGCAGTGAGAGAATGGCAGGATCAGTCAAGGAACCCTTTAGTCCAGAGAGAGCTGCTGCATCCCCACAGGGCTGCTGCCAGCACTGGGATTAGACAGTGACTAATTACAGCTTTGTTTCCTGTAATAAAGAGACACCCAAGCATTGGGCACAACTGCAGATGAAAACAATAATCAGAAAGTCTCCCACTAAACGTCTGCAATTAGAGCATTCACTGTTAATTGCGCTCATTAACCTAGCACACAGAGCAGCTGCTGGAGAAGCAGCTCCAGGGCTGGCACTATCATGGAGCATCCTGAATTATCCCACTGCAGGACCAGCCCACAGGGAGCTGTGGGAGTGTCTTCCCCACATCCCACAAACAGCAAAGGTGGGGAAAGGGGGGGAAGCGGATTTTGACACTCTTGAGCATCAAAGGGTTTGCCATCGCTGGGAAAAGAAATTCCTTGGCCATCATTGCTCAGTTAAAAGCAATTATTTGTGGAAACAAACTCAGACCTACAACACCCAGCACTGGGCTGGAGTCCTCACAGAAGCCAAGCCCCAAAGGAAGCAGAGCCAAGGCAGCACATTCCCATCCAGCACATATTCCCAGACACCCTGTACCCAGCTCTCCCTTCCTAGTGCTGCTCCTGCCCAGTTTTGGTTTGCTTGATTGGGTGTTTTTATTTATTTCCCTCAAATTATTTCTATTTTTAACTTTCTAAACTCCAGGAAAACCCTTTAACTTTCCTGTAGACTCTCCAATTCTCACAGCTCATTCCCGGAGAACACAACACAACAAAGCCCAGGAGCCCAAGCACCTCTCAGTAAAGCACCCACTGTGCTTGCAGGGACAGCACAGCCCGGTTCCATCTGGCAGCCAGGGCTGCAATTAAAGGAGAAGGAATTGTTTCCTAATTTCTCCTGTCTCCAGAAGGATCTATCTTTATGTCACCTCGTTATTGCTCCTGCACGAAGCTGGTACCGAAACCCAGCTGTGCTGGAGGCACAACAACACAGAGGGGGAACAGAAGATCCCTGAACATTTCCATCCCAAACTTTCTGCCCTTGCTTGTGCTACCAGGCTTTGTATCCCCACAGCCACAGGATTTGCTCCTGCCAAATAATGCCCCTAAATCCAGGGGTGCCTGAGATACAGATACCCCCAGCCCCAGCCCAAGGAACACAGCACAGATTTCAGCTTCCTGACCCCACCACAGCCCCTCCGAGCCCTCAGTGCTCTGAGAAAGGGGCTGCCCCAGCTCTCCAACTCCAAACTAGTCTCAGAGCCCTTTCTGGGAGAGATTCAGTCCCTTTCTGCTTGGCTTTCTTCACCAGAATATTCATATTTTCCCATCTGCGCCTTATTTTAAAGCCCTTTTTCTCCCTTCCTTCCTTTTTTGACAGCAAATGTGATGCTTTTGTCCCCATTCTTTCTCTGGCTCTGATCCTGTGAACAAAAAATAAATGCCAGAGCATCTGAAGTGGCCGTGCAGTGGGTAAAACCCTGGCTCCCTTGAAACGGAGAGTAAAACACCCATTCATTCCCCTCCGCCGCCGCCTCACCCCGTGACTTCAATGGGACAAACTCACAGGGCATAAAGTTGTTTGTTGTCCCTTAAATGGCTCCATTGTCTATTGTTGGGGCCCTTTCCTGAGCTCTAAATCTTCCTTTAGCTCTGCTCTCTGCCTGTCCCAGGGCCCAGGCAGGACAGACACCCTGCAGACACAGCGAGCGCTTCGCGGGCTCCCCGCGTTGCTCGGAGCGAGGGGATGTTTGTCCCCAAGGCATTTTCTGCCCTGTCTGTGAGGGGTTGGGCTGCAGCAACGAGGAACTTCATTCTCCCCCCAGGGAAGAATATGGGGGGTATTTTGGCAGCAGGTTGGGTGCCCCCCCACCTGTGTGGCTGCCCCCAGTGCCATCCACCTGCACCCCAAGGCTGCGGCTCTGTCAGCTCCTCCAGCCCCCGAACAGGCAGAGCTGGGCTTTGCTGTGCCAAATCCTTGGGACTGGAAGGGACTAAGGAGAAAGAGCTTTTGCTACGAGTCCATGTCGCTGAATACATTAGGCATGGTTCCTCTCCAGAGCCTCGTGCCTGCCGAAATCGGAGAGAAAAGGTCCTTGTCCTCCCCAAATCAGCTGCCTTTCGAGAACAGGGGAAACAAAACTGTCTTGGATCAGTGATCCAAGCAGGCCTTTCTGGGAAATCATAGAATGCCTTGGGTTGGAAGGGACCTACAGAGCTCATCTCATTGCACTCCCTCTGCCATGGGCAGGGACACCTTCCACTATCCCACGTTGCTCCAAGTCCCGTCCAGCCTGGCCTTGAACACCTCCAGAGGCAGCCACAGCTTCTCTGCCCAACCTGTCAGGGCCTCACCAACCCCACAGAAGAGAATTTATTCTCATATCTTATCTAAATTGATCCTCTCTTAGTTTTAAATCAAGGTTAGTTTAAAACCATTCAAAAAACCCGAACCCAGCTCACTGTGAACTATTCCAAATGCCCAAATCCAGCCCATTTGGAGGGAGGCAGAATCCCAGGCACGAGGTTGACATTCAGCTGCGGGGGAGCTGGAGAAGGGACACCTGTCCCTCCGCCGGGTGACATTTCCCTGCTCCGAGGTGATCTGGGGAGGATTCAGGGATGGTTTGATTGAAATGCCCTTTGTCGGGCGCTGCGGCTGCCGCGAGATGCGGGGAGCGGCCACACGGTGTCAGCGCAGATCGCGACATCCGCCGCCCCGCACCAGAGCCCCTCACCGTAGCCCCCCATCACAGCCGGGCACCAGAGCCCCACATCACAGCCCCCAACCCGAGCCCCCCATCACAGCCCCGCACCAGAGCCCCACACCAGAGCCCCCCATCACAGCCCCCCATCACAGCCCCCCACCCAGAGCCCCGCACCAGAGCCCCCCATCACAGCCCCCCACCCAGAGCCCCCACCCAGAGCCCCCCATCACAGCCCCCCATCACAGCCTCGCACCAGAGCCCCCCATCACCGCCCCCCATCACAGCCCCCCATCACAGCCCCCCACCCAGAGCCCCCCATCACAGCCCCCCATCACAGCCCCGCACCAGAGCCCCCATCACAGCCCCCCATCACAGACCCCCACCCAGAGCCCCCCACCAGAGCCCTCCTGGCCCCACTGGGGGCAGATGCTCCCGGCAGCTTCCCTGCTCTGGGCAGTGCCCCATTCCGGGAAAACCCAAAAAGGAAAGGGATAAAGTTCCAGCAAGGCTGACCCAGGCAGAGCTTTTCTGTCCCATCTGTGCCACCCCAGTGACATGGATGGGGCCAAGTGGTCCCAGCCCAGTCCCAGGCACTTGGCAAAGCACAGATAAGCTCTGCCAGCATTGCCTTTTCTCTGGTGTGGTTGTTCCCTTCCTCTTCCTTTTTTCTGCCCACTTCCTTCTATTCATTCCTCTGCCTCATCCCTCTTGTCCTCTCTGCCTTCTGCTGCAACAGCCCCAGAGTATTCCCAGCCCTGGCCTTCCCTCCAGGAACCAAAAATCTTATCACAGGTTCCCAGAGTGGGAATCCCACATTGCTCCAAGCCCCATCCAGCCTTTTCCTTCACTGAGATTTTTAGCAGCCCCGAGTTCTACTGAAGCACCAAGAAGCTCCCCAGTTTCATCCCTCACAAGACACAAGGAATCCTGCAGTGACAGCCAGGTCTCCTCCTTCCCTGCTCCTCCACTCTCAGGGGGTGCTCAGGGGCCCCCCATGGCAGTTTAGAGCCCCCCTTGGCTTTGCACAGTCTCTCTCCATCCCACTGTTGCTCAAACCAGTAATAGAAAATCCTGAGAAATGACAAATTCTGCTTCAAACATAACTCTTAAACTGCAACAGATTTCTCTACACTCCCCTTCAGGTGCCCTTTGGATGCTCCTATTTCAGTTTTTCCACTACAAACAGCAATTTTTCTCCCCCTTTTCAACCAGAGCAGAAATCACACAAGAATCTAACAGCAAAAATCCACCAAATGAGGCTCTAAAACTAGACATGTATTCTGGGGGTTACAATGAATGGGATCAATAAGCCTCAAGTAGGATTTTATGGCCCTCTGGAATATGAACCTGGTTTAGCTGAGCCATCTGAGCAGACACTTGGTGAGCATCGAGAGGCAATTGCCAGGAACAATTTTGGAGATTAGTAAAGGCAATCAGCCCCACTGGCCAGAGCTGCCCCACTGCAGCACAGCCAGGCTCTGGGTCACACCAGCATTCCCAGGTCTGGGCAAATACACAACCCATCCCTGTGGCACAAGGCAAGTAGCAGCTTCACCTGCACTTTGCTCTAGTGGAGCAGCTCATGCTCACACCACATAGGAGCGTTTCAGGAACTTCAGATGGAAGGAAAACCCACGAATTTCAAGATAATTTCCCTCTCCCTGCACTGCAGCAATTTCTGGAGTCTGGAATTGGCCAAGACTCTGGTTTCCTGCCAAAGGGATCTGACCTGCTGAGACCTCAGCCCACACTTCAGCAGCCGGGGCACTAATGGCAATTAAGGAGTGATGGGCACAAAATGAGAGCAGATTCCAGTGCCCCCAAACAGCACTCTTCGAATCAAAACTGTTATTGCATCACAAAAGCAGCCCCGGGGCAAATACCTGTTTATGGGGGGCAAGAATTAAATCCGAGTGCGCCGCCTTGGCCGTGCAGGAACTGCTGGAATTAAACCCAAACAATCTCCCAGGCAGTAAAACAGCGGCCTGAGTCATTAAGGAAGAACACAGCCTTCTAAAGCCTCTGTGGCAGCACAGGCACCGGGGCAGCACAGCACCCTCCCAGAGCCCGAGGAGCTGCTCACAGAGCAGGTGTGAGCGCAGCAGAGGGACAAAATTAACCACGCAGTAATTAACAGGCAGTAGGACCACCACAGGTTTCCGTTCGCCTGAACAAGCAGCTTCCTGGTTCCATGGCATCCATCCTCTTCCTCCCAGCCCCCCGGGCTGCCCCTTGCCCACCTCAGGGCCTGGCAGGGAATGTGTCACAGCGCATTCCGGAGTGATGTGGCTGGAGAGCCGCGTTCAGACGGGCGCGCCGCGACGGGGCTGACAACATTATATTCTGATCCAGCTCTTCACGTAACCTTCAATTTATTTCTAAGCCCCTGTGTTTATTTAACCGAATCTGCCTTCCGTCATTTGGAGCAGCAGCACTCAACCTTTAAACAGCCCAAGAGCCACTTCAGGCTGCAGCACATGCAGAGAGAGCTCCGAGTCAGGGAGTCACAAAAGAGCCGGCGCTTTGTGCCGTGGGCGCCCCGAGCCCCGTGTGATTCATCCCGCCGGCGCCGGCCCCGGCCCCACGGAGCGGGAACAGTGAGCCTTGGCACCGGGCATGGCAGGGGGTGGGCAAGGCCGGGGCACCAGCGCTGGGCTGGGTCCAGCACCACGGGAGCAGGGCAGGCAGGAGGTGCTGGGTGGCCCCAAGATTTGGGCTTGGATGGAACAGACCCTTGGAGATCTGAGCTGTAGTTTTTTGGCACACTAAGCCATCCTTCACGTGGCCAGGGCTCTACTGCCACCAGGAGAGGTGCAGGGTCACCATCAGCTGCCTCTGGCCACAGTGCCAGCCCCAACCCATGGGCAGATTTGCAGTCACTGCATCACCATCCCCCTGTGACACCCGGGAAGGCACTGGCTGCTCAATTATTTGGGAGCATCATTTGCCTCCAGAACGAGCCCTTTCTCCCAAGCTTCTCCTACACTCCAGAATTTCCCAGCTATCAGAGGATTCCAAGTGCTCCATCAGACTCGTCCATGTGGCAGCAGCCACGATGCTGTGCCCTCACCAACGCCCCGACATCCACAGCACCTCCCACCCCACTGAGGCGTCCATGCCACCAGCACTACCCCCCTGTGCCACCAGGGCCAAATCCATCAAGATTTCTGCCTTTTCCTGCTGCATTCCCTGAGAACACAGAGCCACCAAGAGGCCCCCAAAAGCTGGGACCCCCCACCCCACCTCCACATGCTTTCCAAAGCCAGGGGGTTTGGGTACTGGGATCAGCCCTTCCTTTGGCAGGGGCTGGGGAGGGGACAGGAAAACTTGAGCTGTGACAAATCAATCCGCACACTTGTCACCAGAGAACAAAACCCCGGCAGTTTCCTGTTGCTTTCTGTTTCCATTCACCGGAGCTGAGTGCTGGCTTTGGGTTCAGCACGAAGCGTTTAGAAACCTAAATGCAATTTGTAGGGAGAAAACCTTGGCTTGCTTCTCTGTTTACTCTCCCTGAGCATAATGAAAATGTTAAAACGCCAAGTCACTTGACACCTGCCACCCCAGTAATGCACTTGCTTTACTTTTTTTTGTAGTTACAAGAGTTGGTGAATATATTTAAAGCTCTTCAATTCACTTAAGTTGAGAAAGACATGCTGCATATTCAATGAAACGCCACGGTTGTGACACGTTCCACATCTTCTGCTGTGTTAAGTCTCCTCATTTATTCTTTTACAGACAGTCACAGAATTTGTTCTGTTATGAATAAAATTATCTCTGATGTCCTTCAGAAAATAATGCAGGGCTTTTGACTGAATACAGAAAGTTCAAGGAAAATATTCCAGGTGTCCAGAACATGAAGAACAAGTCATTGAACCTCTTTCATTGAGCTGTCATCTCTTCCTGCAGCTTGCCTGGTTCCAGACAGCTTTCTGCCTTGGGGAATAATGATTAACAGCACCAAAGGCTGGAGTGTGCTGAGAGGAGTCCTGTGCACACGAGGGATGGGCTGTTGCTTATATAAACCCCACTGCTTACCTGAACTCTGGTTTGAGACCCCACCACAGGCCACCTGCCCAGGGGGCAGAGGGTGGGAAGCAAAGAGCCAGGATTCCCCTGGACTACAGCCCCTGAAACGTGGGTGTTGCAAGAGAAAAGAGGCCAATTTGGGACCTCAGTTGTGCCTCAGTCAGCACCTCTGAGCACTGGAAACATAAGCACAGTGACCCAAGGCAGGGCTGGACTGTGCCCACGGAGGGCCAGGGAGGAGATGCCTCTCCTTGGGTTTCAGGATGTTTTTTTGATTATTTCTTACAAATAATGATTCTCACCCTGTTTGAGTTGGGTGATAGCCAGGAGGGCAGAGAAACCCCCCCACAAGCACCAACATCCCACAGGATGCCCCAGCAGAGACACACCACAGGGAACAACACCCAAGCAACCCTAACCCTGAATCAGCTTTCTCACCAAGGAACTCTGTGCTCCACATCCACTGATTCTGCTGCCTACACACTCCCCTCCACTCACAGCTCCAGTGGGAGCCACCAGCAGCTCCAGCCTGAAGGAATGGGGACCAAAGAGCCTGATTTTCAGTCCTTTGTTTTAGAAACCTCGACCATTTTTTGCTACTTCCTGACTCCCCCCCTTTCCCAGGGAGCCTCTGCTTTCTGTCCCTGAAATCACGTGTTTTCCATGGGGTGCTCCCAGGGACTCAATGCGACCATGTGCTCCTGCCTTTGCTCAAAATCTGAGCAGAAGCAGCCCAAGTGAAGGTTGATCTGTGTATTAATTTGGATTAGGGATACTCACCTGCTCCCTGAGCAGCAGAATAAAGCTGGGGATATGGGCTGGTTTGGCTGTGCCTCCAATGTAATTGGTTCTCTATTGTCAGTGCATTGTTGATCCTGAAATTACAGTGTCTGAGGAGTTGTTCAACAGGAGATGTTCGACATGAAAAGAGTCTTGGAAAATATCTGCAAGGAGAACATTTAAATAAACCCAGAGATTACAGAGGCAAAATACAAAAGGGACTCCAAGCTCGTTTGGTTTCATTCCACTACATTTGAGTGTCACCTGAGAGTGGGAGGGAAAAAAACCCCAAAGTGGTTCAGTATGATGAGAAAAAGCCCAGCAATCTCCCTGCCTACACCACAGCCCCTCAATTTTTACCATTCAGCTAAACCCCCAGTAAGAAACTCCATCAGCTCTGCTGCTTCCCAGCACTGTGGAGGAGCTGGGATTTTGGAGCAGAATTCACAAAAACACTCCAAAATGCTCTGGGCTGGAAGTGACCTTAAAGCTCAACTCATTCCACCCCCTGCCATGGACAGGAACACCTTCCACCAGACCAACCTCACCCTGACCATTTCCAGGGATGGGAACCCACAGGAAATGCTCTTGTATAGCTCACAGAGTGCTGGGGGGTCTTTTTCTCCCCCTCTTTCAGCCTTTCTCATTTTTCAGGCCTTCCTGCTGGTTTTCTTTGCCTACATAGCAGGAGAAATGGGATGTAATTCCCAGTCTCTCCTCTACATCCCCAAGGAGCTACAGCCAATTTTGGAAAGCCCTGGGTCAGCCCCAGGTTTGCCAGAGCCACTGCCCTCCCAGTAAAACCAAAAACCAGACCCTCCACACACCCACTCAGGGGCATTTTCCAGCCACCCAAATTTCTGTAAAGTCCCAAAGTCTCAAATCCAGTCAATTCCTACTAACAGCAGTTTCACTCCTCTCTGCCTCCCACTCAGATTGGGGCTTTTTGAGTCCCCATCCTGCCATGGGGGATGAAATCAGACACTGCTGTTGCTGTGAATAATATTTTGTGATAAGGAAGTCTTTTAGGTTTACTTTCATTTAATTTTTTTAAAAAAACAGCAGGCTTTTATCTTAGAAAGAATCAACTTTTCTCTGCCTTTGAAGAGCAGAACCCTCCTGATATTCATTACTTGACTCGGCTGTTCACTCAGGTCTTTCCCTTTGATGGAAACCTTTGGATTACAGACAGTATTTAGCATCCTGATTAGTACATAATGGGACCTACTATTGCAGCAAATGGAGGGTGCAGCACTATCTCATAAGCAAAGAGTTTACTGGTGGTACTAAGAGGAAAAAACAAACCCTTGAGAGTCATTATCAAACATAAATACTCACTTCAATGCAAAATACAGAGGAAAAAACCATTCACAATGTGCTCATCTTGCTTCCAAAACTAGGGAGAACACATCAGCACTCACCCCCTGGCCCACACCCACCAGCCACTCACTTCTCCTACTTCTCCCTGGGCTTGAAGTGCCAGAAATTCATGTCTGAGTGGGTAAAAAAGGTGCAAATCACTGAAGGTATCTCAACAGCTACAAAAGTCAGAGTTACACCAAGGAGAACCTCCAGTCCAGGGTTTTGTGTGGCCACTCCTGGGGCAGGGCCCACGAGTAGCAGCAGCTTTCAGTGTCAGGGTGTGTTCCAGCAATAACCAAACAGCTCCTGCAGCCTCAGCATCCCCAGGGAGCAGCTCAAGGTCTCCACAGCACTCCAGCAGCTCAGCACTTGCCATTCCCCCAAACCATGGCCAGTTTTAGCAGGGAAGCAGTCCCTGTGCAAGGTGGGTTTGGGGCAGGAGCTCCCTGGGCTGCTTTATGCCCACAAGGAAGCGTTTTGGGGCACTGGAAACACATTTATCCATAAAGATCAAGAACATCAAATACCCTTCCCAGCACGCGGTGCCTCCCGAGCCAGCCTGGCTACTGGGACATCCTGGTGGGAAGGAGCAGAATCCCTGGGGTTACACATTAGCCAGAGCAGACACACCAAGGGCCCCGCAGAGCGCTGGGGGCAGGACAGGAGGAAAGAGCAGCCGGGCCCACAGTTAATGTGTAACAGCCCCACCACCTTTCCCCGGCCTTCTGTCACCTGCTCGGAGCATCAGCATCTGCCAGGGAAGGAGAGCCAGGGCACCAAAGCACAAGCAAGGCCCAGGCAGGGTGAATGGGTGGGCAGGGGTTGAGAGGGAGGTGGGTGACTTGGTTTGGCACCTGCAGGTAAAGGAGGGTCCTGCCCACAGCTCAGGAGGGGCTGTGCAATCTCCTGCTTGGAGCCCCCTCGCTCCCTGTTGCTTATCCAGATCTTCCCCCCAAGCTGATGGATGTCCCATTCCCTTTCACTCTTCCTCAGCAGCAGACATGGCTGTTCTTTGTGTCCTCATTGTCATCCTCATGTTTTCCTTTTCCTGCCTGAGAGTCTGTGGCAGGAATTTCCCTCAGAGCACAGGAGTCAGTGTTGGACTCCAAGGCACAGAGACCCTGGGAACAGGGTTTGTCCCTCTTCCCACCAGGACAGGCCCCACAGGAGGTGCCCCATTCCATCAGGGGCAGAGCCCCACTCTTCTTCTCACCAGATTTAAACCCTGTTCCCACAAGCAAATAAGCCCCTTCCCAGCCCAGCTTTGAACAACCCTTGCAGTATTCTCTGCCACACTGTCACTTTGGATGTGGCAGGTTCTTCCCAGGGATGACCTTGGAGCACATGGCACTGTTGCCCTGCTCTGCTTGGGTTGCCTGGGAGGGTCAGCAGCCGGTGCTTCCACTGCTGCTGTAAGCTGGATTTCAGATTGACCTTCACACACTGACACCAAGGTTTTCATCTGGAAGCCCTCGTAATGTCATTAGGGATGGGCAAGTCCAACTGAGAAGTGATGAAAGTAGATGAAAAATGAGCCAGATTGCTTTCAGCTTTCAGTATCATGAATCACAGAAAATCCTGAGCTGGAAAGGACCCATGAGAATAACTGAGTCCAACTTCTGGCCCTGCACAGACACCTCAACAACCCCACTCTGTCCCTGAGAGTGTTGTTCAAATGTTTCTTGAGCTCTGGCAGCCTTAGGGCTGTGACCACTGCTCTGGGGAGCCCGTTTGGTGCCTGACCACCCTCTGGGAGAAGAACCTTTTCCTCATATCCAACACAAACCTCCCCTGTATCCCTGTAGTCCTGTCTCCACTGGGGATGCCATTGGGTCAGATCCCCAGTGGTGACTTCCTGGGAGGTCCCTGGACGGGATGAAGCCACCCCTGCAGTTCCCTGCTCAACACCAGCCTGGTGTCAGCAGCAGTGCCCCCAGCAGCCTCTCTGCTCCGTGCTGACAGTGATTCCAGCGCCGCGTTCCCACCGCAGCCGCCGCGCCGGGTCCGGGCGCCGGGAGATGGACGTGTGATTGATGGGGCGCCCGCGATACGACACCTCACGCTCCTTATCTGCCCGTCCCCACGGGCTCCCGTGTCGCTCCTGGGCTTTACGCCATCGCTGTCACTCCATTTGCCTTGGTTTTCCCTTTTTTTCACCCTGCTGGGCTCTTTCCATGGATCCCACAGAGGCTGTTTCACCTGCAGGATTAGCGATGTTGGACTCGTCGTCTGCAACTGTGAGTGGAGACAGGTGAGCTGGAGCAGATGGAGGGCACCTCCTTTTCATGGCAGGATGCTGAGAGCTAAATCCATCCAGAGAGACTTCCACAGGGATTCTGAATCCAACATTGCAATGGCAAATGCCATACAAAGCCTTGGGTATGGACAGAAAGACCGAGGTTGGCTGTGGAGACAGGGAAGAGGATGGGCAAGAGCAGAGAAGCAAATCAGTCTGAGTGGGAATGTTATTGGTCTCACTGGAACATCCCTCCCTCTCCCTCTGCTTCCCCAGGAACATGGATCTACACTCAGAAACACCACAAAATGTCCACAGCTCTGCCAGGCGTGTGACACCAGGACAAGCCCACAGAATCCCCAGGGTGTCCCCAAAGCTCTGCTGTCACAGGGCCCCTCTGCTCCCCGCCAGCCCACGCAGCCTCCCTTGGGCAAGGGCTGGTGTAGGAGTGTTGGTGGTGTGCCCTGAGGCTGCTGTGCCCCATCAGCCACCACCAGCACCTGGTCCTGCTCCTTCCCACTGCAATCCCCGAGAAAAAAATAGAATAAAATTAAATAAAATGAAATTAAATGATATCTTTTAAAACTGAAGGGTGGATGCCCACTTCCAAATGAAACTTGGCTGAAAGGGGCAATTCATGTCGGCCTCTCTGCAGGTTTCATCCTTGTCTCCCCTCTTGCAGGCTCTGGGAATGGGAGCAGCAGTGAGTCCTGCCCCGGTGAGCAGGCGTTGCTGTGGCAGATTGTGTTGTGTGCTCAGCCCGGGGACAGCCCGGGGCCATCTGTCACCCCAGGTGTGCCCACGCCGGGCTCGGCAGCAGCAAAGGTCCCTCGGCTCCTAAAACACACCCGTCACAGGGTGCAGGGGGTTGTAAAGTGGGGGTGGATGTTCCCCACCATCCCCTCATCCTGCTCCCATCTCCTCCAGCAGCGTCCATCACATTCCCCAGGGACTGGGACGGGGAACAGGGAATCATTCTGAAAACCAGGCTGGACCAAGGGACAGCTCAGCCCAGATGTCACATTTCCTGCTCTTCCCAAACCCTGACCTGTCCCAGTGCCACCTTCCTGAGCTCTCCTCCTTTCCAGAGCAGAAGGTCCTTCTGGTCACTTCAAATTCCTTCACTTTAGTGAAAGGATTGTATATGGAAAGCACAAATACAACCCTTCAGTCAGGAAATGGCAGATCTGTTTGGCCCTACCTGAGCAGCCCAAACCCAGAGCTCCCAGTCCCCTCCCAAGCCTGGCACACAAAGAGGTGCCAGCAGACTCTGCTCAGGAGAAGTCAAAGCTGTGACTGCAGATACTTGGAAATAATCATCCTGTAATGAGGTGGAGCCCATCCCATCCTCCCCACACTGGGGTCCAGACCGCCCACCTTGTACACCCACATCTCCAAGAGATTCCACACAGGATGGTTTAGGATTTAATTTGGAAGACTGAGAGAAATGTGGTCACATCATCCACTTTCTGTCCTTGAGCCTAATGGTTTGTTTCCAGCAGTTCTAGGGGATGATGGGACACATGCCAAAACATCCTCAAAAAATAAATATTGAATTAAAATGGTTTGTTCATAAAATAGGAGCTTTGTGATTTACAGCACAAGGCAAGAGACAGCCTGTCCCTGTCCCAGGGGCCACTGCAGGGCCTGGACCCTGTGCTGGTCACTCAGCTGCTCCAGCCTCATTTTCCTTCGGGTCAGTTTGCTCCCCTTGGACTTTCCCTCAACTGCCCCAAATCCAGCTGTTGCTCCCTTGCCTTTCTCCCCCACTCCTCCTTCCTGGATGTGGGGAGGCAGGAGCTGGAGCCGGTTTATAACCAGAATTATAGAGGTGCCAGCTCCCATCCCTCTGTGCAGCTTTCCCTGGGGATGGACAGACATCCTGGACAAGCACAGTGAATTTCTTGTTGTGAAAGCAAAGACCTCACAGGTATTTAAATACAGAGTATTTACATAAACAAGCATGTATGTAAATAAAAATTATTTAATTTGTATTTTTACGTGGGCAACAGGATTATTTATTCCCACAATTGCACTGCCTCATTCAGCAATCTGGGCACTTCCTTATCCAAACAAAACAAGCTTGGTGAAGTTATTAATTGCCTGGAACAAGATCTTTATTGATTGGTGTGAGGATCAATCACTTTATCAGTGAGCAGCTCTGTTCGAGCTGCCTGTGACTGGGGTATTTCACTACGAGATATCTGTCCTGGGCCCTGGAACTCTCACAGAGGAGTCCAAGGTCTTTCCAGAAACTGGGCAGGTGGTGCAGAAGATCCAGGTGAGGTGAGATGGATAAGGGCCCCCTGTCACCTTCTCTGTGGCCCCTGCAGCCACCTGTGATGCCCCTTCAACCCTGGAGAGACACGGGAAGGGGCTCCCTTTGCGAGGGAGATGGGCTACCAGGCGGGATGCCCAGGTAGCCCATCTGGGCAGCTGGACTGTAATCACAGCAGGGTCGTAGCTTTGGCAGGAGCCTCTTGAACCACGTTCTGCTGGGAAGGGGCCACAGCACCAAGCTCAGGAGGTGTTTGGACAGCGCTCTCAGGCACACGGTGGGATTTTGGGGGCTGTCCTGTGCAGAGCCAGGAACTGGGCTCAACACTCCTCGGGGGTCCCTTCCAAGGACTTATGACCACTCTTCATCTCTGGCTTCAGGGAAGCTGGACAGCACCACTCTTCGTCCCCCACTCCATCATCTCTTCTCCTTCTTCCTGGAAAATAAAAATTAAAAAAAAAAAAATTGATGTTCTAAACCAAAAAGTGCCCCAAAGGCCCGACGAGGGGCAGAGGAGGGGGCTGCAGCTGGAGCCGGCTCTGGCCGCGCAGCTCTAATCTCCCGCAAACCCCCGCTATCAGCGCTCGGATCAGCATATCTAATGTAAACGAGCTCTCACACATAAATAACGTGCCACATCTGGCTGTTTGGCTTTACAGCGCCTTGGCTACCGAGCGATTTACGCAGGGCGAGCTGCCGGCGCAGCGGCCGCGCTGGCCCGGGCGGGGGCTGGGAGAGCGGGGCGGTGGGCGAGGGGGAGCCCCCGCGCCGCACACGGCGGCTCCTTTGGGGAAGGGGGGCCGGGGGGCCGGCTCTGCCCCCCGGGGGGAGAGAGGGGCCGGCTCAGCCTTAAAAGAGCCAGCCAGGAACCGGCGTGTTTGCGCTTATTCCCAATTTATGGCCGCGCAGCATATGGCCGGTGTTCCGCCCCGCGCCAGCCGCCGGGGAGGGCAGCGAGCGGCGCGGGGGATGTGAGGCCGGAGGGACGAGGAGCGGCCCCGGCACACGGCGGAGACAATGCGGGAGGCGGGGGGCGGCCGCCAGAACCCCCCCGCCTAGGGACCCCCGCCTCGGGACCCCCAGCCAGGTGAGCCCCGGGGAGATGCGGGGGGCGGTGGGGGGACCCTCCCGCATAAGGAGCCCTGGCCAGGTGAGCCCCGAGGGCGGAGCGGGGAGACCCCCCCCGGCCAGGTGAGCTCCGGGAGGGAGCAGGCAGAGCCCCCCACAGAGGGACCCCGGCCAGGTGCGCCCCGGGATAGGGCGGGGGAACCCCAGCCTGGAGCCCCCGGCCAGGTGAGACCCGGGATACAGCGGGGGGACCCCTAGCCTGGAGCCCCCGGCCAGGTGAGCCCCGGGACAGAGCGAGGGGACCCCAGCCTGGAGCCCCCGGCCAGGTGAGCCCCGGGGGCCGCCGAGGGAAGGGGGGTCACCCGGGGGTCGGGACGGGCAGGTGGGAAGCGGCTTTGCAAAGGGGTCCATGGTGCGCTGGCCGCGCAGGTAGAAGGCGATGCCGAGCGCTGAGTGGGGGCGCTTCCCCCGACCCCGACGGCGCGCACCGACACGGCCACGGCCACGGGTGGGCGCGGGGAGGGGGCAGAGCGGGGAGGAGGGCGCCCGGGGGCTCCCCCTTGCCCCGGCGGCGGAACACTTCTCGGCTGTGACGGCAGAGTACGCCAGAGGACCGGGAATGACCGGGAATGGCCTCGGCGCTGCCCCCTCCCGCTTCACCCCTTCGCTTCTCTGCCCACGCCACGCGGGTGCTCCTGACTCGGCCCCGACCATCTGAGTCGAGACCCCCTGTGTGGGCCCTTCCCCACCCAGACCATGACACCCCACACACCCTGCGCGGGGCGTGCGGGCACCAGAGTCTTCCTCGCAGGCTTCCCGCGGGTCCGCCCCCCCCACTCGCGACACGCACCCACCGCTACCTGGGCGCTGAGCCCTCCGTGTTGGGCTCGAGAGTGCGGGAAGTGAATTCAGATAAGAAAGTAAATCCCCCGCACTCTCATGGCCCGGGGGGCGAACGGGTCGGGATTTCCTTCCCAAAAAGAAAAACCCCATTTCTGACAAAGCTTAATCTCGTTGGGACACGTTTAATCATTAGAGACGGGGGCGGACAGAGCCGGGGGGCTTCGAGGGGGGGCACCCCCGTTTGTCCTGCAAATAAACCAGTTTATAATAGACTGGAAGGGGAAGGGAGCCCCGGGCCAGGCTTACAGCTCCCCCCGGGACGAAGAGACGAAATGAAATGAGACAAATAGGTGGGTCGGGGGCTGCGGGCTCGCGGCTTTGTGCCCGCCCGCACGGCCGTACCCCACTGCCTCCAGCACTATGGGCAATAATTTCCAAAATCTCATTAAAGTGTATTTATCAAAGCCCTAACATGTGCCCTCCGGCTCTGCCATAACCCCGCCAGCCCCCAGGGAGCAGGGGGAAAATCCCAATTTCTCTGACAATTCGCCGCCTCGGGAGGTTTGGCTGCGGGGCAGATCCACAGCTACAGATTCATCAGGAATATCGGTGGATTGGAAGGATTTCTCCGCCTTTGAAGCTTCGGGGAGAAGGAGATAGAGGAATCGTGAGAATAGGGAAGCTCATTTAGATTCCTATGTCCTGGAGAAGAATTAATTGTCTGCTGGAGAAAGACAGGCCAGCGCCGGGATTTTGGGGGGCGCTGAGACTTTCCCTGGAGCTTCTCCCTTTCTGCCTGCGGGGGGATCTTCTACCTTTTCATTTCCGTCCCCCCCACTTTTTTTCCCTTCCTTTCCCCAAAAAGCATCCTTAACGCCTTTGTTAACGCCGTTTTTCCAGCCAGGAAAAGAGACAGGAATTTCATCCCGCAGAAACTCCGTTACAATTAAGTTCCAGAAAGCACCAGAGGATTCTGAGGCCTCTGATTCCCCTTGATTTGGGGAAATACGATTTTTTTCCACTCCCACCCTCCTCGGCCGGGCTGCCAGTGTGCAAGGCATTCCCGTGGCGTGGGCTCCGTGCCCGCCGCCTTTCCCACGGCCTGGCGTGGCCGGTCCCCTCCGAGCCGGAGCCGCTGCTGAGCAGCAGCATCTCCGCTTCAGCGCTGGAAAATGCGATTTAAACCCTTCCGAGTGGGGCTCTCGGGGGGGGTTGTTTTGCAGCAATCGTTTTATTCGTTTATTTTATTTTATTTTTATTTTGTTGGTTTGGTTTTTTTCTCGCCCAGAAAAGCTGTCCTCTTGGACGTCGCGGCTCTCCTTTCCCCTCCACACTTTAAAACAAAGAGGGTGTTACTTACAGGGGCGCTCCCGAGGTGAAGCTCCTCAGAACAATTATCAGGACATGGGCTGCTCTTCCCTTTCCCTATTCACTCCAAGTGGATCTCACTCTAAGAGATAAAATCAACCTGTCCCCTAACAAAGGCTTTGTGTGGGCTTCGCTAATCCGGGCCGAGCTTCGAGGTGCAGCAGCGCTCCGTTGGTTTGTTTGTTTGTTTGTGGGCCGGAGGGAAGGCAAAACAATATCTCGCACCTTTGGGCTCATCCAACAATACATTGAGCCACTTCTCGGCTGTGCCGGAGCTGCGGGGTCGCTGCGGGCAGAGAGGGGAGGGAGAGCGGCCCAACACGCT
Organism: Hafferia zeledoni; assembly: GCA_035583235.1. Classification (NCBI taxonomy): domain Eukaryota; kingdom Metazoa; phylum Chordata; class Aves; order Passeriformes; family Thamnophilidae; genus Hafferia; species Hafferia zeledoni. The sequence continues at coordinate 5,088,842 of JAWWEV010000115.1, forward strand.
TTCCTTCGCTTGTATTTGTATTATATAATATTATACTTTCTAATACCGCGTGTTATATTGTGTTATGTATAATACGTGGGGGGTATCGCTTGGCAGAGAAGGAAATGCAGTTGGGGTGTCAGTGACTGAAGGCAGAGCGGGAGACCCGGAGCGGTGCGAGGAGCGAGACCCTCAGGCCGCGGCCGGGAAGAGACAGGCGAGGAAAGCGCTTCAAAACGCGACCCACGGGCCGTCCGTGGCCAGGGCAGCCCCTCTTGGTGACCCCCCCTGCCCGCCTTGCTCCGGCCACGGAGCGGCCGCGGAGCCCACGCGTGAGCGGGGCACGGCCTCGGGAGGCCCCTTCCCTCTCGCATCCCCACCGAGAGTCTCTTCCCTTCTCTTAAAAATTATGAAATGAAGCGTTAATGCCGCTAACCCCCCGCACGCGCCCGTGGGGCCGGGAGGCCTCTCCCCACGCAGCCCGTGGGGCAGGGAGGGGAATGGCGGCTGTTGGAGCCACCCGTGAGCGCAAACAGGGAAACGGCCTCGTGGGCAGAGCCGCTTGTGCCACCACTTAGCCCGAATTCAGGCACCACGGCCCTCGGTGGCCGGTGCAAACAGCCCCGCCGGGGTGACTGCCCGAGGGAGAGCGTCGGGAGGGCCCCCCGAATCGCCCCCAGCCCCTCCGGCCCTGCCACCCCTCGCCCCACGCGTGGGGCAGCCGGGAGGGCGCGCAGTGCGGGCGGAGCGGCGAGGGGGCACCCAGCGGGTGCTGAGGGTGAGAAAGGCACGAAGGGTGGCGACAGACGCCCCCCGGCTCTGTCGCGACAGCCGTCGGGCCGCCGTCGGGTTTCCCCCCCACGCAGCGTGGCTGCGGGTGCGGGTGGTGCGGGGCTGAGTCCCGGCCCCACGACCCCTCCTGACGTCAAAGGGCTCTTACGTCAGCCCCCCGCCGGTGACGTCACGGTGTCCCGGGACCGTCCCTCGGTGTTCAGAGATGTTCGCTCTTGGGGAGGGGGCCGCGACCCCCAGGGCTGTGTCCGGCCTCCTCCCGTGGGCATGTCCCGCTCCCGCCACGCTCGGGCCCCACGTCGCGAGGGGTCTGTGGGACGCTCTGCCCGTGTCGTGGCGTTTGCGCGTCTGTTCGGGTTTAGATGGGGAGTTTTTTATCATTATTATCGTTATTATTATTACCATTATTTAAAGTCCGGGCGGCCCCCGCCGCCGCCAAGATGCGCTGCCCGTCCCTTCCCAGGCTTCGCTTCTGTCGGGGTTCTCCGTCCCGCCGCTATCGCGATTGTCACTGTTATCCCTGCTCTTTTTTCCCCTTGGTAGAATTAACCCCCATCCTGTCCCAAGCGGGGCCCTGAATAAACCCCTCGGTCCCCCCAGGATTTGCTGGGAATTGGCTGTGTTTGCCCTGTGCGCGGGGAAGGGGAGCGGGGGCTCGCCCGAAGGGGTTCCCTCGCTATCGAGAGGGACTCCGCAATGGATGAAGAGATAGCCATTGAGCGCGGTTGAATACCATGACAACTAGGAACAACCTCAGATTTATTCCCAACAGTTAGGGCGTGCTGAAAGAGGGCGTCAATCACGTATTATTTCGCCACTGAAATAAATGCAAAAACTGCGCCGAGACAAAGGGTTCCAACAGGAGCCGGACATTTGTCTACATTGCGGACATTGTCCCCAGCTTAGCCGTCGGGTTGTATTTGTGTTTGCGCGGGGCCGACCACCCAGGATGCGCGCAGGGGCTCGCCTAAAAAAAAAAAAAAAAAAAAAAAACGGGAGAGGGGAGAAAAATCCCTGGGCATTGTCCGCCACAACACATACTTTATGGGCGGCAGGCTGGGGGGGGGGGGAGGAAAGATGGGGGAGCGACGAGGGAGAGAAGGGGAAGGTGCGAATCCATTGATGGGCGTAGAGAAGGATGACTGAGGGACCGTCTCCTCACCACCGCCAGCCGCCTCACGGCTCCTTCCCTCTGGAAGAGAAACTCGGGCAACTTTTTCTTTCCCAGAAATGAGAGTGGTGGTGGGAAACACCTTCCCAGATTATACAAATCCTCCCCATCCACCCCGCACATCTCCCTCATCCCCGCACACACGGGCGCGTCCCAGGCCGGGGTCCAACTGCGGGGCGTTCGGGGACAAGGAAAGGGGAAAAGAAAGGCGAGGGAAAAGGAGAGGGAAAGGGATGGAGAGGGAAGGAAGGAGACAGGGAAAAGGAAGGCGGTCCGGGCCGTGCCCGGCGAGGATGCGAACGGCCAACGCTCCTCGGCGGGTGCAGAAAAAAAGGAGAAGAAAGAAAACGAAAATAAAAGTTGTTGGCAGACAGATAGAAGTTGGGGCGCGGAGGGTCCTGCACCCCGCGCCGGGCAGGGGGAGCCCCCACGGGTGTATATGCGTGACACCTGGGGAGGGAATCCTTTCTTTGACCCCTCCTTCCTTACCCACGTCCTGAAAAACAAAGACAAAATATAGCAAAGAAAAAAAAATTCAGTCGTATATGAGAGTCCATCGGGCTCCAGCCCATCGAATAATCTAAAAACGGGCTGGATTTATTCCCCTGGAAGAAGGAGGCAAAATCAATGAGACCTCTTCAAATAAACACACGCACACACCCCCAATAATCACCTCCCGGATCTCCCCGGGTCGCGCCTGACGATCGCATTTTGCCAGTTCGGTTAATTTCGGAGCAAACTAGAATCAATTACTCGCTGTTTAATTTCCAGCGCTCATCCTTAAGCCCCAACCAAAATATTGACCTAGGCGGGTTAGATAAGTTGGGCTCTTGCCATCTGAGCCGCCTCGGTCCCACGCGGGGCCGGGAGCGCGTCCCCGCGCGGAAACGCTGCCCGCGAGGGTGCGCAGGATGCGCGGGCTGGGGGGGTGGGAACAGTCTCCAGCAGAATTATTTTTTTTCCTCACTCGGAGGAAAGCAGACTTTGGAGTGTGCGAAGTGTCGGGCTGGTGCGAAGCTCTTTGTATGTAAATACTGTCCTTAAAAAAAAGAAGGGAAGTCGCCCCCTCCTTCCCTCCCTCCCTCCCTCCCGCCGCCACACGCGCACACACCCGCGCGAAGGGCCCTCCCCACGCCGGTAATTAACTGACACGTTATACCACTCATCACCAATGGTGGAAGCTCGGAGCTCGCCCAAAACCCGCAATTTCACATCTGCAAACACTGTCTTCATCCACTTGACTTCCAAGACCCGCCCACACGTGGCCAACCTTTCCTGGGTTTAATGTAGGTTTTTTTCTCCCTCCTCTCGGCAGGTTCATGTGTGGGGACCAGCCTTATATGGACTCCTCGCTCCAGCAATGGCTCGGGATTTTCCAGCGCCAGGCGCGGGTTCGGCGCGGCTGAACAAGATCCAGAAGTGATCTTTTTTTTTCTTTATTTTTTTCTTTTTTTTTTCTTTTTCTTTTCCTTTTTTTTTTTTTTTTTTTTTTTTTTGGCGTCTCTTCCCCCTTTTCCCCTGGAGTTACAAACTATTCCCGAAGCCAGCTGCTTCTCCCGCTCTCGGAATTTTCCCCCGTGGCAGAACAACCATCACCGCGGAGACCCATCGCTGCGGCTGCTTCTCTCGCACAACCCCCTGCGCTTATTTTTCTATAAATCCGTATTACTCTGTTTTCCCCCATCTCCACGCGTGCCGCCCGCGCTCCCCGTGTCCCTGCGCGGGGTCACTGTCGCCGCTCCGCGTGTGCGTGCCCAGCCGTGACGCTCGGCCAAGCTGCGGCTCCAACTTTCCCAGCCGAAATTTGGCCGGATCATGTCTCTAACCAACACAAAGACGGGCTTCTCGGTGAAGGACATTTTGGACCTCCCCGACACCAACGATGAGGACGGCTCGGCGGAGGGCGGCGAGGAGGAGAGCGAGGCGCCCGAGCCGCCCAGGAAAGCGGGAGTTTTGGGCCAAACCCCCTTGGACACTGTTCCGACGCTGCCTTTGAAGAGCCCTTTCTATGATAACAGCGATAATCCCTACACGCGCTGGCTGGCGAGCGCCGAGGGCATCCAGTACTCCTGTGAGTAGCGGGGGCCGGGGCAGCGGGCACCGGGGGTCAGGGGAGGGCAGGGGGGGCCCAGGGGGTGACGGCCGATGGATGCAGGGTGGATGCGTGGTGGGCATGGGGTGGATGGGGAGTTGCCTCTCGGCTTGGCCGGTGCCTCCGTACCTCCCTGACGGACTGGGCAGCTCCTCTTCCAGCTGCCCCCGGTGGCGGGGCGGGTGTTGGTGGCGATGGGGGATGATGAAGGGTAGATGGGGGGAGGATTCGCCTCTCTCCACGGCTGGCTGAGCCTCGGCCGGTGCCTCCATCCCCGCCACGGCCGGGAGGGCTGCGGGGGGCTGCGGAGGGCCCTCCCGCCCCGTCCCCACCCTGACGAGCGCGGACTCTCCGCAGTGCACGGGCTGGCGGCGGGCGGAGGCGGCCAGGACCCCTCCGCCAAGTCACCGGAGCCGTCGGCAGACGAGTCGCCCGACAACGAGAAGGAAGCGGCGGGCGGCGGGGACGCGGGGAAGAAGAGGAAGAGGAGGGTGCTCTTCTCCAAGGCGCAGACCTACGAGCTGGAGCGGCGGTTCCGGCAGCAGCGGTACCTGTCGGCGCCCGAGCGGGAGCACCTGGCCAGCCTGATCCGCCTCACCCCCACCCAGGTGAAGATCTGGTTCCAGAACCATCGCTACAAGATGAAGCGGGCCCGGGCCGAGAAAGGTATGGAAGTGACTCCTCTTCCCTCCCCGCGGCGGGTGGCCGTGCCGGTCTTAGTCAGGGACGGCAAGCCCTGCCACACGCTCAAAGCTCAGGACTTGGCGGCCGCAACTTTCCAGACGGGAATCCCCTTCTCCGCCTATAGCGCCCAGTCTCTCCAGCATATGCAATACAACGCCCAGTACAGCGCGACCAGCAACCCCCAGTACCCCTCGGCACACCATTTGGTACAGGCTCAGCAATGGACTTGGTGAAGGCTGGGCCGGGGAGCGCGCACACCCGCACACGCTTCCCCCACCCGCACACATCCCCGAAAGGAGGAGGAAAAAACAAAAAAATAAAGAGAGAGAGAGGAGGAGACAGACTGATGCTCCAAAAATAAACATCGAAACTGCGGGGGAAGGAATGGAGAGGGAAACGCTATTATTATTATTATTATTGCTATTATTATTATTATTGCTATTATTATTATTATTATTATGGGTTTTTTCCCTCTGCCGTTTCTTTTCCCCTCCATTTTTTTGGGGGGCTCGGTTTCATTTCGGGGGGAGGCGGGGGGGGAAGGGAGGGGAGGTGTTTTTTGTGCGTCATTGTTTACAGAAATTTTTTGCGCCATTCAGAGTGGTCCTGTCTACCTACAACTAAAATAAAAGAGGAAGGGGGGGGGACATCGTCAGAATTAAAAAAAAATAAAGAATAAAACCCCCCCGTTGCTCCTGTGATTTTGTGAGGAACCGGGGTGTGGCCGCCGAGCGGGGCACCCCAGGACGGGCAGCTCCAGCGCTCCCTTTCGAGCCCGATTTGCGGCCCCGACAGCCGCTAACGGGGCCGGTTTTGCACCTCGTTGTGATTGTCGCTGCCGTGACCCGCAGCCGGGGCGGCCACTCCGCTTTTTCCTCTTTGGGGGTTGTCTCAACTATTCCCGAGCAGAGGAAAAAGACCCGCGGACGGTGAAACCCTCCCCGCCCGGAGGGCGGCTCGTTGTGCACCAGCCCGAGCTCTCTGAGATTTAATACGGATTTTATTTATTTTTTTTAAATCTGTGTTTCAAGAAAAAAATAATAGAGAAGGAACCGATAACAAGAACTGAACAGTTTTGTTCGACTTCTCGTTGCAACTGCGGCCGCCTCCCTGAATCCCCCGGCTCAGCCCTGCGTGGGGCCTGCCGGGCCCCCACGGGAGACTCGACCGAGCAGGGCCCCACGGACCCCCCTCCACCCACTCAACATCTTTTTCTTTTTCTTTTTCCTTTTTTTTTTTTTTTTTTTTTTCCTGGGGAAAGCATTTTTTTGTGGGGTCAGGCGGCTTTAGCCCGGTGGCGAATAACGGGAGCGGGAAGGATTTGTATTTTCGTGTTTCATCTCTGTGATTGTGCCCTTCGACACTCCAGTGCCCCCCCCCCGCGCTGCTGAGCTTTGGGTACCAGCATCACCCCGGCGGCCGCCCCTCGGGTTGGGGGCACTGCGAACGGGAGGGAGCGCGGAAACTTCGGGGTCAACCCTCGGGGACGCGCCGGCGGCTCGGGCAGAGCGGGGGAAAGGGTTAACCCCGGGAGAACCCCTCAAAAAAAACGGAGAAGGGGGGAGAGGGGAGAAGAGCGGGGCGAGGCGGGGCTAGGCAGCTCGGCCGGAGCGGAACCGGGACCGGGACGGGGAAGCAGCCCCGGCTCGAACCGGGTGAGGGCAGAGCTTTGGGTTCCCCCGCCCTCCCCTGAGGCGTTTAGGCTGGTAAAGATGCTTTTAAAAAGCGAAAACAAAACCAAACAAGCTTTTATCCGGATCCCTGGGGCCGGGACAGCGCCCGCCCCGTCCCGCGGGGCTGAGCTCGGCCGCGACGGGGCAGTTCAACGCCAAAGCGACGGTGGGCACCGGCCCCGCAGCATCCCCGTCCTGCAAAATCCGGGCCGCAGCATCCCCGTCCTGCAGAATCCGGGCCGCAGCATCCCGGCCTAGCAGCACTCTGGCTCCTGCAGCATCCCGGCCCCCAACACTCCGGTCCCGCTGTTCCCTGCGCGATTCTCACCCCGGCGCAGCCTCCGCCGACCACGGATCCCCCGCGCAGCCTCCGCACCGCACTGATTTTTTCCCCTTTTTCTCACCTTTTTTTCCTCCCCGCTTTTCCCGTTCTCCCGCCTCCCATTCCCAACCCACCGAGGCTCCACGCACCGGCGGAGCAGCCACGGCCGTTCCCCGGGGCAGCCGCTTCCCAGCGCGGGGGAGGCTCCGCTGGGGCCCCGGACCCACGGGGGGCACAAGAACAAGTGCTGGTTTTCCCTTCTCCAAGCCCAGCGTGCGAGCCAGGAGCGGAGAGAAGGAAAACCATCACTTTTTTTCTTCTTCTTCATTTTATTTGTTTCCCACTTTTAATATATTTCCCGTTCATTTTTTATTTTTTCTTTCTTCCCCCCACTTTTCATTTTCTTTTTTCCATTCCCCTCGGGCTCTGCCGAGTCTATCAAAGCAGTTGTGTGGCCCTAACCTCCGTGGCCTTATATCTGCCGTGCTGCCGGGCCAGTCTATCTTTGCACAATATACAGTAGACTTCAGAGAGCAGCACAATGGGGGAGGCAGGGAGGTGAGCATGTTAGAGGCGTGCATATTAACGAGCCGGAGCCAAAGGAGCCAAAGGAGCCGGGCAAAACCGGGAGAGACAGTACGGGAGGGGGGAACGGCCTCCCAGTGCCTTCCCTCCCCTCGCCTGCCCCCCAGGGCTGGTTTTGGGGCACGGCATTGATGCGGAGCGCGGAGTCAGGGAGCGGTGTCCTCCGCGTTTTGTTCGGGCTGTCACTCGCGCTCATTGTTCGGCATGTTCTACATGTTGTATTCCATATGGCCAGCTGGGCCGGGGACCCCTCACAAAACCCAAATTGTGCCCAGCTTTCAAACCCAGCATTGTTGTCTGTGAAAGGGAGGCGAATTAAAAATTCGTGCTATATCTATTCTGGAAAAAAAAAAGGAAAGAAAAAAAAAGAAGGGGGAGCGCAAGGAGAAAGAATTCCGCTCTCTCCCCTCCCTCTCTGCTCTCTTTGAAGGCCAACAGAGACGCTCCTCTTCTCCCGCTCCCCGCTGACAAGTTTCTCTCATTTCACAGGAAATCCCCCCCCCCCCCAAGCCCCGGCGCATCCCCCCGCAGGAGCCCGCGGAGCCGCGCTGAGCGGCCGCGCTGCCGCGCGGAGGCCGCGCCAGAACAAGGCGGCATTGAGGGAGGGCCGGGCTGCAGCTGCCGCCTCCCTGCGCGGCCCGGCCGTACCGGCTGGCACGTCCCGCTGCCCCCGGAGAAACGGCCCTTTCTTGTCCCAGCTCCTGGTTGTGCAAGGCGGGCCGGCCGAGGGAGGGAGGGAGGGAGGGAGGGAGGGAAGGAAGCACAGGGAGGGCGAACTTAAAAAGGCAAAAGGAGGGGACGAAGGTGGGGGGGCGGGACGGGCA
>JAWWEV010000115.1:5106956-5188417 GCA_035583235.1 Hafferia zeledoni
TTGCCAAGGTGGGCATCGGGCACAGGGTGGGCTCCATGGGCTGGCAGGGCTTTGCCAAGGTGGGCATCGGGCACAGGATGGGCTCCAGGGGCTGACAGGGCTTTGCCAAGGTGGGCATCGGGCACTGGGTGGGTTCCAGGGGCTGACAGGGCTTTTCCAAGGTGGGCACTGGGCACAGGGTGGGCTCCAGGGGCTGGCAGGGCCTTGCCAACATCACTGATTCTGTGAGCACAGCACAGAGCCCCGAAATGCAGGAGGCTCAGCTGGAACCAGAGAGGAATGAGCAATAACCTGCCATGCCCCATCTTTGTGCTGTTGGCCATCTCCCCCCTGGAGCTGGGCAGGGATAACCCACCCAGGCACTGACTGCCACTGTTTGGGGTCCCTGTCCCACCCCAGGGTGTGCCCAGGGTGTGCCCAGGGGCTCGGGCTGCCTGTTTTGCAGGGAGGCAACATCCATCCCACCTCTCCCTCCGTTCATCAGGACATTTTATTTCCATATTTTCAGTGAGCACACCAGTCCCAGCGGCTCCAGCCAGAGCCCAACCCCTGGCCCACAGCTCCTGCCCTGCAGGGGGGACATGTGAGGGCAGGGACACGCTTGGCACACACACCTGGAGCTGCCACACACCTCCCATGGGCAGCAATTCCATGGCAGAGATGGAAAAGGAGCTCAGCAGCACCAGGATTTTCCAGATACCACGGGGATCGAGGCAGACAGAGAGGGGTTAGACCCGAGGCAAACCCAGCCCCAGATTTGCAGCACTAATCAAGAAATAAATGAAAAATTGGCTCTTGGCAAGTACCAAAAGCCAAGAAATCCCCTGAGAAGAGTCTCAGCCCTCCCCCTGTCCCTGAGCAGAGGTACCCAGAGCCTGTGGGCACTGGGGAGTGTATCCCCCATCCCTGGAGCCCTGCATGGGACAGCCCTGCATGGGACAGCCCTGCATGGGACAGCCCTGCACCCTGCCCTCATGGGCCTGCCCAGCACGATGGAACAGCTCAGGCACCGTTCCTACCCCACAATAAATAACCCCAGGGCTCAGGCAGGGCTGCCCCCCTGGCCAGCCCAAGGACTGGGAGCACAGGACTCTTCCAGGAAAAATAAATAAGAGTGGGGACTTCCAGGCATCTGTGGCTCTGGACACACTCACCTCCCTGACCTCCACTGCCTTCCCCACTCACCTGCAGGACAATTCCAAGGGGAAGGAGCAAAGAGAGAAGCAAATCCACTCTGCCAGGTGTCCATGTGGGGCCACTCAGGGCGGAGGTGCCACCGGTGCCACCCGCTCGGCTCTGCCAGCAGGGAAGGCTGTGCTGCCTTCTGAGCCTGGTTTGTTGTATTTAAATGCCACCATTGCTTTGCAGACAACAACTCCATGGTGACAAACAGCTCGGGAAAGCTGTGACACTGCTGGGTCAGAGCCTGCACAGCTCAGGAAGGGAACAATGAGCCAGAGCAGGAACACGGGCTGGGAAAAAAGGACGGCCTTGAGGATGAGAAAACACACAGCCCAGAGGAGAAGGTCCTTAACTTAAGTTTTCTCTTTTTTAACCACATGAAATCGTTCATTAACACCATCTGGAAGAGGCCAGCACCTCTTAAACATCTGTCTGGGGGCTTTGTTCGAGTACAAAACTTCTCTTTCCTTCAGCTCGGCTGTTTTTCCAGGCATGGTGGATTTCAGCACTTCAACAACGTGACATTTCCAGGGTTTTCCCCCAGAGTGCTGACTCCTGCAGGGGAGAGCCCCCAAATAATGGCTCAGTTCAGTCCATCAGTGCTGAGGACAGCACACACTGCAGGGCTCTGCTGGGGACAGCACACACTGCAGGGTCCTGCTGGGGACAGCACACACTGCAGGGCTCTGCTGGGGACACCACACACTGCAGGGCTCTGCTGGGGACAGCACACACTGCAGGGTCCTGCTGGGGACAGCACTCCTGGGGGTGCAGCAGCCTCTCCCAAAGCTGGGAAGGCACCAGCAGGGCACTCATCCTGCCACAGCCTTCCACACCCCAGAGGGAATTTCCCTGGGCAAGCTTTGGATGCAGGTGAAGGTGGCTGCAGCCATGGGGGGTTCTGCAGGGGGAACCTGGGACACACCTCCCACCATCATCTGAGGGCCAAACTCATCTTGGGGTTCACATCCTTCAGGAATCCAGTGTAGCCAACCCCTCCTGGCTCAGCCCTGCCCTGCCCTGTTATTCCCAGCTCTGGTCACTCACCACTTGGCTCTCCAGGTTTCAGATCACTTCCATACCAGGCTGTCCCACAAATCAAGAGCCACAGAATGTCTCACAACAGCCTCACTGGGCACATAAATCAGATTGAAAGGACATCTCTGTGGTGTTTCCCTGCCCTGCACAGGTTCCTTTGGCACCTGGAGCTGCTGAGAGGCCCCAGCAGGGCCAAGAGGAGTCGGTGCCTTTACAAACTGCCTCTCTGGGAGCTCCATTATCCCCTCCTGATTTCTTGGTGATGTTTGTTTCCTCATTCTGCATATCCCAGTCCTCCCATTCCTGCTGGTACCTGCCCAGTGCCAGCAATCCCAGGCACTTCCACACAGAACCCACAGCCAGCCAAGCTGGAAAAGCTGCCTGAGGTGCCAACATCCTCCCCCCAAAATAAAAAATAGCTCAGGGGCCCTTTGCCAGGTCGTGCCTCAAGGTGATCCAGCAGCAGCACTGGCTGTCCCAGCACAGCCCCCACAGGTCTATCCCAACAGGAAGCTCTGCTGTGTTTGTGCTCTGGCTGCTTTGCACCAGGGACAGGGAGCAAGGCCTGAATGTGCTGTGGGAGTTCTGCTTTGGGCACTCAGCAATACCCCTGGGAATGCCCTCGTGTCCCAGAAGGATCCAGCCCCTGCTGCCTCTGGGGAGGTGGCCTCAATCCCACCCCCCTCTGCCCGTGGGAATGTCCACTCCTCCTCCCCCCAGGGACAAGCAGGAGTTGCTCCTCAGCTCCTGTTCCCTCCAGCAGACCAGGCAAAGTGACCTCTCCCTTCCCAGGCCGTTGGCAGGGGGATAAACACCCTTAAATCCCAGCAGCCAATTTAACATCAGCATCCCCCAATGGGCAAAGCCCCACGGACCTTCTTCCCTGGCTTTGCACATCACTGGGAACCAACCCATTTCCCACTCCCAGCCCCTGCCAGGGCCTGTACCAATCCCACAATTCTGCTTCTCAGATTTACCAGAGAAAAGGGGGTTTTCCTCCAAAGAAGGTTTTTCTCCTGCTCTGGGGCCACCCTGCTCTGCTCAGCTTCCCAGAGCCAGGGCTCGAGTCACTGGGGTTACTTCTAATTGCACATGGAATATTGTTCTGACTTTAAAGGGCATGGAGATTGTCCTTCAGGACATCTCTCTCCTTTCTGACTTCCTCACACTGTATCTAAACCTAAACCAAATGGAGGGGGTTTCATCTCTTTTTCTCCCCACCTTTCCCAGGAAAACCCATATGCCTGTCTGGGGTTTTGTGTGGATCAACCCTGGGGCAGAAAATGAACTTCCTGGGCACACAAAGGCAATTTAATGCTCCGTGCCAACACACCACACTTAGACGGGGCGGGAGGGGCAGAGCGGGGCGGGATGGGAGGGGCAGGGCGGGACGGGAGGAACGGGAGGGGCAGAGAGGGACGGGAGGGGCAGAGCGGGACGGGAGGGGCAGAGCGGGACGGGAGGGGCAGCGATAAAACGCACCCCAATCTACAACAAGTTCTCCTGATGTGGCCGTGCCCTGCGCTGGCACTGCCGGGCATTCCTGCCGGGCATTCCTGCCACAAGCACCCGAGTCCCGGAGCAAACCCTCGGGCCAGCAATCCCTGCCCCAGCGGCCTGGGGAGCGCTTGGATTCCCTGGCAAGGCAGGGACAGCCCAGCAGGAGGCCCGGCCGGCGCCGCGGAGCGAGCGGAGCTGTCCCCAGTTAATGCCACGCGAATGTCCCTTCCCATTCGGTGACACTTCAAACTCCTCATTCTGGGGTTGGCGCGGAAATGGTTTTAGAGTGGGCTGGAACCCCTGGGTTCCTTTTGCAATCTCGAGACGTCTTTAGAAAGCAATTCCTTAAACCTCCATCTCCGAGACCCTTTTAATGTCCGCAAATTCTCGGTAAGAGCTGAATCAAGGCAAACGAGCACAGCGCCAGGAGAGGCTGGTGCTGATTATTTAGAAGAAACTGCCGCTTTTAGGGGAGCTGCCGTGCAGAGAAATTAGCATTTATACTGGATTATTGCGAGACGCCCCACCAAAACTCAGCCTCCGTCTCGGTGTCAATTGTGCCTCGCCAAGGTCAATAACTCCGCTGTGACAGGCACGGCTCAAATAGCAAAGAACAACTTACGTGTGGAAATGAGCCCCGCACGGCCCAAATGGGTCATTATTATCAGGGAGACAAGCCCAGCTCGGAAATAACATCTGCACTCGGCAGTCTGGAATCCGGGCGACCTTCTGGGGAATGGGGTAATCAGGGAGCGGGGAAAATCACTCACAGAAATTAAACCCCGGTAGTTTCTCTTCTCGGGAGTTTCTTTCCTGTTGCTGACAGTCTTGCTGCATTTCCTACTTATTTTTTTTAATCTGCTTTTAACCTGCTTAGCTTGGAATGTGCTGTTCGATCTTCCCAGGATATGGAAGGATATTGTCCAATTTTGTGTGGAACCTCCAGGTAACGCCTGATGAGGTTGGAAAAACCCACATTCTGTGAGTGAGAAGATTTTAAGGTTGGGGTTTTCTTGTGAGACATTGGCCACATCAGTGGGATTTTCTTTACACACACTCTGAGGAAATGAAACGTCTTTCCCTCAGAAAACCCAGTCCCTGAAGTTGAACTGGAACGAGTTCTTTGGGTTTCTGCCACAGCCAAACAGCAAGAGGAAAAACCATCTCAGTCCTTCACTTCAACGGGGACCGAGTGTTTGATCCTGACCCTGCCAAAAGGCTCCACCCCAGGGAAGTTTGGGAAGTGGTGAAAGCCTTCACCGCACTGCGATGCTTTTCTTCCAAAACACCATTTAGCGATGTGGGGGAAATTCTGGGGGTTTCGGTGCCAAACGGCCGTGAGGGGAGTTGTTTCCTGCATTCCTGCCAGCCCTCCCCGGGCTGTGCGTCCCCCTGGGCTCAGGGAAGGGGTGGGTGGCGTCTGTCCCCAGGATGGGCGAGGGGTGTCCCCGTGGGCAGGGACCCAGTTCAGTGCCTGCTGTGCCCCAGGGACCTGCCCCAGCCCCCGGGAGCCCCTCCCAGCCCTGTCACTGGGGACATCCTGCGTGGCTCCTCATTCCAGCTCCACTGACAGGAGTTTGGCCGTCGTGGCCAGGGTCCTTTCCCACCGGCTCCCCCTTCCCGGGCTGCTCTCCCGGGGCGGGCTCGTTGCATTTCACTTCCCAGTTCCAGGCTTGGAGCACAAGCAGAGGCCACAGGGACTGGTGGTGTGTCCTTATGAACCCCCTCACCTCTGCCAGATCCCAAAATCCCAGATTACGGGGCCAGTCTGATGTAAAAAGGGCCAGTCCCACTCAGCCTTATTTCTGTCTGATTTGTCACCAAAGCAGCGCTGAGGCCACGGGGAGATCCTGAACCTCCTCCCTGCCCCAGGGGCTTGCAGGGAATCATCCCGACACCAGGAACAGCCTCTCCCTTTCCAGAGAGAAGCAGGGACACCACTCTCTGCCTCTTTGGCCAGTCTCCATCCATCCACTCATCCGGACAGACAGACAGACAGACACCCAGCCAACCAGCCAGACATCAAACTCCCAGGGCTCTCCCCTGCACAGGGCTGGGGGTCCCTGCTTTGCCAAGCTGCAGGTTGACCCCAGGGCTTTCTCCCTGCAGGGCTGAGTGGGGGGCTCTGACCCCGTCTGTGGGGTGATGCCACCTGTCCTGACAACAGCTCTGTACAGGGAGGATGGAGATTTCAGCAGTTTCTGGTAATATGGGTGCCAGAAAGGACCTGCTCTAAAAGGGATGAAAAACTCCAGGAAAAAAAAGTGAGGAAGACCAATGAAGCAAGAGCTGGGCTCAGACACTGCTCAGCACCTCAGAGCACAGTCGGTGACAGAGTGCCCGGGCTGGTGGGCACTGAGGGCTCTGCTGGGGGCTCCAACCCCTGGGACTGCAGCCAGGGCTGTGTCCCCTTCCCTGGGTGCCCTGAGGGGCAGGGGGGGCCCATTAGTGGGTCACCTGCGGGGCAGGGGAGGCAGTAGCTCCTGTGCTGCTCCCACAGCAATGTAGAGGGAGTCACAGTTCTTTTTTCCTTTTTTTTTCCTTTTATTTTTTTTTTTTTTTTTTTTAAGCAGGGAAGGAGAAAAGAGGCGCGGGGAAAAGGGTGCAGGTGCCAGGAATTGTGTCCAAACTGTGGGGAAATTGCAACTGCATAAAACTGGCAGAAGCCGGGGATTCAGACAGAGATTCGGGACTTGTTAAACTCCCGCCCCTCACCGGGATCGCAGGGTCTGAGGGGGCAGCACAAACTCGAAGAGGAGGAACTGTCCTCACTCTGATCTTCCATCTTTTTAACTACCCCAGTCCTGCAGGCGCTTTGCCTCCAAAGGGACCAGGAAAAGGATCGGGTTTGAGAGGGAAAGAGAAGGGTCGGGTCCAGAGCGGGATATCCCTGGCTCCAAAAACGGAGCTCAGCCCCCCCGGAGGGGGACAAGGTGCGTGGCCGAGGGGGGCAAACCCCAGACGCAGCGGGGAGGGGGTGCCCTCCCGGGAGGGAGGTGCGGGTGCTGCTCGTGGCACACACCGAGATTTCTCTGTTTTTCAGGGGAGCGCAGCCCTGCGGTCCCCGCGCCCGGCCCGGCCGCGGTGGGAGCGCTCACACGGCCCGCACAGCGCAGCGACCCGCGGGGCTCCGGCCGCCCCGTCGCGGCGGTGCCCGCGGGGCCAGGGGAAAGTTTGGCCGCGGGTCTGGTTGCGCCCCGTCCCCTCAACCCGCCAGAGCCTCCCCCTGAGCCTCCCCTGCTCGTCGGGAGCGGCGGGGCCGGGCAGGAGCCCCCGCAGCCGCCGCCTCCCGACGGGCGCGGGTCCCGCCGCAGGAGCCGCCGCAGCCGCGTCCCGCCCCCGGCCCGGCCCCCCCGCCGGCTCGGGCTGCCCCGGGACAGCGTTTCGTTGTCGCAAACCAACGAACAAACGAACGACGGTCAAAAAAAACCCCGAAACACACCGGCAAACGAAGCATTAGTCCTTAAGGGGTCCCGGCGCTGCGGGGGCCCCCGCCGGCTCCGCACCCAGCGGCAGAACTTCCCAGGGGCTGGGGCCAGGAGGGAGCCCCGCACCCCGCGGCACCGGCCCGGGAGAGGGCACAGGGTGTCCCGGTTCGTGCCGTCGGGGCCGGGGCCGCAGCCGTCGCGCTGCCCGGGGACGGTTTGCCCGGGGGACACCGAGGGGCGGGGGGGACGAGGGAACGGGGGCCGGGCAGGTACTTACGGGCGAGGGCGGTGGGGCCGCTCGGAGCCGCTCCGGCGCTGCCCCGGGGCGGTCGGGCTTAAGAGCCGTCGGGCGGGCGCAGGACAATGGCCGGGAGGAGGGGGCCGGTTCGGGGGGCGGCGGGAGGCGGGGAGGGGCCGGGGCCGCCCGCCGCCGCTCCGCCCCCCCGCGTCTGGCGTAAACCCGGCTCCGGGCTAAAAGAACCGGCGAGCTACCGGCGCCCGGGGCTGGTGGCCGCCGCGGACGGCTCGCCGGTGCCGGCGGCAGCGCCCGGCCCGGCCCGCCCCGTCGCGTCCCGCCCCGCCGCGCCATGTCGCTGAGCCCCAAGCACACGACGCCCTTCTCGGTCAGCGACATCCTCAGCCCGATGGAGGAGAGCTACAAGAAGTTCGGCGGCATGGACGGGGCGGGCGGGCTGGGCGCGCCCCTCGGGCCCTACCGGCAGGCGCCGGTGCCCCCCGCGGCCGCCGCCGTCCCCCAGCACGTCCCCGCGGGGGCGGCCGCCTACCACATGCCCCACGGCGTCTCGCAGTTCCCGCACGGAGCCGTCGGGGGCTACTGCAACGGCGGGCTGGGCAACGTGGGCGAGCTGCCCGCCTACCCCGAGGGCATGCGGGGCGGCGCGGCGGGCGGCGGCTGGTACGGGGCCGGCGGAGACCCCCGCTACTCCAGCAGTAAGTGCGGGCCGGGCCGGGCGGGGGGGCGGCGGGGGCGGGCGGGGGAAGCCGCGGCCCCGACGGGGCGGCCGCCGGTTCTGAGCCGCCTCTCCCGCTCAGTCTCCAGGTTCATGGGCCCGTCGGCGGGGATGAATGTGGCCGGGATGGGCGGCCTGAGCGGCATCGCCGAGGGCGCCAAGGCCATCGTGCCGCTCCACGCGGCCCCGCGGAGGAAGAGGAGGGTGCTCTTCTCCCAGGCGCAGGTCTACGAGCTGGAGCGGCGCTTCAAGCAGCAGAAATACCTGTCGGCGCCGGAGCGGGAGCACCTGGCCAGCCTGATCCACCTCACCCCGACCCAGGTGAAGATCTGGTTCCAGAACCACCGCTACAAGATGAAGCGCCAGGCCAAGGACAAGGCGGCCGCCCAGCAGTTGCACCCCGACGGCGGCGGCCTCTGCCAGCAGCCGTCTCCGCGCCGCGTGGCCGTGCCGGTGCTGGTGAAGGACGGCAAACCCTGCCCGCCGCCGGGCAGCGGCACCCCGGGCCCCGGGCAGGCCGCGCCCCCCGCGCCCCCCGCGCCCGCCGCGCACCCGCACCCCGGCTCGCTGGGGCAGGCGGCAGACCTGGAGGAGCTGTCGCCCAGCCCGCCGGCGCTGCACGGCCCCGTGGCCCCCCTCGCCCCCCTGGACTCGGCCGGCGTCGACTACAACGGCGGGATGGTCAGCCCCAACCTGCTCTACGGCAGGACGTGGTAATCGGTGCGTCCCGTCTGCCCCCGCCGCGACCCCTCGGCCCTGCGAGACCGGCCCCTCCGGCCCGGTGCCTGCGGGGACGCCGACGGACGCCCGTGGGCCCCCGCGCTCCCCTCCCTCCGGCCCCTTCCCGCCCTTCATTCTGTCTTTTTAAAGCCTCTCCGGTTTTTGGATAAACGGCGCCGACGGCAGCCCCGCGGCGGGGCCGAGTGCGCGTCCACGCGTGGGCTGCGGGCGTGACCCTGGAGTGTGTGAGTGTGCGGGGGGTGTGCGTGTGCAGCTGTGTGCGGGGGGTGCGTGCACGCGTGGCCGTGGCTCCGGGTCCCGCCCGGCCGCTGCCCCCGACGGGGCGGAGGGAGCCGGGGGAGCGCGGCCTCCGCCCCGGGCCGGCCCCGCTGTCCTGCGGCTGCCCCCGGGCACCGGAGCCGCGGCGGGTCCCGCCACGGCCCCGCTGAACGCCACAATAAACCTTCTGAAGTGCAACTTCTCTCGGCACAATTAATTTCACGGGGGTGCCCCAAAGGGCGACTCCGTTCTTATTCCGATCGGAGGTAAATTGAGTCGCGACTCGCGAGGCGGCGGCGGCGGCAGGAGCCGTGGTAGAAGAGTCCTGGAGCGCCGGTGCTCAGATTTAAGGGGAAAAACCGTTTTTCTCGTTGTTGTTATTAAATATCGCTCAGTAAATGAATGTCCGCGCGTGGCCGGGACGCGCGTCCCGTGGAGCCGCCACAGCCCTCGGCCCTTCGCTCGGAGTCGGACGAGCTCCCAGACGTGCGGAGGTGCCGGAGAGCCCCGCGATTGCCGGGAATGGCCCCGCGTCCCACCGGCAGCGCGGGCGGGGATCGGGCTCGGCTCGGGCTCCGCCGGGCCGGAGGATGCGCCGCGGCACAAACAGCGGGGTTTATCCCCGCGCCTCTTCCCGAGGAAATCCCGCACATCGGGAAACACTTCTCGGCAGTTTCCGCCAATTTCTCTTTCTTTTTGATTTTAATTTTTATTTTATTTTTAACAATAAAAGGAAGCCTTGTTCTCACGGGTCGGCTGCTTCGTTCTCAGTGTACGGACGGATGGACAACCCCCAAAAGCGGCTTTTTTCTGCCTCCCTCTCAGCCGCCAAGGATTTCATTCCGTGCCCCCCCGGCCCTGCTTCCTCATCCTCAGGGGACCCGCTGGATCCCATCCCGGGCAGGGGCTCCCCCGCCCCGGGCACTGTCGGGACCCTGCGCCGCTCCCGGCTGTGCCGGCAACGAACGATTCTGGGGCGGAAAATGGGAATTTCAACCTCTGCAAGACCATGGACCAGCTCACAGACCCCTTTCCAAGGCCCGTGAGGCTGCCGGGAGGGGAGATGGGGCAGCCCCCTCTGTCCTCCCGCGTGGGAAACAGCAGAGACCCCTCACAGCAGCTGCCACATGGAGACCACCAAGGCTCCCCGTCTTTGCATTGGGGAGCGTTTATCCCAACTGGCTCCCACCTGGGGTGGGTCTGAGCCCGATGGGTGGGTGATTTCCCCCTCCAACTCTGATAAATCCAAGGGGACACACCAGGCTCAACTCCAGCTTGGAAAAAAAATTAAATCTACAGGTAGAGCAGCTTCAGGAGCTCCACGGGATGCTGTGCCAGGGTGACCCCCAAACCCACCAGCTGCTGGGGTGCAGAGGCAGCCAAAGCAGAGCCCGACAAGGGGGATGCTCCATGGTCAGGCCCTGCATCCCCCCTGTGCCACAGAGCCCAGGAACCGAAGCCCCCAGGTGAGGGTGTTGCTCCAGGCACCGCTCCGAGGGCCCAGGAGGGCAGCACAGCTCCCAGGGCCAAGGCAGGCTCCCCTCGGGATCAAACGGCAAAGGGGTAAAGAGCTGGGCAAGGGGAAACCTGCAGGAACGAGCCCTTCCCATGGCAGACCCCCAAAATGTTTACCCAGACTTGTTCTCATGCTGCGAGATGGGAGCGAGGGACAAAACCACAAACATGAGTCCAACCCATCCCAGTCCTTCCTCCACTCCAGTCCCTTGAAAACTCACCCTCAGAGCTGGTTTTGTCCTGCTCAGAAAGTAAAATGCCTTTTCTGGAGCCCCAAATCTTTTCCCATCCAAGGGAGGAGGCCGAGGGGAAGGCTGACGGTGTTCCCAGCCCCGGGAACGCAGGACTACAATGAAGGATTCTGCTCCACCCTCAATCACTTGAAAATAATGAATCCAGTTTGATGATTTCTTCCTCCCAAGGCTACCCGGGTCTGTCTGGGCTTCTCCCTGGGTGCTGGTGATTAAGAGCTGGGCCCTGGCAGGAAGGAGCAGCAGACCCTGCTCCGGGTGTCGGGGTGAGAGCGGGGCTGGGATTTACACAACATTTTTATTTAAGGGAAAAGTTCAAAGAGAAAGCTGAAACGGATGCTCTCTCTTTTTTTTTTTTTGGTTTAAACAAAGATTTCAAATGCTAAGATAGAGGTGGGGTGGAAATATTTTCTAAGAATTCAAAATAAATGTGTGCAGGCAGGTAAACGACACAAACAGGGCCTGGAGGGGGTTGGAAATTAACCACACGCCACTGCTCAGAATTTCAAAAGCCACTTTATAAAGCAAATAAAAATATTTACTGATTTGGTACACTCACACAGAAAATCCCTAGAAAGAGTGCTAAAAATGAATGGAATCTCTGCCCTTCGCAGCTGTTTTAAATTAGGTATCAAACAGACAAATCCACCTCCCCTGCTTGGTTACGTCCCAATAACCAGGTCACAAACAGGCATGTGTTGTAAAAGTTGAAATGTTTTACTTCAAAGTCCATAAAAATCTCTTTTCTGAGAGACACTGAGGGAAGGATCCAACAAGGACGAGTCTTCCAGCACTGCCAGTCGCCCGCTGGGTCCGCGCCGGGAGTTCATAAAATCCCATTTCTGGGCATTCTTTAAACCTCCAGGTCTGTTTTCAGGCTCTTGTGTGTGGAGTAGAGGGTGGTTGGAGTTCAGAGTGACAGGCATTGCTCGGATCCACAGGGAAGACAACACAGCACTCCCAGCTCATCCACCTGCTGGCAGGCACAGCAGCCAGGCTGCTCTGCAATCCGCTGCTTCCCACAGCCCCCTCCCCAAAATTCATCATCATCATTATCAGGCCCGTAAGAAATGTGCACATTCAAAACAAGTATTATCAGAGTTTAAAAACTACAGGGATGGCGCTTCACAATTTCATCAACGTCATTTTCCCCCCCACGAATATTAAAAAGAACAAAAGCAAAAATCCCGGACGTTTCCCGTTTTTAAAGAAAGGAACCCAGAGGCAGGAGCTAATTCCAGCTGTACCTTCCTGCGGGAGGGGGCAGTGGGTAGGGCCTCCCGGGGCCGTAGGCCTGCAAACAAACAAAAGCAAGCATTTATTTTTTGGATTAACAGCACAAGCAAACAAGTTGGGCGAGCTCGAGGCGCCACTCGGAACTGGAACAATGAATCCCCCACATCCTCCGCACGCAGAGGGACCGGGCAGGGCTGGGCCCCCTCACCACGGGCAGGGCTGGGCAGCCCTCAGTGGCAGCTCCCAAAACAGGGGCTGGGGCTGAGCCCCCGAGCAGAGCAGGGGCTGCACAGCCTTGGAAGGGAAGGAACCCACCCAGAGCCGGCGCTGAGGGCACGCGGCGTCCCTGCTGTGACACCTCTGTGTGCTCTGCCTTCAGAGCCCCAGCAGAGATGGGCGATGCTCCTGCTCAGGGCACACGAACACAGTTCCACTTGTCCCTTAATACCTCTGTGTACTAAAGTACTGCAAAGCAAAAACTGAACTATCTTTGTTACGGAAGCAGTGTTTCCCAGCACTCATTCAAGCTTTAATTAAACAGGTCGAAGAGACCTAAATCCCACCTTGGAAATTACTCCAAATTAGTTGTATTTTTGCACTGAAATACCAGCATTTGGTACATCAACTACCCAGTGAAAAAACCCATTGGAAAATTTCTCTGAGTCCCTGGGAAGCATTTTAAATGATTTCCAAACCTGATACATCGCAGAGAGTAAATGAAATATGGTGCACCAACACCAGCGACAGGGTCTGTTTGCCCCTTACTTGGGGTGGTTTTGGAGGGGAGGGAAAGAGGGGCTGCCTTTCCTTTCTCTAAAAGAGAAATCCATCTTCCCCTCAGCCTGTGGCAGCCGAGATATCCACGGAAACGGCGGAGCCAGCGACCAAACCTGCCGGGGAGGGAACCTTGGGGGTTTGTCTGCAGGTTTCATTGCAGGCAATTAAAAAAGGAAACAAGTTGGCCACATCCCTTAAAAAAATCCCTGAAAACCAGCAGCAATCCCTGTGCAGAAGGACAATGCAGAGGGGTCTGGGAGAGCTGCACGAGACACTGATCCGGGCACTTGGTTGTGTGTTGCTACAGACTGAAACAAAAATGTCCAACACCTGCACACCACCAAGTTTATTCTTTCATTTTGTGGGAGAGCTGGAAGGCCCCAAACACCCCCCACTCCCACAGAGCCCCCTGGATCCATGGCAGCTGCATTAATTTGGTAAGCACTTTGCAGCAGTGTGTTTATTAACCTCTTCAGACCATGTTCTGTATGCTGTAAAAAAAGAATTCAGGGGTGAAAGGGCCCAAAGATAATTATTTATGCTGCTACGTGTCACCACTTCCACTTGAATCCCTTTTCAAGGCTTTAAAGCTTTGAAATTTTCAGGCAGCAAGGCCAGATTCAATGATTGGGTTGGCACCCTAAAGCCTTTCAGGTACCTTCTCATTTCACTCCAGCCCCGAGGAAATAATGACATCTGAAAGTTCATTTAAAAATAACAAAAACAACAACAAAAAGAAAAGGCAACAAAAATTTAAAGGGAGATAAAAAACAGCTGGAAAACAACACACTGCAAAGGGAATTTTCAAGGAAGTAAATATAGTGGAGCTGAAAGATTTGTCCTTAACACCCATCGTGTACGTGAATATCAACAAAAGGGTTGTCACCACCCGGTTCTAACATTTCCTGCACCAGCAGATGGGTCTGTGCCAGTGCCAGGGGAATTCTGGTTTGGACAAGACCACAATATGATCCAGGCTGTGGATGGCAAGCCTTCCAAGAGGGAACCATCCAGGGATGCCCTCCACAACCCTTCTGGAAGGCTATTCCTGCCCACCAGCTGCAGCTGTTGGGCCCCCAGATTTAAGGCTGGGAATGGACTACCTGAAGCAGAGATTCCTTCAGCAAACATACCCCCTATGCTGCCCAGGATGAAGGGCAGGGCAGAGGGTGCCAGGGCAGGCAGACTTTTTCAAGCCTAATTAAACACTGCCCAGACTCCACTGGCACGAAGATCCTGCCCTGATTTTTCTACATTATCACAGCAGACCCTGTTAGAGATTAGAACAGTCAGGCATTTTTCCTCTGGCTCTGGTGTTTGGGGCAAATCTATGCAACACATCCCAAAAGATTTTGCAAACTGATCCTACAAATACACCTCATCCAAATTTAAAATGCACCACTAGTAGTGCCCAGGTGTGCAAAGGTTCAAGCTCCACTGTTTCCCCAGTAAGCCCAGTGTGATCATAACCCAGGCTATGGAGTTCTGCTCCCAGTCAAACCCAGTGCTGGCAGGATTGGTACCAGTATTGCCCTCCCTGGGCTGTGCCATGTCACACATCTCTGTACTGGGGAGGTGGGCAGGCTGGGAGGGAGAAAAGAAGAACTAGGGGTGACTAAAAAGTGACTTGTCCTGAGCTGAGCCAGGCCACAGACGGAGGCACATTTTCAACAGTTCCTGCCTCAGTTTCCAGATAAAATACTGGGCAACAGAGCACCCACCCAGGAGCTGAGTCCTCCTCCTCCCCAGTACTGCAGAGTAACATTCCCACAGTTCTGACTCTCCCAAACAGCAACAGAACTAAGAGTTTAATCTAGATATCTGAAATTTATTTTAAATCACTATATAGTGCTGGAAACACTCGGATCTGGAACAAGAGTATATACAGACCATGTTTGACTGGGAACATTCCCCCCAGAAATTCCCTAAGCAAAGTCACCTGCTACTTTCAAGCAGCATTTTCACTCTGTGGCATTTTCATGAACTGCTGATAAAGTCACCTATAATTTTGGAGATGAGGCTCCCCCATCACATCCCCCTTGTTTCCATTTAACCACACAGAGCTATTTTCACATGTCCTTTCCCAGACATGTTTATTCCTCGGGCTACATTTGCATTAAGTAGTTTTTCAGCTAAGAGAAAGCCAATAAACACTTGAGAGGAAAAATTCAGGAAGTCATAAGAATGTACATTTCAAACACGCTGGGGTGAAACCCTTCTGACCCCAAGAGGTGTAGCTGTAGATTTCCTTACAGAGGAGGAAGGCTGGTTGGAATACTTGCCTCCAGGTGACATCTCCTCGGGATGCAAGAGGTGTGTCACTCTGTGCTCGTGGACAATGGTGGTGGTGCAGTCCCAGCATGGGCTTTGTGCCAGGGGCACACCCAGGAGGGCTGGACAAGGCTGGGCAGTCACCTGTCCCCGCTCTCACTGTGACACGCGGGGCAAGGCTGGGCAGTCACCTGTCCCTGCTCTCACTGTGACACACGGGGCAAGGCTGGGCAGTCACCTGTCCCTGCTCTCACTGTGACACGCCGGACAAGGCTGGGCAGTCACCTGTCCCTGCTCTCACTGTGACACGCTGACCCCAGCTCAGGAATGCCTTCCCACCCACACTCCCTCTGCACAGCCCCACGCAAGGGAAGCCTCTCTGGGGTGGAGGACAGAAGGGGTTCGTACCTGCCTGCCCCTGTCCATGCGATCCTCGGGTCTCTGTGGGTATCCCATCGGGCCCAGCCCCTGGTACGGCGCCGGCTGGAACTGATTTGGGGATGGCAGCATGCGGTTCCAGGCAAGGAGAGGAGCAGCTCCAGCAGTTCTGTGGGAGGAAAAGACATTGCAGTGTGACCTCAGAGAGTCCCACAGCACACCCCCAAACCTGGGTTTGTCCCAGAGCTGAACACGGTCCCACCCAGCCATGCCTGCAGCGGGACTGTGGACGAACAAGGGTTAGAGAGAGACCATCCCAAAGGCCACCTCTGCTCACTGTTCCTCCATCACAGCTCGAGGCTGCACAACCAGGTACTGCCACAAGCAGCAAACTCTGCTTCACAAACCAGGGATTTTTCAATTCCCTGGAAAGCCTCTGCCCACTCTATTTCGGGGGCAGCTTTGCCGCCTCCCCCCGAGCCAAACCAGCCCTGCTGTCCCCACGTCAGCCGAGCCATCCCCACCATCCCATGGGTAAACATGTGCCACACAGGAGCCAGGGGCTTTCTTTTCTGAGCACCCAGACTCCTTCTGGGAGCCCATTCTTCCCAGTTAATTGCAGGTTGCAAATGAATTCTTACGGCGAGCATTCGGAATCTAGGGTAGGGGCCTTGGCTGCTTTTTCCCATCCATTATTCTGCTCAATATGTCAGGAGGTCTGATCGGGAAGAAACCTTTTCAAGTTCTATTGATGCTGTTTTCAATTGACCACGGTGACCTAGCAACATAAGCACTAATTGGCACGGGCTGACTGACATTTGGTGTACAGTTTATATGGGAACGCAGATCCAACATCCATTATAACCCAGTTTGCCAGCCCAGATTACCAACAGCAAGAAATGTTTTCATTGCCTTCAAGTACCTATTCCAGCATTACAATTGTACAGCAACAGGTATAACACCTCAAATATTGTCTGATTAAAAATATTTAGAAAAATGCTACAGCCATGATCTTATCATTAAAGCTGAGCACGGGTGAGGGACAAGGCCTTGCAGAATTCATGGGCTCTGCAGGACAGTGGGATGGTGCGAAGGAAAAACAGGGATAGTGGAGACAGTTAATCCTTCCTGACCCCTCATGATGAGGGAGTTGGTAGAGCAGAGCAGGGCCAGCCTGGGGGGACATGGGGACAGCAGGGAGGGGGAGCACTGCACCCCAGAGTCACCTGCTGGGACATGGGGACAGCAGGGAGGGGGAGCACGGCAGCCCAGAGTCACCTGCTGGGACATGGGGACAGCAGGGAGGGGGAGCACGGCAGCCCAGAGTCACCTGCTGGGACATGGGGACAGCAGGGAGCAGGAGCACTGCACCCCAGAGTCACCTGCTGGGACATGGGGACACTGCTGGGAGCAGGAGCACTGCACCCCAGAGTCACCTGCTGGGACATGGGGACAGCAGGGAGCAGGAGCATGGCTGGTTTATCTCCTTCATTGCACATTGCTCCCTGTCTCTTCCAAGAGCCTCTGCCCAGATATGCTGGATTTCAGCCCTGGAGACCCTTCCCAGAGGCAGGCAGACCCCTCAACACCCCTGGAGCTCAAGGAGGGGCTGTGACTGTCCTGGCCAGACCCCCAAACGCCCCTGGAGCTCGGGGAGGAGCTGTGACTGTCCTGGCCAGACCCCCAAACGCCCCTGGAGCTCGAGGAGGAGCTGTGACTGTCCTGGCCAGACCCCCAAACACCCCTGGAGCTCGGGGAGGAGCTGTGACTGTCCTGGCCAGACCCCCAAACACCCCTGGAGCTCGGGGAGGAGCTGTGACTGTCAGGATTCACAGCCAGCTGCACAACACCAGGCTAAGGGAGCTTTGGGAGGGGAAGGACTTTAAACACACGTTCCACCAGCTGGAGCACAGGCACAGTTGGAATCAAGACAGGGAAAGGTAAGATTAAATGGATGAAAACAGACATTTTGGATGTGAAGGTGGTGTGGTTTTGGATGCAAACTGCTTTTGGTTTCACAGCAAAGCCTGCAAAAATACTGTTCCACCTGGTCAGAGTCAGACCTGCCTGGATTTTTGGACGGCATAAGGAACTCCTGCCATCTCCAGAAACAACTTGATTCCTGTTTAGGAAAATGAGCCCTACCTGATCAATAGCAGTTGGTGAATAACATGTGCAATACATGAGCTCAAACCAGACATGCACGAGTGGTAAGTGGTGATACTGAGCTGTGTGCTGTGCTTTCCACTCCAGAAATGCAGTTACCCAAACCCTACCTCAGAACGAGCAAAGCTGTAGTTAAAGTTACAGCACATCACACCTGCAGGGACTAAACACTCAAACCCAGTATTCTAAGTTCACTTTGAATTTATTCATACTTATTCCTTCTGATTAAGTACTTTGAGTTCTAACTTTTTTCTCCCCTCCATGATTCCTAGAAAACAGCAGACTCCAGGATGAACACACTGCTCAGCCTTGAGGAAAAGTACTGGGAATTACCTCTACAGCCCCAGCTCTTGGGCTTTCATTAATAATCATTCTGTCCCTATCACAAGTGCTGGTGATAAACACAACTGAGGGGCACAGGCCAGCACTTGCTCCATGCCTGGAATGGGAAAGCTGGACACAAATTTCGTTTATCATTAATATGTATCTGACACAGAGTTTAAACTTTTTATTTTTAAGTGCTGCTTAGTGGAAAGTTGGGAATGTAACAAATTAAACACAGCAACATCACTGTTATGTTTGGGCCTTTTTGCTCAAGGCCATCTGAAAGAGTGAAATTGGTGATTTTCAGTCAGAATGACTATGGATTCTAAAGGATAAACCTGGAAAAAAGTCTGCAATGCATTTTCTGTTCTTAAAGCCTGTTCTTAATCCACAGAACTATGTGTTATTAAAAAAATAAATTAGATTTTCATCTTGTAAACAGAAATATGGAAATTACAGGACTCGCAGCACTTGACTTTGTGTTCATCTGGTGCATCTATTAATTGGTGAGGGGGGAGATTTGTACACAGCAAAGCTGCAGCCAAAAAAGAACTGTGCCACTTGAAACATCCCAGGAGCTCACACGGGCAGAATTACTCAAATCACTACCCAGTTACACCAACTCACGATTCAACTGAAGCATATTCAGCCAGGACAGCTGAAACAGCTCCAGGAGACACCACACAGTAAAACAGGCCTGTGGTCCAAGCTCTGCCTCTCTGGAAATCCCTTCTATGAGCAGGTTAAACAAATAATTTCACTGCATTTCCATCAGCCAGGCAGTGAATATCTCTGTCAACTCTGAACCAGATCAAGAGCATGAAACAACCTCTGCAGTGCCCAGGAATGCCAGGACAGGGGCAAGGACACCTGCCCTGTTACAGGTGTCCTTCAAGGGCAACTCCCCCCCTTCACTTTACCTGCTGCTCCCACTGTGGCACTGGATTTAAAGGTAAGGAATCCTGCACAGCAAACAGGATCCACTGGGTTAGGGAGAAGCAGCTTTACACTCTTGGGGTTTTTTTCCCTCCAGGCCTGGGAAGTAAGAGCTACTTTGGCCTCCCTGCAACTCTCCATCCCTGAAACAGCCCCAAGGTTCCCAGCTTTCCTGGCAGCAGGGACAGGGCTCCCTGCTCATCCCTCTCTTGAGTCATAAATCAAGGATATCACAGCCTCCTGCCAACCCACTCCATCCACTGGGCTGGAGCAGGGCTGGCCTCTCCCCAGTGACTTTATTCTGGGAATAGAGGTGACAGAACAGACATCCCTGGCTGCTCTCCCCCTGGCACCTCGTTGCTCCTGGAGCACCTGAAGCTGCAGCACCAAGTGGGAACAGCCTTGGGGTGAATGGTTTGGGAAACCAGCACCTCCCAGGGAACGAACTGGAAAACTCAAAATCCCTTGAGGGGGTCAATCCAACAGGTTCAGACATTATTTCCTGCACTGAGTCTTGCTGTGTTTAACCTTCTGCTTAAGTCTCTGTGCTTGTCTCTGTAGGGCAACTAACTCAACATCAGCCCTAAGCATGTTTGATCTGCTTCCCAAACCCAAAACCTTCCAGGCACGCAGCAAAATGACTTATCCTCAGCACTGACAAGTTGGAGATTTTCATAAACCATCAAAAACGTAACAAAGAAAAGCAATGTCAAGTGACAGACCTGCAGCAATCCTTCACAAAATAGTACTACATAGATTGGATTTAATTAAGGTGTGGGAATAGCAACTCCCAGGGACCAAGTGATATTAAAGTTTGCATTATAAACGAATCTTGCCTCACAATATTGCACATGGATGAGGCACAGGACAAGGGAGCCAGACTTAGTTCAGTGGGGATCAAAATGGTTGCCATGGAAAGTGACTGCAGAGAGCTCAGTAAATTCTCCCAAAGCCTGTATTTTCAATGGTGAACATTTGCAAATAAAACCAAGGGAAAAAAAATCTGTGCCTCAGAGCAGAGCCATCTCTTGCATCCTCTCCTGTTCCTCCATAAACATAAATAAATATCATTATTCATGGCTGTCACAGGTACCCTGGGTTTATTGAGTCCCCCCACTGAAGGACACACAAGCCATCAATGAAGGAACGCATGTAAAACATCCCTGATTATCAAACCATGTCACATTCCTTCTATTCGATGGCACTTATTGGACTGCAGATTCCATAATCCTTCCCTGAGTCCCTTCTGCATTTAATTCAGTTCAGCCTTAAGTAGTTAAAGAAACTGTTTTCAGTGGCAACTAATAACTACTGACCTACAGTGACACTGCCCTACAATGGGCTTGTCAGCCCTGAAAAACTTGTACCAAAGAAGCTGATTAGGACTTCAAGAGGTTTGTAGCAAGAATCAATGGCTGGTCTGTCCTAATGCTGCGGCTGCAGCACAGAAATGATAAAAGTGGAACACCATTAGTTATGCCTCATTAAGCTCCACAGCCCTCCTAAAAAGAAATTTGTTTAGCCTGTCCAAAATCTAATGCAGTTTTAAGCTCTCTGTGTTCAATTTCATAGTATCTCAAAAGCTTCAATAAGATAAAGGCCAAAGAACCAAGAACGGTACCAAAGCACCAACAGTAAAGTTAATTTTGAAGCCGGAGTTTTAATGGAAAGTGGTTTTGCCTTCTTTTTTTTAATTCAAAGTACTCGAGCCTTTTAAAGGATGAGCACCACGTAGTGTGCTCTCAAAACATAAATAAATCATGGACATTAATTAACTTAAAAACCTGCAGCAGAGCGTGATTTCAACAAATTTAAACAGCAATGTTCAAAACAAAGAAGGGAAAAGCAAACGTTGGGAAGCCTGGCAGAACCAAATCCACCCTCCTGGGCTGGCTGGGAGCTGCCACCCCTCCTGCCTTACCTCTGTGGTGCCTGCTGGAACAAGGGCGTGGGGCCTCGCCAGGACTCCTGGGGTCGAAGATCTAGAGGGGCAAACAGAATGGTGACATGAGAAAGAGCAAGTGTAATTCAAGAGCTGTGCCCCACTCCTGGGGTGCCCCAGAGCGGCTTTGAAAAGCCAAACAGAAAAGCTCGGCCTGGATATGCCACAAACACACTCCAAGCCATCAGTTCCTATTGCTGACTTGGACAGAGCCCTGCTGGGAACTGATAGAAGGCAACTTTTTTGGTTTAAGTATGTCCAATAAGCTTCAGGTGATAAGAATAATGGATTTTAATTGCTAGAATTAGCTCTGTGCTTGGACTCTTCACAGGTGTCTCCTCCTGAATTTTTAAAGATGCAAAACCTTGTCTGTTACCATAAACATTTAATATTTACATTTCTTCCAAGCACATTCACCATTACATTAAAAATACGGATACACACACAGCCCCTGCTTTGCCATCACCACAACACACCATGTTTGTCAGCCACAAATACGTACTAGTCAAAATATTGGGGGTTTTGGCCAGCTTGGGAAATTGGCCAGTTTCCCTTTGATTGGGCTGGTTTTCTACAAAGGAGACTAAAAGACTGACCAGAACATGGAACAAAGTGAATGGTCCCACTTCATTCATGTTAAATAAAGGTGTATTTAGGATACAAAAGGTAAAGAATTCAATAATATAAAATAGAAATATATGATCACTAAAGACAGTAAAAGTGCATTGAAGAGTTAACATAGTCAATGATAACACAACAATAAAAATCTATTAATGATCTGTGAGATAATGGAATCAGACTGAATTAAGCCTTTTGGGGTAAACCCTTGGCCAGAGCCCCAGAGCTGCAGCACAGGAGACCACCCACTTTTCCATTGTCTCCTCCACCCAACCCAGCTCTTTACAAAGCCGAGGCAGGACCAACATTGCTTTAACAGGACACGCAATTAAACGGTTGTTGTCCTTCTAAATAACCTGGTCAGTAAACAGGATAAAAGCGGCGGCTCCTCAATAGCGGCCGGGCAGCCCCGGCGCTCAGAGCGGGCGCCAATCAAAGCTCCCGTCTCACTGACACCTTTGATGGCTTTCAATGGGCTTCAAGTGTGACCTAATGCCAACAGCTGGTTCCAGCAGCTGGAGAACAGCCACCCGGACACGGACACCCCGGGGCACTGCCAAGGGCTGGGGACACGGAGAGGAGGGGAAAATGCAATACACAGATGTGCCTCGCTCCCAGCAAGGGCTGGGACCTCTCCAGTGTGCAGGGGACAGGGTGGGCAGCCCCCACTGGGGAGATCCCAGAACAAACTCCCATCCCCAGCAGCTCCACTCTGCCCACTGGAGCAAAGCCAAGCCAGCCCACAATTATTGATATCCCACACAGAGTTATTTAGTAACCATTACATTATACACACCACCACATCAACCAATAGAGAAACACATTTATTAACCTGTACACACACCCAGACACACACACTGTTACCAGGTGAAGCTCCTCAGCACATAGAATTGGCTGTTTTCCACCCAATTTCCAACCACACCTGCCTAAAAAGCATGACCAGGACTGAGGATGGACATGTGGCACTTTCC
The DNA here is from genome assembly GCA_035583235.1 of Hafferia zeledoni. Classification (NCBI taxonomy): domain Eukaryota; kingdom Metazoa; phylum Chordata; class Aves; order Passeriformes; family Thamnophilidae; genus Hafferia; species Hafferia zeledoni. The sequence goes on from JAWWEV010000115.1 coordinate 5,129,460, forward strand.
TCCTGATCAGCCTGTGACTCACAAGGACCTTCCCATGGCCAAACAGGCTGTACCCCACACAACGCCATGTTTGCTTGGGAACACAAGGGGAGGGCAATAGAAGAGAACCCACAATGCTGCTTTCAGGGAAATGAGCAATTAACACACAGTGTTCAACCTGAGCTTAAAAATAAAGTACAAAGATAAAATTGCTAAAAAAAACAAAAAACAAAAAACCAAACCCAAACCATAAAATTTAGTTTGGGGCTTCCTGAGAGTGTCACCACACTCAATCAAAAATACCCTAAGGTATTTTATATTTCTATTTTATATTTCTATTTTATGTTTCTATTTTATATTAGACTCTGCTTCTAATAACTTCAAAGTTATGAGCTCTGCTCATCATGTTTCCAGACCCTTCTTTTCCACGTCAACAAGAAAGGACCCAACTCTCCTGCTGTAACCACAGCTCTTTGCAGCTCTAGGGAACAGTTTAAGAGACAGTTTAATGAAATCATGATAAAAACATTTAAATCCACCTCATTATTATTCATTTGTATGGCTGGCAGAACAATCTTTGAGGGAAAGAGCTCGGAGCAGTGAATTGCACTGCAAAATGGAGAAGAAATGAGTATTTTCTTTAGGCTGCAAAAACTTAGGCATTTCCTAGAGCTATAAGGCCAAAGAAACTGCCTTCTCCAGCAGCTCCTCAAGTAACAATTTATCTAATCAGGGTGGCAATCAAAGACGAGATTTTGTGTTTACTGATTGCACTAATCAAAATCACTTTTCAAATGCAGCTAATTGACAAGTTTACCGGCTGCAAGGAAAGTCATAAATCAGATGTCCTGTGCTGCAGAAACCAAACCTGCCACACTGCACTTGACTCCCCGAGTTATCAGCACAGACAATTATTCATCAAGTGAAAATTGGCACATCCAAGTGAAATCAGGGAGCAGGGGCAGGGAACACCCCCGGCAGGCCCTTGAGGGGAGGAGGATGGCACTTGGCCTCACCACACCGCCCTTCCCGAGGCTGATTTCACAGCAGCTCATACAGAAACACACAATGCAGCAAAGGAAAAGTTGCTCTGCATTGATCCCACAAAATGTGGGAATTTTAACAGCAGTTTTTCAGGAATGTGTGGGTTGCAGACAATTCCCAGTCCAGTTGTGCCACCACAGTGTTCCTCTCACAAGGACACAGCTGGTGAGCAGTGCTGGGGTATGGCCCAGACACAAACACATCCTTCAGCAGGAACACCCAAAGGGCCGATCCCAGCAGGAGTTCCAGGCTGTGACACCTGGAGGTGTTCCTATAACAAGGGTTTAGGCAATTCTCTCTCTGCTTGGTCGAAGAGCAGTTGGGACACACATGGTTCACTCAGGACTGGCAGTCCCAGGTGGGCTGGGCCTGACTCATGGGCCAGGCAGCAGGATGTGTTTTTTGGGAAGTCCCAGGGGGCAAGAGCATCCCTCACCCTGTCTGCATCCCCCCTGCTGCTGGCCATGAGCTGCCCTCACACCTCAGCTGAACACCAAGGCCCTGAAAGGAGGACAATCTCCAAACACTAAGGCAAGCCCTGCCATAATTAGCTGTAGAGACTTCACGCCGCAGTCAGTGTGAATTAGAAGTTAATTAGAGTTTAAGACTAATCTCCTAGGACAGCTCAGTGTTGTTAGAAGAGGAGGAGGAACACAACTCAGTGAAGTGCCAAAGGACACGTTTGCAGTGTGCTGCACTGCAGGGTCCACAAAAACAGAGTGCCAGGAGCTGGTTCCAGGGAGCAGTGCCTGGCACAGGATCCTGCCCAGGGAAAGAGCCTTTGTGCATGAGGAACCAGCAGGTCCACCTGGCACCTCTTCCTGCTGCATCAACAGAACAGCATCAACCTCTGCCTCGTGGAAAAAGCGGCATTCAGGGAAGTGGCACAACGACAGGGGAAAAAAAATGAACAAAACCCCAACTGGTTTCAGGTTTGCCAGGCACAGCTGCAGAACAGCAACAGGGGATGGCTGTGAGAGTTGGAGGGGCAGGACATGAGGGGAGGAAGGTACATGTGAAAGGAAGCCACCAGACAGTGTTTCCAAGGGCAGCAGATGGACTGGCATTGCTCATCCAGTGGTGGATTCAAGTCTCCTCAGTTTGAACACCCTGATGGCACTGGGGGGTATTTGTGTGCAGAGCTGCCCACACAGCACCAGGTGCTTGGGTGCCACGAGGATGAGAGCTCTGTAAGCACCTCCTTGGCAGGATCAGCTCCATGCACAGGAGACAGAGAGAGCAGCTTTGAAATCAGCATTTCCCACAAAGTACCAGGACTCGACAGGAACTGCAGTACAGGGAGTGCTGTGGTCCCAAAACTTTCTCCCCAAAATCACAGAAACCTGATTTTGGAGATGAATACAAAAATATGATGCCTATCTGGTAGTTCAGCCTTCTCGTACTTCTTGTTATTAAAAAAAAAAAAGGTTTTCCTTTAACCCAAGTTAATCCCTCCAGGCTCCCATTCAAGTGGTCTCTCCACTTAGACCAATCCAGTTCCTTACCCAAGAAATCAGCACTCACCACTCAACTTCCCTTCACCTGCTCTGGGACTGGACACTGAGTTTCAATCAGTGGCCACTGATACTATTTATTCACTGTCTGATATACAGTAAAGATGCCACTGAAGTACAAAAAGGGTGAGAGCTTCACTGGGCAGCAACTGGTCTAGATGGGACAAAGCTCTGGAGTTCAAACTTCATCTGTGTCAGCTCTTCAAATGTCCCACACTTGCAAAATTCCATATTGCAAGAATTCAGCTGGACAGTGAGAACTCCTTATTCTGAAGTACCTTCTTAGGCAACTGAATCAAGTTTCCTCCTGTCTCAGTCCCACCATTACAGAAACAGCCCCTGGTCACAGGTGAAGAGACAGAACTCTTAATCAGCACCCTTTTCCAGGAGCACAAGCAATTCCTTTCCAGGGTGAAAAACTCCATTCTGGGTCACACAGGATTTATTGGTGATGCTGAGACTCCACCACAGAGGGAATATGTTCCAAGTAAGAGACACCAGGAACTCTTGGTAGGGGAGGGTTTTATGGTGCTGTTTTTCCCATTCCATTTGAATCCTGAGTGCAGTGTTCAAAGTGGGATATACTGGCAGGCACTTTGTTCCATGTCAGCACATTTCCCTACAGCAATTCCATACAGGAAGAGCAACAGAGAGGAGCCACACGAGGTTAATGAAGATGCCTGAATCCACTTATTATTTGTGATGGTGCCACAGACCAACCCAAACCTGTTGTATTTTCCAAACTGTGAAATGCAGGAAGAAGAACCCACTTACTTGACAACAGCTTGGGGATCTGCTGCTGCCCCCCCATGAGGGGCCTGGCGAAGGGGGTCCCGTAGGCTCCGAGGGGCATGGCGTTGGGATACATCCCTGGCATCCCTCTCTCCCTTGGCATTGTGTGCCTGCTCCGGGTGAGGAAAGGAGAGGGAAAAGATCAGGATGTGTTGCTGAATTCCACCTTACAGCACAGCTGCCCCCTGGCCCACCCAGAGCCCCAGCCCTCTCCAGTGTGCCAGCACAATGCAGGGATTTGCTCACGGATCAGGGCCCAGGCACATCCCAGCACAGGCCTTGGGAGCTGCTCCAGGAAAAGGCCCAAGTTCTCAACAACACAGTTGGACTTTTTTTTTTCTTTTTTTGGAACTGTGATATGGAAAGACAGAAGAGGGTTCACCAGCACAGCCCCAGGACAACTCTGCTTTCCAGCACACGATTGCAGGGAAAGGTGCTGCTTTTCCTTCTTCCAGCTCTTGCTTACTTTAAGCAGCAGAACAGGAGGGCAGTGCCCCCCCAGGGCGGGGCAGAACAGCCCCCAGGCAGACTCACCCTAAGGTTCTGAAGGCTGACTGGTCCAAGTGCACTGGTTTCCTGTCTCGGTTGAAGCCAAGCTGTGGTCTCCAAGGCCTGCCATCATGGTTGGTTTTTTCCCAGTCTCCTGGCTTCAGAACTGGAGCAGGTTTCCTTAACAATAAAAATAGTGCCATAAATATTTATCAGAGCAAATACTCAGATGAATAAATTGGAACAGAATTACTTGAAAGCCGACACTTACTTTGCCCCAGGTAACACTGTAGCCTTGAAAACAAAGTCTTCAGCAAACTGTGGATCTTTGAATGAGATGCTGGAAGGAAGAATCTGAGGATTAGGTTCACTTCAGAAAGATGACAAAGTGCAAAGCAATCACTGCTTTACTAACAGTGATGTCCACAATGGAAAAGAGCCAAGAACCCACGACTTACACTGCAGAGGGCATTTCTTGCACAAGGATGTACTGACTATATTGGATGTCTTGATTATTTCCCAGGGGGTGACCTTTTTTCTCCCCTGTTCCAAAAAGGAAGTTCCATGCCTAGAAAGCAGTCAGCCCCATGTATGGGGAGGAGAGGCTCCTCTGCGGACCCTCAGGTACAAATCCTCCCAAGCACTGGCTGTGCCTGATGGAGCTCAAAGGGGACCAGGGGGACTCGGTTACAAGTGGGATTTCCCAGAGCAGGGAGTTTTATCCCGAAAAGCAGCTTTGCAGTTTCATGCAGTTCCCACGGAGGGACACATCCCTATTTTCAGTGACATCACACACCCCCTGCATTTTCAGCTGTCTAGTACTAGACAAACTAAATATCAATAGAGCAAAAACTGCCAGAAAGCTTCATTTCTACACATTCCAAAGCACTGGGTTTGCAATTCCCACCTCCTGGGGGAGTATCCAGGTCTCAGGTAGGTCCCACCAGGGACATGTTTGAAGCACATGACACCAACCTGTCCCCTCAGCACCCACCATCTGACACAGAAGAATGCTTGGGATGCCAAGAAAGCTAAAAGCAAATGGCTGAGCAGAGTAATGTCACTCTTCCAGCTGAAATACATCTGCTTTTCAGTACCAAGAATGAATGAGGCTCCAAGGAAAGAGAATAATGGTCCCTTGGAAAATTCAGCCTCAGTCACACGACCTGAAGAGCAGAACCCTGACTGCTCATACCATCTCCAGAGACAGGAAGAAAAATCCTTGCAACAGAGAAATGGAGAGAAGCACAAAACAACCCAAACCTCCTGACAGTGGCAGATGAAAAGCCAAAACCTTCATCACTCTCAGTAACTACATCCCCATTTAGAACATCCCTCCTACAGTCTCCTGACAAGCCACAACTCAGCATTTCTTACTGCCTGTTGAACCAAGTTAGGCCTCTGTGAAGGAGAAAATTACAGGCACAGACCACAAGTGATTTTCAGTGTCTCAGGTATCTCATGTGGCTTAAGGTGAAAGGTTACAGGCCCAAGCATTGCAAATCCAACAAGAAGACACCACAATAAAATGAGTTTTGGTTGCTGCACGTTGTACCCCATTGCATTAAACCCAGAGGTTACTGACCTGACTGCAGAATTCTGTGTGAGATCCCGCAGCATTGGAACAGGAGACTCCACCACCCTGGACAAGAGAAAAACCTCTGTCAAAACATCAGGGCACTATTTCTCACCACTTGTTGCTCTTTTTCTGTTCCTCTGTCAACTAAGACTGTCACACATAAGAGGGATTTCAAAATGAACTTCTGTAAGTACTGGAATGACAGAATCTTTATTTCTCAATGCCACAAGAGTTTTCTTTGTCCTGTTCCTTCCAAGAACAGCTCTGACTTGCTCATACTCCTCACAAGCCATGACAAGAATGGAGAAATACCCATTAGTGTGACCTGGGATAAATCACCTGTGCAACAAAGTCAGGGTTTGTGCATTTAATGCAAACGAGCTACTGATCCCCTGCCTCTGTCTCTGAGCACTGTTAGAGAAATGAAAGGTAAAGATTACACTGATTATTTCTCTAACTAAATGCATTCTCTAGAAAAGAAAAATACGAGAACTCTTCGTATGTTTAGCTGGGAACAGTCCTGAATTCAGTGCTACAGGACAAATGGACTAAGGCAAAATACATCTAAGATAGCACTATTTGGATTATTCTCTAATGCAGCGCAGATTAGGATATAAACAAGAGAGTTTGGGGGGTTTAGACAATGTGCAGTAATGGGAAGTCACATCAGTCCACATTCACACAAAAGCAGAGAGGCCAAAACAACACAACCTTATTGAACAATCCCATTGACTGCTACTGCTTTTATTATTAAACTACTTTTATTATCCAGGCCCTGCTTACCTAATAAAACAATTACTAAACACACAAAAATCAGGCTTCCCCAGGTGAAATGACAAACAACAAAAGATTCATCAGCAACTAAACACATGGAATAGGTCACTTGAAAGATTTCTGAGGCTGCTGTAAAAAGCCAGGTCCTGTTAATAAGAACAGGACTGTGGGACCCAAGTGTCACTTGGCTGGGATGTTCCACATGCTGGGGGTGACACACCTGCTGTGAACCCTCAGGCAAAGCCTGTTGAGCCTCAGCACTGCACACACTGCCTGTTGGGAGCTCCAAGTCTCTCCCTGTGGGCACAAAGGTCCTTGTACTGAAACACAGGCAGGGCTGGAGGGAATGCCCTTCAGCACCAAGAGCCCACCCCAAGGCCACACTCACTGGTCGGGCAGAACGGCGTTGTCGTTCAGGGTGAGCTTCCCCTGGATCCCATGGCACAGCTCTGGAGGGATGTCCACTGCCTGCACAGGGAACAGCTCCTCAGCTCAAGCACTTCATTGCACCCTCAACCCCACCATTCCCACAGCCCCTCAAGAGTAAGTGCAACTCACCTCTGTATTTTTGGTCTTGTACTGTTCCACAATGAAGTCACAGAGTGGATGGTGCTTCCCAACAAAGAGAACGTCACCACCAAGGCTGTTCCTTCTGCCTGGGGAGTTGAAGGGAATGGGATAAAAGTTCAGAGAAAAGAGGGAAGGAAGAAACAGCAGACCTGCAACACTGTCCTGGTGACACCTCCACAAAAGCCACGTTTCACTGTGACTGAAGGGAAAGCTTTGAACATTCCTTGAGAGCGTAAGAAGGACACTGTGCCCAGAGCAGGATGGCTCTGGTCACAAGGGGAGTTGAGACAGTAAAACAACAGGAATTTTGTGTTCAATGGGAGGAATACTGAACTTAGTACTGAGTAACACAGCAGATCCAGACAGGATGGGTAAAAAAAACCAAACCAAAAACCCCCAGACCCCACAAACCTCCCACAGTTCACCCAGAAGAACCTGCTACTGTTTCTGTACAGTGGAGAAACAAACACCTCCACATGGCTCTATAAGCTGAACAAAAGTTACAAACAAACCCATCAGGGACCATTCTGATTGTCAGCAAGAACAAACCACAAAAGAACAATCTGCCATAATTCACCCCAACCAAACCCTGCTACACCTTGGCCATCTAGAGTGAAACATGTAAGTGGCAAAACCCAAGTCTTTAATATCCCAAGTGTTTAAGAAAAGATGCCAGTCCTTACTCTCCTCGGGGGTGAGGTCAGGGTACACCTCCTCCAGGGCAGCCCTCAGACGTCGCTCATCCACAAAGGGCAGCAACGCAACACCTGCAACACCAAACAGGATTTGGTTACACTTGCAGAAAAAACCCAAAACAACCCCCAAAAATACACCAGGATGGAAAGCTTTGATGGGTTTCTCAGCCAAGAAAGTGTTTTGTTCTACTATAAAAACCAAAAAGCCCTCGGACATTTAGTACGAAAATTCTTCAAATTTTTACTTCTGTCACTCTTATTATATGTGGGAATCTGGAATAATTACTTTAGTTTTGGTTTTATTTCTCTTGCCATGAACACCAGAGCTTTTTCCTGGCCAAGGTGACAGCAGAGGCTTCCCAAAAAACTGAGTTTCCACTTTGTGCCTGCACCAGTTCAGTGGTTTGTCATCACTTGAACACTCACAGGGACTCTGAACATCCAAAATATATTCCCAATTCAAAACTTGGTCTGCCTGAAACACTTTTGCTTCAGATCTTTATGTGGCTTTATTAAAACAAATCCTGTTGTCCTCAAACTGAAGGAAAGGACAGCCTAAAACTTTACCTGCAGTGAAATGACACACAGTGCAATCAGCCCCAGAATTGGGCCGACCCTGAAAATTAATATTTTCTAAAGAAAGAAGTTGCATAAATATTGTAGATCTTTTTTTATTCTCTGTATGCTCCCAAATATTTCTGTATTCCCCAAAGCATTTTTGGCACAGTACAAATGAGCCACTGATTGAGCAGAACGAGATCCATTAATTAAATGCAAAGGAGACAAAAGACAATTACACAGTGAGGCTGACAAAAACAGAAGGATGATTAATCTAGTTCAAATTAACAAATCTGGAATGACTGCTGAAATTACTAATAATCATTGCCAAGCTGAAATCAGTTACTGAACCATAATTTATTCTTCATACTAACTTCTTTTTGAAAAAACACCTGTTGCAAAACACTTGTCCCCACACCAAGTAACACAAGTTACTCTGTGACTTAATGCAGCGTTTTCTCACTAAGATAATTTTCCAATTTCTTACTATTTTACAGATTCTTAAAAAAAATAAAAAGAAAAAGAAAAAAGAAGTTGAAATTTCACCTTGCCAAGCGTATTTCTTCCCATTTAAATCAATAGCAAAATCTTCAGGGTAGAAGTCAATGATGCTGGATTCCTGTCATGGAGGAAAGAGAAGTCTCCCTGAAAGCCAGTTCTGAGGTGGGTTCAGACTCTCATGTGGTACAGACACAGCACTGAGGGGGATGAGAGACCTTCCACTAACGAAAATATCTTTTAATAAATGCCATTTAAGCACCATGTGTGGTTGGGCACTTCCCTTACTTAGAGATTCAAAACAAGAAATTCAGCAGGAGAGAACAATTCCAGGTAATCTGCTGGATTCAGTTTCCCAAGGTTTCTGTGAGGAACTTAATGTGAAAAGCCAGGAAATGATTTCTCAGTGAAACACCTGAATTCCAAGAAATGGCTTTTAAGGATTTTTTGAAGAACCTACTAGAAACCTGCTGGTCTCCAGCATTTTCCTGCCTGCAGTAAGAGGCAGCAGCAGGTCATGTTCACACCACTAGAAGATGACCCAGCCTGACAGAGGGGACACGACAAGGATTCTCACCGGATCTGTCATCAGTTTCCTCCACGTTGGGGGCAGGAAGTTTCCACTTGCAGCTGGAAATACTCCCATAAGTTGTTCAAGAGGTTTAAACTGTTGAAATCAGACAAGCAGATGTAGGACACTTCTAATGAGGTGTTAAATCATAAACAAACAAACAAATAAATGAATAATTAAAGGAGCTGTACCGGTTTGGAGCCTTTCTCAAAGTCTGAGGGCATGTCTGCAATTCCCTCAAAGTCAGAAGCAAAGGGAGCATAGTGGAAAGGGTAATACCAGTTCCAGGATGCACAGCCCTAAGGCAGAGAAGGAAGACAAACAATCAGACATACCAGAAAAACAAAAGAAAAAAATTGAAATCATGCAGCTCAGGCACTAAAGATGAAAACATGGCAGAAAGGAGTATTTTTGTGGCAGCACAGTTGGCACTCCTGTTTTCCAAAGCAAAATCCCATTGTTAACTTGGGAAGATGTGGGACCAGAGACCCCCCAATACACCCCAGAAGGTGTGAAAATGTGAACAGCATCTGGTGCAGGCTGAAAAGTGTTCTGGGTTTAGTTCTTCCCTTTCTCTTCAGTACCAGCACTAATAACACACTTGGAGCAGCACTTTGCTGCTTAAACACTGGGGAATATAAAGTGCATCCTCAAAAAGCAGAAAAACTCAAAACACACCAGAACACCCTGTACTTTGTAAAGGAAACGTGGCTCTAGGAGGTCCAAGTCAAGTTTTCACCTCCTCAGCTATTTTCTTAGCAGCACCACTTGAAACAAAAGCCCACTACCATTTTGACTTCCAATTCTGAACAAGTAAATGTCAACGAGGCTCCTCCAGTGATATTTTTGGTACAAAATTACAGCGACTCTAATTATTCTGTGCAATCCTTCAGATGGTTTCAGAAGGTTTCAGAAGCCAGGTGGATTGCTTTCTTTCTTTTCTTCCTCTCCAAACAGATGTTCCCACCAGTGGAACATATGCCCTGCATTATTAGCTTTTTGTAAGGATGGAAAGGCACATAATTTATTCTGTCAGGAGTTTTATGGACAGCAAGCAGTTGTTGTTGGAATCAATTTTTACTGTGGTACAAAGAAGGAAAACAACAACAAAGATCCTCAAGCAAACCTTTTTTGAGGTTCCCCCAGCCCCAAAGAACTTCCTAATCTGATTTCCATATGAGCAGGAAGCAATTTGTCGGCTGTTCCATCCCAATAAACAGACTGGAATGGTTTTGTACTGTTGTACCACTGAAGGTGACAGGTTTACAGCAAAGACATTTCTACAGCTCACCTGAAGAGCCATTTACACCCTTGGAGACAGAGGGGCACACAGAGGTGTGGGATCTCCCTTGCCATGGTTAACAAGAACACAGTTTGCTTTCAGCAGACCTTAACTGTGGGCAGGACCACAGGAATTCCCACCTATCAAGGTGCCCAGGTGACACCTGTGCTTTGCAAAAGGAGGTCACACACACAAGGATGTCCCAGGTCATGTTCACAAGGATGTGGAGAGCTCAGCAAACCTTAAACTTGCTGATTTTCTTCCACCACAACACACGAGCTGGAGCCCAAACCCAGTGAATGGGAAGGGAAGGGAACACGCCCCCATTTTGTTCCAAGGGGGAATGAAAAAATCTGTTTTAAAGTGCACAGTGTTTTGCAGGTGTGAGGTATTTGCCCTGCCTGTGCTCCCAGCTGGACACTCCCAAAAATTGTGCTGTTCTATCAGTATGCACCATTCTGAACCTCCCAACTCCTGCCCAGGCAGAGAAGCTCCATCAGCTCAAGCACATTGTGCTCCCAGGTCACACACCAATCCAACTTACTCTGCCTTCAGGGCACGAAGCTCCTTATTAACCATCAGTGCAACAAACCCCACAATGTCCCACTAATCTCTTGCCAATCTGACATCTCAATTATCAAAAGATTTAAATCGGATACAGATTACTTCAATCACAACACACTTCATAGAACATCATTACAGTCCACAGAGCAGACTGACAACTCTGTTCCTTTCCAATCCTTGCTGGCATTTCACAGGCTTTGTCCTTTGTTCCCTCATTTAGTCACCTGCAATGTCATTACTGATGGCTTTGTATTGCAAAGAGGAAATGGCATCGGTCCTTACTACACCAACATGTGTCTTTACTGTACATGAGAAACAGAATCATGGTTGGAAAAGACCTCCAGGATCATGGAGTCCAAACTGTGGCTCAACCACACCTTCCCAGCCAGACCAGAGCACTGAATGCCACGTCCAGGTGGTCCCTGGACACCTCCAGGGATGGTAAAAGTGCACACAGAGTGGGCACACACTTGTTTTACATCTTCAAAAAAACCCCAGGTTTTCCAAACCAAGCAACAGACTGAAACCAAACAGGGCACAGACACAGAAGAAGATTCAGAGAGGAAAATCTGAGGTACCTGATAATAATATCGGAGAACCCAGCAAAGCCCCTCCACGTAGGACTGCACAACCTTGCGCCGGAATTTCTCATCAGAGGCATCCACGTCGAATTTGTTTTTGTAGTAACGCTGTTTCCAGCCAGTTTCCCACAACCTGCAACACAGACACAGATACATCTTAACAGAGGCACGTTAAAATGTCCAAAGTCACTTGCTACTTCAGTTCCCACTTGTATCCACTTTAAATGAAGGCATTAAACTAATACTCAACAGCAAGAGAGTAAAAGGTGATGGTGGGCATCCCAGAAACCCAGATGAAATCCGGAAGCTCCCACCCTGACAAACACATCTCCAGAGCGTTAGAAGCAGGATGGATTTTCAAACACAGGCCTGATGCTGTCAGGATTTCTAAGAACACAATTGTTCCTGGTCAGCAATTCTGTATTTCTTACCAGGAACCTGCCATTTGAACTTTGTGCTTTAACTCTTCCAGAAGAACAAACTCTTCCCCTTCCTTATTTCCCTTAATCTCCCCTAAGCCAAAATCTTTGTCTTACTGGAATAGCTTCTCACATCAAGTTCATTCCTCTATTCTTAATGCCCCTCTCAAGCAGAAAAGTGACAGTTTTCCTGCTCCTCTACATAAAAAGCAATCAAATAAACAGTAATTTCTATGTTCTGTTGCTGTTCAGGCAGGCTGTGAGTACCAGCAGCACCTTCTGCAGCCCAGGAATCCTGTGCTTGCTCACTCACAGCACACAGTTCCCTCTCACACTTCAATCTCTCATGCCAGAGAGGGGTGTTGGAATGCCCAGCCACCCCTTCTCCTCCCCTCACACAGCTCCCCCTCATGTCTGGCTGCAGATGGGGCAGGGCAAGGCAAACATTGCTCCTCTTTCACACAGCAGCACCTGCTGTCTCATAGCACAGCTCTGCTGTACCACATCAGGAAAAACCAAACTGGTTAAATCAGAGAATCCCCCAATAATGATTTATTTTTAAAAATTGTTTATTCCTGACAATTCCAAACTTGGCATTGAATATCACACCCGAAAATCAGCACACAAAATCCCTTTCCACAAAGGCTGAGACCACTTCAAATATTTAAATATTCTGAGCTACAGAAGAGCTTAAATAACTGCAGTTGAATGTAGCACATCCTTCTCCTCAGCAATACCAACCCTGCTCATAAATCACCACAGTTCATTCACACTGGTCACTATAAAGCCAATAAAGGGTCTTTTAGAACCTCTGCTGCTGCTCAAATGGAAAGGAATATTATTATATTATTATGGAAAGGTCCTGATTTTATCTAAAAAACCTGCTTGCCTGATTAAAAAACGAAATCAATTCACTTAGCTATACCCACAAAGGAAAGAAAATGAGAGCTGAATACGTGATATTGGAAGGGCTGATGGGCTGGATGTCACAGCTATGTCGTGACAACTGTGCTGGACACCAGAACTTCACAATGAAACATCCCTCAGTGTTTTCCCACATCCACTTGAGTCCACACAAACCAACCCCCTCCTGGCTGCAGTTAAGGGCAAACTCCCTAACAAACCACTGCTCAGGCCTGCAGTTAATGGCTAAAGCTGGAGTTAAACCTTTGATCAGTGCAGACTCACTGGCAGTTCACTCTCACAGAATTCCTGCCCCTTAACATCCAAGGATCACCCGCCCCAAGACAATGAAAGAACTCCTGGACAACACAGAGCCTGCCACAAACCTAAGATGGAGGAAAACACGGTGGAGGGCAGGACAGGCAGTGCTGGCCACGTGAAGGAGCTGAGCAGGACGGGTTAAGCAGCCCGAGAATCCCAGCGTGGAGCGGCGCATTCCACTCACATAATCAGGGCTGAGCAGGGAATGTCTCGCCGATCTAGAGCTGGGTCTCAGAGGGAGCGTGGCTGGGAGCTGCAAACCTGCATGCATACTAATCTGGGTCCTCAGCCTGAGCAGCACAGCCTGCCCATCTCCCTGGAATTTACTGGATATTCCAGCCCTCCACATTAATTACCGCTGGATAAAGAGATCACAGCACAGGCACTGCTGCACTGAGCTAAATGGCATTAATTAGGCTGCATCTATTTCAGCAATTTGCTAACAAAGTGCTACAAAAAATGGCTTCACCTGATATTATCCTCTGGCTCGGGTTCACTGTCGCTGTCCTCGCATTTCCGCTTCATTCCTCCTCCTCCCAGGGCCGGGCTGCCATCGGGAGTCAGGCTGGTGTTGGGAGAAGCTGACGTTGTCTGGGGTCAGAATGATTACAGATAAATGGGGGAAGGGGGGAGGAGGAGGATTTATTAGGCATTTGAAATTCAAGTTACAATTAACAGCTCTGCAATAATCACACGTGTTGTTTTCAGTTCCAAAAAAACTCCAGGCAAAGGCTACTCAACCCTTAACCCACTAAGCCAAGGGGCAAAAGGAAGGAAGAACACACCTCTATTAAAAGGCAGGCATTGATACACACAGGCCAAAATGTCACTGGGTTGGAGAAAGAAAAGGATGCAATAAACAAGGCAGTACAAGTTGATAAAACATGCCATATAGGATACATGCCAATTGTGGGACACTCCTGTTCGCTCTAGTCCTGCAGCTTCTGTTCCACCCTCATTTTGCAGCACCAGTGAAAAATATGGATGAGAAAAAATGGTGCTTCTAATTCAGAACTGCCAGAAACACCCTGAGTTTCTTCACAGCTGGTCTTTTAAACTCCTCTCACATTTATCTATTTTAATATGACAGAGTCTAAAGAAACCAATTTGCTTAACTCAGGTGCAAGAGTTTCAAGATTAAAGGGGAGGAACAGCAGAAATTACTTTGAAAAACCATATTGTATTTAGACTGCAGAGACAGAACATCTCTGTGATGAAAAGGACCTTTAATTTGTTCACTGTTTGGATGAAGATTTATAACCAGAAAGAAAATATGTCATAATTGCTATTTCAAGTTAACAATCAAGACTTCTAACACAGCACTCAACTTATTTCCGGGTTTTCCTCACTAATACCTTTCCCAAAACTTGATCTAAGTTTCTCCTTTCCCAAGTGAAAAATATCATGCCAAACATAAATAAAGAACACAATTTTATTCAAGCAGTCTCACAAAAATTGGGTACTAAAAGGTACTTCCTTGACACCTTTTTGGTGTCTGCTTTTCAAGTGAGCTCAGTGGGGTAGAGAAAAAGGTGTGCAGAGCAACATGGGAGGTGATTATTTCCCTTCTCTGTGCAAATAGCTCTGAACATCCACTTACAGAGTTCTGTCTCTCGTGCATCCTCATCTCAAAGGCAGCTTGTCTGGGGTTACAGATCGCCTGAGGGCTGGATCGATTGCCCAGGGCTTGAGGGGAAAACTGTCCACCAGGAATGAAAGAAGGCTGATCCCTCTGGAAGATAAACACAGACAAGGCCCCTGAACCAGCTGTGTGATCTCCCCAGCAGGGACATGACGCTCTCTCACAACTTGCAGATCAACATGTTGTATAAACCAGCGTAATTTACTCACTCACATCAGCTTAAATTATTTATGTTTAATGATCTTAACCAGACATTACACTTCTGAGTTAGAATTTATTAAGCTTTTTTACAAAATTGCCAAAGAAACCTGGCATTTTGTTAACATGTTCTTTCTACACAGGCCAAAAGGCAGTTTTTTGGGGACAGACTAATTTCCTGTGAATAACACATTCTTTGTAAGCAAAGTGTAAAACCTCTGCCTCTCTAACAGGGAGAGTTAGAAAATCATCACGTAAAAAATGAGCACTCAGAGTGGGGACAACACATGCCCTGACAGCTTTGGAAGCTCCACTTACCCAAATGCCCCATCCAAGACAAAAAGTTATGAAGAAAAGAATATCAGAATATTTTGGGAATAGAAGAAAATCCATCCCAATAGCAGAATTTTACAATTTTTAACTTTAAATAGTTTACACACAGGCCAGAAAACACCATGATCACACTTGCAGTTCCCATCACCACACCTGCCAAAAACTGAAGTATCCATTTTAATTCTTGCTAGTTTTTGCCTTGGGTAAGGAATTCACTTACCTTCAATCTTTTCTTTTTCTCTTTTTGCCTTCTTTTAAAGTTATCCTAAATGAAGAATAAAAGGAAATACGGTCAGTCAAACATACAGATCTCTTGAAAAATTATTTCCTTACAATCCTCAACTAACCAAGCCATCAAGTTTTTAGGGAACATTCTGAGTAAGACATGGGACAATTCTTGTGTCTGTAAATCCAACAGAAATGGGGTGGAATTTTCTCCTCTACCCTGAAAATCTCTGCAGGGAAAAAAAGGAGCTGGGTATTCAAAGCCACACAATTTGGGTAATGGCTCCAATGATGCCCTGAGTTCAGCTGTGGCCTCAGTTCAGGGTTCAGCAGTGCCAAAGGATTGAGCTCCTTCCCTGAGCTAGAACTGCCAAAAAATGTAGGAGAGGCATTAATGTCCTGGAAACGGGAAAGGAAGAGACTCAAGGAAAGAGATCTCTTATTCTATGAGTCCCAGGCTGACTGAAAAGCTGAACTGCAACTGGCATTTGACTTCCAAGAGAGATGCAGGCTGGGGAAAGCATAAGCAAAACTTCTTGCCAGCACTGGGACAGTAATTTTGGACTGGAAAGAAGGCGCTTTGAATCCAAATTTGGTATTTCAGCCCTGCTCGTGGCTTGCACTTCCAAAGGTTACAGCAAACTACAAACCAATTCCTTCTTCAGTTTTCACTGTGGTGATTCAAAAAGCTGCAACAACTCACACAAAGATTTCATTTTGCTGTTATTTGGGATAATGACAAGGAAAACCAGCCTGGCCTGGAAAAGAAACTGGCCAGCCCAGGAAAAGAAACAAAGCTGGAAGCATCTGTTTCTTTTCCAAGCATAGAGGAACTCACTGGAGATTATAACAAAAAAATACAAAATTTGGCTTTTTTTCCCCTTTTTTTTTTTAAAGAACTGTCCCAGGCTAATAGTAACACACATGATGAAAACCAAACTCCAAGAATGCAACAACAACAAAAAAATTACATCATCATCTTTTCTCTTTTTGAAAATACTGTCTTCAACTTCTCCAACAGCCAACATGATCATCTGGACCCGCTGCAGATTGACAAACCCACTTTCTGTGAGGTACCCCTGCAAGTTAGAGAATAACAGAGTTAAAAAATCAGCCAGTTTTGCAGCAAACAGATACTTCCAAAGGAAAAGGAACAGCTCTTACCCCAGTTTTGTGCACCACGTTCTTATAGATGTTAACCAAGCGATCGATTGCTCCCTCCCTAGACACAAAGCAAAGTGTGAGACTTGTTATACAAAAGCACAGGGGGTGTTCTTGCAGGAAAAGAAAACATGTTCTCATCTACCTGATCTCCAGAGAAGGCAGGTGAGGCAGGAAGTCATTGCCCACAAAGAAGCACATGAAGACCCAGTCATCGACACTCCTTTCGAAGTCAAAGGTGAAAGGCAGGCTGGCCATGGTGAGCTCTCTCTCCAAATACTGCAACACACCAGAAGGACATCAGGAATTGCTGCGTGCAGTTTACAATGGTTTTTACCCAAAGCAGCAGCAGTGAGTGCTCCATCTCACCTCTCTCAGGACACACAGGCGGATGAAGATGAATTCTTGTTCCGACACAGGCAGAGAGTCAGCAAACTGGTCGTGCTGCAACCAAAGCAGAGCCACATTACACACAGATCTCCTCACAGCTCCTCCTGCTCCAGTTTCATGGAGTTCAGAGGGACACAAGAACAGGTTCCCAAGCCTATGCCAAGTGTGCATTTTGCTGCTTTGCATGTCTGCTAAGTTAGTGATGCTTTGGTCAGTGGGAGAAAAACCCCAAACAACAAAACACCCCAAGTGAGGACATCAGGTCTGCCAGAATATTTTAGTACTGCAGAACTACAATTTTTACTTCTAAGAGGACAGCCAGGTATTTTCAACAATATCTTGCACCTTTCAGCCAAAACCAACAGCAAGACCTATCTGAGGATCTCATTACACATGAGCTGCTAGATTTAAAAAAAATTCTAGAAACAGCAAAATTCTTACCTTTCCTTGTTTTTCTCTGGGCAAACCTTGGCAATCCTTCACCTCATGACCCATCTGGTTACAGAGAGCACATGGCCTGGGTTTATTGGGCTTGAACTCTTCCCTAATTATGGTGAAGTTTGGTTCGTGTGTAGCTAAGCCGAGCATAATCAGGTCAGCTACCAAACAAGAAAATAATAAAACACCATGAAGGATAAACATTATTAAGCT
This sequence comes from Hafferia zeledoni, assembly GCA_035583235.1. NCBI lineage: Eukaryota > Metazoa > Chordata > Aves > Passeriformes > Thamnophilidae > Hafferia > Hafferia zeledoni. The sequence continues at coordinate 5,147,193 of JAWWEV010000115.1, forward strand.
TTTTTTAAAAGAAAAAACAGTTTAGAAGCAAAGCAGATTCTGCCTTCAGCAAGTGTGAACACACCAGGGTGCTTTACCCCCAAACCACCCACTCGGAGCTGTGGGCAGGGCTGGACCTTTCCCCATCCATTATCCAGAGCTTTCCAAACCTGACAAATCCACTGCCTTATTTACACAACTCCAAGTGAAAGCCTAAAAACCACAGCCCAGTTCAATCCCAGAAGAGCACCAGAAAGATTAACAGGACGTATTTCCAGCAAGAGAGAACTCACCATCAGCCCCACACAGACAGTGGTGAGTGTTTGGGTCATGATTTGGTTGAGCTGCACAAAATAAAATCACATTTAGTCAAAATCATGTAAAATAAATTGTTACTGACAACACCTTATTTAAAACAAAATGTCCACATTTGTTTGAATTTTACCTCTTTGTCTCCTAATGTAATCCATGATTTTATGTTCCCCTTCACCAGGAGCACTGGCATCTGACAAAATAACCTGCAAAACATTCACATTATGCCCACAATTAATGCTGCCACAGTGAAAAACAACAACTGAAGCAGTTCATAAACTGAATGCAGAACCTGATTTAGGAATACTCGAAATTCTAATCTGCAGTTTTAACTAAAATACTGTGATGCAAAATTCAATTATTTAAGAGCCTGGAACCAACGAGCAGCCCCTCATTTTTCTGTACCAATTCCAGGATGAAGGTGACTTATTGACTCAAATTCCACTGAAATGATCAGGCCCTACTTTTGTTTCCTGACAAATCACCAGGGCAGTGAAATGGGCACTAAACAACTCACAGATTAAGCAGACACGTGTCTGCTTCCCTTTGGATCTTCCCATCCTGCTGATGCCCTGAAATATGATCCCACCAGACCCCTCCTCACCCTGACATCAATTCTCAGCATTAGCATTTACTAATCATTAGCTTAATAAAGCATTAGCATTTATAAAACTCATGTCTGACTGAGGGAATCAAGCAGAGGCAACTGTCCTCTAATGAGGCCAGTGATGGCAAATAACACAGGCAGCTGCACTGACTGACTGCTCTGCTCCTTGCACAGAGCAAACACAGGGCTGGGCTGCCACAAACAAAACTCTGGGGGAGTGGAGTGGCTGAGGAAGAGGAGGAGAGAATTCCCAAGTCCAGAAAGGCACGAGGCTGACATGTATTATTTTCATTGTCTGCCATCCATCATTAGAGTAACAGAGAAAATGCAGCCTAACTGAGGTAGCAGTTAGAAAAAAGAAATTGTACAAAAAAATACACCTACAATGTATCTTGACACTTTCTCCAAAAGGAAAACAAGTGTTCCTAAAGCCTTGCCTCCCATTATTGTCAAACTGTGGCTTCCAGCAAACCTGCTCTTTGCTCTTCAGTGAAATCAAAGCAAATGGTGCTGGGACATGGAGCCATCATGATGAAATGGGCTCTGAAGCCCCGGTGGGATGTGCAGGTTGGCCCATTATTAATAACAGTGCAGTGCCAGGCCAAGAGACAGGGCTGTTAAATTTCTACTCTTCAGCTGGATCCCAGCCCTGCCTAAACACCCCCTTCATGTCCCTCAAGTAGGAAAGTGGGCAACTCACAGTGAGGTTTTTCCAGCCTGGGTCACTGTTCAGGCGGTCAGCGATGTAATAGCGGAGACATTTAGCAAGATTGTCCATAAACTCAGTGCCCTGCAAGGTGCCGGAAGGAAATAAATTAGCCCTTCATTCAGACACTGCAATTGCTGGGAAAAGTGCCAGGTCACTTACTGGGGTGATACAGTTGCTGTCAAACCTCTCCTTCACTTCTTCTGGAGGGAGAAAGCCACCTAGAGAGAGAAAATCAGGCAGCAGAGTCAGATCAGGATGGACCATCACAAACATTCCTGCACGATAAAACCCCAGATGGCTCCACTGGTAACAACTGGCTTATTGAAATCAGTTTCTTTAAAAAGTTCCACAAACAAAATAAAACCAGCTCTTACCATTGTATTATCTCCAGTTTACAGGTGTTAGTACCACTACACAGTCCCCTCTCCCCCCAGCCATGTCACCATCACCCTCAGAAAGTCACTCTGACTTTTGTTTCCTCATTGAATTAAGAGTTTCCACTGTCAAGTAAGTCCCCTTGCTCGCAGCTCATTAGCCCTGTGCAGGAGTGTTTCCACCTGATCCCTGCTTTGAAGCCTCAACACTCCTTGCATCAAGCCCTACAAAGGTGTACTTTCCTCCATAAGGGTTTTGGTTGTTTCCCCACTACATTTATCCCTGCTCTTCTGTTCAATTTATTTTCAAAAGGAATTAAGAGCACTCAACACAAATTCATTTCAGGCAGGAGACAGAAGAAGAAAAAAGTGGCACTTGGTTTTATCTTAGTTCTTAACTTTGGAAGACACTGATCCAGCCTTGTGCAGGCTTCTTATCCCCTCCTTCTCCCAGCAATGCACAGACATCCCTTTCTAAACCTCACTGAGTCTTTCAAAGCAAGGTGATTCTCATCAGAAAGCCTCTGTTATGGTCACTGTTTTACCTTTGGCCAAGATTTCTTGTCTGATTTTCTGTTTCTCCTCAGCAGCTTCCATGCCCTCCTTTGATGCCCTGAACCTCCTTGACCGCTGTTGGTTCATTTTGGCACGTGGAGCCTGGAAAATGAATGAGATGGGCTTTAAGGACCTTTCCAGCCCAAACCATTCTGTGATTCTATGGACTGAGGGGAGATGAGGAACCAGGGGGGGAGAAAGACAAGCTTCCAGCCTCCAATGTCCCTCCAGGCTGTGAAATATTGCACAGCATAACCACATCCCTGCCCATCTGAAGTGCAGCTGCTCAAACCAGCTGCTCTGGCCCTTTCCAGCCTGCAGTGTAAATTATCCCTAAAGCCACAGAATGAAGAAGTATTCTCAGTGTTACTGTCTTTCCCAAGTTTGCAGCCAAGCCCAGGCTGCAGCAGACCCCATTAGCCAGCTCATACAGCCCTGTGCATCCCAAACCCAGGGGTGCTTCCAATTACTGCCTCATCAAAATTCTATTAACAGTCTATTTTACCTCTACCTTTTCACTTTAGAAAACTATTTCCCACAGGATCTTCTGAAACCAGACAGCACCTCCCCTGATTTTACACCTGGAGAGGAAATGTCTCAGTACTTACCACTCCATCTATGGCCATGTAAAGGAGCCTCCTCGGCCTCACGATGTTGAAGATCCTGTCGATGTACTCAAAAATGGCCACCATCATTTCATCTTCATTCTTGGGTGCTGGCCTAAAACACACGGCAATCAACTGAGTGACTGGAATGCTGTCACCAGAGAGACATGGCATTTGTAAAGAGACAAAAAGGTGCCTTACTTGTCCTCTGGGTGTGTGCAAGGGTGGATGATGCCGTTCATGTCCAAGTAGAGGTTGTCAAACTCCACCTCGTTGGGGTTGGGTTTGCTGGTGTCGATGGGAACTTTGACTCCATTGCACTCCTTGGCCTGGGGGGGCAGTTCAGACAAAGCTTTCAGTACAAACAACCAAGAGGTATTAATGCACAGACTCACAAAAGTCTATTTTTTCTAATGGTAGTAGTAGAAAAAGAGAGCAACAAGTGTCCACATAATCCCTTTGACTGTTAAACAGCACTTTTTTCAAAAGCTGTTTATAAACCAGCACAACCAGAAAATATTACAGTGGGTTATGACAGCTGTTCATTTCTGCTGGAAAGAGAGGTTTTCACAGATTCACAGACTAGTGAGAGACTCACAGACTATTCTGAGTTGGAAGGGACTCACAAGGATCATCAAGTCCAACTCTCAAGTCAGTGGCCCACAGAGGGGATTGAACCCATGACCTTGGCATTATTACAGCCAAGTTTTAACCAACTGAGCTCATCTCATATCTCCCACTATTCCAGACAGCAATTCCTTTTACTGCCAGGACCACATTGATTCCTCTACAAGAAAAAAGGGGAGATCTTTTCAGATCCCACCAGCCAACTCTCCGTGTTGGGTCCTTGTCTTTTCCTCACAACTGTCAAAAGCACTGAGATGTTCAAAGCCCTGAAGTCTTCAACTCCTGCCTCTGAGTCTGTCTGGGGATAGACCTGAAATGCTAAATAAAATACAGAAATCCAGACCTTACCTTCTTTTCTGCTGCCCACAGAACGTGGAATTCAGGTCACAGTGCAGATGGGAAATTGGATGTGGATTTATCATCCTCCCAAACCACCCAGAGCCACCTGTGTCCCTGGACTACTCCAGCACTGGCTTCTTCAACGAGGTGGATCAGCAGCCATGCTTAGTTTTGTTTCCTCATCGTAATTTTGGGGGTTTTTTGAGTTCTGCTGTTGGGTTTGTGATTTGGTTTTTTTGTTAGTCTGCTCAACAGGCAATGAGCAACACTCCAATTGTCCCATCCCTCTCCAACACTCCCTCACTCTCCCTTCCAAGGCAACACCTCCACGTGTGATACACCAGATTAAACCCCAACACATGGAGAGCCATGAGCTGAGCAAGGAAAAGCCTGATCATTTCCAGGGAAATTATGGCTGAGCATCCCACAAAGGTGGAGTGAGCCAAGCTCTTGACCAGCTTGGCATAGAGCAACATTAAAAAAGGACTGGCCCGTTGTGAGGCAAAGGCTGCAGTCACAGGATTGCATGGGACAGGAGGGAAACCCGGGATCCTGCTGGTCCCCTCATCACATGCAGCTCAGCAGCAGCTGCTGAGCCAACACCAGGCACTGCCCTGAACCTCTGGCTGCTGCCCCTGAGTGAGCCTCCCACATATCCCACAGAGATCCAGAAGGGAACAACCCCAAACTTACAGATCGTACCATCAACTCTCTACAATTTCCCTGCTTGGAGCAGCTGCAGAACTGGCTGAACTCACCCTTGTCTTACACAGACAAAATGAAACCCTCTAAAGCAACATCCGTCTATTTGTTATTTACATTTGTCACAGCTATAGGCGTGTCCAATTCTTTGGGGGCAATTTGTGAAGCCATTTTTGAATAACTGAACCCTAAGCCCCGCTATTTTAAAGAGGTAAAATTGCTGCTAATTCACACCTTTCTAACACAATTGCTCCAAACCTCTCGGGTCCTACTTGCTCCTCCACTCACCCTCTTGGCCGAGCTGAACGGGATTCCGAGGACATCAAAGGCTGACAATTCTGTGATATGGAAAATAAACCTGCCCCTGTCACAGAGCTGATTTTCAGTCTCCTAGGCAAAGCACAGTAATGTGATCCCACTCAGAGCCTTCAGCAGTTTCCAAGTGCAGGGCCCACAAACCCATCCCTTTTTTCATGTAACAGCCTTGTAGAAGAAGGTTTAAGTATCTGGCAGAGATATCTCTTGTGATATAACTAAACTGTTCACTTCTAATCTACAGCCTCTTTTGAAACCATTGAAAACAGATCTTCAAACATGATACTTTAGTTACAGCTTTATTAATTCGTATCAATTTGATTAAGACTATTCTCTCCTGGATTTTTTATTATCTTCAAGATCTTCCTCTCATTCTTCCTGCTCAGCTTAAGAAGAAGATTATTTCTTTTCCTTAAATCTGATTAATCTAGCAAGGTAAGAGAACAAGGATCAACTTTTTAATATTTCAAAGAGACAAGCTACCAGGAGATACAAAATTTCTGATTAGAGAGATTTACAGCAATCCTAAAACACACATGGAGCTGATTACATCGTGAGAGAAGCTTAAATTCATCTACAGGAAGACAAACTACAGCTTCTCCCTGCTGTCCTACTCCACTCTCAGATTTATGGCCAGATTTGAATACAAAAAATGTTAATGAATATGATTTATCTGTGTGCTGTCCTGGCTGTAATTGCAACGTGCTCTTGAGTGGGAACAAGGCAATGTGGGAGGACATCAGGAGCTGCCACTTCAGTTACTGTAAATCTGACTCAGCCCACGGAATTTGTTGGGTCTTGCCATTTATCTCAAGAAAGAACTTTGGCTGTCATGGGCTCAATTATTAACAACCAACAAAAAACCCAATCAGTAAAACCAGGACTGTACAAACCTTTCTTTTACTTGAATTTGAGAGTGGCTGTGATTACATAGAGATTAATTTAAATGTTTACAGTTGTGATGAAAAAGGCAAATCTGCTCTTAGAGAAACCTGCACTGAACTGCTACAGACACATCTGCAGTTTAAATTCTGGTTGCTTTTAAATAACAGTTGTTAGAAGGTTATCCAGACCCAGCAGGCACAAACACAGCACATGCCCATGGCAGCCCCCAAAGTGAGGGATCCCCTCAGGACAGGCCCCAGCAGGAATAACCACCCAGGAGTCTGGTCCTGCACCAGAACACCCAGTGCTGCTGGGGCAGCCCAGCCCAGAGCCAGAATTAAGGGAAACTTTTAAGCCCACAGCTCCCCTTTTTCCTGTAACTCTTCCCCAGACAAACCCCCAGATCTTAATTATCTACCCATCAAAAACTCACTTCTTGCAGCAACAGGTAAAATACACTTCACACCCAGAGAAACTGAGACCACAATTGCAATAAAACCACAATCTTAACCAGATGTCTGATTCTGCTTCACTGCCTGAATGTGAGAGTCAAAAACACCCTGAAAAAACACAGCCCTGAACACCAGAAGTGGCCTGGAAGCTGCTGCAGGCAAGGCAGCCCCAACAGAGAATTGCACCACTCCAGCCTCTGTTCCCTTCTCTCCCACACCTTCTCCCCTTTTCCCAGGTGCTCCCCCGGGGTCAGACTCAGCTGTCCCGAGCAGGGAGGGGCAGCAGCACACCCTGACCCTCCCACAGCAGCACCAGGAAGGGCAGAGGGCAGCCAGTTACACCCAGCAAAGAGAATACAAAACATCTGGAAAAGTGTACAGGAAAAGCAGTTTGGGAAGCACAAACCCCAGGGTCTGTCTGCTCAGAAACACCTGAAGTGGCCCTGGAACAGCAAGGCACTGTAAGGCCACCACAGCCTGGAGCTGAAGGGACCCCTCCATCCCCCCTGTCACCTCCCACCGTGTCCCTGGGCATGGCACAACATTCCCGGGGCTGCAGGATGTGCCCTGAGGAGCCAGCCTAGGAAAAACATGGAAACAAACATCACTTCAGCTGTGGCCGTGCCTAGAAAGGCACCTGGGAGATCCAGCAGCAAGGAGAGGCTGAGCCTTCCCCAAAAGCACCTGCTGCTGCCATGGAAAGCCAAACTTTGGAGGATGTCTCTGGAAAAGTCAGCTCCGTGTTTGGGCAGGAGAGGTTTCCCTATACAAGGAGAGACCAGCAAGGACACAAACCCCTGAGGCTGCTCAGGGTTACAGAGCACAAGCACAGACTTGTTCTGAGCCTTGGATGCAGCGTGATGTCCTGGGTTTGTGGGGGTAGTCCAAAAAACAAAGCCCAGAGTAAAGCAGGAAGGTGGGACTGATAAAATGGTGAGTAGGACCCGACAATGACCCAGCTGTGAGTTACTCAGGCATGAGGAGGCCCAGGAAGCAGAGACTGCATGTGCACACCAGGACATGATTCCACATCCCACCAACCCCCTGCAGCTCCAAGGGACAGCCCAGTTCCCTCCCCAGCGTCCCATTCCTGCCCTCCTGCCACTCCAAAGGGTGCTGGCACTGCCCTTCCCGATCCCACATGCCCAGCAGGATCCCGGCACTGCTGGGCCTGCAAACAGGGAGCTCCTGGGGAGGCTGAGGGGCTTCCCGACCCACAAGTCGTTTGTAACTCTCTCCTTTGCACTTCCTCACCCTTCCCGAGCCAGGCGGCTGCACTTGTGCTTCCAGCAAGTCCCGAGGCTGCCGCAGCTTCCCAGGAAAGCTGGGGAAGGCAGGGACTACACAGAACATACAAGAAACACCAACCAGCATCCCCGCCGCTCCTGCTCCACCCAAGCATCCCCAAACACGGCCACATATCCTGCTCTTCCTGCCCGAGGCTGCACAACGGCAGAGCCCCCGCGCCGGGAAGGGCTGGAATTCCAGGGAACGGGCATCGTGGGGGAAACCCGACTGCGTGCTCCACGTTTCCCGTTCTCCCGGAGCCCATTCCCTGTCCCCTGTGCCCCTTCCCCGCTCCCGGAGCCCATTCCCTGTGCCCATTCCCCGCTCCCTGAGCCCATTCCTCCACTCACACACGTGGAGTGTAAACAACCGAGGCCCTTGGATAACCCCGGCACCGGGGCCGGTTCCACCGGGACCAAAACTCAAAACCCCCCCCGCAAATTAACCCCGAAACTCCCCAAACCAAGCCCAGACCCCCCCGCCCACACCTCCTCAAAACAAACCACTGAAAACAAACAAACAAACGAACGAGCACAGAGGCGCGGACGCTGCGCTCCGCGGGTGCCGCTGGGCCCGGCCGGTCCCGCCGCCGCCCCGCGGGGCCCGGGGCGCGGGTCTCACCTTCTCCTCGACGCAGTTGACGATGATGGAGGGGTACTTGCGGCTGAGCCAGCGGAAGAACGCGGGGACCCCCATGGCGGCTCCGCGGCCTCTCCGCCCGCGCTTCCGGGGCCGCCGCGAGGGGCACGCCGGGACGGGAGCGCGGGGGGCGCGGCCAGCGCCGCCATGCGGGGGGCGGGCTGAGGGCACGGCGGGAGCGGGGCGGGCTGAGGGACGGGAGGGACCGGGAGGGGCCTGAGGGCACAGAGGGGACCGGGAGGGGCCTGATGGAGCGGGAGGGATCGGGAGAGCTCCAGGAGGGACCGGCACGGTCCTGAGGGCACAGGGGAGAGCGGGAGGGGCTGAGGGCACTGGAGGGGACCGGGAGAGCTCCGGGAGCGGCCGGGAGGGACCGGGCGGGGTCTGAGGGCACAGGAGGGTCCGGCAGGGACGCGGAGGGGGCTGAGGGACCGGGAGAGCTCCAGGAGGGACCGGCACGGTCCTGAGGGCACAGAAGGGACCGAGAGGGGTCTGAGGGCACAGAGCGGACCGGAGGGCTCCAGGGGGGACCGGGAGGGGTCTGAGGGAGCGGGAGGGACCGGGAGGGGCCTGAGGGCGCCGGGGAGTGGTCTGAGGAACCGGGTGGGTTTTGAGGGACCAGGAGGGGCCTGAGGGCACAGGAGAGACCGGGAGGGCTCCAGGAGGGCCCGGAGAAGGGCCGAGGCACCGTGAGGGGTCCATGTGGGTCCAGAGAAGGTCCCGGGGCCCCACAGGGACAGTCGCGGGGACAAGCCAGGCCTGCAGGCACGGCAGTGACACCGTGAGGGGAAGGCACAGCCCGAGCACGGCCCTGCGGCCCGGCCGAGGCTCCGGTAGGACAACTCGTTTAGAGCATTAAAGGAGCAGTTTGACGAGACAAACCTCCATTTCCCGGAGCCCTCGGTGCTAGCCCGGGCAGCGCAGCCCCGACAGGCCTGGGGGCTGCATTCCAGACAGGGATTATTGATCCCAGCGTGTGCCACAAACCCCGCACGTTACACACGGAAATCCAGGGGCAGCACCTTCCCAGGAGCTGCAGTTTCTGCACAGGTCACACAACCCCAGCGGCCTCGCTGTGCCCTCAGGGGAAAGAGTTCCACCCGGGCAGGATCTTTCTGACCTGCAGGTGTGGTTTTTAGTATCCTAATAAGCGTAGTTCAGCTGTAGGATACAGACCTGGAGGATTTTGCCCATTTAGCAATGTGTACATAGAGCAGACATTAACATCTTGATTTACTGTATCCCTAAACTTGGCAGTGCCTGGATGTCCTTGCCTGAGGGATGCAGCTGCTGCCTGTCCCGCTCATCAGGGCCCCTTTCCTGCTGATCAGGCCTGAAAGTGCACAAAGATCGTGATGTCCATCAAGGAGCATCCCGATTTACGGTAATGTTGACACATCCCACATGTTGGAGTGGTGTGGATATGGCTGCTCCGTGCCCTCTGAGGGCTGGGATCGGTGGTGGCAGCACGAGGCTCCCAGCCCGTCCCTCACTCTGCCCGTGGCATAAGCAAACACCATTAATTTGTGGCCGTTTGACGGTGCTGAAATGGAATTAAACCTGGGGGAATTACAGGGGATTAACAGGAGGCAGGCTCTGTGCTGCTCTGTGTCCCAGCACTGCACGGCAGCTCCGCCAGCAGGGCAGGGACAGGGCCGAGGACAGGGAAAAGCAGCCCAGGAATCATTAACAAAATTAACAAAATCTCAGCAGTGCTTGCTGAGTCAACGCCGCCGATTTGGGGAGCGGAGGGGAACTTTGGTACTGGGCTAATTCTCTGTAGAACAAATTAACCCAGAGTTGTGTCTCTCATTATTCTTATCCTCACTTGGCTGTTGTTAAGCCGTTTTCTGTTGTCGTTCCTCTCAATAAAATCTGTGACTTGAATAAATTTCCCCAGAAACTTTGTAGTGGCACCACACCTGTGGTATCAGCTGAAGATTGTCCTTTATCTGTTCCTTACAAAACATTCCCTGATTGAAGCTTCCTATTGTAGTGCTTCTCCTCCTGGAATTTTGCACAGAGTACGGCAGCTTAGCATTAACATTTTGTTTGTATTGATGGGCAATCAGTTGTTTTTCTGATAATGCCAAAGAAAACACAAGGCTGGCGGACGCAAATGAAACGCGATCGTCTTATCTTATAATTACTTGGGTAAACAAGTGCTGCAAAAATTAATACTGCAACAAACAGCTCCTTGAGAAGCTGGTGGAGGCATCAGCAGCTGTGCAGGGGCACAGCCCGGGCCCACCCCGGAGCTGTGTGTCCATGGACAGCACAGGGAGCAGCAGGAACAGGGAAGGCTCCTGTTAGGGTGTGTTCTGGAGATGAGTGGCGTGCCGATGGAAATCTGCCGGGCTGGATTGATCCCAGGCCCCCTGCCCGTCACCGTCACCGTGACAGCTGTGAGGGAGCACAGCAGAGTTGACTGGCAGGGTGTTTTGCATCTAATGAGGCCGTGCACAATAAAGTATCATCACAAATGCTGCGGAGGAACTCGCTATCGCTGCGACAGAGAGCAGAGATTGCCCGCGCGGAGCTCCCGCTGCCGTCTGTCACCTGTCACATGTCACCTGTGTGTGCGGCTGAGCCGGACTGAGGGACGGGAACCCCAGACTGTGTCATGCCGCAGACACGCAGTGGGCTGACATCAACAGCCGGGGATCACTCGGGGAGAGCTCAGTGCTGCAGACACTGCGGGGCTGAGGCAATGTCACCTGGCAGCACAGGCTGCTGGAGAGACTGTTCCACCTGAGCCACCCCCTGGCTGCAGCCTGCCCGTGGTGGGATGCTGGGGAGCTGGCCCTTAGCAGGTGGGCAGGACACCCAGAGAGAGTCAGCAGGATTTAGGGATGAGCAGGAAAAGGCAGTGAGGAGCAATGACACCCCAGCCCTCGTGTGCTGGGTTCAGACAGCTCACTTCTCCAGGGCAACACTGAGCCTGCAGTGCACAAGGGAAAACCTCACCCACACTCACCCAGCTCCATCCTTGGTGCAGCTGATTTCCCAATTCCCAGATTGTTCCAGGCTGCACCCTCACCAGCACTGGACTGTAACCCACCACAGCTGGCAGTACCAAGGCTTTCTGCTCATTTCCAAGCCCTCTGCGATACTATTTCAAACTATTGTGCTCTCAGCCTATGCATTTTTATTAAATTCAATGTTATTGCTGTTTTTAAGTTGTTTTTGAGGGAGGGAGTGCAGAGATTGGTGGCTGTGTGGGGAGATGTGGGGCTGCAGCACAGAGCAGTTTAACTGGGGTGCTCTTTTCTGCTTTTGAACTTGTCATCATGATGAACAGCTTTTTTTTTAATATGTCCCCTGGTTTCTCCCTTCGAAAGAAAATCTCATGTTTAATGAACTTAATTTTAGATAAAAGGAATGAAAAGAAGAAAATTAAAAATGCATGAGGCTCCTAGAGTCATCCAATTACTGTGATGTCCACACAGCAGTGCCAGCGTGGATTTCACAAAGCAGGGAAAAGCAGGAAAGCGCTGGGGCTCCACATGTAAATGCTGCTGTTCCAAAATGTGCTGAATTACAAATGGACATTTTATGCATTTCTTTTTCTTGATCTGTTGCAGAAGATAAAGATCAAACATGCCAGCCCGGCCCAGCAGTGCCTGTCTGCACACCCACAATGCCTGTCTGCTGCTTTCCACACCACGCCTGGCTCTGGAGTGCCAACACTGGGATGCAGACCAGCCTCAGGAGAGGATTCTGTCGGGGCAGAGTCACTGCAGAGCAGGTCAGAGAGAGCACACACACAGTGTAAAGGACCCATCATGTTTATTTGGGATTTACATTTTCTTTGCCCAGGAGGTGACGAGCAGCTCTTCAGCCCCTGGCACACAGGACAACACTGTTTGTCTCTTCCCCAAAGCCAGCAGGGGCATCCTAATCATAGAAGTCATCGAAGTCTCCCGAGCCGGCGCTGTGGGTCTGCGGGCGCAGGGCAGCCTCCAGCTCGGAGCTGCTGTCCTCAGACTCGCCCCAGAATGCTGCGGGTGGGGACACAGGAACAGCAGGTGTGACACCTTTCCATGGGGATGCCACTGGCACAGACACGGGCCCTGGACAGCCCTCCCCAGGCCCCGGGGCTGGCACGGGAGGTGCAGTTTGAAGCCCCCAGCCCCGGCTGTGTCTGGGCTGAGCGGCTGTGCCCGGACAGCGGGTTCATTCAGTGCTCCCACTCCATTGTGCCTCAAGGTAGCTGGGGAGAACATTTCCACTCCAAGCAATTTACTTGACCAGCTGCTGCCTGAATTGCAGCTTTGTCTATTCTCTTCCCCTTTCTCCCACTACTTGACCCCGCACTGAAGTCACCAGTGGCCCATGACATCACAGAGTTGGCACAAAAACAGCAGTGATGTCACAGGGGAAAAATCACCACTTTGAGATCAGATCAGATCCAGGCAGGCCTGATCTCAACAGAGCACGTGGCTCTAACCAGCACTCAGGGAGCTGGCAAACCCTTTCACTGACATCACCAGAATCCCATTGCAATTCAGAGTGCCCAGGAGATTTCTCAACATGTAAATTCATTTGACCCACAGATAAAACACAGTGGGAAGTGTGGCACGTGAAGTCAAGCTGCAGTGGCTGGCAGAGCTGGGCTCTGTTCCCCACCATCCAGAGGCTGCTGGCTGGCCAAAGGCAGTGTGGAATGAGGGCCAGGCCTCAGACAGGAGGGGTGGAGGGCTGTCCCACTCCCACACACACTGCAGCTGTGTCTGAGGCACTGCTAACACCTTTGGTGGCCCTGATGGCACCAGCCCCACACACACCTTATCTACAAATGCAGCAGCTGCATCTTCCATCCTCCATCCCGGCCCCTGCGCAGCCTGCGCTGTGCCGGGAACAGCAGAGCAACCCTGCACTCCCTCCTGCACTGAGTGGGAAAGGAGAGGGGCAGGGGCCCTGAGAGCCTTCCAAGTGGCACCACAGCAGCCATGGCTGAGGGCATCCACACCCCGGTTCAGTGCCACACCTCTAAAACTACCGTGCCACTGCACCCTGCCAAGCACCTGGAGAGGGGCCCAGGCCAGGGGCTGCCAGCGCTGCAGGAGGCTCTGTTAGAGGGGTCTGCAGACCCCACGGGGCTTTGGGGTGGGCAAAAGGGGCAACTGGAATGTGTGGGGAGTGAAAACACACACGGCCCAGACACCAATTCAGAGCAAAACCAGTCTGGCCACAGAAAAAACATCCAGCTGCACCCATGTCCTGCTGCAGCCCCATGTCACAGGGAAAACCAAGGAAATCTCAGGTTTCTCCTTCTGGTTCCCTCCCACCTGCTGTTCACAGTCATTTGATTAAACCCTGCAGCAAAGACCCCGATTCCTTCCACAGCACCCTCCCCACAAACACCTCCCCTCTGTCCTGGAATTTGTCCTCCTCAGCTCCCTGCTGACTCCTGTGTTGATCCAGGGGAATCCCACACTTTCCCATCTCCATAATGTAGCTCTAGCAGGATTTTTACAATATAAATTACACAAGACACTGACTTTCAGTAATACAACACTTGTCCCTTACCTTTGGATTTTATGGCAGTTACCTTTTCCTTCTGTGTTTCAGTCCTGTGAAAGATTTCAAATAATCAGCACAATGTCACAGATCAAAAGAATTTAAGTGACTTTTTAAAAAACACTGTGAGACAGTTTAAAAAAATGTCAGCAACTTTTAACTATTTTTTTAAGTAACTGTTATATCAAGGATTTCTTCACCTAAAAGGTGGAGAATTCCACATGCAGCCAGGACACTGGTCCAGCTATCCTGGAGTCATTCCCAGGTAACAGCACCTTTTTACAGCAGCACTGAATCAAGACACAAAGCAGCAGGGCCCTGTCGAGTTTGCAGCCTTTCAGAGCATGCAAAGTACGCAAAGAGAATCCAAACAAATCTAAAAGCACCGCCGTGATGCTGCTGCGCTTCCTCCCTGCCCTTCCTGCCGGCGCCTCCTCCGGCCCCGCGCGATTCCCCTTCCCGCAGTCCCGGCCCCAGGGCCATGTGCAATCCCGGCTGCCTTTGATCCACCTTGATGTGTGTGCAGCCCGAGCCTGCTCTGCTAAATGGCTGCTCTTGTGTCTGGAGCATCACAGCCCCTTTGAATCTCTCAAACAAGATGGAATCATTTTGATCTTTTGTGTGCAGCGTGTGCATTGTGTTGGGGCTGTGGAATAATCACTCGGGGGCAACGACAGGGGAGAATTAACTGTTACAGCAACAGCCCTGCAAGGAGCCCTGAAAATAAACCTTCAGCTGATTTTAATAAGGAAGATCAAATAGGAGATATCCGGGACATCACTGGGCCAAGCAGTGAAATATAAACCAGGGTGAAGGTGCAGTTGGAAGCTGCACCCACAGCCCCAACAGGACTCGGTCAGCTCTTGGAAATGTCCTGCAATTTGCTGTGTTTTATGTCAAAATGTGGCAACCAATACAGAAGAACTTAAAGGGGGGAGCTACAAATACTCCACTATTGTGGAGGCATTTGTGAAGAAGACACAAAAAAGCAGGGATGACTCCTTGCTTGTGTTACACTCTGGTATCCAGTCAGAATTGGGGATTGCAGCTGGAAAGCCACACGTGGAGCAGGGGAAGTTCCACGTGCTGCAGCTACCAGTGTGCAGCCACTTGTAACCCAGAGAAAGCTCAAACCCCGTTCCTGCTCCTCAGGCTGTGAGTGCCACTGGCACACAGGCTCCCTCTCTGCAGACAGAAATTCCCAGAACATTAAACACAGCCCAGGTTCCACCACAATGCCAAACCAGGTGCCAGTATCAAGTGACAGCACTAGTAAAGTACTCACAGCGATGTAACTAATTATTAACTAAGTAACAATCTGTAAAATGTTTCTCCAATGTTCCTTTAGCACACCCTCCCAACGCCTTTCCCTTTCATTCTGAGCCAAACCCCACACTGCTGCCTTACACCCTGACTTCTCCTTCAAAGACAGTCCCTCGACAGTTTCCAGTCAGTACTTGAAGCCTCTGGGCTGATCCTGCTGAACACCCCAAACTCTTGCTCTCTTTGCTGGTGTCTCCTGACCCTCTACATTCCAAGGGAGGTGCTCCATGTTTCCCAGGCCTAGCCCACAAAACGTGCTCAAGAGGCTGTGCTGTTCCCCCCTGGGTGTGGAAGCAAAAAGCCACTTGTTGCAGAGCTGCAGCTGGTGAGGTGCCCCCTGTGTCAGTTTGGGCTCCAGGTGCCCAGGGAGGACACCAGGCAGCAGCAGCAGCCACTGCCACATCCTGGCCCACTGCTGGGGAGGGAGCACAGCAGTTCTGTTATCCAGCCATGCCAGGAGGGACTTTTTGTCCCACTTCTCTCCGTGGCTCAATCCCAGAATAAACACCAGCAGGGTCAGTGATTTGGGTCCAGGCCCGACACCCTGCCAGGGACCACCAGTGCAGGGCCCTGGCCCTCTGGTCCCACCTGATGGAGGAGGACCACCATGGCTGGAGGAAGCTCTGGAGACCTTCCCACTGCCACACCAGCTTCCCAGGAAGGGGAAGGTCAAAGCTGGCAGGAAAGGGGGGTGACAGATGTTTGTGTCCTACCAAACACCATCCATTCACTGGGGCTCATCCTCCCAGGGCTAATCCACATGTGGAACGGGGGCTTCGCTCCCCAGACAGCCTGGAGGTGGGCCCTGGCATGGCACAGGCATCCCCAGGGAGATGGGGAACAGGGAGTCAGCAAAGGCTTGGCAGCAGAGCTGGTGGCACAGGGAAATGCCACGGAGATACAGAAAGTGCAGCAGGGACATCAGAAGGACCAGGTGGGGAATGGCAGCTCCCCAAACCAAGCCTGAACACGCTGCCAGAGGGCTGGTAACAGGGAGTGAATTCTGGCACTAGGGCTGCAGCGCTGGGCAAAGCTGGGGAGGTGCAGCAGCACCTCTCCCTCACAGCAGCTGCACTCGGAGCACACAATGACACACAGACCCCACCCGGAACGGCCGGGGTATAAATGGAGCAAGGCCCGTCCTCCGCCTCCACTAATCCCCTGGCCTGACCCTCCGATACCCATTTACACATCTCCTTCTTCCCTAAAATAATTCCAAACCCAACCCAGGCTCCAACAAAGGAAAAACCCAAACCAGTTTCACTTCAAAGGGCTTTTTAATCTCTCCATTTCTCTGATGAAACAGCTTTTTGTATTGAAGATGCTGCAACAGTAAGAAATGAAAAAGCTCTAAGGAAATATTTTTCCTCCATAAGGAAAATTAAGAAGAAAATATCAGGACAACAAGAGCCAAGTTAATTGAGGGGGCTCTCTGGAAAACATCAGAAAATGTTTACTTTGGTCTGAGTATCTTTTTGCTAAAGCACCTGTTGAACCTCTATGTTTTAGTGTCAAGTGAAAAAAGACACCCGAAAAATCTGGGAAATCCCAAATGCCAAATTGATTTCCCTGCCCTAGAAAGCCAAGTATATACAGTACACATACTACAGACATTACAGAGCCAGTATAGACTCAAAAGTCCATTCATCACACTGCAATTGGAGTAATAATATTGAATTTCAGTAATTACAGTGCAAGGAGGATGACCTTTATTTTAGGACACAGAGATTTCTATCGAGCTGAGTCTAAGACCGTTCTCTGTTTAGATCCACCAGGCTGAAATGAAAAACCCCACTAACACAAAGACACATCACAGCACTGAGAGGGAGCTGTGCAGGGAGCAGAGGCACTGCCAAACCCCCCACTGTGCTCAGTGGGCAGATGTTGGTGCCTCTCCCCACAAACCTGGCAGAGCATCCCCCCGGCAGCATCTCTGTCTCTGCAAAGCTGGGCGTTCAGGGGAAGGAAACAAAGCTCACAGAAACAGCCCTAACAGTGGAAAATGGTGCTGGAATTCTCCCAGTCAGCTTCTTAAGAGAAGCTACTTGAAAACTGAGAGTAAGTCAGGAGGATGAAACAATCAGATCCTGGCTGGTTTCTGGGTGCATCTCCCAGGAATCCAGACCCACAGGGTGCCACGTTCCCTGTATTTCCCGGAGAAATGTCTGTGCATCTCCTGAGCACTCCCGGCCCCAAACCTGTGGGATCTCTCCTCAGAGAAGAGCAGAGTGTTCCGTGTGAGGATTGGTTTGGGAAGGGGGAGGCCGGGCATGCACAGAGCCCGAGTGCCCCCCGATGGCCAAAGCCAACGGGCCAGGCTGAACATCGCCCCGAGAATAATGAAGAGATTAATTAGGCTCTGCCAACTTCTATTTGCATGTCACTACATCTGTGTTGGGTAACAGCGGCTTTCAGCTGAAATCAGCCCTCAGAGACCCCCCTGCACCCTTCCAGCACAGTAATCACAGCTTAAAATACTTCACACCATGTCGGTGTCCTGACAAATCCAAACCGCGCTTTGGTCCTCGGCTGATAACGCATCTTTAATCTCCAGATTATTTTGAAACAAGGCAGCCCAAACAAGCCAAAGCAAAATCAACTGTTTGCATCCGAAATGGGGAATTCCCAGAAAGCGAGTGACCTCCACTGGCTGCATCCCTCGCTACAGCCGCCCGAATGCCACACACGTCGCTGCCCGCCCGCCCGCGCTCGCCGCCAGCTCGGCCCTGACTTTGGCACCTTCTCCCCCAAGGCCTGCGGGCTTTGCCGCCTCTCCCCTGCTGCAGCTCGCTAATGTTCCCAAGCAAAGGTGCATCTCCGTGTGTGGAAACACTCCCTCGGTAAAGCAGAGGGGGCCAGGGCCAAGCAGCTCCGGGGCTGGAGGGAGAGCCGCGGCGTTTGCGGAGAAGAGGAAGCTCTGGCATGCACCAGCGAACAAAAGGGAACAAGTGGTCTTTACTCGGAGAGCAGCTTCCTATTAAGACTCACTCCGTCGTACATTATGCCTTTCATCCCCACTCAACCACAAAATGATTTTGCTGTAGGAAATACAATGGCAGAAAAAGATTTACATTGAAAGAATCTTTAATAATAAACTGTTGCAGATCTGCCTACTTCCCCATGATTTATAATACAATAAACATCGGATTCTATTAAGTCTCATGCACTGAAGACACGCACTGAAAACCCGAGTATGAAAGCCCTCAATTCTTCCCTTCTCCAGGCCCATAATAGTGAAACGAGCATGGATAAATGTGCTAAGAGTATCTCTTTGCATCTTTTATAGCTTGTGTGTATCAATCTGTAAAGCTTATTAAGAAAGTCATTGCTATGCAAAGCAGCACCCAATGTCTTTCTCTTGCTTTTCAACAGCGCGCAGTGTTTAGCCAATAGGGCCGGGCCCCGGCCCCTCATTCCGCATTCATAACATGCAACATTTGCACAATGTGTATCTCAAAGGGTGCTGAATAGAAAGCCTTAATACTCATGTAAACAACTGCAAACCAATTACTTAATGAATCAGGCCCACACATAATGAGGTGCCAGACAAAGAGCTATAAATGCATTTTTGCGCCCGAGCCTCCGCTTTAAAGTAAAATCCCTCAGCTGTAGTTTGGGCTTAACTGGCACATGATAATTATTGTCTGGGGGACATCAGAGAGCCAGGGTTTTTATCCCGGTCCGGCGGGGTCTGCGCTGGGGTCACTCATCAGCTCAGTGACAAAACGCGGCAAAGGAGAATTTATAAAGTGCCACGGCCGAGCTCGCAGGGATGTTTATTCTCAAGTAGTGGGTTTGAGACCACTTGTGAAAGCAATAAAGCCCGAGGAGTGGCTGCAGGGCCGAGGCACCGGCACGGCCTGGCTGCAAACCTCTCTCCCTCTTCCTGCCTCCTCCTGCCGCTCTCCAGCCCTGCGGAGCCGGGGCCGGGTGTCCAAAGGCAGGGGCTGCTCCCAAACCCCGCGCTGGGAAAGCTGCGCTGGTTTGGGGCCATTTAGAAAAACCAACTCTAAGCCACTGTAAGAGATTTATTACACTCCTTTTCTAAAGCAGCATCATCATCACACATCAGTGCACGGAACGTGCTGCTGCTGAGCACCGAGAGGCCTGAAATTACAGGGCAGAGGGAATGATTTCAGATCTGTCACAAATAGGAATTGGAAAAAAAAAAACAGCAGAAAAAATGTACAGCACCTGATCAAGGCAGAAGTGGCTGGAGGCACCATCAGCCAGCGGTGCAGCAGCAGTGGGGATGGCACTTGGAGAGGTGTTTTTAAAATTAGTTCATTTTAAATTACACATTTTATTCAGCTGCAGAGATCCTGTAAGCAAGTTCTCAGGGCCTGATCCTGCTCTTCCTGATGTCCCAGGCCCCAGGGAAGGGCTAAAATTTAACATTTCAAAAACTTATCTATAGGAACACCCTTGCATTTCATGGCAGGTAAGATAGGACAATTTGGAACATCATTCTCATAGCTCCAAAAAATATAAAAAAAGAGAAAAAAGTTGACCCTGAGATGGTAGGAACTAATCCCACACAAAAGCAGGAACACCATTCGTCAGTGTTGGGTTACAGCCTGTATTTCCTGTGCTTGAATTACAGAAACACTGTCAGTTTAACACCAGAATTGGAACTGGCCTCACCCCCAGCAGCCTAAAAGCCCTCCAGGAAGCTCCATGTCAGCACAGGAGTTCATAATGTGCCCAAAGGCTCTGCAGCCCCTTCCCCAGGGATATTCCTGGCAGTTTCCTGGTGCAGCCACAGCTCCCACAGGCTGGGCTGCTCTGACAGGGGCAGGGGAGGGCTGAGAGCTGGACCAGCATTCCAGGAGTCAGCTGCAGGATCCCCATTTTCTGCTGCTTCCCAAGCACTGCTTTGATCCCCGTCCTGTGAGGAGCGTGAGGAGCACCCGACAGCCCTGCCCAGGGACCCAAAGGCTAAAACACACAGACCTACCTTTTTCTCCTTTTTTAATAAAACCAGCACCTTCTGCACCTCTCAGCTTAAATAAAATCCTCTGAAGCAAGAAAGGCACATTATAAACACCCAGCATTAAATATAAACCCCTCTGAGCCACAGGAAGCATTACCAGCTACACCTGGTTTGCACCTCAGACACACAGAGTGGGAACTGGAAACTCAGCTCCTCAGTGCCCACACACTTTGTCCCTCCCTGGCTTCCCTGAGCTGGCACTGAAAGCAGCTGGACACTCCCTGTGGCTCACTGGGACCAGCTGAGCCCTAAGGAGGAACAGCAGCCACCAGACAACACCTGGCTCTGGCACAGACAGTTCCTAAGGTGTTCTATTACATAAACAGAAACCGCAATCCAAGATCAAGCGAAAAAAAAAAATAAAGTCATGGGAGCTCTGCTCATTTGCTGTCAGTGTTTCTCCTGCTACAGAAGCATTTCCAACATACAGGTCAAACAGCCTTACCTGGAGAAAGGAAGAACTACTCCATCTGAGGAGGAACTGGTGTCTGAGTGCGTGTCCTGGCTGTCACTTGCTTTGGAACTGTCATCGCCAAGATCCCGACCTGCACAGCAAAACCAGGAATATAAACACTCCAATCCCAACAGCTGGATCCCACCACAGCTCACAGACTGGCTGTGGATTTCCCAGGGGTGGCTGGAAGGGCCCCACACGTGGTGTGAGTGGTGGGAGCTGCCTCCAGTGTCTGCTCCCAGAAACAACATTCCCTCCCCAGCAATGACGCTGGGATGGGGATTCCTTCCCAAGTGGGAAAGTCTTGCACCTCATTTTAGAAAAAGGAGCAAACACAGAGCTCCTCTTCAGAGCTCTTCTGGATCGTGGCAACTCTAAGCAAAACTTGAGGGATTTCTGGAGTCTTACTACTCCTTTTTTTTTTAAATTCCCAAGTTCCCATTTACTTTACTCAGAAGTGAGATTGTTTTTGTTCTCCTTCCCATGAAATGTACATTATTTTGGAATGTTACAGTTCTTTCAATATTATTTGATACCTCAGTGTTTTCAACCATTCCCTTGAGTTGGACAAATTATTAGACAATAAATAAATACATTCTATACAATAATAAATTCAATAAAGATTGAATTAGACACAAGTCTTGAGATTTTTATTACTTAAAAGGCCAAACAAACAACTATTTCAAAGCCTTTTATCCACACTTTGCTTTCTTCCCTTTCCCCTCACTCTGTGTATCTCATTTCCATTCTATAAAGATTTATTTAAAATAAAAAGGAAGAAGTAAATTGATTCATTCACTAGAGTTGGACAATTGCTCATCTTTGCATTTGTTTCCAAAGCACACGATGCCCAAGCACAAATCCCACTTTAAAAAGCTACTTTGCATAGATATATATAGAGAGATATACACACACACACACACACACACAGAGCACTGAAATAACAACCCAGCCCCCTTGTCACCAGTGCCATCTCAACACAGGACAATTTCTGTCCCCCTTGGACACTCCCCGTCCCAGCTGGCTGTGCCCATTCCCAGTCTGCACTTGGACTGCAGCAGCACAAATCCTGCTCAGCTCAGACACTCCCAACAAGGAGGTGCAGACACTGCCCAGCTCGGGAAGGGGCAGAACAGAGAAATCAGGAAGGGGTGGGGAAA
Source organism: Hafferia zeledoni (assembly GCA_035583235.1). Lineage (NCBI taxonomy): Eukaryota > Metazoa > Chordata > Aves > Passeriformes > Thamnophilidae > Hafferia > Hafferia zeledoni. The sequence continues at coordinate 5,169,033 of JAWWEV010000115.1, forward strand.
AGAAACAGGGAGAAAAAGAGGATCCACCCTGTCCCTTCTCATGCTGTCCATGTGCTGACACCATCACAGGGATGTCCTGCAGGCAGCTCAGAGCTGGAGGGGACACAGTTTGCTCCCTGTGGGAAGGAGAACTGGGTATTTTACACCTGGACAGTAGCTGGGGGTGACATTCAACTTGTTGTGAAAGCAAAGCCCCATGAGTGGAGCAGTTACACCATTTTTATTCAGACCCTCTACAGCCTTAACATCTGTTCAAATCAGAGACATAAATGAAGGGGAGAGAGAGAATCTGGTTTTGTTAAAGATTTAACAAACCTGCCCCTTCAATAAAATCAGCAATTTCCTACTCATAAATGAGACTCTTAAACAGTCATCCAGCAAAACAAGAAATAATGGATTTTATCCTTTTTAATCTCACATTATTCACCTACCTCAGGAACAGCCAAAGAGCTGAACAATTTCTTTTGCATGTCTTCCCTGATAAAAAACAAAGCCTGAGAAGGAGCCCAGATATGCCCTGTATCCTCACATAACCTGCTATCAAAGGAGATTGCTGTTATCAGCCACCAGATATGATCCTTCTAAAGCCTGTTATCCCTGCATGGCCTTCCACCAGCTCTGGACAGGGCTCTGGGAACAAAACCATCCTCATGCTCTGCTTCACGTTGTCCCCACGCCCCCAGCCAACCATGGGGGTTTAAAGGTCTCCCCTGTCCTGCTCCTGGTGGGAAGTGCCCAGTGGATCTTCCAGCCCAAACCTCTGGAGAGGAGCTCCAGGTGAGGTCAGTTCTCCACCTGTGGTTCCAGGTACCAGCCCAGGCTGTCTCTGAGGGACATCCCATGGCTCTAAAGCCTCTTCCCCACAGCCCTCTTTTCTCCCTACAGGCATTAAAGAACCAATACAAATACTTCTGGGGAATATTAAAGTAAACAAGTATTTGAGTTCTCTTTTTATGTAACAGAAACAAAAGAAAAGTAACCCAAAACTCAGAAGTGCATCTCACAGTGAACTCCATCAAACCCCAAAGCCCCAAAAGGCTTCTGGTGTTTCAAACCAAAGCCTCAAGAACTCAGCAAATAATGAAAAAAACCCCAACCAAATTTGTAGCCCTTAAGCAGAGAAAAAGTTGTACAGCAAAATAATCATGTAGGGATGGACATCAAATATCAGCTTATCTAAACCCCTGAACGAGTCATTTGAGCCCAAAAACCAACACAGAGATGTGGCTTCTATTTTAGGCACAGAAAACCTCAGAGCTCTGGGGCCACAGCAAATAATGATGACAAAAAGGAAGGAGCAGCTGGCAGGGAGAGGAGTGGGAGGAGAACAAGGAGCCCAGAGAAGATCATGGGCTGAACATGAATCATGTCTGAAAGGGATAACTTGGCTTTCAAGTGAGGTGTGAGGAGCCTCTTTCCTGGGGAACAAGGTGGCTGCAGAACAGCAGACACAGCACCCACAGAAGGGAGGATTTAAACTGGAGTTGCTGGGTTTGAGTAAGGAGTTTCTTGCCATTTTTACACATAGAAGGCATCTATATTTGCATGTCTGTTCTGAGACAGTCAGGAGAGGTCGGGAAGGGGATGATCATCAGACTTGACTCTTGGCTGACACAGAACAGCCCTGAGGGGTCCCTGGCAGGAAAATCCACAACAGAGAATTCCCTGACACACTCACAGGCAAAATGGCAGCTAAAACCAGGACTGGCAAGTCATAAAATTCAGGGTGGGGAGCAGCAAACCAAACCCATTGGCAGCTACAGAGATCTAAACTTGGGAGCTGGAATTCTCCTTGGGATTACTGGCTGGAGGGAGCCCTGGCAGGCACTGCAGAAGCAGCTGAGGACACACCTGCACCTGCACCAGTGTGAGGGAGCTGGGCAGGCAGAGAGCACAGCTGGGCAAAACCTTGGGGGCCAAAATTTGGTGTTATCGGGCGGTTTTGGTACAGGAGGTCCAGGCAGAGCTCTGGGCTGGCACAGCCACAGCTCCCACCCAGCAGGGCTCTGTCCCACCTTGTTCTGCCGATCCACAGTCAATTACCCAAGGAAAGCCCCAAACCAGAAACAGAAACATCTGCAGTTTGTCATGTAATTGTGATCTTCCCCCTGGAGACTGACCTGTAACACCGACACTGACCTGAGTGGCTCCCCCACAGGACACTCACACCTTTAAATGTGCACCACAATCACAGAGAATTAACCAGGCCCTGTTGGTCTCCACCTTGGTTTGTGCCAAGAGAGCGTGGAGTTCTGATCTGACGTTTAATCTTTGAGCTCAGTGAGCAGCAGCTCAATTCCCTCCCTGTGAGTCGCCCTGCAGGCTGAACGGCGTGTCTGGAGTATCTAATCAGGCTCAGTGCTGCACCCGAGGTTAATATGCAGCCATCCCTGTTACCTGTAATAGGAATCTTTTCCTCTGTGCTCTCGTCTTCACACCAGCCTGTGACTCCTGGGTGTGAACACGCCATAATGAAACCATTTCAAAGCGCAGCCATCACACTGCTTTGTTTGCTTTTAAGTCCTACTCCCTTTAATTTCTCACTTTTGTTATCTCTTGTTTATTGATCTAAACTATCCATTACTGCTCTTAAAAGAGGTGCCCTCTGGGAACTTGCCTCACACCACAGTGACTCTGCCCCTCTGTAGCTTCCCCAGAGAAGGACAAGCCAAGTAAATGTCTTCAGGAGCTGAAGAGTTGATGGGATTTGGGAAACAACCAATCCACAGCCAGGCTGTGCTCCCTCCCCAGACCCACTGTGGAAATCAGCTGAAACCAAAGGCTGTGCCACCTCTGCAGATCAAAGGCACATGAATGCAGGAGACCTGAAGCAGCGTGTGTGTATTTGCTGTGCAAAGAGCAGCCCAGCTGTCTGTCTGTGCCCAGGCTCGGAGGGAAGGGATGCTGGGAGGGCAGAGCCACTGAGCTGCCAGCACTGGACTGACATGTTCCTTCCTTGGCTAAAGAAATTACCTGGGTTCTCCCAGACACCTTCACCTCCTGAGCTGGGAAATGGCCCTGCACACTTTCCCCACCATGAACCCTTTCATTTTTTACAGTCTGGCTCTTTAACAAAAGGCAGCAAATGCATCCCCCAGTTTCTAAACAGATGTTTTGTAAACAAGCACACCCACAGATCAGTTTTATAGCGACACAGGGCTTGGCCTTTCAACTCCTGCAGAAACCCCCACCACCACAGGCATCCTTTGGCAAGGAACCAGAATGACAAGCCATACTGAGATACCCAGGAAAATCCCCCAAATCTCTTACAAATCCACATTAACTCTCCAGTGGCAACAGCACAGCCCCCTGTGGGTGTGTGTAGGGCAGCCCCATGTCCAGAGCAGGGACTGGGGCACTGCCTGGCCCTGGGACAGCCTTACCTGGTTCTTCAGTGCCCCGGGCAGCGTGTCCCGACTGCTCCCCTTCCCTGCCCTCTGCCGGGGCCGATGAAAAGCTGCAGGATGACTCCTCACCCTGGACAGGTGACCTGTCCCCGGGCTCTCCTGGAAGGGCCTCTCTCAGCACCGGCAGAGCCTGCAGCAATAAAACCAAAAAGAGCCACAGCCCGTTATCCTCCACCCCCAGCGCTGCACCCTTGGGCTGATCTGCACTGCCCAGAGGGAGCTGTTTCCAGGGGGTTCTGTTAGATGTGAAACTGCCTCACTTGCAAAGTGTTCCTCTGGTGTTTATTTTGGGACACAAAATATGGATTTCAGCCTGTGAAGTCTACTCTGTTTTTGCTCTAACTGGATGTTTAGCAAACAGTTGTTTAACAACACAATAAGCCTCTGGTGCTGAGGACAAACCTCAGAGAACTCCAGGTTTTGTAACTGATTGAGTATGTTCTGGTCTGAGTGTGGAACAGCTTTGAGCCAAAACATTTTGGATTCAGGAGAAAATTTTATTGTCCTGCATCTGCTCCCTCCCCATTGATCTGACAGTGAGTTAGAAGAGAACAGAAGACAGACATAATTCAGTGGTCAGAGACAAGGAAGGTGGACAGACTGTGGGCACTGGAGCAGGGGGGATGCTGAAGGTGCTGGAGAAGGTGAACCTGCTGCTGGGCATCACCAACCCTCCATGGACCAGGGTGCTGACAGGGGTGGAACTGACAGACACTGGGAGCTCAAAGGCCCTTCTGCACCCTCCCCTCCAGCCCAGCTGTGCAGCCCCATCACCCACTGGGGCTCCCACAACACCCTGAAGCCCTCGGAGAAAGAAGTCCCCAACATGGGGCAGAAATAGGCATTGTAAGGTGCAGGTGCCCACCTGGCTGTCCTGTGCCTCCTCGCCGGAAGCCAGCAGGTTGTCAGACACCTCTGCCACTCCCTGTGGGGGCTGAGCCCGGGGCTGTTCCAGGGGCAGGACACGGTGCCCCGGGTGAGTGTCCCTGAGGAGCAAACAGCACTGTCAGCGGGACCCCAATCGTGTGGCACTCACCGGGCTGACAAGTGGGTCAACACACACTCGGCCCTTCATTCCCACTTTTTCTTTCAAAAATGCTCAAAGTGGAAGCTCTAAGAAGCCACTTGTGACTTCTGCAAGTGTGGGGAAGATGAGCAGGGGGGACCTGTGAGCATCATCGTCATGTCTGTCCCTGTCCTGAGCTCAGGATCCAGACACACCTCACTTTTCCTGCATCCCTGTCCCAGCCCTGGGGCCTCGCTCACTCCATGGGGCACAGCTGGGCACCCACTGCCCCAGGCCTGTTTTTCACTCAGAAAGAATTTAAAGGAAAAAGAAAAAAAAAAAAAGTTTCCTTTAAGTAGAAAATCCCAATACCACAACCATGTTTGCTAAAGATGTTTGTTTTTCCAGTTGCTCCAGTGAAGTTTCACAGAGGAGCGAATTCCAATTAACTCCACAAGTGTTTGTCCCTAAGAAACCACTCAGGAGACACAACGAGGTATTAGTGCTCGCAGCTCTCAGCGTGGGCAGGAGAGCAGGTATGGGCAGAGAGCCCCTCCTTGCCTTCAGCGCTCCCAGTGCCCGATCCTGCCACACTTGAGCACCGCGGAGCCTGAACAGGGACGTCCAGACAGGAGCCCAGCAAGACAGAATGAAATTGTTTTCATTCCTGTGTTAAAGAGACCATAAAAAAATCTTGCTTGTCCTTGTGGCATATACATAGGGGGAAAAAATAAAAATATTTTGAATAACTGCACTTTGTTGTTTTTAAAGCCCATGTGCATCTTCTGCCTCCTCACAGAAAAATAAAATTACTCCTTAAAAGTGTATTCCCTGTACACGTGGCCGAGACTCGCGTTGCAGATCACAGAAGGGCTGGCTGAGAAGGCCCTGGGGTTGCTGCATTTCCCTGCCAGCATCCCCGGACCGAGGAGCACAGGTGAGTAAATGTATTCCCACCGCAGCCCTTGGGAAAACGAACATGTTCGTCAGAGCTTCTCAAACAGCAGAACCCGCCTTGCTTGAGCTCTGCAGGAATGGGGGGGAAAAAGGAAAAAATAAAAAGTGTGTGAGCAAACCAAGCAGCACAAAATCAGGCCGGGCTGGAATGGCACATGGAAACTCCCCCTGTGCCGAGCAGTTTAATTCCTTCACCTCCACAATCGAAACAAATCTGGTGACCACCTACAGGTATGGGGACAGCCCGGGGACCTCAGAGCGGTTTTGATGAGGCTGCACCTCTATAATGATGCAAATGAGGACTTAACCACTGAAACAAAGCAGCGGCTAATCCCGGGCCAGGGGTGTAAATGGCTATTCAGGGCCCGGCTGCGCTTTGTGGGGCTCCCACCCGGGGCTGCCCCGCCGAGAACAGCCCGGCTGGGGCAGAGCAGTTTTGTTCCCTGCCATGTGCAGGGGCTGACACGTCTCCACGGTCACCCCCGGCTCATTCCCCCGGGCCGGCAGCTCCGAGCACAAAAACTCGCATCGTTTGGTCCCTCCTGTTGAGCTGTACCCAAAGTTGTGCTTCCCATCGCCGTGTTGGGCAACAGCGAACAATTAAGTGGGAGCTGCCGTGCCTTTAGTCGAGTTTCCTAGACATTTAATAAGCAAAACAATACCGGGGAGATCACATAGGCAGTTAAACAGTGCTTTCTCTTTTCCCTCAGCCTTACAAACCCTGTATTCCAGCGGCCGGCTCGTTTCCCATTGTTTTCCTCCCGCTGGGTGGTCCTTCCAGGGTGCCACTCGAGAGGGATACAATAATAAAAAGGGAAGGGGAAGGAAGGGACACCAACATAAAGAAAAACAAAATGTATGACAATCTGCAGCAGGCTACGGATCAGAGGTCAGCAAACAAGAGGTCCTTCTCTTTTACAGGTTGCTTCCTGGAAACAGTCTGATTAAGCTGACAGCTTGAATTATGTGTTACATTTTGTAATGCACAATCCATCTGTGCTAAGTCCTCCTCAATGCAGCTGAAGCAGCGCTGGCATAAGCTCTGCCTTTTTCCACCCCCTCAGCACAAGCCTTAAAATAGTCATCATCTTTCTGCACACTAATTCTCAGAGCCCCTCTCCCCCACCGCCCACCCCGCGGGTTTAAGCCCTCAAAGAAAGGGCTGGATGGTGTAAGGAATGGGAAGGGGACACTGAGCCTTTCCCCTCGGCTCGGCAGATCCCACCGGGGGCTGGAGCTGAAGGGAGGGGAGTCCAAACGCCCTCACAAGCCCAACAAGCCCCTGCACGCTGAGGGGCTGCTGTGCAGGACACACAGCCCGGGCCCTCACGTGGGTCTGGGTGTGAAAACGTCCCCATGTTGGCAGGATTAGCACTCCCTCACTTGGCAAAGGCACCTGGAAACGGGGCTGACTTGTCCAGAGGTAACACACGACCTGCTGACACTTAAACGTGGGGAAAAATACCCCAAAACTCCCAAACCAGAAACTGGTATCTCTGCAGTAAGACATGAGAGGCATTTGCTCCCAGGAAACTTTTGACTTCATGGCACACAACAAGGATTTTGTTTTGCCTCTGGGGTCAGCTCTGGTCCATTCTCCTTTCAAGGCCATCCTTTGTACTTGGTTCAGATAATTCACCCAAAGTGCAGAAATGGCCCCAATGCACCAGGTGAGGGAAAGGTGCTTTTCCTTTGGATGCCACAGCAGTGACACTGCTGCAGTTGAAAGGCCAAGCTACGGGTATTTTGACAACAAATATGCAAAGTCTGGCATATCAGTACATTTCTTCAGCTATCAGAGAAAACCACAGAGGCTGGAATTATTCCTGCATACTCCAACCAAAGAATGCTGCATGTGCATAGTTTGTGTAACTTACACAATTGAAATTCATGTACAAATCACTTGGAAGCTTTTTGACACACTTTTTAGCTCATTAATTTTTTTGCAAGGCTCGAGTGAACACGCTGGATTTTGGGTGCCTTGGAAACCACACCTGAACATAAGCACAACAAGGGAACAACTGCTCCTCCCTCCATGAAATCCTCCACTCCTGCCAGTTTGTCAGCCTTTTACCTTTCAGATCAAACCAATTAAAATCTGTATGTTTTCTGCAGGAACAGCCAGCAGTGCTCCCACTTGCACAGCCTGGAGCAAGGGCAGCTCTCGCTTGGCTGTCCCCGCCGTGCCCCGGGGACAATGCCAGCCCTGACACCCTGTGTGTGACTGTCCTGGGCTGCCAGGGAGCTGCACGACTCTCCATCAGCGAGGAACAGCGAGGCCTCACCAGGGCCAGCACACAAGGTTAAACTGCGGCAGACACACACCGGCACTCCCCCAGCACCGCCTCGTTAACAGGTGGGATACAAAGGAAACCCTGGGTAAAAACCATTTACATGTAAATTAGACGATGTTTCCATAGCAAACAACAGCCTGATGCAAATGGGAAATGATAAAGTTACAGAAGTGTCTGTTTCTGCTCAGCTGTCTGTTAACACACAAACCAATCCTGACGTCACCACATGCCCAGGAACGTCAGAGGAATAGATGCATTAAACAGATTTAAAAGCTACAAACAACCAAGATGGAAAAACTCAACCAACTGGCCAAAGAGGAGAACTGGTTCTCCAGGAGCAGTTGTTCCCCAGGGATACGGGCACTGGCTTCCCTTGTATGTGGTCACTGCCTGGTGTCCCACTAAAAACCCCCTGGGGACCTTGAAAGGGGTGACAGTGGTTGGCACATGACAGGGGGAGGGCCCTGGGCCAGCCCTGGGGACCACCCCATGGTGGGCACGGCCCTGCTGGGATGGGGATGCACTTCCCTGTCTCATGAGGGCGTTGCGGGGCTGAAAATGCGGCTGTGGTGAAGTTACAGCGATGCTGTGGCACTGCAGATACTGTGGCACTGCAGCCCTGGCCACAGAGCCCCACCAATGTCAGACACTGTGGCACTGCAGCCCTGGCCATAGAGCCCCACCAATGTCAGACACTGTGGCACTGCAGCCCTGGCCATAGAGCCCCACCAATGTCAGATACTGTGGCACTGCAGCCCCACCAATGTCAGATACTGTGGCACTGCACATACTGTGGCACTGCAGCCCTGGCCACAGAGCCCCACCAATGTCAGACACTGTGGCACTGCAGCCCTGGCCACAGAGCCCCACCCTGTCAGACACTGTGGCACTGCAGCCCTGGCCATAGAGCCCCACCAGTGTCACAGCAGCAGAGGACACACTGTGGGGCTGCACTGCTCTGTCCTTGTTCCTTCCCTTATTCTATTTCCAAAAAATATGGCCCAAAAGTTGAACCAACTGTAAGCTCTAGTCCACACAAAATAAGGTATTTAGTAAGTGACAAGCACTTATCCTACTGAGCCACTGGAATAAGATTTGTGCACATTCATAGAACACCTATTGCATTTTAACCACAAACCTCCTTCACTTGGCCAGCTGACCCAAGTGAGGTACCTGAAGCCACTGAACCCCCAGCACAGGTACAGGGTCCTGAAGGCCAGGTGAGGACTTTGCCCACCTGTGTGTGGGCTGCAGTGCCCTGAGCAGCCCCAGGGGCACAGATGGTGAGTGTGCAGAGACAAAACAGGGAAGGCCATACCTGCCTGGGGCAGAGCTGTCCGAGGGCTCCTCCTGTGCTGTGGGAGGGCTCAGTGGTGCCAGTGGGGAGCCCTGCCCAGCCTGGGCATCCCTGTTCTGCTCCTGCCATGCACCAGGAGCACTCTGTGTCACCTCCTCCTCGGCACTGCTGGACACCAGGACCTGGGCACTGCTCTCCTCTGTACCAGTCCAACAGTCACTCAGGCCAGGCTTGGATCCTGTAATGAGAAATTAAAAAAATGTAAGAAGGATTCACTATTCTTCCAAAAAGACCAGCAGGATCAAGGAGTACATCCTGGTGTAGGGAATGGAACCATGGTTACCCACACTTTTTGTTCATCCCTGTCCCTTCACACATGGGAGGGAACATCCCTCTGTTCCCCTGCCTGTGGATTTCCTGCCTCCAGCCCCGTGTCCTTCCCCACTCCTCTCACAAGGGGGAGTCTGGGGAGGCTCCAGCCTTTGAGGTTTGGGCACAAACCTGGCACTCCTCAAAACCCACTCTGGCACAGACCAGCTACCTGACCAAACCAGCTCTGGAGGAAGAATTAAACAGAGAAGCTGAAAGAAACTTTTCCCAGGGGAAAGGAGTGCTCCCCGAGGCTCCTACTGCACCCAGTTTTTAAACCTTGCAGCAGAACTCAGGCCTGGAGGCTCCAGGACTCTGCATGTTCATTGTCTGCTCTCGCTGCCATACCTGGAGCACTCCCCTGCTCCTGTCCCTCCCTGGGGGTGGCTGGTTTGGGACCAGGAGCTGAGGAGATGAGCTGTCTGGAGCCTTCCTCCCTGGCAGCCAGGTCCTTGTGTGCCACGGCTCCCTCCACGGATCCCGCGCTCCGGCTCTGGGCACCGAGTCCCGCAGGCACTGGGGGCTGGGGGGGTCCCTGCTGCATTCCCAAACCTCCTGTGGCTGAGCCAGCTGGTGTGGGGCAGCCCAGGAAGGCTCCTGCTGGATGGTGCTGTTCTCTTGGCACGGCTGTTTCGGTGCCAATTCCTGCCCATCTTCCAGCCTGTGGCACCTGAAACACACAGTGGGATGTGGTTTAAGGAGGCAAACAGGGAGCTCCTACAGGATGGCATATGGCTTTTTGGAGAGAGAATTATCACAGCACTCAAGTGTTTGCTACAGCATTAATATCACACAACCCTTGGCATGCATCCCACACACCCCAGTGTGAAAATGAGGGCCCAGACCTCAACTGAAGCTCTGTGAGCCAAAACAACCCATGGCAGAAGATTTGCTGCACCCCCAACCTGCCAAAAGGGGCCCAGGCACACCAAGAACTCACACCCACCTAAACAGTGACCAGTTTTTAGAGTCAAACCTTGAAGCTCAGGCTCCCTTCTGCTCTCCCCTGGCTGTTATACCACAGGACAGAGGAAGGTCAGTGCTCACACCATGTCACTGACATCACCTTTCCCACTGGGGGCACCCACCAGACACATTTTCAATGGCACTTTCCCCCAAGAACTGCTGAACTTGGACAAAACCAGGTCCAAGAGTACAAACACTCTGCTGCTAAATCCCAGTGTTTTAATACTTGCCTTTTTTTCTTTGCAAACCTACTCAATCAGGACAATTTAGGAGGAGTGGCTACTGCCACCACCACTACTGCAGGGTCACCACCAGTTTATGCAAACCAAAATTAGCCATCGTAATGCCATTGTTCACACTAAGCAGGGCTTCCTTTCCAGCCCCAAATCCCAGCAGGACAATTTGCAGTCACCTCCACACCTCTCCCCTCTCTTTCACTGCCTGACCTCCTCCGCCCACCCCAAGTCAGCTGCAGAGCCCAGCTGAAAGGAAACAAAAGCATCTTGTCTGCTCTGTGACCAAGGTTCGCTAAAAAAGCTCAAATTCCACATAACAAGAAGCAGAACAAAAAGCCATGAAGTTATTTTAAGAAGCAGCAAAGGTTTGCTACTCAGATTAAGTTCACAGCTTATTCCATCACCACTGCTCTCAGGTTCCTCCTAATTAATTAGTCGGTTCTTTCCAACGCCTCCTGCCAGTCCTGCATGGCTCTGCAGCTCCTGGATGCAGTGTTCCAAAACAAATGGAATTCAAACAGGCACAGGCGCTTGGCAGGCACAGCAGACACATCCCTAAGGAGCTGCTCTTGGGCTGCAGAAAAATAATCATCCCTTCAGCACCTTTGCATTCTCAAGGCAGAAATGTGACAGATTATGTTGGTCCAGGCACTGTTTTGCCACCAGAACATGCAAACCTGGAGGTGTCTTGCCCCAAACAGTCCCCAAATGGCAGAATTTCAGGTCACCCCAGCTGGGAGTGCAATGAAGTCTCTGCAGAAACACCTTCACTCCTCTGCTGGTTTGGAGACCAGGCTTCCCACCATCCTCCAGGACCAAATCCCATCTCTTTGACTATCAGTCAAGTGTCCCAAGGAGAACAAAGGCAGGAAAAGCCTGGGAATCCCCTTTCCCAAGGAAGGGGCTCTGTCACCCACAGGTGCTCCCGGGAGTGGCCCGTGGCCAACAGACACAGCAGTGCCAGTGGGCACAAGTCCAACATCCTCAGGAGGTTTCAAGGAAGTGCTCCCAAGCTGAAGAAGCCAGCCTTCATAGCACAAAGGTTCCAGGAGCTCTGCCAGCCAGGATGGACCTCTTCAGTATGGGACTTCTGAGCTTAAGGACTCCGATGAGAGTCAGGACCTCAAAGGGGTGCATATCCCCCACCTCAGGGATGCACCAGATACTCCTGAGGGTGTTCAGGGCACTGGGATGCTGCTCATCACTGACTGACTGGTCCTGGGATTGTCCTTGGTCTGACAGTCACCAGCAGCCCAACCAGCCTGAAGGAAGCCATCACAATTCCAGTGCTGGCGAATGAAACCACTTCCATGTCCTGTATCCTGGATATCCCAAGTCACACCATGAGCCTTTGAAGTTCTAGTATTGATGGCAACTTTTCCATCAGTTAGAAATCCCATCTCCCACACTGCCTGCTCCAACTGAACAACCCAGCATTCCAAAATAAACTCACCCTTCCCCACACCTCCCAGTTCCAACCACAATTCCCACCCAGCTGGAGGCCTGTCTATATAGGTCAAGGCTGCACAGGTTCATTGCTTTGTATATTACAGTTTAAAGAATGCTCTAAATTCAAGGTTTTTAACTTTTTAATCTATGGGGAAAACTTCCTATAAACTCAGATTAACGAGTGCTAATGCACTGAAGAAAGGAAACCAAAAACCTTCCTCCTACTATAAAAACAAAATAGTGTGGCCTCTGTTTCTTTTCTGATAAGAGTCTTAAATACCAAACATTTAACTGCATAATAACATTCCCTGGCAGCCAGCAGCCTGCTTAGCAGATACATAAAGCAGGTAAAAGGGGAAAAAGTTAATTTCTTGGCTGAATGATTCCATCGGTAGCTATAGGGCAAACTAGAAAGTCTTTCAGTAAAGTAGCAGTTGATTCTTCTATCAATCTGCAGCACACACACTCTTCCAAGGAATGCATTAAATATGAAAATCATATCCCGTTATCATCTGTGCCCAGCTTTCCGCCCCTAAGCCTCCCTTAATGAATGCGGCAGCCGCGGGGCCGGCGCCGGATAATGGAGCGGCCCCGGCCCGGCCCCGCTGCCAGGCTCCACACAGTCACAAGTGACTACTCTTGCCAGCATGCTCCAAGTTATTACAAGATGTTTTTAGACATTTCATCTAAAAGAGCTTTGCTGCTTTTAGTGGAGAAAGCGGCTCTGGTCTTGAACTGTATCATTTATATGGAGATAGGAGGAGGGATTAGGAGCCTGCATTACTGCAGATATATGGCAGCAGATAGTTAAGTATTCCTTGTCAGTCTTTTTGTCTGTTCCTTAGATATGCAATCTCCTTCTGCTTCTTCTGAAGAAAGGTCAAAACACATAAAATTACAAGCACACCGTGTGGATCCACCACTGCATTTCCACAAACATCCCTCATTAGGAACATTCCCCCTTGGTCACAACCATTTTCACTCTCCAGCACAGGAATTATAAACCCCAACAAGATGTACATAAACAGAGTTTTTTCAATTCCAGCTCTTTGGTTGAAATAATTGCACTTTTCACCCAGGTGGTTCTCCCTCACTCAGGCTCTGAACACCATTTCCCACTGGATGTGCCAGGACTGAAATGCCCATGGAAAGGCTCTGCCTGCCTCTCCAAGCACAGCTCTGGAATCAAGCCCATTCCCCCCATTACCTGCTCGCTGGGTCCTTCCTCCTTGTCACCTCCTGCTGACGAGTTGCCCTCTTGAAGGGATAACAGCCTTTTAATTTCCCTTCCATACCATGCCTAAATGGGAACAAATCTGTCACACAAAACTGGAGGCCAAAATCCACCCCCCCAAAACAGCAGATACTGCTTTGCAAACAGTGAACCTTTACATGTAAAATCCTTGCAGCCTTTTTAGCTCAGACTATATTTAAAAAGCCAGAGATCCCATTTTCTCCTCACTTCTCCGCTGCCCTGACCAAACAGAGTGGTCTGTACACAACCTGCTGCAGGGCTTTCATGCACATTTATTCATTCTGTAATTCAGAATCCCAGAAAACAGCAATAACTTGTTGACTCAAATGTAGTGCATCCCAACCCTCATTTGGAGCACTGAATTATTGCTGCTCTGCCCAGACAGTGGCTCGGCTGCCTTGGGATGCCACGAGCCTTACAAAGTGGTTTCGATGCACCACTTTACACCTGGCTGGGCTGTTCTGAGGAGAATCCAGGGCAGCTGTTCCAGAGAGCAGCCCAGCAGGAAAGGCTCCGTGTCTGCTGCTCCACACCTGGCTCTGCCCACTCCAGAGTTTAACTGAGCAGCGGGAACACGCTCGGAGCGGGACTCGGCACAGGCAGCACCTGCAGTCAGAGCTGTTTGTTCCTGACTGCAGAGGCCAGGAACACTTCAGAGCAGCCTGACAGCCCCTCATGGCAATTCTGCAGCAGGAACAGGCATGAAAACAAACCCTTAACACAATTAACGTCCCCAGCTCTGCCCTTTGCTCCTCAGTTCCCAGAGAAGAGGCTGCTCCTGAAACTGTACACACGGAATTTTAAGAAACAAAACCTTACTACAATGCAACTAAAGATTCTCAGAAGAAACTCAAATGTAGCTCCTGGATTTTCCTGAAAGGTTAAGTGAATTTATTTGTGCTCCTAAAAATTACTGACCAAACTGCAGACAAACCCAGTGCATCTCTCAGAAACAAAATAAGTTTTGTGAGCTACAGCCACATAATAAATGTGCCCAGAGTTGTGATAAAGCACTCCTAAAGGGCATTCTGCATGGAAAAAAAGGAAGAGAAAACAGTAATAATTTCTTTCTGTGTACTCCCACGATAGATTAAATGATTACATGCTCCATAACTCTTCTGTTTTTCATAACTAGCATGGAGGAGATGTCATTTGTTCAGCAGCTCAGAGAAATAACTGTAACTTGGCAGAGATAAAGTGGATGGCACAGAAACATCCACATGGAAGGACTGAACAAAACCCCATGTACACATTGACCCCTGGCACGACTGGCACTCACACCAGGGTGTCAGAACCACAACCTGCCACTGGTCAAACTGGTGTGCACTGGGACTGCTCAGAAAGGGAAATCCTCCAAAACAGCAGGGGAGAACCGGGACCACAACACACCTCTCCTCCTGCTCTGCTTCAAGTAACAATTAAAAATCAGAGGAAGGGGAACCACGTGCCCACCAGAGACAGTCTCTGAACTGTGGGGTTCTACACTGCAGCCAGGGAAAGATCCTCTGGGAACGTCACCAGGTCCCACAGGCACTACCTGGGCTCCAGTTGTATGAGGAATAAACACAGCCAAATGATTCTGAGGGATGTCACTGCTCCTACAAAGCAGGAATAAACACATTTCCCTCCCAGACTGCCCTGCCCCAAAAACCTGGCTCTGTATATCAGTGGCATGAGCACAAAACACGATTTCAGTTTTAAAAATCTGAAATCATCACCACATTATATCTATTTGCAACATCCCAAATTGTTTGTTGGGGAATAGCAAGCCAATATAATAATGTAATTTTTTTAAAAGTCCTCAGGGCTTGGTTTTGAGACCTGCTGAGTCTGAGGTGCTTCAGATCCTGTCTATTCTACACCCTGAAAATAAGGATCCTGTTCGAGTTTGCCTCAAGCATTAGGACAAGCAGAAATCTGTTTACTAGTGGTGCCTATGGGGTTTTTGATTTTCTGATTTCTCATTTTTATTGATTTTAGACTTGCAACTGTAGTAAAATGTAGATTTAGTGTGCTAATATTTCTAGCAGCTTAAGTTCAATGTTCACACATGCCAACCTATGCCACATATCAGTAGCTCCAATTTAGTTATTTAGTCTTGTTTCCAAGGTAGAATGCTGAAGAATATCAGAAAGGCCTGCAGAATGAAACATAAACATGACCCAACAACCTTGGGTCTAAGAACACTGGAAAACCTCCAAGAGCCCTGTGTGTGCTGAGGAAGAGGAGGACTGATGAAGAGGAGGACTCACCAACCCCAGACTCAAATCCAAAGGGGGTGGAACAGGGGTGGGACCAAGGTGGGAAAAAGGTTGAACTGGAGATGTGTAAAGCAATGATTGGATAGCCCATATTATAAAAGCCATGGAAACCAGAGCTTAGATACGTGCATGTCACCATGTGTTCCTGTGGGCCCTCGGCCTGGTATTAAAGGACTTGCACTTTTTATCTTCTCCCACACTAACTTGGCTCCGAGTCCTGCTTTGTCGGGGTGTCTCACGGCAGCACCACAATCACAACAGCAAACACTCATGCAAAGTCTCAAGTCTCACAGACAGTTACTTCCATCTTGTGGAGCGTCTCCCAGCCCGAGGCCGCCATGAGTGCCTCCAGCCGCTGGCTCTGCTGCCGCAGGCTCTGGTTGCGCCGCAGGGCCCGGCGCTGGCGCTCACCCACCGCTGCCAGCTGCCTCTGCAGAGCCAGGGACTGCAGCCTGGGGGCAAAGAGACTGGGCTCAGAGAGCAGCAAAACACAGCACAGGCAGCTACTGCAAGCACTCCCCTCAGACACACAGTGACACTCACGGGGAGCCGCCCCCAGGGCCCCAAAAGGAGCACGCACGTTCTTCTGCATATTTATATAAATATATCTGGGCCACTTCTTCGCAGATTCACACAGGGACTTTGGTGTTCAAAAGGGTAAATGTATTAAAAAACTCTTGTACATGGGTTTTAAATGGATTATGTTCCAGAATGAAAACTGTACAGAGAGGAACATGTTCTGGAAGTTCTGCCCAGAGAGCAGGTGGATTCACCATCCCTGGAGGTGTTTAAGGTGAGACTGGACGTGGCACTCAGTGCTACCATCTGGTGATCACAGTGGGGTTGGATTAAGGGCTCGACTTGATCTCAGAGATCTCAGAGGTCTCTTCCAGCCCAACAGATTCTATGATTCTAAGTCTCACACCCTGTAACACCAAGCCTGAGGTTTCACAGCTGCCTAAATCCATGGTGCCACCAAAGAGGCACTGGAAATCCATCTGAACTAGTTCTCACCCACCTACAAACCTGACTGCCTTTCAGCCAGACCTATTCCCTTATCTGGTTTCAGGGCAGCCACACAGCATTCGTGCCAACACAGGAAAAAACGAGCCAAAGGCATCTTCTTAAAATAAAATAACCTTCAAGGAGCTTTAAAATAGGCTTACAGGTATGGATCAGTCATTGTGTGTTCCAACAGCTGCCTTTCTAATTCCAGCCTTCTGGCTTCACTGCAAGAAAACAAACAACACAGAGTAAGATAAAGATGTTTTGCTGTTCAGAGTGTCCCAGTGCCAGAACTGAGAGCTCAGCTTTGCTCCAGTCACACACACTGATCTGACAGCCCAGCTTAGCACACAGCAGACACCTCAAAGCTTTCACTTCTCTTTGTTCCTCACTAGAACAGAGTTGCTGTAAAGGGAAAAGATGGCTGAACATCCACACAGGACCCACTGAAACAGCCAGGGACCCTGCCCAGCCACAGGTGCCGTTTGGAGCCCCAGGACTGGCTCTGAACCCCAAGATGGGCAGTTCCTGAGCTCATCCCTCCCTTTCCTGACCACACAATCCCCCAGCAGACCCCTTTCCAAGCAGGAAATACTTGGCTGGACTTGTTCCCAGGACAACTCCCCCAACCTCTCCCAGGGACAGATCAACACACTAAAACACACAAAGCAGCCCAACTCTCCCCTGGCTCACAGATCCCTTGTACCAGCCAAGTATTTTACTGAACTCCAAACAGGGCCCAGGCTGTGGGGACAGTCAGGTGCTGAACCACACACACCTCACCCAAAGCCATTCCAAGGGGAAGCTGTTTCTGGGAACAGAGAAAAGCTGCTGTTATTTAACAGTTACAACTTGCTCCTAAGGATGAGTACCCATCCCATGAGTAAAAAATATAAAATAACCAAGAGCTAAGGCAGAGGCTTCCAGCAGATTCCCTTTACAAACCCTGCCACAAGCAAAGCCAAAACCCAAGTTCTTCTTAAAAAATACCATCTAATTGTGATTAGGCAGAAAGAGTGATGGGGCACACACAGGATATCACATCTCCATACCTCTGGACACACTTCTCCATGGATTTGGGCTCTCTCTGTACACAAATACACCTCCTCCCAGTCTCCCTGCACAGAGGAAAGCCCAGAGAAGCCCCTCCTGCTGCTGCAGCTGAGAGGTCAAGGCACCCACTTTACCCCTCTGATCCTGCCCCTGCCTGGAACAGGATTAGGGTTTCATGTCATGTACACAGTTTAACAGCCACGCTCCACCTGGGCTCCCATCCCCTCAATTTCCTCTTACACAATGGACAGCCAGGCAAACACACATCTCAGGATCTTGTTTTTACACCTCTCCAAGTAATTTTCCTGCCTCAGTAGAGAACACAGATATCCTGATGGATGGAGGGGCTGATGGGCACGAACAGCCATTGGCTCCAACCCCACCTCCCACCCTCCCATCCCACAGGGAGCACATCACATTCCTCAGCTTCCAAAAGTCTGTTCCCTCCCTGCCAGAGAGGTTTTTTGGGGATCTGGGAGCAGAATTCAATTCCCTGGCCAGCCACAAGCCCTCTCAAGTCTCTGGCACCCCCAGGCATCGACCTGCAGGGATTTGACCCCTCACCTCCCACTTCAGGCAGCAGGACTGAGGTGCCTCAGTGGCGTTTGAGACCCCAGCCCTCAGCCTTGCTGTGCTCCCCCTGCACATCCACAGTGTGGAACAGCAGCACTCCAGTCACTGGTGATACAGGGCCATGGCAAACTGCCCAACAAACACACAGGCACTCCAACCTGCCCATGCCAGCGAGAAATGTCACTGTCCCAGCTGGTTTTTCTGCACCAGTCTGACACCAAATGAACTCTTGGGCACGGAGCTCACCCACCTCCCTGGAGCCTCAGCCAGCCCCAGGAGGGTGGCAGAGCCTCTTTGGCAGCTTCTTCCTCACACAGCAGCTATTCCTGAACAGAATAGCCCTATGTGGTTCACAGTCTGTGCTCAGCCACCTCAGCATTTGTGCACGTTGCCTGCAAAGCCTGAAGCACCCAAAGCACCTGAAGCACCTGGCCTGGCTGCCACAGCAGGGCTAATTGCCCAGTTACTCTAATTGCAAAGTTACTCAGGGAGTTAAGTACAACACTTAACTGCACAATTCAATTACTCCATGCCCACTCCACTCAGCCCCTGCCCTCCTCACTGCAGCTGCCCCAGAGTAAGTGCTGAGTAACCCCAGCACGGTCAGGGCTGCACTGAGCAGGGACAGAAACTCTCTGCCCTTCTCCTCGTTACCTCAGGCTCTTCAGAACTAATCCCTCACCACTCTGCACACCAGAGACACCACCGACCTGCACTGACCCGAGCACGCAGCACCTCTGGATTCAGAGAGGACAAAGTGCCAGCACTGGGAAGCAAAACTCAGCAAAGAGAGACTGCAGTGCAATTTAAGGTCCAGTGCCAGGCTTGGCACAGTGTCGGGGTGGCCCAACCACACCAGGATGTCAGGGGAGGGAGGGATGCACCGCAGCCCTGCAGAAACACGAGCCACCTGCCACGTGGGTGCTCAGGGCTGTGGGAAAGGACAGCAATGGCAATGCCCGAGCCCACCACCAGTTCCTGCGAGCAGAACCTGGCACTGGAAACCAGCCAGCTGGAAAGCGGCTCCCCATCGGAGCTGCGGGGCTGGGGGCGGGCGGAGCACTCGGGCTGCGGGGACCAACCCGGCGGGACGCGGGGACAATCCCCATCCCCGTGGGCTGGAGGGACCAACCCCGCGGGGATGCAGGGAGCCATCCCCATCCCCGCGGGATGCAGGGAGCCATCCCCATCCCCGCGGGATGCAGGGAGCCATCCCCATCCCCGCGGGATGCAGGGAGCCATCCCCATCCCCGCGGG
>JAWWEV010000115.1:5205821-5217399 GCA_035583235.1 Hafferia zeledoni
GGCCTTCCACAGCATCCCAGCCCTCAGTCCTCTCTTCCTGCAGCATCCCGGGCCTTCCACAGCATCCCAGCCCTCATTCCTCTCATTCCTGCAGCATCCAGGGCCTTCCACAGCATCCCAGCCCTCATTCCTCTCATTCCTGCAGCATCCTAAGCCAGGCACAGCATCCCAGCCCTCATTCCCCCATTCCTGCAGCATCCTGGCCCGGGCACAGCCTTGCCCACACGTGTGCCAATACTGTCCAAGAGGCCCGAGATTGCCAGCAGAGGCCAATGTAAAAGAGCCTTCCAAATGCTCTCCCTCCAGGATTAACCACCCTATTCCTTAGGTCATAAACCACAATATTCCTCCAGGCAGATACAGGAGCTTCCCTTAATAAATTCGGGCTTAAATCTTACTTTTCAGATTGATTTGTATAGAACAGACTTCAGATATTAAATGCTGCCTGCTCCAGGAACGGGATAAATAGAGCAATTGTACAGGTTTGAAAGGTCCCTTTCCAAGGCCCAGAGTGTTTAATGTATTCTGGGTTTCTGTGGAGAAAAAAGATATGGCTGTCATGAACCCCAGGATAATAGCAGTCTGTGATTTATGAAGATTCCTCCTGCTTATATATTTTATATAAATACACCCCTGCGTGTGTCTCTGCGCTCATTCATAACCAAAAGCTGCCCAGGCTGTACAAAGACTGCACAGGAACATTTAAAATCAGCTCAGAGAAACAGGATAACTCATGGATCAGACACCAAATAAGTCACGGCAGCAAACACACCAAAGGGAAAATGAACAGCACAGAGCAAACCCCGCCACGCCTTTATCAGCAGGGTGGCACAATGGGGGGACTCAAACCACACGTGCCCACAGGAGAGAGTTCCTCAGTTCCTCCAGGATCTGAAGGAAGCCAGAGGGACCTCCAGCAGGAACTGGAGTGACAGCACAAGGGGGAATGGCTTCAAACTGACAGAGGGGAAATTCAGGTTAGGTGGATGAAGAAAGTCTCCCCTGTGTGGGAGGGGAGGCCCTGGCACAGGGTGCCCAGAGAGGCAGGGACAGGCACAGGTGCACACACAGCCCAGGGGCAGCTCCCTGTCACCACAATCACCGCCACGGAAATGAAAGAATTAGCCACACAATAAACCCCTAATTGCCTGGCAACAGCATTTGGGCCCCATTAGGTAGATTTGTAACTGCTTCCAGAGAAATAAACTCCTGTGTCATTAGATAACAAGGAAAGAAATAGGTTATTTCCTTTTTGAAAGGTATGAAAGCTTCCAATTGCCTGATGTACACGCTTAGTAGATTATTTTCTGTCATCTCAGTTAATTGAATTTTATCCATTGCTCTTAGAATTCCTCCCTTTCGTGTAAGGTTAAAAAGTTCAGAGGAGTTGTATTTTTGAACCTTGTCCATTTATCACACGAGCCACCTCCAGCTGTGCAGACTGTGCTGGGAAAACGGAGCAACAGAAGACTTGCTAAAGCAAAGGCTGCTTTGGCATCCCTGTGAGTTGGATCATGGCAAAACATCATTTTCCAACAGCCCCCAGCCGGGACACTGCCAGGAGTCACCAGGAGAACCTGCTGTGGGCTCTGTGGCCCGATGGGTTGTGCAATGGCTTCATCTGCCCCTGGAAAACCAGCCTGGAGGCCCAGAGTTACACTAATTCCCTGGACTACCCAGAGTCCCCTCCCAGGGCGTCAGTCCCATGAGGCACTGCCCAGGGTGGAGTGACAGCCTGGCAGCCCCATGTCCCCACAGCGCTGAGTGGCAGGTCACCAGCACAGTGTGCCAGGTGGGAATTCCTGCGTGGAATTGTCGGCCTCAGAAGGGCCAATTTCAGACCCATCAAAGCGCATTATGGAAAACCTGCCCTGAACAAAACCTGACATCCAGCCCTGCCAGGATGTGTCCTTGACATTCCTCAGCCCCAGCAGCCCCTCCTGGCACACACATCATCCCTGCTGAGCTCCTCCCCACTGCTCTGCTCTGCTCCCGCACTGCCTTTTCCGGGCAGAGCAACCGCAGGGATTCTCAGCTAGCTTTGGAGCCCTCCCCTGTCCCTGTCCCACATACCCAGGGGACACAGACACACGGGGTGTGCCCTGGCAGTGCTGTCACAGTGAGGCAGCAGTACCTTGTGGGGGGGGCTGCCCTCATCCAACAACCAGACATGGGGAGGGGGTTCACCTAGCCCCGCTCCGGCGATGGCTCTGTCACCCCATGTCACTCTCCCAGCCCTCACTTCTCCCTTTCCAAAGTGAACCCAGGCAGATGTTCCTGATTTCTGAGTAAATCCAGAACATTTGCCATTCCTCTCATCATCTCTTGGGCTGCTGCTGTTAAACTTGCCCACTTCTCCCCTGGGTTGCTCTGTGAGCACCTTGCTGGCCCCAGCGGTGCTGCCATGGGGAGCTGATAACCAAAGTCAGACTTTAATGGGGGTGACAGAGCTCTGGGTTGATCCTGTGGGATATTTGCTTTGCAGACCAGCACCGGCTGGAATGACAGGGAATGGTTTGGCTGCAGGAAGATTATCGAAATAATCAGGTAGTGACTCCAGAGCCGCTTGATTTTAAACCCTCCTGGAAAGCCAGCTCCATTTTCTGCTTTGGTGGAGACCAATTCCCCGCGCTGGCACGGGAGAATAAATCAGCTCCGGCGGCGGGACGTCGTTATCCAGTTCCCAACTATTATGACATAGTTTCTATCAGAGCAGTTTTCTTCTCAGCCAGTCGAGTGGAATGATCCCTGAAAGCAGCAGTTAGAGGCAGCGGCCCTTGGTGTTGCCATAACTCCGTGGCTGTCCACACGCAGGCCAGCAGGCACTGGGTGCTCTGGAGAGCCCGTGGAGAACACCGTGGCAAAGTGCCTGGAGAGACAGCGGGGCTCTGAAGTGCTGGGGAGGGAGGAAGCAGAGGAAAACCCGAGGATGGGAGGAAGAAGGATAAGCGTGGATGGATGAGTGAGGTGGAGCAGCCAAGCCCAAGGAACTGCTCCTTCCTGAGGGCTCTGGTGCCATGTGTGCCGGGAGCTGTGTGTGCCTTCCCTCGCTGCCGGCACAGCCCTCTCCTGTCCCCTGTGCTCAGACACCAGGAAACCTCCTGGACACTGCAGGTGCATCTCAGACTTCGGGATCCGAGGGGCCACAGCCTTGCTCTGCCCCTGCTGAGGGCTGGAGAGGGGACAGGCATCACTCCCTGTCCCCAGGACCGGGGTGTTCAGGCTTGGAAGATGTTCTTGGAGAGCTGGATACCAATCTGGCCTCTCCCTCAGTTGGTTTGTCAAACTACTGATGGGGACAGGAGGGACCCCACAGCACCTCCAGGCTCTTGGGCAGGGCCATGACCCCAAACGTGCATGGGAGGGTCATTGCCCCCTTATGGGGAGAACGGGACCGGGGCAGCAGGTCTGGGCTCCTGCTGGGCCGGGGTTGGGAGTCCCCAGAAACCATCCCCAGGGGGACTGGAAAGGCAGAGACGGGGAGAAAGTGGAAGAAAAGAGCAGGGCTGTGCTTTTCCATGCTGCCCTTTTGTTTTATTTGGTTTTAATTGCACCCCAGAGCACCATGTATTAATTATCCTTAATTAAGGAGGGCCACAGAGCAGGAGGGTGAGCAGTGGTGGCCGGACCTGGCTGTCCCCTCAGTGGGATGGGAGGCTGGTGTGGAGCCCACATTCTTCCACCAGCAGAGCAGTGCATGGGGATAACCTTGTAATCTACAGAAATCTGGGAATTATGATGGATATTACATAAATCACCCCCCCTGTGTCAATAAGGAAAAAAACATTTTTAAAAGAAAAGCAGCTGATAATTAACCCTGAGAGCAGGGGTTTAACCCAGATCACCTTGGGGAAGCGCCGGGACAAAGGCAGGCATTCATTCCCGGCCTTTCTCATTTAAATAGCCTGGCCTTCATTGGCTCCTCAGGGATTGCTGGGGAATTGCTAAACCGGAGGTTTGCTCGGGTTTGATGTGTAGTTGCATTGATTTCCCCCACCTCATTTTAATAAAAGACATTTTACAGAGCCCCAAAGCGGGGCAGGGTGAGCCATCCCGCAGCTCCTGCTGGTCCAGCTGTGGGTGTTTGCCAACCGTGTGGGGCGGTGGGAGCTCTGCTGGCATCCCCAAGCACATGGAGCTGAGGGATGTCTGAGCAGCATCACCAGCTCATTGCTCATTAGGAATAACCTGAGTATTACTTAGCAAATTAGGCTGTCCAGAGAAGTGTCCCATTCCTGGAAGTGTCCCAGGCCAGGCTGGACAGGGCTTGGAGCATCCTGGGCTGGTGAGAGGTGTCCCTGCCCACGGCAGGGGGTGGGACTGGGTGGGCTTAAGGTCCTTCCAACCCAAACCCTTTTGGGATACTGTGTGGTGACTCTGAGGCTGCCTTTTGGTTTGGTTTTTTTTTTTTTTTTTTTTTTTTTTCAGGACCCTATGGAATCATTTAGGCTGGAAAAGCCCTCTAAGGCCATCGAGTCCACCTGCTCCCCCAGCACTGCCAAGGCAACCCCTGACATGTCCCCAAGTGCCACATTTACACATCTGTTAAATCCCTCCAGGAGTGGGGGCTGCCCCACTGCCCTGGGCAGCCCGTTCCAATGCCTGGCAGCCCCTCTGGGGAAGAAATTTTGCCTAATACCCAATCCACCTGCAGAGTTTTGAGGCCTTATCTCCCCAGCTCCTGGCACACAAACACCCGGCCAGTCTGTCAGAGAGGGTGGGGATACAGAGTGGGACACGGGGCCCAGAGCTCATGAGCCACACGCCAGGTCAGAGGAGTCACACACCCCCTGAAGGGAGGACACACAACCTGCCTGTGCCGCCCAGCACTGCTCAGACAGGGCTGCTGTCAGTGATGGACACATCCTTATTTGTAAGTATTTAATGTTTCTTAGGAAGCACTTCTAAAAGAAATTGGTATGTAATGACAGCACTCACTGGAAAACAGGCCGATTATAAAATGCACTAACTTATCTGGTATTCATTTGAAAAGTAAATGGATGCAAGTAAAGGTGAGAGTTCACTACCAATTCAAATATTTTGCTCTAACAGGCTCTAGCACTCCTACTTTAATTCAAGCAGAAGCACAAGTATGAATAATCAAACTGGATGATGCTCATCAAAACCTTTGTGCCTTGCACCATTTCAAATGGTCATTGAAGCTTAATGGCAAAAAATTTACATTATTCCTTTAATTTGTATTCTGTTCCTTCCTTCTGAGTGATGTGATTGTGATTTTCTGTTGCCGGCTGTATTATTTTGATGCAAATGTTATGTGCTGCTACAGTCCAATTTCCTGCTTTGCCCTCCCCTTTTCTTCCCCCAGGAAAGAAACGACAGCTAAAATAGTTCAGAATTGGGGAGGGATTTTGAAATAGTTCCTTAACTACCGCTCCTAATTAAAGCAAACAATGCAGGGTCTTGAAGCACCCTGAAAAGCTGAAAATTAATTATTAGCTGAAGGGGGAGGGAAGTGGCTTTGCTCCCTGGACCTTCAAAAAAAAAAAAAAAAAAGGAAAAAGAGAGAAAAAAGTGAGGGATCCCAATTCTGCCTACAAAAGAATTAGAAAAGAAAATTTGTAATTCAGTTAAAAACTCCTTTTGCTGGCACATAATCACCTAGGGATGAATGCTTTATTGAGAGGCATGGGGCTGCAAACCAAAGCCTTGCAAACAGGAGGCCCCCGGGGTGCTCCCGGCACGTAATATATGCACCGACTAATTTATTGCGCTGTGACTAATTTCCATTCCTTGTGCTTAGAGTTGCCTCGCTAATTACAGGGATGTTTTCTTAACTTGGGTAATTGCGCTGCCCGCGCGCGCGCCCCACGCCGGCTTTGATGTGCCCCCACGGGGCGGCTGCGCCCCACGCCGCCCTAATTAGATTGGCTGCCTTAATTAGGGGAGATGTGGGGGTGCGTGGGGGTGGCACCCAGCCCCCTGCCACGCAGGCACGAGGCTGCCCAGAGAGAGGGACCGTGCCAGTCCCGAGCCAGACCCGCTGGGATGGCGAAGATGTGCCCAAACCTGAACACAGACATCCAAGTGTCTGTCCCACCGTCCAACCCATCCCCACCAGGGTGACCCCACAGAGCCAAGCTCCTACAGGAGCATCTCTGGGAACAGGTACCAGGTGAGGTACCAGGGGACAGCCCTGTGTGTCAGTGTCACCGTGTTGCCAGCTCAGCCGGTCTCCAAATGTGCCGCTTTAATTTCACCCGTGGCACTCACTCTTGTGGGTACAATTATTAGACAGATAATCACTTCCTTGAAATAATTCCAGCACTCATCTCTAATAAAAAAGATTTCTTTCAGAGGGCCCTCGGTGAAATGGGCTCGGTGCTACTTTCTGCACTGTGTGGGTCAATTGGATTCTGCTCCGTCCTCTCCATCCAGCCCCACAATTGCTTTGCACCTGCTGAAGAGCAGAGCCAGCCCAGAACACCCACCCGGGGTGGCCTTCAACACTCACACTAATAAAAGCTTGACATCTGAAATTCTGCTGCTTGACTCCTCCCTCAGCAAAGAGTTGGTCAAGATTTCAGCAAATTAATGTCATAACAATAAATACTCCTGCCCCGGCAGGGAAGGCCAGAGGGAAGGTGATGAATTCCCCTCGCCCCGGGGGTACCACACCTGAGAGCCAGAGGCTCTCACGGAGCATGGAATGGGCACCACACGGGAAGCACCTCATCCAGTTGAGACTGGTGCCTCTCAGCAGGACTGGGCCATGGCCACATCACACACATCCTGCAGGACCTTGGCAGAGAGATGCCAGGGAGAGGCCAGCCAGTCTCAGTCCTGGCAGCACAGAGAGCCCCAAACTGTACACAACCCATGGAACTCCAGCTGTGGGCTCCGACAGAGCCTGCACTTCTCCAAGATGACTGAAGCCCTCACTCAGCCTGGAGATGCCTTCCTCTCCTCCGTGAATCTGGGGCCTCCAGCAGTGTGACGAAATGTAGCTATTTTCCTTTTACATTCGAATAAACAAACAAGCATTTCAGCTCCTGATTAAAGGCTGTGGTGTGATCGTTTCAGAGACAGAGACATCTGAGAAAAGGAGAGATTCAGTTCCTCTACAACAAAATGATCTGAAACCAACACCCAGGTAGGAATCAGGTGCGTGAGATCTTATCCATCG
Organism: Hafferia zeledoni; assembly: GCA_035583235.1. Lineage (NCBI taxonomy): Eukaryota > Metazoa > Chordata > Aves > Passeriformes > Thamnophilidae > Hafferia > Hafferia zeledoni. The sequence continues at coordinate 5,212,966 of JAWWEV010000115.1, forward strand.
CTGTCCAACCAGGCTCGGGCGTGCAGCTCCCCACCAGCCCCTTCCCAACACATGAGCAGGCTGGAGGGACTGACCTGGCCTGAAACAGGTCTGGGAGCTCGGTTTGTTCAGCGAGACAGGCCCGAAGCTCGCTGCAGCCTGTCGTGCAAAGCCAGCGATTCCCAAGTGGATCTGGGGGCCGGTGCCTGTGGCTGCCGGCACGTGGCACGCACAGCCCTCAGCCCAGCGGGCACCACGGGCGTGTGCGAGATGCTCACGTGTTTGAAGCATCTCCTCAGGCTCACGCTTTGCTGTGAAAAAGGAAATAAAAAGAGTCTCCCCCCCAGCTGCCTTCAGCATCTCCTTTCTAATAACTTGGCACATTCACTTAATACAGCCCGGCTCCTTCCAAGTCGTTAGCGGCGGCGGGAGACACAGCCGGAACGCTGACCTGGTTTGCTTGCCAAGACAGAGCAAAGAGAAACCTTCACATAATCATTTCCAAACATTAAAATGGCTCCATTGTCATTATAGCTGAGAGATTGAATTCGCCTCATCAAAGCGGCGTATGACAGGTGACTCAATAGGCTGGTGCCAAGCGCGGAGGCAGGAGATTAGCAGGGCACTGATATCATTATTTCCGCCTATCACAGATTCGGCAGGGAGGCAATTGTAATTTCTGGGCTTATTAGTCTGCATTCGCAGGAAAAAACCTGGTGATAAACCTCAGTGTGACAGCCAGGCATTTGTGCAGCAAGTGCTGTCACAGTGACACTTGGAAAATGCCAATGTGGATACGTCCTCCTAATCCCCCCTAATGGAGGTTAAAGCCTGGCACAAAGGCACTCTTATCACTGATCGGGACACTAATAACATTTGCATTTTTAAGTTAAATATAGTAAGAAAAGAGTAAGTCTCCTCCTCGCGGCTCCGGCAATTAGCTGGGCCTTGGAAGGATGAAAGCGAGGCGGAGGCTCCAGCCGGCCGCGCGCTCCGCTCTCCCTCGGCGGGGCGGCGGTCCCGGAGCAGCCCCTGCACTCCCAGCTCAGCTTCCCAGGGCATGGAAACGCCGGGATGGGACCTGGCAAAGCAGGGGAACAGCCGGTTCGTGGGGGCCCAGGGGAGGTGCCGGCCCAGGACTGCCCTTTCCACCGCGGAGGGGAGGCTGTTCTGCGGCTTTCACACACTTTTACAAGTGGTTTTCTTCAAAGAACGGAGTTTTTGCGGATTTTCCTACTCCATGGTGCAAGCTGGGCTTGGGGTTTCTGTGATAATTCCCCCCGGACATGAGCCCAACACGAACATGCAACGCACACTCTCCGCAGGAATTTCTTAAGGAAAAAAAATAATTACAGGTGGTAAACTGTTACTTTTCCACATTTAAATAAGAGACCAATTAAGAAGACTATGTAATTCAATTCTGGAGTGAGTGCCACTGAATTCAATTTGTTTCAGGTCAATGAATATAATGTGAAGTTATTAACAAAAAGGTCAGGGACTGCATATAAAATATACACACATGACACAGGCAGAGTAATTAGTACACATTTCACATGTTCTGCTGCTCAGACATATGGTGTAGAAAATCTGAGCAGGATTAGCTGGTAATAAATGTTCCACTCTCCCTCCCTCCCACTCGCTATTGAAATGGGGTTTAGAGATATTCCCCCGGTATTCCCGGGATCTGCAGAAGGTGGAGGACCCACAGCTCACACAGCAGTGCCAGGCTGGGACCCTCGGCCAGGGCAAAGCACCCAGGAAAGGTGGGAGGCGGGGGCGGGACTGTGATGGAGCCGGGACAGTCACTCAGGGCTGGACCTGAGGAGCAGCTTGACCCACGTGCCAGTTCGTCCTGGGGTGGGGACAGTGCTTGAGGATCTCGTGTCCCACACACTGCTCATCGCCCGACAGAGTTACCCTCTTTGTGGCATCTCCCTTGGTCACCCTCACCAAGAATTGCTGTGTTTTTCCATGCCAATTTGCTGCAAGTGCCCACTTAATGGGAAGTTATTGTATTAATAATAATAAAACACCCACATTGTTATATAAATGCTACGGTTAAGCAGTGGTTGAATTTGAAAAAATCCACAACACATGAATAAAAATAATCAGAGGACTACAAAGCCCTAAATGTCTCTGTGACCCTAAACCTGGGTATGGGACACCTGGATCCTCCTGCAGGTAAAGGTGCCCTTTGATAGGGGAGGAAAGCGAGGACTTGGGAAAAACTCCACTGGAGTTAAAGGAAGAAATCCCGAGATACAAGAACTCTGCTCAGCTAATGTATCACGTAAGAGCTTTAGAAAAGGCAAAAGGGCAGAAAACGCTGGAAAAATCCTGCTTTGTCATAGTCCTGGCCCCGTCTCTGTTGCAAGTGAGGAAAGAGCCCCATGTCCACTCTGGTAAAGCGCCCAAACCTCTGATTGTTGTGAGAAAAGGCTCCTGCCCCCCCTGCAGCACCTCCTGTGAGGCCGTGCTGGGGAGGGAACCGCCCGCTCCCGGCCCGGGGTGACAGCGTCCCGCGGCAAAGCAGCGAGTCCCGCGGCCAAGCAGCGAGTCCCGCGCCGTGGGGAGCTGCTCCCGCAGCCGGTGGCTCTTCACTGCCTTTTCCGTGCTCAGGGACCACACACGCATCCCACAAAAGCCTTTCCCAGAGCCTGCTGAGCCGCAGCTCTGTGTGTACACACTGATGACAAACCCGGCCCCACGCACGGCCCTCGCCGGCAGCCGGAGCAGCTCCCGGTCCCTCCGACACCCACGGCACCCCACGCATGTGACACGGCACATCACGCGTGTGACACGGCACATCACGCGTGTGACACGACACATCACACGTGTGACACGGCACCCCACGCGTGTGACACGGCACATCACGCGTGTGACACGGCACCCCACGCGTGTGACACGGCGCCAGCGGGCCCTGCGCTGCCCCCACTGCCCCCACCCCTCCAGTTAACCCAACATTCGCACCCAAAATATCTGTTTTTCTCCTCACAGAGGCTTCCGTTTCTATTTTTTCCACTGGATGCTAGGTTAATCCATGCCTCATTCCAGCATCGGCTTTGGGGAGCAGGACGTATTTGGGACTACACAAACCTCTTTACATTTGAATTGCTCCAATGTTTCTGGAATTAGCAGTGAGGGAAAGCTTGGAAAGGTCAGGGTAAGTGATGCCTGGCAGCTCCCCCAGCCCTCGCTGTGGGAAGCTCGATTCGACTGACAGGGGTGTTCTGTTGTCCAGTCAAACCTCTCCAGATTCTTTATCGGGAAAAGATACCCCTGATAAGGAGCCAGATGTGTTTCTGTGCTCCAGCATTTTCCTTGGCATCTTCTGTACCAAATAAAATAGGCAACAATCCATTTCCCAAGTTGTTCTTAATTTCCAGTGTAGTCTGTGTTAAAAGAATTAAGTTGTTTGTGTGTATTGACTAATAATTGCTATCTATTACTGAACTTGCAAGCATATTCCTCAACTGGAGATACTTTATTTGGCCCATTATTCCTGTTTTGGTTTTGTATAACTGACTGCAGAAAGCAACAGGAGAAGCAAGAAGTGGAGAGGTTCGGGAATGCCTGGGAAGGACACTTGCATATGAAACAGCCCTGGATCCAGACAAGCTCAGTGTTTGTCCGTAAAGAGGGAACCGCAGAGTGAAATTGGCTCATACAGGTTCAAGGGTGAATTAGGTCCAAGATGAGTGTGTTAATTAACGCTGCTGTGTCTCAGCATTCCAGTCAGGATCCTGTCTCCAGGATCAGCAGAATTCCTTGGGTTTGCTCAGAGGAGACCCAAGTTAGTGCTCACAAGATACTCTGTCCTCACAGGAAAGGTGCCTCGTGGGTTCTGGACTGGCTGCGGGTCACTTGGCCTGTCCCACACCCCAACTCTCCCTGCAACAGCCACTGGCGTTTCCCACCCGTGTCCCACCAGGCTGTGTGGCCGCACAGCCATCCCAGGCACAGCAGCCCCCTGCCTTAGTCTGGGACTCTCCCCATGTGCCAGACTCCAGGACTGGCACAATATTCCTGGCAGTGTCAGGAGAGGGCAGGGGTTTAATCGGTGCTGCCAAAATCAACTGATTTCTCCCTGCTTCCCAAAATTCAACATATTGATCCGTAATAAGAGAAGGGGATGGAGCGAAGGGCAGCTTGGCAGGTTACTGAATATACCAGGTGGAGAGGTGACAAAAAAGTAAACAAAAGAAATCTATTTTCTTTTTAATTAAGAAGCGATTTGCCCCCAGGTGGCCCCTTTGCTCTCCCCCTGATTCCCTGGTTTTTAAAACCACCGGAGCAATTTACTTTCCATTTTACTCTTGGGCTTGTGCATTAGAACAGAACAAACGAAAAGCAGGGAAATACTTACGTGAATCCTTTGTTTTCATTATTTATCCTTCTTCTTCCAAGTTTTCTGTTTCTTTTCTCAGCAAACCACAACCAGCTTGCCAGCCCCCC
>JAWWEV010000115.1:5217499-5239338 GCA_035583235.1 Hafferia zeledoni
TTCCCACCACCCCACCCCCCCCCCCCCCCCCGCACAACTCCCCAGACGGCCCCACGACCACCCCGGGGCGATGCCGCTGCCTCCCTCCTCCAACCCCCCCGGGGCCTCGGGCTGGGTTTTTCCTGAACACCACCAGGATTTACTCGGCATTTCCACACACCGCCCTTGGCCCCCGTGGGGTGGGGGGGGCGCAGACCACCCATGGGTGCCGTAGGGCTGCCCTGCCATGGCAGTGCCCGACACGCGTGCTGTGCCGGGGTCGGGGGCCCATCCCGCTGCCCACCCCGCGGGGTCGGTGCCCCCAGCTCGGCAGGCGCTCGGCGCTGCCGCTCCCGGCATTTTCATTAACTGGAGATGGCGGGTGGGTCAGCAGATCTATACACTTTTGTGTTCCGCGGCTCGCTTTATTTATTTCTTTCTTTGGCAGGATGCTGAATAACTAACCTTTCCTTCAATAGGCAGATTTAAAAAAAAAAAAACCAGGATCCATCACACAGCAGCAGGATAGCCTTGCTCTGTTTTGACCTTTCTGAAATTAATTTCCCAATCTTAGCTTTCAAAATCAGAGATTGAAAAGACCTATTAGATCAGCCAATCCATCTTATCACTAGTACGGCAGCAAGCAGAGACCCCAGCCAAGTGCTCCTCTACACAGGAAAAATATTCTGGAATCAGACGGGGCATGAATTTAAAGTGAAATACCTGTTCAGGAATATTCTGCACATGGACACGCACTCTGGAAGAGCTGCAGCTGATCCTGAGCTTGCTCAGTTGACACCTGGAGCCACTCACTGTAAGAGAGGGGAGGAAAAAAAATCCCATTTTAGGATAAGAGTACTTTGCCTGGGGTAGCTCCAGGGCATAATTCTCCCTGACCATTTTTCCCCACACAGGCTGTTGCTCAGGGAGGCAGAGGGACAGGTGCTCGCCCACCTGCCCAGGGAGAGCTGCTCCCAGGATTTGCTGGGAAATTCATCCCTGACCTGCAGAACCAACAACTGCCTGGAAGACTGTGGGTCAGAAGGATGGAATTCTTGTCTGCAGCTACTCGAGGAGCCTGGGATGTTAAAACGCACTCCCAAACTGCAGCAGAGCCCCTTTGCTGGGGGCACAGGTCTGCTCAGCCAGCCTGTGCTTTTCCAGACAGCAAAGAACTTGGCACATGGGGGTAAAACCCCAAAGCTGACGGGTCTGCACCGCACGAGTCCGAGGGCACGGCCAGGTCCAGCTGCTCTGGCCAGTGCTGTCAGCTCATGTTGGGGGTCCCCAGGGAGGTCCCTCAGGGCACACGGGTGCTCCTGGTGCCCCTATCTCTCTCCTCCTGTTCCCCTTGGAATTCCTGAGGCTCTGGGGGCTGTTTTGGAGTCAGCAGTGCTGACGTGGACAGGAAGGGTTACTCTTTGCAAATCTTGGTCTTCATCTCCATCCTGTCCTTCCCTGCCCAGCAATGCCTGCTCCAGCAGCACCTCCCGGAGCCCAGGTCCGGCCTGTCCTTACTGACGGGATGTCTCAGGCACACAGGGGGGCAGTGGGAGCTGACTGATGCTGTGCCAGTCACGGATATCGGTGCACGCCGGGCTGTGGGCTGGGAGACAGGAGAATGCAATCCAAGTACGTGAAAACTTGGAGTTTCTTCCTATGAGATGTGATGGGAAGGAGCCTCTGCCGACACCCGCAGTGAGTGCGTTCACCAAGGAACAGGGAATTACATAAAGGTGCCTGTCAGTTTAAAGCCCCGTTACATTTCCTATCAGTGCTGCCGTTGGGCTGACAACGGCGAGTCTTTCCCAGTGAAACCCCTCTGTTCTGCCTCGGCAGCTCCCGCCTTCCTCACCCCCATCCCGGCGGGAGGAGCTGCCACCACCCGTGTGACAGGGAGCACCAGGAACACTCACCAACGGGACTGCAAACTTCGGGCACTCAACAAGTCCTCTCCACGCACAATCAGGGCCAAAAGATCAATATTGACACTTTAGACTGTTTTCCTCGATTTTTTTTTTTTTTGTTGTTGATTGTCGGGGCAAAACTCCACTTTTCCTATATCTCGGATTCTTGGCTAATAGAAACAAATAAAGTGAAAGCCTCTGTCCACAATGGGTGAGGAGCATCCATTGTCGGCAGGCGCTAATCGGATTAAATTGGCTCCTGGCTCTATTGCTTGGGGATAACTCACTCCTAAATTTTTCGCATCTCAAGGGGATGGGTCATTGTTGGTTTGTTGGTGGTTTTTTTCCCTATTTAAATGTGACGGATAGAAAGAACCCAGGAATGGCTGGCGCTGACAGTGGTGCCGCTGCCCTGCGAACAAAGAGTGCAGCCCAGCCGTGGTCTGTGGTCCATGCCGGCCCCTGCCAGCCCCTTCTCCCGGCTGGAGCTGCTCCGGCATTGCCGCCGCTCCCGCCGTTCCAACCCCAAAGGCGGCCGGGCAGGGCGAACCTCCGGCTGTGCCCGGCGGCGCGCTCAGGTCGCTCCCCATTATCATTTCAATCCGCAGCCCTGGCACCAGCCCCTCGGCAGCGGCAGCAGCAGCCGCGTTCCTGCGAGCACCCGAAGAGACAGCCTTAAATAATGCCGCCCTCGCAGGGAGGCCCCGCGCGCCGCCAGCTACATTTTGCCCAGAGTCTGATAATTTTCAAAGCTATTGGCAACCTGGGAATTTTCCTGCCTTATCACCAGGGCTCAGCTAACTTCACTAACACTAATCAGAGCTGGAATCATTCATTCAAGGATTGCATGATCATGTTTTTCTTTAGCAGTGACAGCTGCCTGAGCCGCATTAGCAATGCAGATGAGTCAGCCTAATAGGTTAATGCAGAACACGCGAAAATTAGGTTTAATCCCCAGTGAAATAATCTAACATTTTCACATTTCTTGATGTTGGGATAGAGACATTGGTGGTGACTCAATTAGGTGTAATGTAGATCAAAGCAAATTTACCTTCTGGCTGAACCTTCCCTATAGTTTAGATAGAAGAATATAAGGGTTCTTTACTAATTGGCCAGTGGCTGTGAGGAAAATTATATGGAAAGCGTGTGTAGCGCAGGAATTGCGTTTTGGATTTGGACCTGGGCATGGCTGGCTCTGCAAACACCCCGCGTGCAGAGCCCCTGCCAGCCCACAGCTCCTTTCCATGCAGTGCTCACACACCAACACATTTGGGGTGGGGGTTTTCAGTTTTATTTTTCTCCCCCCTCTGTTCCTTTTTAATGCCCCGCACTGCAATATCCCCACTGAGGTTTGAAAGACCTTGTATGATAAAAGGAGCATAAAGGAGAGAAAAAACCCCACCCACCAGCGCGCGCCCGTCTAATGTTTTCATTCCCGGGGAATAACATATCAAACAGCCATCGCTTTCAGTCATAAAGGGAGGGGAACAAAAAATTACATGCCCTCAGTTGCCAAATTATTTTTTGCCTTGACATCTTAATTCTTAATCCTTGTGTGTGGTCAAATCAGCCTACTATAGACAACCAATCAAGCAATTATTCCTAAATTATATTTGCCCAGCTCACATTGATTGGTTATTCTTTTCTTATTGGGTAAGCTCATTAATTCCGAGCAGCTTGCTTATTATGCTTTCCACATCATTTTCCTTCGGAGCCTATCTACTCACACCAGCCTGCTGATGTTTCAAGATGCCACGCAGAAAAAAAAGGCCGAGTGATCTATTGCATTGTCTCTTCCAGCAATTACAATTCACATTGCTGATTAACTTTGATGTGAAAACTAATGAGATAAGGCAAGTTATCAAGGCGGACCTGATCGTCATCTCATTTATAGAGCATTTGCCATCAGTGAATGACAAAAACTAATGAAGATGTATCTGACAGCAGGCTGAGCCGCGGCCGAATTTCGTTTCTCATCAGCAAGTGCTCTGCTTCGAACTCATCAGTCTATCTGAAACATGTGGAAATTAGCTTAATAATGAAAACACTTCATCCAAATAGACAAATGTTTACATTAAAATAGCTACATGATAAATAGATGTTAAAGATTTTATGCCTTCTTGAGTCTAAACAATGGAGCACAAAATATGTTCTCATATTCACTAAATCATGCCCATAAAGCTCCCCACGTGCTGCGGTACCTGCGGGTTCCCCCCTTTATGGCTCACAGGGATTCCTGGGCTGCGGCTCGTCCCTTTGGAGCCGTCTGGTTCGGGCTGTAACTCGGGACCGCCTGTGCCGTGGCGGCTGCAGGGAAAGGGGGAGTCCCTGTCACATCTGGGGGGACACAGCTCCCCAGAGCAGCTTTCTTAACAGTGCCGTGCGAGAAGCAGAAGTTGCTGCTGTACATTGACATTCACCCAGTGCTGCAGAAAAGAGATCCATTTACCCCCAGACAAAATATAAAGTACTGACATAATTCCTGTAAATACAGCAACATTTCTTGCCTGAGCCATCGCCAAAAAGCCTCCTGTAATATCAGTCCAGTTTAGAAATGCTGTGATAAAAGGGAAGCGGGCAGAGCTGCCCCCATTTTTAATATTGTGGCTTTGGTGTCTTTATTTATGAGAGACTATTTCATATTTGTAGGGTACTATTTCACATGCTTCTACTATGTCCAAACATATCCCCAAGATGTTTTTGTATCTGGAATAAAATATTCATTCATCACTTGGGATCAAAGAATATTTTTAATAAAAAAGACATGCATCTGCAAGGCAGAAGGGTGAAAATCCCACTTTAAAAATCATTCTAAAAAATATGTGCAGCTCAATTAAAATAAAGAGTTGTAAAATGTTCTTTTACCTCACTTTTTTTCCTTTCTCTGAAAAATAATAGAGTACATATGGACAGTCTATAGCACTGCATGCTCCAGGAAAAACACACCCCAACACATTACTCCCAATGTAAGAGGAACTTCAAAACCGATTTTAAAAAATCATTATCCAAGTGGGCTAAAAAATAATTAGAGACTCTGCAGAAAAGCCACAGGAGCTGCTATGAATTATGTGCACCGACAGCTCTGTGCACACACGTGGAAAAGGCTCCGCTGCCGACCAAGCCGGGGCTGGAACACCCCGTGCCGTGGGATTGGGATTGGGATTGGGATCGCGCCGGGGCTGGACCACCCCGTGCATTGGGATTGGGATTGGGATTGGGATCGCGCCGGGGCTGGACCACCCCGTGCCGTGGGATTGGGATTGGGATCGCGCCGGGGCTGGAACACCCCGTGCCGTGGGATTGGGATTGGGATCGCGCCGGGGCTGGACCACCCCGTGCCGTGGGCTTGGGATTGGGATTGGGATCGCGCCGGGGCTGGAACACCCCGTGCCGTGGGATTGGGATTGGGATTGGGATCGCGCCGGTGCCGGCGCCGCCCGCGCCGCCCATGGGTGCTGCCCCCCGGCCCCAGCCAGTGCCCACCCTCGGCCACTCACCGTGTCCCCTTCCACGGCAGGACATCGGCGCTGCAGCCAGAGGTGCCCGGCATTGTGAGGCACAGATCAGCCGCACAAAGGGCCTGGTCCCGGCAAAGTTAAAAGAAAAGCCTGGTAAGAAGCGCCGGCAACAAATTACTACTTCAGCGCTGGATTAAATGTAAAAGCCCTTCACAGAGCTGCAGATAAATCCTGTATGTTGGAAGGAACCATAAAAGTACTTGTTCAAGAGCTACAGGCACAAGTGGAAAATTGACCCCAAATATTTTATTTTTTTTTTAGTAGCTGAAGTTTATAAAATTTTCCCTGACACAGGGAAGGGTTCCGGTCCCGCTGCCACACTCGGAGCGAGACGCTCCTGCGGCCACTCACCGGAGCTGGACAGTGCAAGTGTTCCCTGAAATCCCAGCAAGGTTTGCTTGGTGGTTTGGGGGATTTCTTAGTGTGTGTGGTTGGTTTGTTTGTTTGTTTGGGGTTTTGCTGTTTTTACGTTGATTTGTTTTGTTTGTGGGTTGTTTCCCTTTTTTCCTTTTTCTTTTATCCAGCTATTGCAGCAGGATGGCTTCTCTTTCACCACCCACAGTGGGAAAACATTGCTCCCATCCTTATTTTCCTTCTCTCCCAGAGCTGTAAGCACCGGTCCGTCCCCACATTCCTCCCCAGCCTGCTCAGCACCGCCAGGAGACCCCCCAGCAGCCGCAGGATGCTCCGAGTGGGCAGTTCGCTGCCTTGTCCCTTCGGCTCATAAAAACACGTGTCACCTGGGCATGGTTTATCTTTCCTGCCTCCACATCCATTATTTTATATTTCTAAAGTACAAGCTCGGCCACGGCACTGGCTCTGCTGTATCTACGTGTGCCTGCACGGAGGGATGGACAGGGAAAGGAATGCTGCTCCTCCCTCCCCCTCCCCGGCCTTTATCCTGGTCGCCTATTTTAATAAATAATTATAGGCAGCTAAAGGATTTGTTCATTCCAAAAGGTCTCCCCTTCACATTTCTCAGAGGTTCAGCTCAAGGAGACACCATGATAATAAGGCTGACTCGGGATCCCTACTCCACAATGTCATTATGAGCTAGCATTTAAAATGAAAAAAATCTGTATATTATACCTAAAAGCATTACAAGGTTAGTGTCTCGGCTCCGGGAATAGTTAATGCTGCTGGGAAAGCAGCTCTGCTGCTGTGAGGAGGAGGAAAAGGGGGGAAAAAACAAAACGAGAGAGAAATCCATTCTGAAGCACAAGCTTAGAAAAAAGATGTTGGGAGCGAGCACGGAGATCATTTGCATTTCCAATGACCAGGACTAATCCTCTGCTTCCACGTTTATATTTTCTTATTACTTTTCCTAATTATCTTCTTTTCTTGCCACAGCTTTTCCTGCTCTCTGTTCCCAGCTCCCCAGCCCGCTGTTGTCTGGCTCGGGGGTGGATCACCAGGCTGGATGGCCCGGGTGGCGATGGCCCCTCCGCGCCGCCAGGGCCACACAGCCTGTAAAGTGTGGGTGTTCCCCTGCCAAACACGGCGCGGGTGCCCTGCCAGGGGGCTTGGCTTTACTGGGCTCTGCTAAGAAACATTTCTGGGATCACAGACAGGTTTTCCGTCCAGGTTTCCCTGGGGCACGGTGAGGGCAGAGAGCAGCGTGCCCTATCCCCGACCTGAGGCATCCCGGGCTCGGGGATTTTGGGGACCACCCGCCCTTGTCACTCCCTGCAGCCACCGGGAGCTGCCCTGGGAAGTGTGGGGGGCACCGGCTGACAGTGGAACATCCCCGAGCCCAAACCCCCTCCCCAGAGAGGCACCCACCCAGCGTGGCTGTTCCCAAACCCCTGCGCTGTGTCGGCACTTCCCCAACACGGAGCGCGCTGGGATCTCCCAAGCCGGTGCCAAAGGCACTCAGCTCCCATCACACAGAAACTGGAGCTGGATCCCACCCGGAATTCACAGCCTCTACCTCTGAGAAGGAAATTACATGACTAAGTGCCTGTTTGAGACCAGTGACTAAACTGCTACGGCAATATTATCCTAAAATTTGTTAATAGCAGCTCTTTCACATAAATTAAGTGATAATGAAAAAAGCCCCCCTTTGAATTTATATATATTTCAGCAGAGAATAATGTTTTATTTAAAATAGTTACAGTGTGCCTTTTGATTTAGAGTTTAAAGTAAATAATATTTGTACATCTAAAACATACTCAAGACAAATGAAAAGCCTCTAGATGCTTTTGTATGAGATGCTGAAGAGCTCTACAAACTTAAAAGCACAACCTCAATTAAGCCCATCTTCATCTGGAAAAAAAATTAGCAACTGAAAGCTGAATATATTAGATAATGCACACTTGCAGGAGAGCATTCTCTTAGCAAAAAATTCTTGATAACCAACCTAAAGCTGGCCTTCAGTTGCTCGATGCTAATTTTGTTTGAAACTGTTTAACTAACTATGAATAGATATCCATATTCAACAAAGACATAATTAATGGCAACCTTTTCTTCTGCTTAGAAGACATCATAACAAGCAGAAAAGTACAAAAAGATTTTTATAGTAACTAATTTAAGGACAAAGGGTTGACCTCTAGCATTTCATTAAATAAACGGAGCGAATGAAAGCAGAGTGACAGTATTCATCCTTGTTCAATTCAAGCAGCCAATTTCAAAATGCAAATCATAATCTGCAGATGTTGGAGCCTGATATATTTTTTTAAATATCATTTGTTCAATTTAAGAACATCAGACATTTGAATTTTAAATAAAATAAAAAAAAGGAACCCAATTCCCAGCTCCAGGTTTAGGCGCAGCGTGACTGTGCGCGGGGCTGGGGGTCCCCTCCCTCCCTCCCACCGCCCCAACCATTCATTGCAGGCATTACTCCCCAAACCTTTTAATGGACAAGTTCTGCTAAGCTGCACATTGTTTGTGATTAGCACAGCTGGGCAGTGCTGCTGCCTTTCCAGCCCGGGGATGAGAGAGGAGAACAGCCTGTGCTGAGCCCAGCGAGCCACTCCATCCTCCCTTCCCACCCAGGGAGACCCAGTACCCGTGGAGGGCAGTGCCTTTGACCAGCACCCATGGAGACCCAGCACCCTTGGAGGGCAGCACCCATGGAGGGCAGCACCCATGGAGACTCAGCACCCATGGAGACCCAGCACCCTTGGAAGCTCAGCACCCATGGAGGGCAGCACCCATGGAGGGCAGCACCCATGGAGACCCAGCACCCATGGATACCAGCACCCTTGGAAGCTCAGCACCCATGGAGACTCAGCACCCATGGAGATGAGCACCCATGGAGACAGCACCTGTGGAGACCCAGCATCCACAGAGAGCCAGCATCCATAGAGACCAGCACCCACGGATACCAGCACCTGTGGAGGGCATGGAAACCAGCACCCATTGATACCCAGCACCCATTGATACCCAGCACCGATGGAGACCCAGGACCCATGGAGACCCAGCACCCATGGATACCAGCACCCATGGAGACCCAGCACCCATGGATACCAGCACCCATGGATACCCAGCACCCGTGCCCAGACGGTGCAGCCCATCCCACGGGGCCGATGGCCATGGATGCTGCCCCTGGCTGTGCTGTGCTGGAGCTGCTCTGCCCACAGGGAAGAGCACCCTGGCCCTGGTCCCCAGGGGCAGCAGGAGCCCAGGGGCCCTGCCTGGGGAGGCAGGTGGTGCCCCTGACCAGTGCACAGGTGGGGACAACCGTGGGAGGTGAACTGACTCTGAATTTGGGAACACAACCCAAACCGCCACAGCCGGGTTTTACTCCGGGTGCCAAGGGATGAGGGAAAGGAGGAGATCTTGGTTGGACCATGGGTGATCTGCAATCCTTTGCCGTGGGAGGAATGAAGTCTCACTCCAGCTCAACACTGAGCACACCCCTGTTCCACAGGGAGCTGGGGAAGTTAAAATGTGCCGAGGCACGTCACTCCAACCAGAGAGCCTGGGGGAGCATCTCCAGGTCAGTGGATATTACACTCTTTGCTGACCACAGAGCCACAGCCTGGTGTCTCCCAGCTATTGAGGGGCTCCTCCTTCATTCCCTTTAATGCTCTTTCAGCCTCCCTCCATTGAGGTAGGGAAGCCCAGGAGGGATGCTGAGAGACACTTTTAACATGCCCAAGGAGGCCAGAGGATGTGTCCCCACATCGACACAAAAGCAGCACGAGTTCCTCCCTCTCCCACTCCTACACCAACTCCAACAGCTGTTTCCAGGTTTACAGAGGATAACCCACAGGGCATGGCCTGCAAGCCTAGGGATTTCTCTCAGGAAATGGCTTTAAGGTGTTGTTTTGGGGGAAGCATGAGGTTTGGGTTTTTTTTTTTTTGACCATTTGAACACCCTGAAGTTTCTGGCTTCACTGAACTCAGCCAGAGGCTACCACAGACCAACACTGACCTCTCTTCGGAGAGCAATTCCCCTCCTTCTCTAATAAAGGGAAAATATCCCAGGTTCCCACCACACAGCCCTTAGTTACTGCTGAGTTACAGTGAAGAACAACCTCTGTAAAGGCATGTATATTAATTACACTGCTGCTGATTAGGACTTGCCAGTGACTCACAGCACACAGAGAGGGAGCCCAGGAGCATCGCTGAGGAGGGAGCAGAGGAACACTGCGCTGTGGCCTCGTCCTGAGCACAGCAGAGCCATTTCTGAGCGCCCAAGGGCAGGTTTCTTCCAAGCCCTTCCTGAGGCACCGCTGAGGAGCAGCCGGCGCTGGGCACGGGCAGCAGGAAGGGCCTGGGCCTTGCCAAGCACCCGCAACCCTCCTGCACAAACAGAGCCTGCAGCTGTCTCGGGGCAAAATAAATGACTTCCGGAGGGTACAGAGAATAAATGAACCCATTCAGGCACAAGTGAAGGCGACATTGTTTTCCTCCTCCAGAAAAAAAGAAAAAACCCTCCCCAACAACCTATATATTAAGGTATCAATGAACAACAAATTCATTCAGTTATGACACAGGAAATCTAAAGCAGAATGGGCCACAAAACAAACTCGATTTATCTTGGCCACACACGCAAAAGGGGAAAATGCCTGTTGTTGCTGTGGTTGGTGCTCAGGGCTGGGGCTCACACGGCCCTTGAGCCACACACGGAGCGTTCGCTGCCGCTGCTGGAGCGGTGGGTGCGAACTCCTGAGATTAAGATTGTTCCCTTAGGTTTATCCTCTTCAGGGACAACGTGTGCACAATACGCCTGTGGAGCATATTGAAAGTCAGGCTGCAGATGCACATAATCTCTGTCTTCCTGCATCACAAACAGGAGATGTGAAGGTTTGGTTGGTTTTTTTTTAAAGGGAGAGGAATTACTCACTCAAAGAGAAACCAAGCCTTTAGTTTTCACTTTGTCAGCCTTTATTTTTATATTAAAAAGGAAGAGGAGAGGCAAAACTGGAAATGCAGGCTCAAACCAGACCCTATTTCTCAAAACAAGGCAGTAGCTCCATCCTGTCCCACCTCCTACTGGCAGCCCTGAGCCCACCCAGGGGACCCCATCTGCTCCAGCACACATTGGGCACACACTGAGCCTGAGGGGACACAGCACCCCCGGACCTGACCCTGGGATGGACAGAGGGACAGTGCCCTCCTGCCTCCCACACGGCCCCCCAGCCATGGGCCCGCCTCCCTGAGCCCACTCTCCTCTGCTGCCCAGCACTACAAACCCGAAGTGTGCCTGAGAAACAAAGCCCATCTTCCTCTTATTTCCAAAACATTTATGCTTAGCTGTTTTCCCCAAGTAACATTAAAAAAATCTCTTAAAAACGAGCGTAACGGGTCAATCCTGCTATAGAAAAGGAATTGGTACCCAGCTGCAAGGAGCGCTCCGCGTGCAGGGGAATAATCCAAAAGGTTTTAATTAGGGAAAGCAGCAATAAATGAAAGAATATGAGCTTGGATGAGAACACTTGAACACAGAAATAACCGGGAAAGATGAGACGCGCTCATGCTTGGAGGGCAGCTCTCGGTGCAGGCAGGGCAGACAGGGGCGTGCTTTGCCCTGCGCAGCAGCCCCAGAGGAAGGCCCGACACGTTCCCGGTGCCAGCGCGCCCCCAGGTGCAAGGGGCTGCTCGGGATGCGGAGCACATCCCTGCCCCGTGCGCGGGGCCAGCAGCCCACCCTTCCGTCAGCGGGGACTTCCTCAGCATCCCGGGCAGCTGCGGCGCCCCGAGCCGCCTCGTCCTGCCCGGGCTCCAGAGGGGTCCCCACAAAGGCAGGATGCGGCGCGGGGCCGGGGCAGGCAGCGCCTCCTGCCCGGCCGCTCCTTGAAACCCCAGTCACGCTCCCACAACAACGCCGCCTCTGTGCCTGTTTGAACTGTCCCTCCCAATTAGCAGTAATAAGTGACTCTGTAAAGATGAGCAAACACAGCGCATTCATTAGCCCCGGCGGCCCCCGCCCTCCCTCCCGGCAGCCCCAGGAGATCCCCCGGCCCCGCTCCCGGCCTCTCTCCCGGCCTCAACGAGCGCCGGCAAAAGGCAAATTAATGACAAGTCGCTCGAAGAGTTTGCCTGAAATTATTTTATTGTGCCCAAGAATTGATTACTCCCGGCCTGGAAATATGTCCAAATCAATACGCTAAAGCTCAGGGCAAAAAAAGACATGCCCTAGCCCCATTTATTTAATCCACTTTTTTGAGGAATGGCACATAATTTACCGGGTAGGAATTGCTAAGCCTTTCCAGAGCGAGGAGTAATGACAGGCCATGGGAAAGTGGCGCCTCCATCCATCTCCCTGGCGAGCCGCGGGTCCCTGCGCCTGCCGGTGACAAACTTGGTGGCAGCCAAGATCCCCCCAAGTACCAGGATGTGCCTCCAGCCGTCCTTGCCAAGCGGACAGAGATGAAGCACGTGGTTCAACCAAGGAAACAATTTCAAACCTTTCCTTTAGATGAATCTTCTCAAAACAATACCAAAGGCTCTCCCAAAAGGATGATTACCACTAGTGGCATCCCCTGTTTGCCCACGTTTCTGTATCCTGCTCCATTTCCTGCAGGTAATTGCCCTGCAGACAAATAATCGCTCCAGGCTACTAAAGCACAAAATAAATATCCAAACCCCACCTAAAACCAGCCTCACGTGCTGGTTTTGGCTGCAAAGTGTAGGAAAAAGAACCACCCTACAACTGCTGAACATGCAGGTGGGGCAGGCACCCCACACATGCCAAAGGTAACTCCCACCAGCCACTCAAAACCTGTGGTGCCTCTCCAGGAAAGCAGGAGCACATCCCAGCACTGGAGTGATGGGAAATGCCTGCCCAGAGAGCCCCCAAGCCCCACAACAGCTGAAACCAGGCTGAAAGAAACACTGATTCAGGGGTGAGCTGAAAGTGATGTTGATAAATGTACACAACAAACACGGAAATTGTTTGAGCAACACTTGTGGCTTGGCCTCAGCATCCACAGAGAAATACCTGCATTAGGCAAACTACCTGGATGCAGCTCCCTGAAGTAAATGGCATGAGGGACACCGTGCAGGACAAGGACATGTCACATTATCAGGGAATGAGACCCCAGCCTGGAGGAAACGCCAGCACCACGCGCTGCTTTCCACGGCAGACGCTCCAGACACACCTCGCTGGTGACACTCGCCTGCCACGCGCCCCATTTGCGCATCCTCTGCATGCTCCACAGGGTCCTGGATTTTCCAGGGCATTAAACCCTATCCCCCCTCAAAAAGCTTCATGGCAGCTGTCATCCTGCTCGCGGAGGGGTGGACGGGTGGGCTCCTCGCCAGAGACCATCAGTGTCACTCCCAAGCCGCTGGTGGGTGAAGGACGAGGTGGCCCTGCCGGCCCCGGGAGCTGCCAGCCCGTGCTGGGGGGTTGTCACTGCTCCCCAAGAGGAGCTGTGGGAGCAGCACCAGTCCCTGAGGGGCAAGGGGATGGCAGCACACCTGCATGGACCCTCTTGTGGCTTCCCATGGAAGACTCGAGGCAAGGACAGTTCTGATCACGTTAGAACAAGGGAACTCAAACCTTTCTACTTGTCATGATCCCTTCAAGAGAACTTCTTTATGTGAAACAGAGACATAAAGCAGCAAAACTGCAAAAATCAAAAGCCAGGGTTTGCTGACTATGCCTTGGGCAAATCCTTTCCCAGCTGGGCTGCTCCACACAGCTCCAAGAGCATCCTGTCCCCAAGCCTGGGCAGCCTTGGGGTGGCAGAGAATTCCCACTGGCCCCATCTCACAGGTCAGAGATGCCAGGGCAGGACAGGGAGCCCAAGAAAAGAGCAAAACACAGTGGGGCTGGAAGCAAGTCTTGCTCCTGTGACTCCCATGAGGGAAGGCACCAGGTTTCCATCCAGAGAGGCTGTCTGTGCTCTGCATGTTCAGCCCTGCCACTGCAGCCCCCTCGGACCTGGCCCATGGACAAGGGCTCCCACACCCTCCTTCAGCTGCACTTGGCTCTGCTTACAGGGGACTTTTCTAGACTAAACCGCTGCTTCTCTCCCATTCAGAGTGGGAACACCCATGAAAAGGAGTCATTCATGATAAACTTGTGAGGGCTGGGTAGGAAAAAACCCACTCATCCCAGGAAACAACATCGCCTTTATCTTTTGGCACTGCCACCTGAGCCCTCTGTGGGTGAGGCAGTGAGGGCTGGGGGGCTCGGCACAGCCCCTGCACCCCTGCCCTGCACAGCTCTGCAGGTACAGCCCCACGGAGCACAGCAGGGACCAGCAGCATCCAGGGACACACAGCAGGGCCCCCATTCCTTCCCTCACCTCCCTCACACCCCAGCAGGCACAAATCCCCACATGTGGCAGCAGTGTAAACGAGTTTTATTACTCAATAAAATATTTGAAGCAAAATAAATGGTTTTGTCAAACACTATATCTCCTCAAATAATAATGCACCAGCTTACAAAGAAAAACAGCCGACATTCATATTCTATGGCAAAGGTTTATTTCCCCTCCCCGAGGAGAGGGGAACAGGCATTTCAATTCGGAATTCAGATACTGTATGGGAATACAGTAACTATAGTTCTCGGAGGGTTTGTGCAAATGCCAGCAAAACAAACCCCAAATCAAATTTATTAGCTGGTGGAGATCTCTAACAATCTTACACAGTGACTGATGAAGCCATTGGGGAATTCCTTTCAACATTAAGTGATTTAAGGCCCCTACAGAAACTTCATTGTCTGTTCCAAGACAGAAAGAGTTCCTCGGTATCCAGTACTGCTCCGGCAGCAGCTCTGGGCTGTGTGTTACTGCCAGTGTGTGTCTCCTTTCATCTGGAAAGCTTACCAGGAATCCTGACACCCCTAGTCCTGCAGAGAACTATAAGAGGAGGAAGTGCAAACTAATGAAGGACCACAGCCTGTGTTTTAAAGGGTCTGTCTGTATTTTGATGGCAGATTGAGATGCTCTCTCTGCCCTGGGTGTGCTTCCAGAAAAGGAGCCGGGTCTCACTGCCCCACATGGATCAGCCACTGAACACCCACAGTCTGCTCGGCACGGGGCAGACCCACAGGTTTGGGCACGGCCAACTCCCACCAGAAGGCCTGAGTGCCAGAGCTGGGCTGGGCTGTGGCAGTGCCAAGCTGCTCTCCTGGGAAAGCAGCAGCGATGGCAGCCCAGTGCTGCTCTGGGGTGGGAGTTGTCCTTCCTCAGGGGGCATGGGCAGGAAGGTGAAGGCACAGCCAACACCCCAGAGCACCCACACTGCCCAGCCCAGCCCAGCTCCCTCAGAACCATTCTAAAAAGCACAACCCTAATTGCCAGGTTTTATCATGCACACTCATAACTGGGTCATTTGCATTTCAGCTGCTAAAATATCAGGGGGATGTTATTTAATCAATCATCACAGCTTACAAAGTCCTAAGTGAGAGAAGATTTTTGATTGTCACTGCTTGTATCTAAACATCTCACAAACCCGCCAGCCAGTTCTTCATTTCAATTAGGGCAATGCTGATCGTTAGCTAACTAATAAGGACCAATTTTCTGTCACAACTATTTCCTAATTAAATTCAAAACAGAGATTTCTAACCCAGATGGTCAGTGATGCTACAGATTTGTTTAAATTTGGTATCACAGTAACAAACTACTAATTAGGGTTTGTAAATACACCAATTCCCTTATGACTTAGTTGTTAGTAATGCATACAACCGGTTTATTAAAGCACTAATTGTGTCTGGCTTTACTTGGGCCTAACACATAATCCACTTATCACATACTGGTACCAACTCATTTTGAAGGGATTATGAATGAAATCATAAATGAGGTCTCACATCCAGTTCCCAGTATGGTTAATAAAGGTTTGGTGTCATATTTAGATGATTTTCTGCCTCTGATGCTGGTGCTCCATTCTCCAAGGGGTGTCTAAAGAAAGTTCTGGATGCCACCCCCGTGCCCAAAAAGGGGCTCCTGTCCCAGCTCAGCTGGCCAGCAAACCATCCCAGAGGCCAAGCTCCTCAAAGGCAGCCCCAGCCCTTCCCAGAGAGAGCACTGAATTGTTCATTTCCCACTGGACTCAGCTCAGCCCCTCCAGGAGGCCGGGGCTGGCACAGGGGGCTCACGAGACCCCCAGCACTTTGCCTGCAGACCAGCTGCAGACCCTCACAGACCCTGACCCCCTTCTTGCAGAGGGATGGACGAGTCCCCCCAGTGCCACCAAACCTGGATTCCCTCTCTCCCTTGCAGAGGGACAGCCCTCCCCAAAAGACCTGTTTTTTTGTGGATACCCCACGGGCTCAACACCCCTCGGCTTCATCGAGTGCACATAAAGTAGGAAATACATGATAGATAACTGTGAATTGCAAGGTTATGTAAACATGGAGGGGGTTTTAGAAGAATCCTATTAAACCACAAAAGAAAAGCATGGATGGTTTATCACATCACTAAGAGCCAAGAATGCATTAATAAATAGAAGAATAGATAACAAACCATGGAGTACAAGGCTAAACTATCCGCTATTGTGAGGATCCTGTGACAGTAGAAACAATGAAGGAGAAGAAAAAGCTTTGTTGGTCTGTCACCAGAACCTTGTAGTGTATCTTTTATAGCCTATTTTTAATGAATTCACAGCACCTATCAGTTATTCTCTGCCCAAATCCCTCATTTTCCTCCCTCTTGAATGCAAATTCCCATGCTGCACTCTGCCCTCACCATGACGTCCCCCGTGCAACTCGGGGTTTCTCTGGGTTTCAATGGCCTTTCAGCCACAGCCAGAACAGGTTTCTGCTTTCATATTTCCAAACGGTTTCCAGGATGGCAACAAAAGTGGGGTTTAATGCAAAGCAGGAGTACCTCTGAGCCCTGTTGCATCCTTTGCTGTTTCTGTGACAGGACGGTGAATGCCCAGACAGGTCTCATTCAGCCCAGAGTGACGATGCCCAGACGTGCCTGCAAGATAAAAAAGCCACATGAAAGCTGTTGCTCCTCTTGCTGTTTTCCAGCCCCCTGCAAACAATGCTGAGAATTGTTGGAGGGGACTTAATATTAATCCAAGAGATAGTACCCTCTTTGTAGACACTAGCGAGACTCACTAACACTTTATTTTCATTGCACTGAGGCCTTTTTATCATTAAATAGGGACCCAGGACACCTTTACTGTAGATTACTTTTATCTTTACTGCAGCATCGTTAGGTACAGAGCACTAAGGAGACAGAGGTGACCAGGACATGCTCGGCCGCAGTAAAACCCCTCGGTCCTGCCTCCACTGCAATCCGAAATTCCGATCGATTTCCACGTAAAAAGCCCTAAGACTGTTTCCTGCTGCTGTGCTGGGAGCTCTGTGTGCCCACAGCTGGACTGACATCTTGCAGGAGCACGGGCTCAACAAGGCTGTGGGAGGCAGAAGAGGGTCTGTGTTCAAGACAAGAGAACTGGGCACAGCAAGATGAACCCCCCAAAATTCCAAGCTCTTTTGCTGGCAAAGCCCAGCTGAAGCGGGTCCCTCAATGAGCCTGCACTGGGCCCAGTCTGAGGCTCACACTGGGAACTACTTTGAACTCCTTACTATTCGTATCTCAAGAGGATGTTGCAGGCAGCAGGGAGAAGCCAGAGAGCTGTTGGATTGTTCCTCACACTTGAAAATGGGAATTAGAGAGACCTGACTGAACCCAAAGTAGCAGCCAGGAGTCTGGATTTGCCTTTTTTTGGACTCTCCACACTGGAGCTCCCAGCAGCTTTAGGTGCCTGACCCACCACGTGTATCCCTGGGTGCTCATGGGATGTGCTACAGGATGACCACTCTGTAGGGTCCCTGTCACCATGGACAGGACAGGAGGACACCTCATTTCTCATTCCTGGGTGCCAGAGGTGAGACACAGGCAGGAGGGGGTGCCCTCCCTGCCCTCGGCCTGGAGCCTCTCTCCTGACCATGGAGGAGCAGGGAGCCAGCAGCTGCTCTCCCAGGAACACACTTCAGGCCGGTGAGGAGAACAGCCGAGTGCTCAACAGGCTCTGGAAACAAGTGGAAGTCAAATAAGTTTGCCACTCTTTGTCCCCCTTTCAATATCTAGCTTTGATCAAAATCCTTGGATACTCAAGTGGTTGTTGACTTAATGTAGTAATGAGACATAGCCTTAAGTGAGGCCATTTCCGTGCCCATTCAGCCTCTCCAAGAGCAAGGGATGCAGGAGGAAAAGCCTCTCGTGGTCTCTGGGAGAGCCTGGAGCAGGGGCCTGGCTCCAACTCCCAGGACACGCAGCAGGAGGATCTGGTGGCCACAGCCACACAAGGCACATCCTTCTTATGGGATAGAGCCTGTCTAGGACAGTGCTGGTGACACCAAGAAATCCACTAAAAATGCTTCCTCTGAGCTGCCCCATGTGCTGGTCCCCAGAGCCCCCAGGGATGGCCTGGGACAAACCTGGGACAATGGCACGGCTTTGTCCTGGGGAGGGGACAGAGGACACGTGCTCTGGACCAGGGGAGCAGAGCCTGGCCAGCAGCACAGCCCTCCCACGGCTCTCTGGGCAGGCAGGAGGGAGGGAAGGGTCCAGGAGCCTGAATAAAAACAGCAATTCCTGAGAAAAGTAAAAATTCTCCAAGTGACGGGGCGCAGCTCAGCCAATTAGGATTTTAATTCCCCTCGTTATGCACAGTCAGTCAATAAATTCTGCACCAAGCAGCTGCTCTAACTCTTAAGCCCATTAAGCCCTACATGTGATAGGCGGGCGGGAGGGGCTGCCGGGGGGCACAGACGGTGCTCCTCGAGATATGAAACATTTCCTCTTGTGCATCTGGGTCACCACACCCAGCCCACTCCGAGCGGGGTTTTATGAGGGCAGAGAAAAGGAATGGATATAAATGTCCTGCCAGAGACACACCCCACACATGGAGAGAATAAAGAGGGGACTGGACGAGATGCTGGGGGATTGTTGGTGCTGTGACAGAGCAGGAGAGCAGAGCTGGAGGGGATGGAGCAAAAGGATTTTAGTGTCCAAAGTGGAAGGAGAGGATCCCAAAGAGCTGGACAGGCAGCCAAGACTGAAGAAAAGCAGGATCAGAGATGCAGGGAGGAAGAAAACTCACAGAGCAGAATGGCAAGCCCAGAGAGGGCTGGCTGTGACACAGGAAGGGACCAGAGCTACAACAGCAACTCCTGGAGAGAAGGGGCTGTAGCAGAGCTGTCCCACTGACTACAGAGATGAAAGGCAGCAGAGAAAAGGGAACTTACCAGGAGTGGAAAAGCACTCAGCAGCCAAAAGGGTTTGCTGGTTAATTGGCAACCAGCTAACACATTAATTACTAAGTTACTGTATGGTCAAGGAAGACACTGGCAGCTCCAGGGATGCACTCCCTGCTGAACAGAGCCTGCTCTAGAAATGCTGCCTCTGCCCACTGACAGGAAGCACCCCAAGCTGTGGGAGCCGTGGCGAAACACAGACAGGACAGCAGGCACATCCACACCAACCCCAGAGGCAGCCTGAGCTCAGACATGCCCTCTGCCATGCCCCAGACTAAGCCATGGCCACCAAAAGCCTTCCCCAAACCTCAACTTTAGTGAAATGGGGCTACCATGCTAGCCTGTCATCCCTCACACACTCCTGGGTACAGAACCCCAGCACAGGCACTCAGACAGCCCAGCTTCTGGCAGGGCTTCAACCAACAACATCAGACTGTTACACAGCAAGAACATGCCTGCCAATCACCCTTGGAGGCATCTCCACACTCAGCACTTGTTGACAGGAATGGGGACCTAAACATTTGCAGAGTTTGGACCTGCTTTCTGGCGTTAAAAATCATCCCAACTTCGTTGAGCCTTTACTAATCTCAGATTACTGTGAAAGATTAATTGCAGGACATGTACATCCAGACAAAATTTACTCTCTTTTCACCCCTTAGATCCAAATATGAAAATAAGCTACCCACTGCAAACTGCATTCCCACTGCACAGCAGGGAAACATGGGGCTTCTCTCCCCATCAGCTCCACAAGGCACTGGAGGAGCGAGCAGTGACGAGCCCTTAAGCTTTGGTCAAGGCAAGGGGCATAAATGAAAGTTTGCTCAGTTCTGTGAACATACCAGCTGCAAAGAGGCTGTTCCTATAATCCTATCCAGTCTCAAAATGTAATTTCCTCACTTGGAAGGCTGGCTGGAGCTGCTATTCATGTCTCAGCCCCGGCCAAAGCCCAATCTCTCTCCAAAGGCTGCTTCTAGACCGGGAGCCAAACACGGGTTTTATTGTGGGGAATCAAATGGAGCCATCGGCGTGCGCTGGGAGTTGTGGCACTCAAAGCTCCCTCCCCGCAGAGCTGTGCTATCTCCCGCCCGGCACACGGCTCCTGAGGGGCAGGACACAGTGCTGCCTGGAGCACAACACCAGCCTGGGGGCTGGAAGGTCAGGCCAGCCCCCGAGAAGCCCCCAGAACTCCCCACTGCATCGCAGCTCAAGCACAGCCCTTGCTGCTCCCCAAACCTGCCAACGGCCGAGGGGAGACACAGCAAAGCTCCAGGCACCTGCTGGACACCCACGATCAGCACTGCCCGCCACTGACCTCAAATGGAAGAGCATTTTGCTTTCCCCTGAACTTCCCAGCAGCTGGAAAGTTGGTGCACTACTTCTTGCAGCAGACTCCTTAAAGCCCCTGAGTTTTAGGAAGGCTGAAAAAACCCTTTTTTTCACTGCTGAAGAACAAGACTCCAAAGTGCACCTGACCTGCTGCTTTGCTTTCCACCCAGGGGCACCACGGAAAGCTCCTGGCAGGGTGGGAGCAGGGGTGGACCCACAGCCCAGCAAAGCAGCAGTTCAGTGTAGAGGCAGCAAGACAGCCTGCTTAGGATGCTTACAGGGACAAGTAAATGAGCACCAAGGCTGCTGCCCTGGGAAATCAGAATCTCTCCACCAGTGTGGAGGCATGAAGTCAATACCAGCAGCCAGGCCCAGGAAGGCCACTGCCCAACCCTCTCCAGCCAAGGGGGAGCAGCTGCCCAGGCAGCTCTGAGCTCCAGGGATCCCACCAAAGCCAGGGTGAGCCCCAGATTTTGCCCCTGGTACCTGCCCCACACAGACAGATCTCTGCATATTCACTGCAACTGCTGCAAACAGCACACGCTTGGTAATGATGACACAGATCAGTGGCTGCTCCCAGTAAATTAATTAGAAACGGCATCACTGTAATGTGATTAGTTGCCATCTCTCCACCTCGTAGATTGAGACAGATTTTGTTCCCAGCTCGTGTTTCAAACACCACTAGAAGCCCACTCGAGCAAGCCCATGCAGGAAGGGGGACTGCAGTGCTGGGCACATGCTCAGGGCTGGGAAAACGTGGCTTTAAATCCTTCACAGCTTGTCAAGGCCAGTTTATTCAAGGTAATTAATCTGTCATTTTAAGAGCGTTATGTATTTCCTGCACAAGTCAGCTGATGCTCCTGCAGGCATCTCAGTGCTGCTGGCCCCAAGAACACAAGGCTCAGGGATCACCTTTCCCCTCCAGATCATGGCACTGCCTGGGAATTCATGATTATATGCACTTGCTTCTCTCCCTTGCCTTCTGGGCTTTGAACTCCATTTCCTCTTAACTGTGAGCACCAGGAATTAAGTGCAAGTTTGAATTCCAGACAAAGATCACTGAGCACTCCAAATCCAAGGAACACACCTCAAAGGTCTGTGGCTGCAGTGACAGGAGCCAACATTCCAGACCTGGAACTGCAGCAACTGCAACCCTCCCCATGGCACTCTCAGCAGGGACACAGATGGGAGCACAGAAATCCCTCTGTCACATTGATTACCTGCAGTGCCCCAGCCCTGAGGAGTGACTGCAGGAGGTGTGACACACCGAGAGATGCACTGACTGTACCTGAGGAGTGACTGCAGGAGGTGTGACACACCCAGAGATGCACTGACTGTACCTGAGGAGTGCTGTGACACACCCAGCAATGCACTGACTGTACCTGAGAAGTGACTGCAGGAGCTGTGACACACCCAGCGATGCACTGACTGTACCTGAGAAGTGACTGCAGGAGCTGTGACACACCCAGCGATGCACTGACTGTATGAGGA
>JAWWEV010000115.1:5239438-5262648 GCA_035583235.1 Hafferia zeledoni
CAGCGATGCACTGACTGTACCTGAGAAGTGACTGCAGGAGCTGTGACACACCCAGCGATGCACTGACTGTATGAGGAGTGCTGTGACACACCCAGCGATGCACTGACTGTACCTGCTGCCAATTGCCCACCTGCAGCAGAGAGAATTTTATCTGCCTGGAACCAAAAAGCCCCTTTGAGGTTCTAAGGCAACAGGCCGAGGACAGTTCAGACTCTCTGTGCACTCCCAGTACAATCCCCTGCTAAGATAAACCAAATGGAGATCAGAAGGAACAATAGTCTGTAATCAAGGGTATCTGCATAATGGTTTTCCTGAAGGATGCTTGTGCAGGTGAGCGAGGAGTAAAGCATTGTTTCATCAAATGGTAATTTCCTTCTATCTCAGAGAATGAATCCCATTCACTCGCCAGGGCACAATTCAATTAAAGGGGAGAATCCTCCAGGAGGGAATGAAATCTGTTGGTTTGACTGGGATGCTGCAAACCACAGCAAGCAAGAAAATGGCATTTGGTGCTGACATTATGATTTATTTCCTCCTCAGTATCTTGTAATTCCTACAAGATAAGTCAAGACGAAAAATTATCATGTGTACACGGGGGTTATTCCTGATCCTCTGTACTTTCCCTTCCCAACCACAGCACTGCATGTTTCAGCCTTATCTTTGAAGAGGCCAGTAAAGTAAGTGGTAATATTTTCACAGAGGCAAAGCCACTCCTGCTCTGCACCCAAGGCAAGCTCAGGCAGTGTAAGCCCACCCCGTGGATGGTGCTGGGGAGAAGCCCTGCACAGTATTCCCAGCAACACTCGGCTTCCTTCAGAGAGATTTTTTAGTTAATTGACCCTCCTCATCCCAATTTGCTTTAAGGATCTTAAAATCTCCCCCTTCTCACCATCAAGGAACATCTTTTCCTCTCCAGGCCCTTCCTCATGCTCCAAATTCCCAAGCACAGGCAAACAGATATTCATCCAGCAGGCAAGGAGAGCTAAATAAACCATCCTGTAGCACTGCTGGATGGCATTGCCATTCTCTGCAATTGGATCAGAAAGCTGTCTGGCCAAAGATAAGTGTTATTTGACTTTATAATACTTTTATTTCATGCAGTTTTTACCCCTTTACCGCAACTCCCACAACATCCCTGTCATCAAATTGTCCCCACTCCATGTAAGTCTCTTCTCATTGCCTCAGACTTTCCAGAAGGGCTCTGTCCACACAACTTCACCTCTGGGTGAAGGCTGTTTTCTCCTAAGTGCACTGACAGATTTATTAATGATGCTTCCAGCTGTGCTGGGGTGGACAGACTGGCTGGGGACGCTGCAGCACAGGACAAGCCACCCCAGCACAGGACAAGCCACCCCAGCTGAGGACAAGCCACCCCAGCTGAGGACAAGCCACCTCAGTAGAGGACAAGCCACCCTAGCAGAGGACAAGCCTCCCCAGCACAGGACAAGCCACCCCAGCACAGGACAAGCCACCCCAGCAGAGGACAAGCCACCCCAGCACAGGACAAGCCACCCCAGCAGAGGACAAGCTACCCCAGCAGCAGAGGACAAGCCACACCAACAAAGAGGAGGGAAGGCTGTTTGAGCATCACCTCATGCTTCACACTTCCCCTGTTACAGGCCCTGCTTTTCCTTCCCTGGCTGTGTGAGGGAGCACTGCCAGGAGGTCGGGCACTGAACTCCAGACAGGGAGACGTGGCCGCTCCAAGTTACTTCAAGTTTTACTCCTGAACCAAAACTTAATCTGAATTTGAGAACAAAAGCATTGCTGTTTGTCCTTGCACGCCAAGGATTACAAGTATTGAAAGGGTTCCCTATTATCGGCTTGTCACTGTCTGAGCTTTAATCTCCTCCTCTCCTGTGCTCCCTGCCTCCCTCCTGCCGCTCCCGCCGCCCCGGGATGCTGGGCAGGGACATCGGGATGCTCGGCCGGGACAGCAGCATGCTCGGCTGGAATAGCAGGATGCTGGGCCGGGACAGAGGGATGCTGGGCTGGGACTGCGGGATACTGGGCCCGGACTGTGAGATGCTGGGTCGGGACAGCGGGATGCTGGGCTGGGACAGCGGGATGCTGGGCTGGGACAGGACAGCGGGATGCTCGGCCAGGACACAGGGATGCTGGGCCGGGACTGCGGGATACTGGGCCGGGACAGGACAGTGGGATGCTCGGCAGGACACAGGGATGCTCGGCCGGGACAGAGGGATGCTGGGCTGGGACTGCAGGATACTGGGCCAGGACAGAGGGATGCTGGGCTGGGACTGCAGGATACTGGGCCAGGACAGAGGGATGCTGGGCAGGGATATCGGGATGCAGGGCTGGGACAGCAGGATGCTCCAGGCGAGCCCAGCTGGGCAGCCAGTGGTCTGTTCAGCTCCCTAACAAGATCATCACCTCCTGCCAGAGCACCAATACCACCAAAAATAACTCAAGTACCCAAACCCTTTCAGTAACCAGTTTTTGACACACACGGCCTCTGCAGCCCCGGCAGATGGAAGCGCTGCGGGTCAGGTGTGTTATATTTCCAAACACCCTTCCAGAACTCAGGTTTCCCTTTCCACTGAATTTATTAAATTTATTAAATTCATAAGCAAAGCCCATGAACAGCCATTTTTAAGACAGGCTGGGTGTTTGGGGCGCTGGGGCGCCGATGTCACACACACAAACAGCTGGTGACAGCCCAGCACTGTCACATTAGTCAGCGCTGCAGCAGACGAGCATTATTTGCCCATCAGCCCTGAAAGCCATCGCCATGACCTGGGAAAGAGACAGGAGACATGGAACACACGGCTTGGATGGAGTCACGTCGAGCATCGTTATCGGAGTGAAAAACAGCTCGTTTCTAAAGCCTTCAGCAGAGGAATTCAGTGTTATCTCCTGGCTGGCACAAGGAAACCTTAGTGCAGCCATTATCTGAGAGCAAACTGGCTCTGTAGTTTGCAAAATTAATAGTATTTAGCCCGCTAGTTTCCGTAGTAACCAGCCCGCCATCCCTCCCTGCCTGCCCGCGACAAGGTCTCTGAAGCATTTCTCATAGTACTTATCCATTTTCTTGCTCTCACCTCGCTCTCACCTTTACTTTCAGCGCCGAACGCAACACAATCCACCGCCACTAAAGACTAGGCTGAGAGTCAGATTAAAATTATCCCTGTTTGCCCTGACCTCTTTTCTCTGCAGGTGAGAGTGTCCCCATTCAGCAGCTAAATGAAGCAGAAATGATGGAGTGTTTGTTTTCCCTGACTTTTCCTCAGCTTGCCAGTAAATTTACAGCCACGAATATGAAGTGTTAATTTAATGTTCCCACTGAGCATCTCATTGTCAACAAAGGCTTCAAACCCTACGAGAGGAAAAGGTTAGCTCATGCAGAAAATGACCCTTATGGCTTGATTGTCTTCTGGTCCAGACTCGCGGCGAGCAGAAAGCGAAGGGCTTTGACTCCCAGCTTAATGCATTTGATGGCGATAAATGGGAGCTCTCTACCTCGGTGCAGGCAGAGAATCACCTGTAATGCTCACTTGTTTGTCCTGCAATCTCCGCAGCCCAAACGGGAAGCAGCCTCGTCGCGCTCCCCCAGCTAATTTGACAGCGCCGAAAAGTTAAACCCTTCATTATCCCCAACTCCAGCGGAAGGGCCTTGCTGGCTGGAGATTACAACAGGACATTAGTGGTGGCATGAACCATGAAATTGCTTTCTTCACCTGGTGCTTCAAAACTTTAAGGCCTCGGCTCTGGTGGCGCACAGGAAAAAAAAAGTTCTCCCAGGGAGAAGTCACGGAAGGAAGAAACAAAAAATTAAGGTTTAAATAATGAAAAGCCTCTTTGGGCTTTTTGTGGTGAAATTATACATGCAGAAGCCTTCATTCCCAGCACATTTAGTTACTTTATCTGGCAAAAGGAGCTTATTACTTGCTGTAAGTAACATTCACAGAACTAATTTACAGACCAACCGGAGCATGAGCGAGAGCCACCGTATGCTTTGTACTAAACTTACCCTGCTTGGGGTCTTTAGGAGAAAAAAGAAACCCTAATGGTGCTGTGGAACAGGATACAACAATTCAAAAGAGACTCAAATATCAGATTTTTTTTCCTGACAGATAAAACTAAGCCTGGAAGCAAGATGGAGACCATAACACATGCTCACACACAGGGTGGGACTATTCAGTGAAAAATCAAGTTAGTTCAGCAACATTTTCACACCCTCACAAACCCCACTAATTAAATTGGCAATTTCACGGCCTGCATTCATTCTGAGCGTGACCACACTGGTGTTTTACAAAACAATAAATAAGAATTATTCAAACATGTCAAAGCCACTGGTCACGTTAAATTAACTGGTCATTTACCAGCCGTGCATGGACGTGGGGGCTCCTGTGCCAGGCTCTGATGCTCAGTGACAGCCAAAGCATTGCAGCTGCCTGAGCCAGACCTGCCTGGAAGCAGCAGGAGGGAGGGAGGGCACCAAAACCTGCTGCTTTTCTCTGTCCCTGGGCACACACACCCAGTCACAAACAAACCCCTTCCCTAGATAGAGTACACGTATTGTATGTGAAATAAACCCTCTGAACTTCAAGTACGGGCCTGCACCAGAACCTAATCCTGTTACAGGATCTGTGTGCAAGCTGAGACCCAAATGGGATGGCACAGCAGAACCAGCCAAGTCTCCAGATCCAAACCAACAGGCTTGAAAACCCAGGTGATGCTCTGCCACAGGCTGCTGAGATGCAGTTCCTTTTTAAAAAGCCAGCTTTGAAACTTCTGTGTTTCTAAAACTAAGCAAGCCCCTCTATTAGCAGCCAAACATATGAAAATAAACATCCCAATCCCAGCCAGAAGCTGTTGATTCAAACCCACAGAAATGCTTTTCTAGGAGCACAGGCCCATTCTGAAAACGCTGTGTTCATGCAGGATTGATTTGGGTGAACCTCTCTGGGCTCCCAGAGCCTACTTGGAGTCAAATATACAGGTAGAAGAATATGTCACCAACTGTCCCAGCAGTTTCCTGCCCTTCTCTTACTGCTCCCCAAGGCAGACAGGGATTTCAGAGGTCAGAGCTGAAGCACTGGAGTTTCACCAAGGACCTACATGACACAAATGAGTCTTTAACTCATGGACTGGGAAGCAGCCCCTGGCATCCCACATGAACACCACTGAACCCACAGCCCCAGCAAAGCCAAGGAACAGGTGAGGCTGGTGGGGCTCACAGGGACACAGAAACATCCACAAATAACAGTGGGAACTGAATTCCAAAAGTGCCTTTTAACTGCCTTTCCTTCACAAGAAGCAGCCAAAGGACTCGGCAGCTCCCTGTGTCCCTGTTTTCCTGCCGGGAGCGGGATGTGTTGGAAGGGAGGCAGTGGCTGTGAGGTGCCAATGTTTTATTCAGCGTGTGCCGAGCGGCGCCGGGCGGAGCTGCCGAGCGGCTCCCAGCCAGCCTGCCTTTGGGAGCCATTTGCCGGTCACATTGTCAGTTAACAGGAGTCATTTTGAAAGCAGCAATTCAGTCTCTACAGTCCTTTCCTAACACCATTTTCAGCCTGCAATTTGGATGATAGGAAAATTACAACCCTGCTGCACTATATTATGTGATATAAACGTTATTGCAATTAAGCCGATGAGGAGAAATCCCAGAAAACAAAGATGTTTCGTTCGTGCTTTCTCCTTGTTCTTTCCCCAGAACTCGAGCAGTTATGGAAGGGCAGGACAGAGGGAGAAGTGCTTCCATCAGCTGGAGGTGCCAGCAGGCCACAGGAGTGTGGGAGCAGCACAAACCCACGGCGACATGCTGGGATCTCACTCAGCTTCCCAACAAGTGATTCCCTTGGGCACACATGAGGGAGAACTGGCCAGGCCTGAATGATGAGGTACAGCCAAAAGCAGCCCAGGTATCCAGGCATCCTTCTGGCAATGGAATAGGACACGCTGGGACACCCCAGGGGGGATTTCCCATGCACTGCACTAGGGACCTTCACTCCCCACATCCTCAGCATCCACCCACAGTTTCCTCCTTCCAGCCCGAGCTCCAGATGCCTCTGGACTTTGTGCACTGGAGAGTTTTGATGGACCTGCAAGGCACAAGCCCAGGTAGGATGGCAACCCCTCCCTGGCCAGAGCAGGGAAGTGGTGTGTGTGATGGAACACGTGTGCCGTGGGTGGATCCAGCCCCTGGTCCCAGTGTGACCTACAGGCAGTGCTGCTGGTTTGGGCACAAAGCCTGTCTGTGACACCAGGTCAGCTCTGCCAACACCCTGCACCTTCTCTCCAACAACCTCAGCCAGGTGCTGAGCAAATGTTTTGTTACAGGAGCACCAGCCATAGGAAACAACTTCGATTTCACTGTTTCTGAGGAGGAAAAAAATAAAGCAAAAAAAGAGTCCTAGCACTCATCATTTACTCCAAGGTGCTGTAACCAGGTGGAAACTTGTCTTTTATGTGCTGAACTGTGTCCATGAAAGCACATTATCTTTAAGTGGGCACTGGAGGAACCACACTCAACATTGACTTCTTCATGCCATCGCTAAGACTGGATACTTCAATCATTTAAGATTTAAGTGGAGATTAGCAGAGACCTCACCTGCCTCTTTCTCTGCCAATTCAGCATGCTTTGGGCGTGCTCTGCAGCATCAAAGCTCCTGAAAGGCAAAGCCACAAGGAAGCCCTGCAGCCTGCAGAACAAGGTCCCTGTCCAGCTCCCATTCTGGACAAAATCAGAGCCCAGAGTGGCACGTGGAGATCCTGGGGCAGAGTCCCATTGTTCAGGTGGCTTCCAAAGGGCACCCAGGTCTTTCCCACCTGGCTGCAGGTGCCAAGCCCAGCCAGCACCCGAGCAGAATCCTGTCTCCTCAGCAGACAAGAAGATCTAACAGTTTAAGAAATATCCAGAGCAAATCTGTCTCACAGGAGGCCTGAGAAGCAAGGCAGTTACTTGTTCCTTTTTGTTCTTTTTTTTGGGCTGGACACTGGAGAACTACAGAGAGACTGGAAACAGTGTGTGGCTTCTTTGAACATCCCTTTGAACACCAGAAAGGCACGGCAGGCAGCTGTGGAAAGCACAGATCATTTGGGGTGGAAGGTCTCCACAACTCCAGTCCTTCAGGAGCTGGAGAGAGCCCCTTGTTGCCAGGGAATCCTGGGTGCTTCCCACCCCTCCGTGCCAGGGCAGGGCACGTGGCTGGATGCCCCCCAGCCCTGCAGGAGCCCCTCTCCTGCTGCCACGTGCCCCAGCAGCGCGGTGAGTGGCAGCCACACATCCCTAATGGCTCCCTGCGATGTGCCGCCACGTCCGGCTGATTAGCTGTGGGTGATCTGAAATGTCAAACCATTATCTGTGACAAGCACGGCCGCGCTCGCCATCGCCTCCAAATGCCTTTCTAATAATGGAACTGGTGGTAAGTGGGAAAGGTGATGCTTAAAACAGAGCGGAAATCAGTCTGAATTACCGAGCCAAACCAGCAAACCCCTTTGTTCCCGCCGGCCGCTCCGAGGAGGGCCCTGCCCGGCGCTCCAGGCACCGTGTCCTCGCAAGGCCATTGGCAATATCTTAATGACAAGGGCAGAACCACTACAGACACTACAAGCCTCCTGTTGGTGTCCTCCTGTCACACCCCTAACACACAGGTACCTGCACACCTGCCCTGCTATGGGTCCACAGCCTCTGCTCTGGGGGCGCTCCTGTCCCCATCCAGGGCTGGGAGTGTCTGGGAGGGAAATCCCGCTGAGCCCCTCACAGCACCTGCAGCCCACACAGCACCAAAGAAATGCCCCCCTGGCTCCAGGCAGGACAGGAGCAATTCTTGCACACATTTTCTCCCAGAACATGGCCCTGGCCACGATGCACACGTGTCCTCCCTCTCACTCCAGCTCTCTGGAATGGGCTGTTGGAAAATACTCCTTGCCAAAGGCAGACCCAAACGGTGCTGCATTTAGTTACTGTCATGCTTGACACTTCTTATGATTCCTTGGAAAAACATTAATTTGAAACATTTCTATACTCCATGCCAGTGCCACAGCAGGGAATAATCAACCCATTTCAAGCTCAGAGCAAGACTCAGATACAGGGAAAAATTAAACAAGGATAAGAGCAAGAAACTGTTAACAGTCAAAATATTTTACTGCAGGTTCAACAACAAAGTCTGGAGGAGATAAGTCTGTGTGTGTACTAACATTATATAAAAAAGTGATTATTCAGCCCTGGGAACAGAGCTATTGATTCCAGTAACAAAGGGCACTATATACACTGCAGTGGGTTTGCTCTTTTTAGCCTGGGAAAATTGATTTTCTTAAACTTTCCCTTGAACCTGCAGTAGGGTTTAATCTGAACCTAAAGGAGCCTTTTAAGAACTCCCATAAATTAAAATTATATCTCTTCATTTGGCACAT
The DNA here is from genome assembly GCA_035583235.1 of Hafferia zeledoni. Classification (NCBI taxonomy): domain Eukaryota; kingdom Metazoa; phylum Chordata; class Aves; order Passeriformes; family Thamnophilidae; genus Hafferia; species Hafferia zeledoni. The sequence goes on from JAWWEV010000115.1 coordinate 5,247,812, forward strand.
TTTGGGTTCCCGCTGTTCCAGCAGAAACACAAGAAATGTTGCAGAAAGAGGTGGGAGGAAGTGATAATGGCATTTTGTGACAGTGTTCCCAGCACATGTTTGTTTCCATACATTAAAAATACCATGTACATACTGAAGGTAAGTGAAGCAAAACATGGGATGGCTCAATACTACAGCGAGACTTAAAGGCTGAAATGTGGCAGGAGAGAAAGATAAAGGCTGTGGGAGTACAGGAGATAAGAGGCTCATCACAACTGATCTGGGAGGGCGGGCAGGGGCAGGGCTGCCAGGAGGCACCGCTGGGCACGCTCTGCCCTCACTGCAGGTATGGGCACAGGTGTCCCTGCAGCCACACCCACCCTTTCTGGCTCCTTGCCTTGCTACAGGCAGGCTGCGGTTGGAGGGGGCTCTGGGCAGAGCTGGGATGCACCCCTGGCCAGCACAGCCCCTCTGACCGGTGTTCAGGCCCACTGCTGGCCAGGGACAGTCACCTTGGGGTCCTGCTGCAGCTAAAGGGGAGGTGGGGCCCAGGCTCACCATGCCAGCCCCTGGGTTTACAATGCAGTGTGCCTGGGGTCCTGTGAAGGTGTGAGCCCCCCATACACCCCACAGCTCTGTGACACTGTGAGCCCCACACAGACCCCACACCTCTGTGACAGTGGATCCAGTGAAGGTGTGAGCCCCCACACACCCCACATCTCTGTGGCACTGTGAGCCCCCCATACACCCCACATCTCTGTGTCTCTGTGCCCAGGGAGGTGTGAGCCCCCCACACCCCCCACATCTCTGTGGCACCGTGCCCAGGGAGGTGTGAGCCCCCCCCACCCCCCACATCTCTGTGGCTCCGTGCCCAGGGAGGTGTGAGCCCCCCCCACCCCCCACATCTCTGTGGCACCGTGCCCAGGGAGGTGTGAGCCCCCACTCCCCCAGCTGGCACCCCCAGCACAGCCCCTCTCACACGTGGTTGTGCCGAGGGCTGTTTACAGCTCCCACACACCACCTCCTTTGTGCCCCACTGAAAACCCCCAGTGTGCTGCACACCACAGTACATTTACGCTGTTGTTTTCCCCTCAGTAAGGCAGTAAATGACCTTTTATTCAAACAACAATCCCTAAACCAGCCGCAGAGCCCAGCGCCGGTCAGATGTGTGCGCGAGGCAGGGTTTGTTATTTAGGCAGCAGCCAGGCTGTGTGCTATGCAAACAAACCCCACGCTCTGTTCTCCCAACCTCCTGCTGACTTTGCAACTAATTTTGTGAGCGAGGAGAACATACTGAGCGACATCAATGCAGCAAAGAGCCCGGAGACGTTTGTTCATAACTTTGTAACAAACATTGATCAATCGATTTTTGCCCGTGTGGGGAGGGAAAAGCCCACAGACAAAACAAAACACATATGGGGGGATTTTTTTTAATGGCACAAAGGGCAATTAGGCACCCAACCTTCCAGTGAAATGAGATTCCTTATGGTCCTCTGTGCTTTTAAGTCTTCCCCTTATTGCTCAATGGAAGCAAAATGTACTGTCAAGACTCCAAAGGAGGAAAAACATCGGCTGGAGCCAAGAGAATGGTTGGTGGGCCTGGCGCGGCATCTCTGAACACACCAGAACAAAGGCAGGTGAAGGTCCTGGCGAAGCGAAGGACACCCTGTTCCATGTGCACAGTCTTTTGTAGCATGTGTCAGATCGATGCAAAAACATTGAAATAGAGAACACTAATTAGCTATCAATGTTAATTAAGTGTTCTGTAAACAGTGGAACGTGAGCATGTTTACCCAGCCACGTCTCCTTCAGGCTGATGCCCACTGTCCCAGAAGCACTGAGGGACCCCAGAGCCCCTCACCACCCAGGCAGGACAGACATATGGACACACAGGTATGTGGATCCATGGGGGCTGATCCAACCTCTGTCACCTGTGGTGCTAAAGCACCTTTTGGTGTGTAGAACAAGCTCCTGACCTCAGCAGCCTGTTGTCTGCGCAGTCTCCCACCCACCCTCTGCACTGTGGGTCTGTTCAAAGGCAGCTCCAGAAGGCATTCTGACCACAGGTCTAAGCAAAACCTCATCTGAGCTTCTTTCACCCAAGCTCCAGCCCCTTTCCATGCCCAGAACTGCTGCCTGGCCCCAGACAGATCCCTGGGATCCTTCCTGGCCCAGAGATCTCTCTGGGATCCTTCCTGGCCCAGACAGATCCCAGGAATCCTGCCTGGCCCCAGAGAGATCCCTGGGATCCTGCCTGCCCTCTGCCCAATGTGTTCCTCAGCACTCTGGGATCCACTGCCTCCCACCACTCACCTGCACAGACCTCGTGCCACACTGGGCTGTCCAACAGCCTTGGCACGCTGCAAGCACACAAACCACCTGGAGGGTTCATCTCCACAGCAGATAGGCCAGGCCTGGAAAGCAGAACAGCTCCAACACAGCTGGGCCAGGGAAAGCACTCCCTGCCTGGAGAAGGCCAGGGCTGCCAGAAACAGCTCCAGGGAAAACAGCACTCTGAATTCACATACAACAGCAGCCAACAGAGAAGAGAGACAAAGCACAACTTCCAAAGTTCACTCCTGCAGCCTAATAGCTCACAACAGTATTGCCTTGGCAAGTAGCCGTGACCTTATTTTTCCCTTGACAGAGCTCTGAGATTGCACTGACACAGACGATCACCTGCTCATTAGGGGCTCCCTGGGCAGGGAAATGCCCCGAGGACTGATGCCAGCACTGTGAGGCTGCTGCTGGTGCTCAGCAGAGTGCCTGGGGAAGGCGTCTGCCCAGACTGTGTCCCTCCTGCAGCCAGGGACACTTAGGGCATCCCTGGGAGCTGCTGAGCCAGCAAGCCCCTCGCTGTCCATCTCGTATTTGGCATCTCTGGGGCCTGTGAAAGCCCCTCACACCCCTATCCCTCTACCCCCCTTCCCTCACTGCCTGGTTGTACACAAATCACTCCTGGGCTCCCACCCCAGCCCTGCAGTGCCCCTGCCCAGCCCTGGCTGAGAGGCAGAGCACGACTGCAGAGTCCTTGCTGGTAACATGACCTCTCCTAAGAGTTCTGAGCATTTATACAATCATAAATACTCATAATTTTCATAAATAAGAATCAGAAGAGCCCAAAAGATTCCTGGTGGGAGCCGACAAGCGAAGACAGGGATGTTTTTCATAACCAGACAAGCCCTCGTGCCTTGCCACGCTGGCAGGCTGAGGTGCTGAGCTGCAGCAGTGCAGCCTCTCCCCGGGCTGACAGAGGCTGTTCCAGCTTGCACAGCCAGTGCAGCACCCCGCAATATCGCTCATCATAACCGAGGGGTTTGGGAGCGCTGCCCACGGCCCTGTCCCGGGGCAGACAGAGGGCCTGGCCCGTGCCCAGCCGGCGCTGCGGCAGCACAAGCTGCGTTCTGCCCTGGGGCTATTTACTCACAGCTACAGATGTTGACATAACAAAGAGCTACAGACAGACGGACAGAAGGGGAGCAGTGTTGCAGCGCAGACACTACGGGCTCTATTCTTCAGGAAGGCGCCTCTGACTTTCCCACCCAGCCCCAGGGTGGCTTTGGAAATCATCTGGGCTGGTGAAGCTCGCTTTCCTCTCGAGGGACACAACTGCATGTGAGAGAACATCAGCTTTGCTGTTTGCTCCTCTGCTGAACCGAGACCTTATCAACCCACAGAAAAAACATTTGTTTCAAATCAAGTGGCTGAAAGCTTGGGGATACACTGGCAGTGTGCAGCTTCTCTTCTCCACCTGCCCTTCCGAGGGGCTCTGCAGGGACAATGCTGGCTTTGCACTAATGTCCTCTTTAGAGAGTCGGAATTAAAGGGATGACTTGTTCCACAATAAAACCCCTCACACTTAAAGCTTTCTGAGGGACACCACCTTGCATTTCAAAGCTTTGCAACTACACACACAAATGCTCAAACAGCAAAAGAACAGAAACACTTTGAAAACACGGCAGAATGGTCAGAGGGGCAGACCCCCCTGCAGAAGGTGGGCAGAGCTGGGCGTGGGAGATGTGCCAGCGAGGCTCTGCAGCGCTGCCAGAGCTCTGCACAGCCTGCTCGGTGCTGCTCCCAGGTGTTTGCTCCTGCTCTGCCCGGGGCCAAGACGGACCGTGATGTCCTCAGAGCCCCGCCTGCCTCACGCCGGCAGCGACACAGGTGTGACCCCGACTCTCAGTCCACTTGGGAGAGCCCCAGCCCCACGCCGAGCCCAGCAGGCTCAGGGAATGGCTGGGCTCCCACGCCCAGCCCGTGCCCACTCAAAAGCCTTGTGCTGTCTCAAGCACCAGGCTGGCCAGAGAAGGGATTCAAGTTTTTAAACAGTTGCTTTTTTAAGCTTCTCATGCAAACCAAAGTTCAGATCCTTCACAACTGGTAGGAAAAGATATTATTGCCTGGAACCATGCCCAGAAAAACTCACAGCCAAGCTTCCCCCTGCCCGTGCTCGCTGCCAGCTCCCAGCGCTCGCCGTGATGCCACCTGGTGCCCACAGGCAGTACAGCCAGGGCTTCTCCCGGGCAAAGGGGCTGGGAGACACTCAGGGGGCAGCCAGCAGCCCCCAGATCAGCAAACACACAATAACTCACAGCGTTTGTTCTGCCAGATTAACGTTCCCCTTGCACTGCACCAACGCTTTGGGCTGGGCTGAGCACAGGTAACAAAGTGCATTCTGCTGCTGTCTCCCCCAGCTGGGATTTGCAGAGTTGGACTGCAGACAATCCCACTGCTGGAGAGCTGTCCTGGCACAGCATGCGGCCCCAGAGCAGCCTCCCGTCCCAGAGACACACACTGCTGGTCCTGAAGGGGCTGTAAAGAGGCTTTCTGAAGAGCAAATAAATGAGCTGACTTCATAGAAAAAGCAGGGAGCCAAGTATGCTCCTTCTCTCAGAGAAATGAGGCTGGGTATGGTGCAGGTCTGCTGTGAAGAGCTGCCAGCAGTGCTCTGTGGGTGGTGCTGCTCAAGCCATGGCCAGGGCAGGGGATGGATGGGCAGTGGCTGCTCTGACTGGCCCCTACACTGCCCCAGGATCCCCCCGGGATCCCCCACCTCACACATCCCTCCCTTGGGCACACACTGTTCCTGCAGTACCAGGAGAACCCAGAATTACTCAGAATTTAGCCCTTTTTGCTCTCCCCAAAGCAATACAACAGGAAACAAACTCAGCATCCTTTTGGAGGAAGCACCATGCAGGATTTTGATTGCCAGCATCCCTGGGGATAAATCCAGACCTGCAAGTGATTTATACTGGATAAAACCAGTTTGTCTCCATCACCCTCTGGCTTGGACAGCACATCAGCAGGTCCTGCTGTACCCAGGAAACACAGGCCTTCCTCCACCATGGTCTGGAAACACTCCTCACCACAAGCCAGGGGCAGTGGAGGAGAGGGGTTGCTGGGCCAGAACCTGGAGTGCTCTTTCCATGTCCTGTACCCTGAGCACCAGCGATGCGGGATGTACAGAAACCAGCTGTGGGGAAGCAGAACCCCCGGGAGGAAAGGGGAAACACAAGGCAACATGTTTTCCAAACAATCCACGGGGAGCCTTTGAATCTAAAGCAAACACACAGGCTTCCTGAAGATACTCACCAGCATGAAACAACGTAGTGGGTGGAGATGTTCACCCCGACAGCTTTTTTTTTAGTCTTGGAAAAACAAATTTCTATTCGTAAAAAGGAAAGGGTGCTTGAAATCCTACCTGAGCTGCCGTGCGAGGCCAAGTGTCCGTCCCGCGGGTCTCAGGGCTGAGTCACTGATGGCGATGAGCGCCGGCAGGTGGGAGCGGTTCATTCCCTGGCTCGCAGTGCCACCTCGTGGCTCCTTCCCGGCCTCCAGGACACGTCCCGGCATCCCGAGCTGCAGCCAGAGCACAGGGGAACTTGTTTGGAAACACTCTGAAGAAACACTGCCCGTGGTTACCGAGCCCACCCCTGGCAGCTTTATTTCCACCGCAGCATTTCCCCTGGTTCCAGCTCATATTGTCTAACATATGACAGGAAAAGAAATAGGGAACTAAAGACTTTTGCACACTGCATATAAAACAGTTATAAATATTTAATTCTGAACATTTCACATTCCTCTGTCACCCTGCTAATTCCTGGGGAAGTTAACAGGTATGTTAGCTGCATAATTATTTGTTTGCAGAGGAGGCTGGCACTGGTTTACAGAGTACAGACCACCACGTAATTCCTCTGTAGCTACATGGTAATTATTGTGCTATTATAGAGTAATTAAACATGCAAATAAACATTAAAACAAGGGGTCTTTATGGGAGCTGCCAACAACTGTAGGACAGAAAACCAAACAGTAAATCAAATTATAGTGTAGTACAGGGGTACCAGCCACAGCAGGTGGTTAAGAGTGTCATCTTTTACACCACAAACCATTTTTGTAGCTTTTCTGGCTGCACAAGTGTCTGGCCTAATGACCCAGGAGAGATCTAATTTTGCAGGTTCTCTGTGTGGGTTAATCATTTTGCCATCCCATTATGCCTCTCCTTTTCCTAAGGACAGGAGCAAATACATCCTTTTTACCCAGAGTGCCACAAACCCTCCAGAGGAGTGTTCTCCAGAACTCTGAGACACAAGCACCAGAGTCTGGCTCTGCCTGGTTGGTTTTGTTAAGAGACAGAGCTGAATATTAACATAGCCCTGTCCGGCTGTGATCTCACTGTCCTAGACAAAGCCCAAACACAAAGTTCTTTGCTGCATGTCAGAGTCAAACTATTCCAAAAAACCCTCAAGGCTGTGCTGGAGCAAGACCTGAGGGCAGCAGTGCTGTGTGTAAGGACAGGACCTGACAATCTCAAACCCCAGATTTATTTTTGCCCCAGAGATTCTCTCTCTGCATTTTCCACTTCTGTGGTGCTGCAGTGATGGATGAAGCTGGAACACACCCAGCACCCCTCTGAAGATCTTCTGGCCCCTGATTCTGCACTGCATTTAAGCACAGTCCCTCTTACTGAGCAGAGAACTATGTTTGAGCATGGTCTACTCCTAAAATTGGGCATGAGTGTATAAAAGAGCAAACTCCAGTGAGCTGGGGAACACTTGGTGAAGACAAATAAATACCATAAATCATTTATAACTAGGACCAAAATACTGCAGTTCCCATTTCCTTCTGTCCCCTCAGCAGGCTGTTTGCAGGACTCAATCCCAGTGGCTGCAGTCGGAGGGAAGCTCTGCCTCCAGCCTGGGGGAACCTGATCAGAGCCCAACAAAAAGGCAGGAACTGATGAAAGCCCTTTGCCTTGCCCTGCCTGTGAGCCAGCAATGTGCTGATCCTTACAACAGTTCCCTGTTCTGATTCCATATTGCCACTGCCAGGGCTCAGGGACCCAGTTAAACCTTGCACAGGTAGATATTTACATGTATTCATTCCTAGTGACCAGCTGAGACAAACACATTGATTTTGGCCACAAACAGATCACCTCTGAGATGCATCCCAAGACTCTTCCTACCTGTGGTTCCCTTACTCTGTTTCCAAACACAGAAATCCTGCATAGTTTAAAAGTATGAGTTTATTACCTTTAATGCACATATCTGTTAGGGCAGCAACAACAACCACAGCCACTGCTCGCCTTTCCTTGCTCTGCCCCTCCCTCAGCAACCAGACCGAGTGCTGCCAGCACTATTCTTGGCTTGCCAACCTAACTATTTCTGTTTCTTGCATTTCATTTCCCAGCAGAGTTTAGTTTTTATGTTTTGGTGCTGTGTCACTGTCACAAAACCCCTTCTTGCTGCAAATTTCCTGCTCCACAGATCCCAGCTGGGAGCGGCTGGGGCTGCACCTCCACCCCTGGGATGACACACAGTTTGCTGAGGATTCCTGACTTGTAAGAATATGTGCAAAAAAGACCCTCTTTCCAGATTTTGCCTCTTGGAATCTCAAAAGAGACTTCCCAGGAGGAAGGAGTTTTCCTACAAATGCACAGAGCTGCAGTCAGAGCTCCCTGCAGAGGGAGCAGGCTCTCCATCCCACCACAGCCAGGGATGGGAGTGGCAATCCTGCCTTTCTGATAAGCACATGCCATCTATCACCAAACTCAATGGCAGCCCCTTGCCAGCTCTGTCAGGGCAGCTGCTCTTTGCATGGGAATTATACACAAATCCTGACCCAGGGCTCCAGGTTCCCTCACTCAGCACTGCTGGCATAGAACGTGCCTGCAGATATAGCACATCATGCACAAAATGAGCAACTAACTTCCCCACACTGCTGAACTTTTCTGGAATATTGGTCAAGTCGTGCTGGAAACAAGAGCACTGGGCCAAGGGACCTGGGGGGTCAGAATGTCTCATTGCCCCTCCAAGGGTGTCCTGTGGCAGCACATGCTGGTTCCCTTGGATACCCACAAGAAAGGAGGAAGCTCCCTGAAGACAGGTGGTTATTTTACCTCTCACACCCCTGGGCACCAGAAACTGGTCAGAATTGCAGGGACCTCCTTCCCACCACGCTGAGGATACAGGAGAGGTTCACCTGTATCCTGCTCTCCAGAGCTCACAGTGCTTTGCTTCCAGGAGAAGGAAAAGCCAGGGCAGTGGCACCACCGCTGATGCCAAGCAGGTGTCAAAAGGATTTACACCTTTTTGGCTGCCAAAGAGAAGGGAACGCCTCTGTCAGGTGAGCCCAGCACAAGTCACACACACCAGCACTCACAGAGGGAGCAGCTGGCACGGGGGGCACACGGGCACGTGCCAGGACACACTTCTAAAACAACAAAGCAACTCCTCCAGAGGCTCCTGAGTAGCTCTTGAGGGCCCTCTCTCAGCAGCCCAGACTTATCTGCTCTGAGGTGCTTTAGGACTCTTCAGAGCACCATGACCTGTGCAGATGTGTGACTGATTACTGGGGTTATTGCAGCACTCAGCAGGTCGAGGTCCCCCCCAGTCCCAGCCCTGCCCATCAGGACACATCAGGAGGGACACAGGGCTCACACCAAGCCCGAGCTTCAAGCAGGAGTGCCCACGAGAGGAGGAGGAGGCACTACCACTCCCCAGACCTGAGTTTGGCTGGCTCTGCCTCCTCTTGGGATAGCAGGGAGTGCTGGCAAAGCCAGTGAAGGGCAGGGCAGAAACACAGCCTTTCCCCCTCAAATACAGCTTTCCCTGCACGAGGTGCAGCTAGGCAGCACATGCTAATAATTTGTCAAACACTGAGCTGGAACTGTGGATAAGAATCATGCTTTTTGTACAGAAAATTGAAAATGAAATAGTGCCTAAAACTGCAGCTATTACACAGCACATTATCTTGAAGGGCTTTGGTGTAATTTAGATAAAACATCCTATCTCTGATTTCAGAAATGTCAACATCATTCTAAATGTACATGTGCTTTTCCATTGGTGTTCTGGGAAGACTTAGAACTCCACGAGTCTCTCCCTCTCATTCTCTCAATTTTCTTTTTAAATTGGCAAATGAGTATTCCATCTTTCAAAATTTCAGGTACATTTTTATATGTGGGAAAAGTGCATGTTCAGAGATGGCCCTGGATGGCTCCATTATGGATCTCATCAGCTGTGACATGCTCCCAGAAATAAAATCTATGCATTTGGATGAAACAGAAAAAATTAATACCAGAACAAGGATGAAACACTTCACTTCCCTCCTTCGCCCCTGATGTTCATGTTGCAATTCATACCTAGTGCTCTGTGCTTCTTCTTCAAACCTCCTTCAAAGAGGAGAACACACAAACTGCGATTCAGAAAACCCCAACTAAGCACACCAGACCCCTTTTGTGGTGGTCAGACACTGGCCCAGCCTGGCTGGAGAGGCTGAGCAGTCTCCATCCTTGGACATGTTCCAAAGCCAGCCAGCACAGTCCTGAGGTCCCTGCTCCAGGCATCCCACCCTGAGCAGAGGTTGGAGCAGATGATCTCCAGAGGCACTTGCCAACATCACCCACTGTCTGGGCTCCTGTTTCACTGCTAGTTCTTAGGAAAATGGGTACAATTAACACGAACTTTATCCATGTTTTGCCATCTCCAGCCTCTGATCAGGTTCCAGGAGTGTCTTAGACCTCCTGCTAATTGTCCTGCAATGGTTTCCCACTGTTCTCCAGGAGCAGGGAACACAGGCTGTTGGCACAGAATCCCAGGGGGATGTGCCTCCTGCAAGTGCTGGAGAGCTGGGACTGAGGGGGGACCAGGCAAGGGGCCTTTGCTGCTGTGGCTGCTGATTTCCAGCATGGCTGGGTTTGGCTCTGTTTGCTGGGACCTGAACCAGCAGCTGGACAAAAGGAACAGGATTTTCCCCCCAGCACATTTACATTCCCATTTAATTCTCTGCAGGCTCCTCCTTCCCTGCCCCGGAAGCTGGAGACATCCACGCTGTGGATCGGGGCAGCCCCTCATCCTCATTTAATGCTCTGACAGTGTATAAAGGTGCAGGTTTGTCTGTTTGTTTGCTCTCACGAGCAAAGAGGCAGCGACACATCCCTGAGTAACTGTGACTGCCACTCTCAACATTTACTGGGTGAGTGTCAGAGGATTCTTACATTTTCAAGCCAGCAAACCAAGGACAATTGAGAACTGTTGGTGGAGATCAGGCGTCGTGACACATGAGTAAATAAAGAGCTTTCTAATTAGATTAAGACTGATCAAAAATACTTAACGAATTACCATTCTTCTTTTTGACAAAGTCAAATACTTTGTGAGACAAATGCCATCCTAATCCAAACTTTCAGCTTTGCCTTCAGCAATTCCCCACAGGAAGCCTTGGCATTCCCACTTCCCAAGCTGTGGGCAGCAGCCACCCCTGCCCACCCCTCCTGCACTCACACACGGAACCAGCCCAGGGAATGTTCACAGCGATGCAAGTCTGCAGCTGCAACTTACAAGTTCATTAACAGTGTCCCTGCAAAGATCAGGGGGTTTAATTGGAGCCCTAATTAGCAATGAGTTCTCATTATTTTTCACTGAAATCCCCAAGCAGCTTTGGCACATCCTCTTTGTTCTCCTGCAGCGGGGAAGTGGAGCAGTGTAGGGGAGATAAAGACGCAGCTGATGAGATACTGGGGGTGTTTTCTCCTCAAGCAATTCCTCCGGTTTGATACATTTCACAGCAATTTCCGTTACTGTTCATGATTTGAAGAAATAACTATTTCCAAGAAGAAATAACTATTCCATGAAGAAATAACCATTTCCATGAAGAAACACCAACTCCAAGCTCCCTTGGAGCACTGTCCTGCCTCGTTACAAGCAGGATTTGAGTGTGGCAGCCTGGAGTGCAGAACAGAACCTCGGCATCCTCTTGGGACTGGTGCGCTGGTTTCCCTGCAGTGAAATCTGGCAATTCCTCTACAGCACGAGGCTGTCACCTCTGCCAGTGAGAGACACCCGACCACCAGACCCTGGGGACACAGACTTGGCACTGGGAGAGACGAGTCTGGCTGTTGGACTGTGCTGGTTTCTGCTCCAAACCCAGAAATCTTCGAGGCTCTTGGCAAATTCCAAGATTTTTTTTTTCCAGAGGAATGGATAATCATCACATTGTTTCCACAGTCCTTTTACAAATTATTTTGATAATAAAGGACCTCCTGTGACATTAAGTACATTTTAATTACAACATTGTCTGTAATGCATATATCTAATTGCAAATAATTATTTTATCATATTTTGTCTGTAGGCCTGTTAGATGCATCAGATATTATCTTCTGACTCAGTGCTACAGGTTAATTAAAATTTCTCTTTTAATATAGTTTCAAAGCTAACCACATAATTTCATCTGAACACCAGCTGTGTTGGTAAAAATTATTTATTATTAATTTTTTCCAGGCTTGTCCATGTAGGAAAACCAAGCCATTTCTGCAGGCTGTAATTACTGCACTGCTTTCTGCAGTCCTTCATTTGCAAGGGAAGAAAGAAAGGAAGAATGTGTGTACCATCAGCGGCCAGAGGTTGCTTTGTGTGTTCCTGGTTCATTTTGAAGGGGTTTTTGTTCTCTTTCTCATGTACAAAAGCATTTGAGATCTTCTCCTCGGGAGGAGAATGGGAGCCATCACACAGCCTGGTTGGTCAGGAGGAACTGCACTGGCGTTCAGACAATCCCAGTGGTCAAACTCGATGTTAACAAGGCCCAGCTTAAGGGCAACCCCGGCCAGCTCCTTCCTTCCTCATTTATTGTTCCTTTGAGTGATAAAGAGCAAGCCCAGGGTGAGAGAAAAATTAAAATATAAATGTAATATTGAGCGAAAAAAAGAGTTTAGGTTAAAAACATGGCAACATAAACCCAAGAAAGCTGAGCAGAGGACAAGAGGAAAACATGGGCTCTTTTTTCAGGTGGGAGAACTCTTCATCTGTAACTTGCAGCAAAAAATGACCCGCACTGCACCCTCTGTGCATCATTTCCCAGGACCACAGGTGCTCCTGTAAGCCTGACTGTCCCCATCTCGCTGCTGTTGCAGCCCCTGCCCGCTCTGCCTGCCACGCTCAGAGCCAGCCGAGGGCAGGCCCGGCAGGGACAGGGTTAAGGCGTGTCCCCAAGGAGGGACAGGGGCTCTGCAGCTCCACCACGCCGGGCCAGAGGTGAGCGCTGCCAGGAGGAAATTGCTGCAGCTCCACGAGTGACCTTTCCTCTTGGAGAGGGGCGAAGTAAACAGCACTTATCTCGGATTTAGTGCAGTTGAGACAAGCAGCACTTTATCTCTGTGCCGTGGCACGGGGAGCAGGGAGGCAGAGGGATGGTTTTCCTGCTTTTAGGGTGTGAGCAATCTCTGCTTTCTTAGCCTGCTCTCAAGTTGAGCTGTAACTCCTCCTCGTGGAAAGATCTTGGCCAGGGCAGCAGGTTCTGGGCTTGCACAACGTGCCATAAACCTCCTCATGCAGTTCAGCCTTTCGCAAGCGTAGTCTGAGCTCCCCTTGGTGGGTTGATATTTTTACTCCATGAAATTTCCACATCCTCCATACCATTTCCTTTTAGAAGGTACCATGGGACATGCAATCCCCTGATCTTTCTATTTTGGATTTTTTTTCCATCCACAGACATAAATCCTTCTCTTTCCCTCTGTACACAGTTTGAGATTCTGGCAGAAGGAAATCTGTCAGGACTTTTTGGCAGTGCACTTCTATCATTTTTACTATATGAATGATACCTGAATGCCTCATATGCTGCAATGGTTAGAAGTTTTCCATCTGGTTTTTACTAAATAGCCCAGTACCCAGAAGATCCATTCCCTTTTACTGGCAGAGTGAGAACTTGTGAAAGCCCAGATCCCCAGCACTGCTGTGCTCAGGGACACTCCTGTTCCCCAGCACTGCTGTGCTCAGGGACACTCCTGCTCCCAGCCTTGGACATGGGTTATTTCAGTGCTGTTACCCACAATTTGCTGTGCTGTGTCCCATCTGCTTTTCCTAAAGTCAATATTCAACTCCTACAAGCATTAAGTAAGTAACTCCTGCTCAATAATTAACAGTTCTCTGTTAAGCTGTGAGGCTGGGGCTGCTCATCCAGGAGGCCAGCACGAGTCTTTGGGACACACACAGACACTGTGCCCCTTGGACTGCTCTCCTCCACCCCTGGATAAGCTGGATAATTGGTCACAGCCCCTCTGGCTTCCTCTGCACTGCCAGCCCCTCCAAAGGCTCCATGGACAACAGTGAGAAACCCTTCAGGTGCTGATGAGAGTCCCCAGGGCAGACCCTCAGGGAGTGTTAAATGAGTGTTTTGCTTCCATAAACTCAGCAAAACTCCAAAGCTTTGCAGAGGCTGATCCATGGAAAGCCATTTTCAGGACCCAGACCTAGAAAAAGTCAGGCATATATAGTAGAAATTCAGCACTAACTGTATGGTTTGGAGTCTGAGGCAGAGCTTTGCAGGAGCAGGGATCCATGCCTGCATGCCCTATATTGGGAAAATAAAACTATGAAACTCAGAGCCAGAGGGAAAAGTCTTTTCTGCACGTCCTGTCAGGACGGAGAGGGCAGAGCCTCATTTCCTTGGGCTGGCACAGCACCAGAGCTCTGCCAGGCACCAGCACCTGAGCCAGGAAGCATCAAGTGAGCTCATTCCAATGCAGCAGTAAGAAGCTCAGGTGCCTTAGTGGATGTGTTGGACCAAGGATATGCAAGAGGACACAAGAAACAACTTTCCAAATACAATTTGAAGCATTTGGGTTGAAGGGCAAAGAGTCAGTACCGACATCCTGTGCTAAGGAAATCATTATCTCACCTGTAGGTTATTTAGGAGGCAAGTCTCCTGTATTTACTTTTCCCCTGCCCTTCTTCCTGGCTTAGTATAAAGTGTTATATTGACACAAGTAAGGGGAGAAGTTCCGTAATTTAATCTGTGCCATTAAAGTTTCAGACTCCACGGGAAAAGCAGCCGGGCCTGTTCCTCAGGCCCAGTGAAATTCGTGTGGCCAGTGTCACCTTTCCAAACTGCACAGCAAGAGGCACTTCCTTACCCCTGCCCACCTCTCAGGGCAGGTGAGAACACAGGACAGGGATTCCTCCCTCCTGTGAGCTGAATGCACTATGAGCATTATGAGCAGGGAATGCTCCTGCTCCTCCTGGCCCTCACAAGGAAACAGTGACAGCACCGAGGCACATCCTGGTTTATCCCTGTGCCTGTGGCTCTGACCCACGCTTTGTCACACACTGTGGTGACTCCCTACTCTCTGAGCAGCAACACGGGATTTGTGGCATCCTTCTGATGGGAAATTCGGAAAGTAACCACGTCCTCAGGGTGATGACAAGCACACCTGAGAGCCACAGCTCCTGCTCGCCTGCCCCACACGTCCCTCGGAGGCTCCCGGGAGGCACAGGTGGCTCCGAGCACCGTGGCACAGCCCGGCTGCAGGGGGGCAGTGCCTGCTGTGGGGCCCTCGCTGCCCTATGGGGGCAATGCAATGCCTGCTGTGGGGC
>JAWWEV010000115.1:5282011-5302024 GCA_035583235.1 Hafferia zeledoni
CAGTAACTGCCCCGCTGTCCCTGTGCCCCAGGTAAAGGAGCTCTCAGGGACAGTAACTGCCCCGCTGTCCCTGTGCCCCAGGTAAAGGAGCTCTCAGGGACAGTAACTGCCCCGCTGTCCCTGTGCCTCAGCCGGGCTCGGAGCCCATTAGCGATGGAAACAGGCGGAGCCAGGCGGTGGAACCCCAGCCGTGACAGGCACTGCGGGAGGGAGTGTCAGCCCAGGGAGCTGCTCAGGGTGTCTCTGCTCTTCATTAGCACTCGGGGGGCTCCGTAGGGCTGGGGATCTGCAGCACACGGCAAAGGGAAAGCACACGGGTCATGGCCCTGTCATGGTATTTATTCAGGACCATTCCAAGTGTCTTTCTCTATTACCAGAGAGTAGAGTAGTGGGCAGGAGTCCTTGCCATGATAGGCATTTCTTTCTGTTGTATTCTGTTGATACGTATTACCATTTCATTTGTGTCTTGTGTGTTTGTCTCTGTGTATCCTCTGATGACCCAGTTTATTATGGAGAATTTGACCATTTAGTTTTGTTTCCTGCAGAAAATATTGCAGCTACTGCCTGAGAGGATTTTTTATCGATGGCATTTTCGCAGTATAGGTAAGGAGAAATGGTTTAAAAGCATTGTAGTGCAAACAAAAGCAATGTTTTCTGTAGTCACTTCCCTAGTTCTACCAGCCCTGAATTCCTCAGTACTGCCCACACAACCAGTACTCATGTAGGAGACTTTTAGCTCAGCATTCCCAAAGCACATGCGAAAATGTTTTTGCCTGCTAACACAGCTCTGTGTCCCTTGCTTGGGGTGGCTTGGATTGCCTTCTTCACTTCCATTTCACATGAATGCTCTTTCAAGTTTTATCTTCCTGGATTTGCCTGGGCTGTCTTCCCTCTCTTCTCTCCCTGTGATGGAAGCTCTCAGGATGAGGGGAATTGAAGCCAACACCCCTTTTGTGCTTACCCCTTGGGCTCACAGACCAACTCCAGACACTGAGAGTCAGGAGCGCTGTGGCTCTGTGTGTGATTGCAGCTTTGCAGTAGGATGTGTGTGCAAGTGATCACACATGAAATGCCTGGTCAGATCTGCCCCGCCAGGGACAGATCCTGCGTGGAACTCAACCCTCTCCACCCCTTGGAATTCATCCTGTAAAACTTGGGATGTGAATGGGCAGCAGAAAATTCTGCTTCCAACAGCTGCCAAAGTGGTCCCAACATTTTGTTTTGTTGCTTATTAAAGTAAATTTTATGAAGGGTTCTGTTCCTTCCAAATAGGACTATTTGTTGTGGTGGGGTTTGGTTTCCAGCACTGTCTCACCAGCTGCCTTGTTTGTCAGCAGAACAAGGAACTGCTGTTGCAGAAGAACAATGAGTGGAAGTTAAAGGTCAAGGAAAGGGCTGTTGTCACATTTCCACTCAGCACTGACAAAAATAAGAGGAGACATCTGCCTGACCACTTCACACTGGTTCAGCTGAGCTAGGCCAGAACAAATTGGTTTCAGTCAGTTGTTTTGTAGCTGATACATTCTTTACACTTCTCTTGAGTGGTCATATTGGGATAGTTTTTTGGCAGACCAGTTATTTGCAGCTGTACCTGGGGATTTCTTTTTTGGTTAATGTCACGTGCATTAATATGTGTTTTCTATGCATGTTAATAATTTCCATTTAATACTGTGAAATGGTGAGATCTGAATGGAAGGAACCTGTTAAAATGCTGCACATATTTCACAGTCTTACTATTAATCAAGATAATTTGAGACATTGTCATCTGCCTAAACCCAAAGTATCTCACTGGAAAATATTACTCTACTGATGATAATGGAGATTGTATCTAGATTCTCTTTGGGTTTTTCCCCCCCCTAGTTGTCTTAAAACCCAGTGCAGTGGCCACAGAGTAAATGTCATTAAAGTAGCCTTTTCTAGAGTATTTTTTTAAAAAACATTGTGGTGGGAGGGTCAGGCTCATCCTTGTGTCTGATATTTAACTTTCCTAATCCAGGGTCGATCCTGAAGAAACTTTTGCACACTGGAAATTCTCTAAAGGTATTTCTTTGTTGTCATATTTCTTTTCACTTTAATTCTTATGAAGCCTATCACTTTGCAACTTTCCAATATCTGGCTTTCAGATTGTTAGGCTTTGTAATTTTACTTACCTTCTAATCATAAATCTTATTATTTTGATCCCAGATTATTTTAACATTTGTCTTCAATTATTTTGCTGCTCTAATGATCTTTATAACATTACCCAGGGAAGGTATTAATAGATACTGCTTAATGCTTAATTTTTTCATCTCTCTTTAGCATTAAGTATTCCATATTAAAGCTAGGATTAAATCAATAATGTGAACGCCCTTGGTATGATGAAAAGACTTCCTAGCACCAGCTGGGGTGAAAGCTCTTGTCCTGCGTGTTCTGAACCACTTAACCACATTGCTGCACTAACGAACTTGTTTCCCTGTCCTTTTCCCCCAAATCCCTCCCCTGTAGATAAGATGTGAAGGAATCCGCCTGTTCCTGCTCTGGCTCCAGGGGCTGCAGACCAACTGTGGGGAGGAGCAGATCCTGCTGTTCGCCTGCCTCGTGCCCGGCTTCCCCCCGCTGGCATCCTCGCGCGGGCCCTGCACCCTGGAGAGCCTGCTCAGCGCCCCTGCCTCACCTGACGGTCAGTGAGGGGCCTCTGCCGTGTGGGTGCACTGTCTGGAATTCCAGCGTGTACGGGAATTCCGAGCTGCTGTGCTCGAGGCAGCTGTGGAGCCACTGGTGTCACTCACAGCAGCCGGGTTTGTTGTTTGCCTGCTGGGTTGGGGTTTGTTTGAGATGCAGCAGCAGGGACATGTTACTGCTAAACAAGCAGGTGTGCAGGTTTCCAACTCTTTGGTTCATCTGCAGTGCCTGCTGGTGTCACCCTCCCAAACCACAGGGACACAGGTGCCGGTGCCACCCTCGGTGGGATGTGGCAGGACTTGGGGAAGTACCAGACACTTGGCCTTTGTGCAGCTACTGCACTTGGCCTTTGTACAGCTGAGTAGTGCATTAAAGGATATTTTAAATTTCTCTTTTCATAAAATAGTCTTTTATTTCAGTGTTTTCATGTTTACCTTTAAAACATTTTGTTTTAGCTAAGATTTGTCCAGAAGAAATAACCCCACTTTTGCCAGCTGTGTCTGGAGAGAAAATTGCTGAAGACCAAACCTGCTATTTTCTTCAGCTGCTGTTAAAATATATGGTGATTCAGGTGAGGAGGATGTGTGTCCATAACTAGTCATATTTGGAGGATGTGCTTGTGGTAGAAAATCAGTTCCACCCCCTGTCTGTGCGGAGCTGGCCTTGCCCTCCCCTGGAAAAATCCGACTCCTGCGCTCTGTTAGTCCTGATTTTGAAAGGAAAATCATCCCAAAGGTATTTCCTTGTGCCATTTTTGGAGAAAATAAGAAGTTTTTCATACTTTTGGTAAGAATTTAATGATTGTTATCCAAAATTGCAGGGTAACTGACTGTTTTATGTGCTTGTGTTGCATTTAGAACATTGATACGGGGTCAAGATGAGATTTATTTTTTTTCTCTTTGGGCACATACTTAGATGACAAGAAATGTAAAGGACCACTGCAGAAAGAGATAAAAAGGAGAGATGGCTTCTGAGATTTTTTTTTAACGGATGCAAATAACATGTACATAAAATTTAATTAGAAATAGATCAGATTAATCTGTACAGGAAAGAAATTAAGATAATGTGGATATTTAAAAAGTACAAATAAAGCAACATTTAAAATAAAGTGGGAAGTGTATTGACAATGCACATTAAAGAGCTCTGTTTTTAAAAAATAAATTATAATTAAATACTTTGAGACACACTTTTTAATAGCAAAAGGCAAGACCAAAATGGTATTTGAAAGGGGTTTTGTCATCTTGAATAAATGCTTTATTTTGCAAAGTGGCTGTATGAAATTATCAGCTTCCTCCATGGCACCCTTTGTTTTACATATCAGGATCTCACAACTTCAGTTAAAATAAAGTTCTACTCTTTATACTCTTGGTACGTTTGGAGTCTAAACAAACCTGACTGAACTGTAAATCCAGTTGCACAGGGGTCCATCAGTGTCTGCTCATTTGTGTTGCTCATTAGCAGGGAGCACTAACCTTGCTGCAGACAAGAGGGGAGATCAGCATAATGTGATGCAAGTGCAGAATGGTCACTTGTGTGTTTTACAAAAGCAGGACACTGCAGGTTTCACACAGAATCCCAGAGTGGGTGAGGCTGAAGGGACCACAGTGGTTCATCTGGTCCCACCTCCCTGCTCCAAAGAGTCACCCCAGAGCACATGGCACAGGATTGTGCCCAGACAGTTCTGGAATACCCTCAGCGAGGGAGACTCCTCGCCCTCTCTGGGTTCTGTTCAGTGCTCGGTACTGCACAGCAAAGAAGTTCTTCTTCATGTTCAGGTGGAACTTCTTGGGCATCAGTTACTCCCTGTTCCTCTTGTCCCATTGCTGGGCACCCCCGAGCAGAGCCTGGTCCAGCCTCTGACACACAAACTGTGTCAGGTCCTTTCAGACTGAAGGTGTTTTAAAATGGTGAGAGTAACTGTAAATATTTGTCACACTCTTCCAAGGAATTGTAGTTCAAAAGTGTTTGTGAAGAGCAACTTCAGAGTCTGTGTGTGGCTCTCTGGTGGTGTCCTGTGCAGGAATGGGGGAGTGCCTTTAAAACCAAACTGAGCTGTCAGTCTCTTCCCCATCAGGAAAAACACTGTGCAAAGCAGAATTGCATGTGTGTGTTTAGACCTATCAAATGTGGGCATTGAGTGTGTTTCTGATGGAAGTATCTATGATAGAAGTATAGCCCAGATAACTTTGTCAAAATTTACATGTAAGAAACAAATTTGTTAATGTGACAGTTCCTGTGTTCCCAGCACAAACACACTGGCTTCTAGTAAACCTACTGTCCTGGGCATTAGCTCTTGGGTTATTCTTAATTTATATTCTTGCTGCAGTTTGTAAAGGGTTTTTGAAGACTGTGCAATTTTTTTTATCTCTTGTTTAAGTGTAATTGCTTATTTTTTGTGTTTGATGTGGGACAATTGTCAGTGTAACTCATTAACTTAAAGCTTTTTGTTTAACTCCATGACACAGGCTGCGAGCTTGGAGTGGAAGAACAAGGAGAACCAAGACACTGGGTTTAAGTTTCTCTTCACCTTGTTTAGAAAATACTATCTTCCTCATTTGTTTCCATCTTTTACAAAGCTAACCAACCTCTACAAACCTGTGCTTGGTAAGTCATGGATTTTGTCTTCAGAGTAAAGAAGCAGGTGACTGTTCTTGGCAGCATCTCTGTTACCTGCTGGCTTGCCAGCACAGTTCTCTTGGGTGAGGATTTCCTCCCTGCTTTCATGTTTTCTTTGAGCACAACTTGTGACTTGCTGTGGCAGTGAAGGAATTGCTGCTGCTCCTGATTGTGTAAGGGTTGGCCTTGTTCCCCTTTCCTAAGGACATGTCCATTGGCATGACATTGATATGGTGAGCACAGCTCTGATATTAATGTAATGGGGACAGAACATGCTCTCTGAGGGGTTTGTAAAGAACCAGTGAGCTGCCCAGGTATGGGGGAGTGGCTGACTGAGTTACCCTGATTTTACTGCTGGTTTCCTTGAAGGGAAAATGACTGTCAAGGGCCAACTGAAAGAAAATGGAGACATACTTCTGCAGTTGTAGGATTAAAAACATACTATTTCAAAACACTCTTGTTTTTCCTAATTTTCTACTAAATAATGTAGTGCAGGCAATAGGAACAATGGTGTTAATCCTCACCTGTTGTACTGCAGCCTTTTCTTCACCATCTTTCTCCTCCCTTTGACTTTTAACTTCTGTTTTTATGGTTTAATATTTAGTGTCCAAAATCACCTCAGTGCCAGTTTGGTTCTGTTGTTCACACCCAGAGCCTGGACCTTCCATGTTTTTCAGCTGTGTACAAGTGATTTTTCCTTACACTAAGCATCTGAATGAATTGTGACCCAACCTGTCTCCCTTCAGCAATCTTCCACTTCTACCCTTGTGTTTCCCATCTGTTAATTCAGTGCGTGTTCTTCTCTTTCCAATGCACTAAGAATCCTTTCCTTCTTCATCCTTGCACTTTTGAGTGTTCAGGGCCATCTTCTCTCTCTCTCTGCACTTTAGTGATGGTGCTCTGTGAAACTGTAAAATGAACTTACATTGTAACAGGACGAGTCTCGTGTCAGACTCTGCCCTTTGTTTTGCAACACTTCTTTCAAGTTCCAGGGAAGATCTGTGCTTTAGAAGTGATAAAATTGTGATAGAATAGAAGCATTAATACAATAAAAACAATCAGTTATTACATTGGTTATTTCATGAGGAGAAAATGTTGGGGGCATGTTCAATACACTGAACCAGAGTTTGGAAGAAATTACACTTTTTTAAGATTATATTTTCTTTTTGTTTCCTTTTTCTCTCACCAGATATTCCTGATATCAGGCCAAGGCCAGTGTATGTCACTGCAACAAGAAACAATGAAAGTGTCTATAGCACCAAAATCCCATATATGGCAGCTCGAGTTGTTTTTATTAAGTGGCTTGTTACCTTCTTCCTTGAAAAGAAATATTTAACTGCTGTTCAGAACACAAAAAATGGAGGGGAAGTGCTCCCTAAAATTATCCAGGTGAGCTTTGAAGTTTGTCTTTTCTTATATACAGGCTAACCTTGCAGGATGATCTCACTGCACAGACAGCTGAGGCATAAAGAAATGCTGCCCCATAGTAAATAAATTATGTAGATGCTTATTTGATTTTATTTGATGGAGGAGGAAATCTCCAAGGAAAACCCTTCAGTAATTCACTAGGAGTTTATTTTCCTCATGGCTTGTGTTACCAGCTTCCACAGTATTATATTTAGACTTCTGGAATTTTCTGTGTAAACTGTCATCCTCAGTTGTGTCAGGGTCTATCTTGTGACATGGACCAGTGACTTCAGAAGCTGTTTTGTTTTCCTCTCAGTTATAGCAGCTGTTTACAATGAGATATTAAACAAATATTTCACTTTCAAACTGCTGGTTGAGACTTCCCTAGGATTAGGGACTGTCCACTGAATTGTAGAGAAATAGATGCTTTTTCTTTTAAGAGACTCTCCAGCTTCATGTCTGTGCCTTCCCAGCACTGCACCCCTGGCTCTTTTTTGTCTCATGGAGCGGACATGGCTGTTCTGGCTCATAGGAGGTGTACAGCGAGACCAAATTCTTTCTTGGGTCGGGCAGTATCCTGACAATGGCTCTGCCTGGCTGCTGGATCCCAGCACGTTGTGCCAAACAGCGCACTCCTATCCCGAGCCCTGCTTAGGAACGGCAGAGTCTGGTGGTGCTGTGCCAGCTGCTCCCTCAGGAGTGTGTTTGGTCCCCGCAGACGGTGGGCGGGAGCCAGGACAGAGCCGGGGAGGCGGAGGGCAGCGCGGCGCTGGCGGGGGAGCCGGACGGGAGCCGCTCCAACAGCAGCACGCTGTCCGACAGGAGGCTCAGCAGCGCCAGCCTCTGCAGCATCGAGGAGCAGCACCGCGGCGTCTACGACATGGTGCAGGGCATCCTCCTCTCCACGCGGGGCTACGTCAACTTCGTCAACGAGGTGTTCCGACAGGTGAGCGCCCCGCGCCCCTCGCTCCTGCGGTTTGATTTGTAGAGGAAGAGTCATGGCTGTGAGGAGAACACTGCCAGGCTGGTGCCCAGGAACTGGGCAGACTTGGTGCTGATCACACCCTTTTACGTGGTTGTGCTGTGGGATGCAAAAGCTCCCCTGGCCTGAGCAATACCTTTGGGAATGGGTTTGCAGTAAACTGGGAATAGGAAATGCTGTATAGGTTTAAGTCCTATTTTTTAGTATGGAAAATGTATTTTCATCCATTTCAGTGCTTTTATAATATAATGCATATTGATACCACTGTCTTTGTTGATAAAATATGCGTTTTCTGGTACTAGATGACATTTTCAGATATTAATTTCACTGCAATGCAGAGCTCTTCTGTCACTATTACAGTTTTTTTGGTCTCCTAAGACCTGCTGAGGTACAGAGTGGCAGCCAGCCTGGCCTCTCTAAGCCTTCAGAGAGAACATCTTCCCAGAATGATTCTCAAATACACGTATTGAGTAGCATGTTGAAAATAAACCCACTGCCTTGACTTCCAAAGCTGCAGTGAGCAAGGATCAGCAGTGTGGGTGGTGTGTGTGTGTGTGTGTGTGTGTTTATGTGCATCTCATCTTGTCCTACATAGAGTAAATCTGAACTTTTCACTTCAGGCTTTTTTGTTGCCGCCTTCTGATGTATCCGCAACACGCAAAGTGGTTAAGGTGTATCAGAAGTGGATACTGCAGGAGAAACCCGTGTTCATGGAGGAGCCAGACAAGAAGGAGGACAGCCAGGATGCTGTTGTCCCCTTGGAAGACTCCTCAGTGCAAACAGATGGTAAACATGTATGGTATCCCTGTTCCTTACTTTGTTCTGTCTGCCCACATTGCAGGGCTTGAGTGCTCACCTCGCTTTGTAGAGGAGGAACAGTTTAAAAATGTGTGGGGAATGAAGTTAAAGAAAGGCTTTTATTTAAGGACTCACAACTTAAATAGTTACTAAGTGTTCAGTAATGCTTAGGGAGTATAGGGAGGAATTGCAGCTGGTTTGGGAAACATCACCTGTGGTTATTCCCTGTATGTAGAAATGTAGCAGCAAGAAACACTGGTGTGTTCTGCAGTGCTGGAACTGACTGTCTGCTGGCCTGGGTGGGCAGGACTATTGCCTTGAGGTGCTGGGCACTTCAGAATTTGACAATATATACTAATTTGTATTACTGGATGAAATATTTGCAATCAAACACCTTAATCCAGGAAAGTAAAGTGTAGATACAATTTTTGTGTGTCATCTTTTTAACACCCTGTTTTGAAATACCAGTAAAAGTTCTTTGACACTATTGAATCTGAAGGGAAGTTTTGTTGTACTGTGGAAGAGGTTTGAATTGTAAATCACGAAGAGGATTCCAAGTGTTTCAGCAGATTATTTTTTTAGAGGATTTATAGTTTTGCCAGACTAAATTCAAATGGTACTGTGATCAGTGACTACAAAACATGGTGTAAAATACTGTGAATAACGTACCTTCTAAAACTTTTATGAGGCTTTAAGTTCCATATGCAGCCTGTTTGTTCAGAAATTAAAAATCTAGCCCATGACAGTTGCCCCTTTTTTTGCTGTTGACCTTTTAAATGGTTTTGATCCCCGTGGGCAGGTTGCTTTGTGCTGTGTGACTAACCAGGCTGTGTCTGTGGCAGCTTTCCTCGGAGCACTCCGGGCACAAGCGCTCCTCCAGCTGGGGCAGGACGTACTCCTTCACCAGTGCTGTCAGCAGGGGCTGTGTGCTGGAAGATGAGGACAGAGATGTTAAAGCTGGTGCTCAGGCTGCGTTGCAGGTGTGGGGTGTGGGAAGGGGACACTGCTGTAATTTACCTGGTCATGTGACTCACATTACAAATTACCTTGGAGTCTGAGGGGAAGGACAAGAGTTGTTCAAGCATGTAATGGCAGGAGATGAGTGGCTGGGGGAGTGTTCTCTTGCCTGCCCAAAGAGAAGACACCCACAAGCCCCACACTGAACCCTGTGTGCCTTGGTGGGTCTGAAGTCACTTGGCTCCTTGCTGGAATGATGCAGAAAAACAAAGTGATGGGCAAAACATGGGACTTCTCTAAGGAAAGGGAAAGGTTTAACTGAAGGAGGGCAATTATTTTATTGTAAGTCTTGGCTGTTTTCATTGCTGCCACTGTGTAAATGGAGTGTCCATGCCTGTGTTGAAGGTGTTCCTGACAAACTCTGCGAATGTTTTCCTGCTGGAGCCGTGCACTGAGGTGCCCGTGCTGCTGAAGGAGCAGGTCGATGCTTGCAAAGCTGTTCTCAGCATCTTCAGGCGCATGATAATGGAACTGCCGATGAATAAGAAGACTTGGTAAGCTTCATGTGGCGTCATTTAAGAGAAAATTCACCATTTAAACCTCCTGGGAAAGTTATTGGGTAGGGAACACACTGGCTTTCTCGGGGCAGACCTTAGTACGTAAGTTGCATTTGTGACTCTGAGTTGATTTGGGAGATTGCAGAACCTGTATCATTGTACTGCTTCACTTCAAGGTTCTGGCTGGTATTTCTATTCCTGACTTCTCCTCAAAAATGAACTTTTTTCAGCCCACAGCCAATACCTGTGGTTATTTTGTAAATGATCTGTGAAGTCCGAAGCATGGCCGCGTTCTCAGTAAATAAGACTGGCTGGAGAATTAATGAACAAGCACCATTAGTAGGACATGTAAACAAATGTGCAATTCTGTTTTGGAACCAGGGAACAGATGCTGCAGATACTCCTCAGAATAACAGAAGCTGTGATGGGGAAGCCAAAAGAAAACCAGATGAAGGACATGTTTGCCCAGAGCATGGCTGGGCTGCTGTTCCGAGTGAGTGAGGGGCACTGGTTGGGTTTGGTTTGCTCATCAGGACTGCCCATAATTTTAGTTAAGTACTATTGCACAGTGTTATGAAACCTGCTTGTGTGACTGGGAAAGAGGATTTTTTCCTGTTTTGCAAGTAGTTCTTTTGTAAACTGTGTGCTGAATTCATCGTGTGAGCCCCGCCTGAAAGGCCCCTTGTGTCCTTTCCCTCAGACGCTCATCGTGGCTTGGATCAGAGCGAACCTGAGTGTGTACATCTCTCGGGAGCTGTGGGATGAGCTGCTCAGCGTCCTGTCCTCCCTGACAGACTGGGAGGAGCTCATCACTGAGTGGGCCAACATCATGGACTCCCTGACAGCAGTGCTGGCCAGGACTGTCTACGGCGTGGAAATGACAAACCTACCCCTGGACAAGCTCAGTGAACAGAAGGAAAAAAAGCAGAGAGGAAAAGGTTGGTCTGTGTGCTCATTTCTTCTTGTATCAAACAAGTTAAATATTTCTTTAATTTTTAAAATTAATTTAATGTAATCTAACATTAAATAGTACTTAATCTAGCGTGAGAACCTCTTTAATCAAATGTGAAGCAATGACCATTTCTGTATTCTCACCCTTCATTGGTAGGGAGGTAGCTGGGGGGCTCAAGAGAAGATGGATAGCTGTTTGGCAGGTTTGAGGACGTGCTTACAGTCAGTGTTCTCTGTGTAGCAGAACTGAAAGGTGGTTTCCTGTGCTGTATAATGGCACAGGCATCTCTGTAAAAACTCCTTTCCATGTATTTTTACTAAAATTTGGAGTCTTTTGGCTGCATTTACCTTCCACCTTGAAATTGAGGCACACAGTTGAAGTACCAGTTGGTTTTTATTAATATTAAAAATTCATCTGTGTTATTTAAACTATTCATGTTTGTCAAGTCTGAGTCCATTCATACCTCAGCAAAAGCACATGCCAAAACATCCAGTGCCAGAGAATTTTGTGTTCTTTGTCCTAAGGTGGCATTTTAGAGCCTCAGAAGACAGCAGTAGTGGGAAGGTCCTTTTCCTTAAGCTGGAAGAGTCATCCTGAAGTCGTGGAGCCGATGAGATTCAGAAGTGCTACAACCTCTGGGGCCCCAGGAGTTGAGAAAGCCCGAAATATTGTTCGTCAGAGAGCAACAGGTTGGATCATAGCTCAGTGTTCTTGTACCCTAACACTCAAATTGTGTATCTGTCTTTGAGGTGTGGCTGTTGCCAAAAGCAACTTAGTTATTAACTTGCCAATCAGAGGTGCTGTGGGCCTCAATCTGCATGTCTTGGCCAGTGTGAATCGTGGAGTCAGAGTATTTTGGGGAAATTCTAAATCCAAGTTTTCTGCTATGGGACATTAAATTGAAAGTTAGGCCTGTGCACATTAGGGTTTTTTGTAAAAAAATGTAGAAGTACATTGCTGTTTTTATCAATTCATAAGAAAGCACTTACTGCCATCAGTCACGTAACAGTTATTGATACAGCTATTTCTTGGGAGCACAAGGTAAACCAGGTATTTAATAAACAGTTTTATCCTTTCATAGTTGCTGTATTTTCTCTCTTTTTCTTAGCATGATGAGATTTTTCTCTCATATTTACTTCTGGAAAGAGGAAAGCAGGAGAAGGGAGACTGGAATAAGGAATTCTGGGGGAGTGTCTGAGACCCCAGAGATGGGGCAGATCCCAGTTTGTTCAACATCTCAGCAGCCCAAACCTGGCCTGGCTTTGTTCCATGGGAGCACGTTTGTGTGTGCCAGTTCACTGGGCTGTGGGTCCAAGCTCTCCACAGAAATCCCCTGCCTTGAGCAGGAGCTGTGTGGCTGCTCCCTTCCTGGTTCCAAACAGCCTGGTTGTGATCCTTACCAGGAGAGCTGGAAGGACATTCAGTGTGGTTTGTGGCTACAGGCTCCATCACTGAGCCAGAGCCTTCATCTTGGACCACAGAACACTTCAGCAGTGGAGTCAGTTCATTCTTTGAGTTTTATTTCTAAATTCAGCAAGTCCCTGTTTGTGTTCCAGTGAAGGATTCTCTCTGCTGCTGCAGCATTTTTCCCCTTGATGTCCTTCCAGAGCAGTAGGGAGAACTTGGAAGTGTTGATCCAGAACTTTTCCTAGTTATGTGTGTTCCCATTAAAGGCACTTCCACCTTTGCTGTGATTCAGAATTCCCTGGTTATTGCCCTTTCAGTGTGAGAGATGCAGTTGCACATATTACCTTCTATCTTATGGGAAAAGCTGCTGGGGTTTTTTTTATCCCAAAGCATTTTGTTTGACATTTAGAACCCAAATATCTCCTTCTTTTGTCTGACATAATTATTGCTTTGTTTTTCCCTGGAAGCTAAGCGAAGCCAGTCTATCAGCAACTGTGTCCATCTCTATGAGGCTTTGCCAGCCACTAAAAGTGTACCTCTTCTGCTTCACACTGTGAGCTCTCTCTTCCCTGGTATCTCTTACACTTCTTGCTCTCACAGGCTGTCAGGTACTGTACTTTAAAGTCATCTTTTATATCGGTGTTCTTTATATTTTTAAACTGCTGTCTGTCTGTCCCCTTTCTGTCCAGTTGATTCTTCTCAGAATGTTTGTTTTGCAAGCAATGCAGTTTTTGTTCATTTTAATATTAAAGTTTACCATCAATTGCAATTAGATTCATATTCCCTAGTAGCTAAAGTAAAATGTCCCAAATTTCACTTCCTGGGAGGGATTTCTGACTCCCGAGTCCTGCCCAGAGGCACAACCTGCAGTAGAAGGAGGAGGAGAGTTTTGTATGTGGTGCCTTATGGCTCTGTAGGGATTCCTGCTTTGTGGAACATGTTTGGAGTGTTTTCACCTCAAATTATCTCGAGTTGGAGCACTGAAGGCAATTCCAGCTACTAAATTGCACTGATTGCTTTATTTTATTGCTTTCTGTAACTCATTTCAAGTCAACAGTGATGCTCTAAGGTCAGTAAATACCAGAAATGTTGGGGTTTTGTGCATGTGCCTGTGAGAACTTTCTGAAACACCTGCAGTGTTTATTAGGTAGTAAAGCAGTGTTTAACCTTGCACACTGCTGGATGGGAGCACACTTGGTGCCAAGTGTTACTGGGGATTTTGGTGTTTTTTTCCCTTAATGCCAAAAGAAATGCATTTCTGCAAGCACTGTGTTGCTGCCTAGTTCCAGGAGTTCCTGTTGCTCCTTCCCCAGCATGTAAGGTTACTTTCTCTTTGGAATTTTCATACCCCTCTCTCCTTTTGTTTCTCATCTGCAGTTAGAGCAAAACCAAAAGCTGCATGACTGGGTTTGTCCCCACAAACAACCTGAGTCACATGGAGCTCAGAGCTTTTTTCACTCTGAGTTGTTGCCTTTTTTCATTCTCCCCTTCCCCTCCTGAAGGCAAAGTCAGGGAGTGCAGCCACGTCCTGTTCATGCTGCATTTACAGGGGTTTTGCTGCCTCTGCTGCTTCCAGAAAGAACAGGGGCCAGTTTGGGTCTCCAGCACTGAAAAGCCCAACCTTGTTCATGGGACACTCTCCCTTCCTCCTGTGAACCCCCAAAGTCATTTCTGTCCTTTCTGGACTTTTTATTGCTCCCACTGCTCGTGCATCTCTCTCTAAACCATAGAGCTTTCTTAAGGATACTTTATAAGCCTTAAATTATAAAGTGTAACTTGGGTATTTTAAATATTTGCAAAGGTGATTATTTCACAGAGCTTCCTTAGGCAAGGAGTTCACACTGTAAACATGTGTATAATCCTGAGCTCCTACAAATGTTTTGTGTTTCAATTAAATCGACAGAAGTTGAAGAATCTCAACAGCTGGAAAATTCAGAAGGAACAGAAGCTGTGGGCCTGTTTGCAGACCAAGAGCAGCAGCTGACTCGAAGCAGCAGCACATCAGATATTGCAGATCAGATTCCATCTGATTTTTTTCAAGGTAATTTTGGTAAAATACAGCAATACTGTACTATTGTAGAGAAAATGTTGAGACTTGTTCGACCTCATAAATGCTGCTCTTACTTATTTTGGTTTCTAGCTCTCCTCTAAAATGTTTTTTATCTTATTTTCTTTGTAAATATATAGTTGGTCTCTTGTTGAAAGAACTGTTTTTAGAAATTCAAGACCACAACTGCAGGACGTGACCTTTTATAAAGCAGGGAGGCTAAAAATGAAACCTGGAATGTATTCATTTTGTATTTAACTCTTCAGCTTTTTCACCTGACCTGCATTTAAATTGTGTGTTCAAACTGAAGGTCAATTCTGTTCCTCTTGTGTAAGTCTGTGACACTTCTGAAGGATTTTTCAAAACATCTTGTATCCCATATGAGTGTTGAATTGTCTCCCTTAGCTTTAAATATGAGACATGTAAAGGACACTGGAATCTTTATATGGCTTGCTATGTACTTTAGTCCCACAGGTGTCAGTAATTCTTGTTCACTGTCTACAATTTCTAGGTAAAAAGCCTGGAAGTTCTCATAATTCAATTTCAGACTCCAAATCAGTCCAGGAGAATAAGGGACATACAAAGGAGGATGAAGCTGAGCAAGTAAGGCAAACCAGGAAGTGATTACTGATAAGATTTTAACAATGTTTTATTTCTAATCAGATGCCTTTTAGCATTTTGAAACTCTAGCAGGTGAAGGTGTGAGAAATCTTTAATGACATTTCTGGTCTGGAGTGTGGCACTGAGCTGTAGCTGTTTCTTGTTCTGCTCAGTGTGATGGGTTTGTGTCTCCTGATCTCCTCAGCTGCTGCTGCAGGTTTATGGAGTTGTCTCTCTTCTAGTCTTACACAAGACTTGTGTGCCTTTTTAAAATATCGAACATCCACAAAAAGTTCATAACTTTTAACATATAAATAATTCATGGCTATTATGGAGCTACAGTACAGTGAAATAAATGTTTGATGGTTTAAAGTACTGGGGAAAATGCTCCTCTTCAGCTCAGTTTATCACCAGCCGTGCATGGCAGATGTTTGTAGGAGCTGACATTAGGACAGGCAAATTTCATACATTTTTAATGGCAACTTTTGAATGAGCAGTCAAAACAACAAATGATTCAGGCTGATCACCTTAGAAATATGAAAGCTGAAAGGTTTTTTGGCACTTTACAAACCTTTGAATTATTTCAGATGTGTTGAAAAACATAAGTAAAAAGTCTTGCTTGTTAGTGTGAAAACTGAGGTGAAGAAAGGGAGGAGGATAAAGACTGAAATGGAAAGTGTGATGTTTTCCTGGAGACACTTACAGACACTTGGGTAGTCTGAATATTCACAAGAATATCTTGGCCGAGTTGTAATTAATTTCTAATAACTGTGTGTCAAATTTACAAAAATATGATGTAGTTCTCAAAACGGTAACAAGCTGAGATGAATTTTTCTTCTCTGCAGGTGCTAATGCGAAGGAGCAGTAGCACAGCTGAGTTAGATCTGAGGGCAGACTTCCTGCCATCCCATGGAAATTACAGGGAGAGAGAAAAAAGTGAGTTCTGAGAAACACAGTGTTTGTCTGAAGTGTAGCAGTTGAACCCAACGCCACAGTTTTGTGCTGTTCCAGAGAGCTGAGGGGCTGTTGGTGCTCATGGTGCTGTGCTGGTGGGTCCTGAGCCCTGTTTGTGCTGTGCCCTGTGCTGTGCAGGTGAGAGCGTCAGCAGCGACACAGACGTGGACATCGCGCTGCTGCCCTGGCAGGTGCCCGAGGACGAGCCCGAGCCCGGGGCGGCCCCGGAGGTGTGT
Source organism: Hafferia zeledoni (assembly GCA_035583235.1). Classification (NCBI taxonomy): domain Eukaryota; kingdom Metazoa; phylum Chordata; class Aves; order Passeriformes; family Thamnophilidae; genus Hafferia; species Hafferia zeledoni. The sequence goes on from JAWWEV010000115.1 coordinate 5,298,186, forward strand.
GTGGATGGCACTGCCCCACGATGGCTGCAGCTCAGCCCCTCGGAGCCCGCTGCCCTCACAGGTACTGTGCCCTGCCCTAATCCCTGTGCTGGCTTGGTGCTGCAGCCCAGGGGTGTCCTGTGTGGGTGGCACTGCCCCTCGGAGCCCCCTGCCCTCACAGGTACTGTGCCCTGTCCTAATCCCTGTGCTGGCTTGGTGCTGCAGCCCAGGGGTGTCCTGTGTGGATGGCACTGCCCCGCAGAGCAGCTCTGCAGGCTCAGTGCTGCAGCCCAGGGGTGTCCTGTGGGTGGCACTGCCCCTCGGAGCCCCCTGTCCTCACAGGTACTGTGCCCTGCAGAGCACAGGGGGTATCCTGCTCAGCTGGCTCAGAAATGGAGCGTTTCCCTGGGGATGTGTCACTAAGTGCCCTTCGCCATCTTCCTGCCGTGGCAATTCGTTGTGGTGGACAAAGGGACATAGGTCACAGGTGTCACACACAAACTAGTTTATTAAACTACATATAACACACTTAAAGAAAGAAAATAAATAAGAAAATACTGAGATAAGCTCAGTTGGTTAAAACTTGGTTGTAATAATGCCAAGGTCATGGGTTCAATCCCCTGTGTGGGCCATTGACTTAAAGAGTTGGACTCGATGATCCTTGTGGGTCCCTTCCAACTCAGAATAGTCTGGGATTCTGTGAAAAAACTAAAGAACAAAGAAACTAAAAAGCACTTACAAATTACAAGTTACACTCTGTATATCCTAAATCTCACCCATGGTCAGTTTTCATAGGTTTATGACAGTGTCCTTATAGACTTTCTTACAGCTTCTAATTGGATGTTACTGTCTAGATGTACCTTTTGTTTCATGAGAAATTATCTGCACACATTCTATTCCTATAGCTTCCTTCTCTCAAATCTCTTCTTATCTCACTTTAGTTTTCTTGCCAGTTTTCTCACAGTTTAATTATCTTTCACTGTTCCCAGCTGTACAAGGAGGTTCCACTCTACCCTAGGCCTGAAGCTGCCTGCAGCCTCAAAACCTTCATAATTCAAAAAACTTTCATAATCCTCATATCTTCCTTCAGAAATGGATTTTGCACACCCAGAGTTGAAGGAATCTGCATCATCCAGCCAAAGCTGCCAATAAGTGGTGATGCAGAAAACCATCACCCAGCTGAAAATGGTGCTCCCTGTGTCAGGTTGCTGGGGCAGGGCTGGTCACTCCTGCTCTCCTGGCCTGCCCCAGTGTTCAACTACAATACACTAATTTGTGTTTTATGTTAATGGATTATATTTCATAGCAGAATGGTCTAAGGAAATTTCTAACTATTTTTTCACTGATAGGAAATAACTGGTTTATTCTTTGCCATTTGTGAATGTACCTTTCATCTCATGATGTGAGTCAGAGATGCTATTTCAGGAATTAATGCAACATCAGGAATATCTTACGGGCTGGTTTGCTAACAGAAAAGGATATTTTTTCATATTCACTTTTTCTTTGAAATACGAGTGATTTATTGAACCACCACACCTGGCACAACAGCTCGGAGTGCTGTTGTAAAACAGGCAGCAGGTAATGCTGCCCTTGGTAAGGATGATCTTGTGTGATAAATTCACTGTTTTCTTTGTAAGGATACAAAGAGAAAGAATTACATACAGTAACCTGAAACGTAATGTAGACTGGAAGGAGAGGTGGAGTAACAGATGTATCATTGTCCAGCGGAGCCAGAGTGCCCTCTACTGTGTTCTGCTTCTCACCCAAGTCACACAACTTTGCTGTGGAAACCCAGTGGTGTAAGGCAGAGCAACCACCACTGAGCAGCAGAGGTGCCATTTCCCTGAGGACAGATCTGTGGAAGATGATTCCAATGTGCTTAATAACACCTATTTTAGCACTTTATGGCTTCATAATGCTACAATTAAAAAAAATCCCAAAGTTGTTTTCTAAAATACATTCAACCAGACACAAAACCATCTCGAATGGCTCCTGTTTTGCTAACCTTCCCTGGGTCCTGGGAGCACATGAGCTATTTCCTTCTGCCTGTGCAGAGGTTTCCTGCAACTTGCCCCCACACCTTGGCTGCTGCAGGGACACCTGGAGCACAGGTGTGCTCCTGCCTGAGGGCAGGCTCTGCTCTGTCAGGAAGGCAGCTGCCAGCTCTGGTCAGTAAAACATGCTCCTCAGTATGGGACTGGTTTCTTTCTGTTTAGGGATTTAATTCTCTCATCCTGGCGGTGTTCTCCATCTCAGTGGGCACACTGCTGTCTCAGGAGCAGCTCTGGGAGTGGCGTAGCCTGAGCACATTCCTCCTGACTCCTCATCCATAAGTTTTTATTCCTTTGTGCAGTTGCACTTCCAGGTTGCCCTATACTGTGTGATCTTAAAACAGAAAGGCCTTTTAGAAATAGAAGTAAAAGCGAGTTATTGATTGAATACATCTCCCAAGGCACACAAATGCTCCACTGACCTGCGTTTGCCTCCCTGCTGAGAACCCCCTGGAGTGTGGACAGTCTGATGTGGAACTGCCCTGCTCTGTGCCTGTGATGTGAAGCCCCTCTGCCTCCTTTTTCTGCCATGTTTTATTTTGAATCAGGTGTAGCTTGAGCAGTGAAAGAGGTTTGGGGGAGGAAACTGTTTTGACATGGAAGATGGTTAGAAGGACTGATGTTCCTGTTTTATTGACTGTGTTTACACTGCATTTCTAATTCATGGAAATTGGATGTTTTACATTTACAGACAGTAGCGAATTCCTTGCTGATGACTGCAGTATAATTGCTGGTGGAAGCCTTATTGGTTGGCATCCTGATTCTGCTGCTGTGTTATGGAGGAGGATCTTGGGAATTCTGGGAGATGTGAACAATATACAGTCACCCAAAATCCATGCAAAAGTTTTTGGGTACCTTTATGAGCTGTGGTATAAACTTGCAAAGGTATGTGATGCTTACAGGTAATGCTCATGACTTTTCTTTTGTTGTAAAAATGATTAATAAATATTAAGTATGATTCAGTGTTAGTATCTGGAGCATTAGGGCATGGCATGGGAAGGTTCTGTCATAAACTGATGAAACTGGTCCTGTTGGTTCCCAGTACCCACCCCTAGTAGAGGATGATCCTGTCCAGTGACAAGAAAATTTAAATGGGGTGAAGAAAAAGTAGCAAAGGAAATAGAAGTATAGAACAGATGCTGGTATTTGTGTAAAGGCCCATGGTGTGACCCAAACTGGTATCATTTGCTTCAGCCAGTGAGCAGCACCATGGAAAAGCTTTTCAGCTTTGACTGAAGTAGGAACTCTGTATAGTGCAGAGTGTGGTGCCTGAACATAAATAAAATAGGATTTAAAAGTAATAGTATGAAATAAAGAGCATTGGAAAAATAAGCTGTCATCTGTTAACACTCTTCTTTTAAAACCATCAGATAAGGGACAACCTGGCTATCAGCGTGGACAATCAGTCGACTCCCTCTCCTCCCATCCTAATCCCTCCTCTCAGGATATTTGCATCATGGCTCTTCAAGGTAAGTTAGTTCTAAAATTCTCACATATGGTGTTTTCTGAGGTGTGTTTAGTCACGTTATTTTTAATGTTTACAATCGCTGCTGGCTAAGACAGCAAACACCCTCCAGAGTCTGTTTGGGCCTGGATACCTGTCAGTAACCCCCAGAGCAGCCTTGCAGAGAGCCGGGGGTGCAGCTGTGCTGGCTGTGGGGAGCAGGGCTGACCCGTGTGTGTGTGTGCAGGCGGGCAAGCTGCAGGTGTGCCCCCTGACCCGTGTGTGTGTGTGCAGGCGGGCAAGCTGCAGGTGTGCCCCCTGACCCGTGTGTGTGTGTGTGTGTGTGTGCAGGCGGGCAAGCTGCA
>JAWWEV010000115.1:5311076-5386925 GCA_035583235.1 Hafferia zeledoni
GCTGCCTCTGAGCCCCAGAGGGTGCTGCCTCTGAGCCCCAGAGGGTGCTGCCTCTGAGCCCCAGAGGGTGCTGCCTCTGAGCCCCAGAGGGTGCTGCCTCCGTACTGCCACACAGGCGGCTCTGGGGGCGGGTGCCATGGCAGCTGAGCAGGGAAATGCCCTCATCGTGACAGGGTGACACACAGCTATTGCAAAGGGGTTTCATCAAAGGGCTGAGGCATGAGGAACCCTCTCCTGGGCAGCTTCAGAACCTCATCAGCTTTAATTCAGTGAGCAAACACTGCAAATAGGGAACTCTTTGGGTAATGCAGGATTTCTGACTAAATGTCAACACTAATAGAAATGTGACTCTGAATGATTGAATTATTGAAGGATAAGTAAAATAGCAAATCAATGATGGCTTGCAAAAATAAGGGTAAAGGTCTGGCAGTCCTGGGAAAAGCAGGACAGCTTTGGTGCAGGTGAAACACCAGCTCAGGGGAGACCTTTGTCTGTTTTGGCCCTGGGTTTTTGCTGCTGCTCTTGACATTTGCCTGGCCCAGTGAGTGGCCACAGCCCTCTCCTGTTTCAGCAGAGCTGGAATGGTGAGCCCAGCCACACTTTTTCTGTCGTCCCTCAAAGAGTTTGATCAGCCTGATCACTGATCCAAAGCTTAAAGTGCCTATAATAAATGAATATTCAAATAATATTAAATAATAAATGAATACTCAACCTTCTATGGGAAAAAAAAACCCCTAAACATCACCCCTTCATTTCTCCAACAAGCATAAGACTGGTCATGCATTGTATTTTCCACATTATGTGGTAGTTAATGTGTTTCTAGCTCATGCCACAGTGCTTTGGATGGTTTTATTGAAGTAGGAATCTCTGTACACACTGGTGTTATCTGTGCAGTCAGTATGAGTGCACTGTTCACTCTGTGTCACAGGATCACATAACAGCAGTGCTGGGTTAGTGCTTCAGCCTCTCACTCAGCTTTCCTTTAGATGATTTTGTACTTTCAGCTGACACCAAATGGCTGATTGTTGTACTGGGTAATGACAGAGGAGGTACTAAAGGTGTAGAATGTGCTCAGGAGTAGGGCCAGGTGCCTGCTGGAGGAGCAGCTCAGCCTTACAGCGAGCACAGCAGCAAAAAGCAGGGGCAGGAAGGTGTGTGTTAGTCACTGCTTTAATACAGCTTTTGCTGGAGTTGTGAAGGAAAAGCTCCTGGGATGCTTTGTGAATCCAGCACGCTGAGTGTGGCAGTGCATGCTGGCCTCAGAGCTGATGGATCTGTGAATCCAGCACACTGAGTGTGGCAGTGCATGCTGGCCTCAGAGCTGATGGCATCTTCATGCATGAAGGTTTGTCTAGTGAATGTTTCTGTTTACTTGCCCCTCATCAGGCTCCCCGTTCTGAAGCTCACACCATCCTCGGTGCTCTTGTGTGCTTTCCAAATACCTACCAGGACATCCCACGGCTGGGGCCCATTTCAGAAGCCACTGAGATCAGCACAGGAACTGCAGATGTGAAGGTAAAGCCCCATTTCACTGTAAATCCTTAGATAACCTATCCTCTTTTTATTATTCAGTTACTTAATTCTTCCTGTGAGTTTTTGGTTAAAAAAATGAACCCCTCCTTCTCACACCCCACAGCTGCACATGTTACATGTGCTTGTTTGATGAGCAGAGCTTTGCTTAACATGTGCCATAAGTTAACAAGGCTTGGGTACTGCAAATTCCAGTTGGATTTCTCAAGGAGAGCAAGCTGGCTGTGATCAAATGCCATGTTTTCCAGCCAGATGCTTGTCAGGCCAATTCATTCAGTAGTGTAGGTGGTATTTAAAGTGTCCATTCATTGCACCTGTGTCCATTAGCTCATCCTGTAAGAGATATGGGGGTAAGGGGAGAGAATTTTTGCCTTATTGTTACTGCAGTAGCATGTTAAGGAAATTCCACTACTGGAACTGTGATCTTGTGTGAGTGTTTTCCCTGAGAATTAATTCCAGTGGGGCACCTTGAGACATGAATTGCTTTGTGGCATGGAAAACTTTGTTGTTGTGAAGGTCATTAAATTACAATCTTATAGAGGAAAAAATCCCACCAATCCCTCCCCAAAGACATGGCAAAGGTGACCAGGCACATCTCTTGCAGGTGAGACCTGCCCAAATGGTTGCCCTCACACAAACCTCTGTTGATTTTGGTAACTTGTGCCACCAGTGATCCACTGCTCAAACTGAGGGATGGCTGGGGAGGAGTGTCTGAATTCCTCAGGTGGCCTGAGCAGGTAGAACTGGAGCAATGCAGGAATCCCTCTGCACACTTGGCTCCTGTTCTTGCTTTTGTCATCACACCTTCCAGAGTCACAGGAGGTGTGTTAGAACTGTCTCAATTTCAGAAATATCTTTTCTGTAGTAAAAAATAACACAAAAGTTTTCATAATTTGTTTTGCTTACAATGCAAACACTCCAGTTTGCCTGAAGTGACTGCCACTTACTGTTTGTACATACCCCTCAGCTCTGAAAATGGATTGATTTCTATCTTGCTGCTTGTACAGGAGTTGTAGGTTGATTCAATTTGGCCACAAGGGCCTGTGTATCTGAGTTGTAATCCATATTTCTCCCTTGACAAAATACAACTGGCATGAGGCTTTAAGAATAGACTGAGAATTAAAGTGACTTCACTTGTAACTAAGTCAAAATTAACTTTAAAATAAATGTATGAAGAAGTTGCTGATTCTAATTTATTTTGTTATTTTAGTATTGCCTCATAAATATTTTATTGAAGAATGCTACAGAGGAGCCCAGTGAAGCTGCAAGGTAAAACACTGAGTAAAAGAAATGGGAAAAGCTTAGAATTGTTTAGGTTGGAAAAGACCTGTAAGATTTTCAAGTCCTTGGGTTGGAAAGTCTTTCTTGCTACTTGTTTTTGGTGCTTGTCCAGCTGAGTTGTTGCTATTGCCTTGTGGTTTGCTCCTATGAATCTGAGCCCCACTCTGCACCATGAAGGTGCTGGCCTGTCATGTGAGAGGGAAAAGAGAGATCTGTGTGCAGTTTTTTAGCTTGTTATTCTTTTTCCCCTAAATATTTTGTGACAAAACCATTGTTCCTTCTACCAAAGGTGCATAGCCATCTGTGGCCTGGGAGTCTGGATATGTGAGGAGCTCACGCAGTGCACAAACCACCCCCATGTGAAGAAGGCCATCAATGTTATAGGTGTGACACTGAAGGTATTGCTGTGGTGGGCCCTAATCAATCAGCATTGTGTAAAAAAAGGCATTCTCACTTTTTAAAGAGCTGGTGGTGGTCTGGAGCGTGGAGTCTGCAGGTGTGGGGCTGTACAAACGTGCAGAATATTTGCAAAACTGGCATATGCTTGTGTCCTCAGGACCTTTCCCCAGCCAGCTGAGTTAAGGTCTCACAGACAACACCAAACCTGCTGCTTCCTAATGCTGACAGTGGGATTTCACAGCATTAACATGTTTTATTGTTTGTGTAGATGCAAAATAATTCAAAATGCAAAATAACTGACTGCATTGTACTATATCTGGATATTTTATTTGGCTTTTCATCACCTTTTCTCTTGCAGTTTTCCAATAAGCTGGTAGCTCAGGTAGCCTGTGATGTTCTTCAGCTGCTGGTGTCTTACTGGCAAAAGCTCCAGGAGTACGAACCCTCCCTGTGCCGGAAAATCACTGAAGTACGTCAGACTCTGAAATGTTTGCATGGAAATCATATGCAAAGTTGGTTTAATTCCTTCCTTGATCTGCTGTGATTTGTTAACTCCTCCTTGTTAGGGAGGTTGCTGCAGTGCCAGGACCAGTGTATGTCCCATGTTTGTAGTGACTTGTTTCCCAAACGCTCAGTAAATCTTTGTGTTTCACGTGGACATTGACATGAGCAGTTGGATGCTCCTCAGAGAACTGATCCTTTCCCCTACCCTGTGCTGTGTCTTTATAGTGCACACCTTGAATGCCTTTCTGACCTTTGTTTGTTTGGCTGTAGATCCTTGTGGCCACCATTGCGTTTCTTTTGCCGAGCGCTGAACACTCCTCTGTGGAAGCGGATAAGAAGGTGAGTCACTGACCTGGGCTGTCTCCATTCTTCTTTGGGCTGTTAGAGGTGAGGGTTAAGTGAAGATACTTTGAACCAGAGCTGTGTTTTAAACTTGCCAACCCATACATTTCTATACCTTTGAGTGAATTTAACAGAATGCATGTAAATACCATGTTCCTGTCCAGTTCATAGTTTCACTGCTGCTCTGCCTGCTGGATTGGTGCATGGCACTGCCTCTGAAAATGCTACTGGAGCCTCTATCTGCTGGTGCTGTGGAGGAGCAACATGCATCCAGAGCTCCTTTGTTGGACTACATTTACAGAGTGAGTATGGGAAGGAACGTGATTTGCTGTGTCTGGATGTTTGAAGGTGCCTTTCACACACCCTGGCAGGCACAGAAGCAGTTCTGGTGAGCTTGAGAAAATGAGTTCTTGCAGTGTGGGCAGAAGTCGTACAGGTGAGAAGTTACAAAATGTTAAGAAGATAAGATCAGAGATGTAGAACAGACAGGGGATGGTGAAGAGAAAGGCAAAATGCTTAAAATAACAAGCCAGGGAGGATAATCTTTGCAGAAACTTTTGAAGTGGGTTGTTAAAATACAAAACAAGTCCTGAAATGAGCTGTTAAAGTATAGTCAGTGCAGATGGCAAGTGTTAATTTAGAAATGCTGTATTTGGCCAAAGATGGGTTTGTAGCATGTCCTGGTTTTCCCAAGGCCAGAATCAGGGAAGGGCACTGCTCAGTGGGCGTGCTGGACTGTCCTGTGGGGTTGGTTTGTGCTGCAGTGTCCCCCTGTCCCCTGCAGGTCCTGCACTGCTGTGTGAACGGCTCCAGCACCTACACCCAGCAGAGCCACTACGTGCTGAGCCTGGCAGACCTCTCCTCCTGTGACTATGACCCATTTCTGCCGCTGGGGAACGTCAGGAGCTCGGAGCCAGCCCAGTGCCCCTCCTCCACAGATCTGGGCAACCTGCTCACTGTGGCCGAGGGTAAGAGCTCACAGGGGTGGGCCAGAGCAGCACGTGTGTGCAGCAGCTGAGAGTGGTGGTCAGGTTACAGCTCTGCCTTGGGAGGAAGGGTGCTTCTGTGTGATTATTCCTTGAAAATTGGGCACGGCTCTTTTGGGGTGAATTCCAGTTGCCTCTGGGGTAGGATGTGTGAGTTTGTTGCTGATGTTGCTCCTTAAAAACATTTACACTTAGAAGGTGTAAATACCAGGGAAGGAGGAATACACTAAACTAAAGAAAAATGGTTTCAAACTGAATATGAACAAAAACTAGAACTGAGGAGGTTTCTGGCTGTAAGAGGAGTAACATTCCCATAGGAAAAGTGGAGGCACAGTGTAGTTCAGAGCAGTCACTTTATGAATAACTGATATATTTGCCTGTGCTGAGGGGAACATCTGGGGATCCAAGAAGTCTCTCCTACCCTCACACAACAGACTTTCCCACTGTGCTGCCAGGAATGGAGGAGCATTGATTTGCAGTGACACCTTATCTTTTGCGCTCTGTCACCCTCCTGCTCTGATGGGGATGTGGTAAAATAAAATCAAACTGTGGGACAGGGAGAATTTCTTGGAAAGCTATTGTAGAGAGTTCCTTGAACAGGAAGAATTGGGAAGACAACTAAGGGAAGCAGCTGCAATGTGACAACAATCCGCAGTTGCCCTTTTTGAGTTGCTTCTTGCTGCTCTTATTGATCCATTATCTTTTCATTGGTGATTTTAGAGAAGAGGAGGAGGAATTTAGAATTGATACCTCTGACAGCACGGATGGTGATGACTCACCTGGTGAATCACCTGAGCCACTACCCGCTCAGTGGAGGCCCTGCCATTCTCCACAGCCTCCTCAGTGAGAACCATGACAATTCCTACGTGGAGTCCTCTGAGCTGTCCTCGGAAGTCTTCCGGAGTCCCAACCTGCAGCTCTTTGTGTTTAATGACAGCACTCTCATCTCTTACCTCCAAATCCCTGCAGAGAAGAGGGCGGGTGCTGAGGCAGCAGCTGCCCCCTCGGACGTCAGGGTGATTGTCAGGGATATCTCAGGGAAGTACTCTTGGGATGGCCGGATACTGTACGGGCCTCTGGAGGGCTGCACTCCACAGCGGAGCACCACCAACACCTTCGTCATCTCCAGCAACTCAGAGCAGCACTTGGCTTCCCAGAATGACATTCCTGAGGTGGAAGAAGGAGAGGATGCTCTGGACCAGCTGCTGGAGAGGATTGGTGCCACCAGCCCCGAGTGCCTCCTGCACCCCCAGCGCAGGCTGAACGAGCCGCCGCCGCCGCCCTGCGGGATGAGCGCCGAGCAGGAGCGCAACATCACCGAGGCGCTGACCAGGCAGAGCGCCCAGGAAAGGGAGTTCATCTTCAGGTGCAGCTCTGACTGCAGCATGAGGGTGGCCCGGCAGGAACCACCACGCCCTGCTGAGCCTCAAGCCTCCTTCTATTTCTGTCGGCTGCTGCTGAACGACTTGGGAATGAACTCATGGGATAGAAGGTAGGGAAAAAGGATTCAATGTGTTTACACAACTTTTACTCTTCTAACTTCTTACCCCCAAATGTGTACACTGAATAAAGCAAGAATTGTACAGCTGGGGGGTAGTCAGAGCGTAGCGTTGTACTTCAGTGTTTATTTTAAATGACATCCATAGATTGTGTATAATAATACTCTTTAAAAATCTTACTGTGGTAACTTGATTCACTTAGGTATTTGGATGACAAAACACTGTGTCTGTATGGTGTTGCATTTGCCTTCAAACCTTTTTTTCACTTCTGTTTTTAGAAAAAGCTTTCATTTGCTTAAGAAAAACTCAAAATTGCTGCGAGAACTGAAAAATCTGGATTCCCGCCAATGGTAGGTGATGTGCACTGGACACACCATGGGTGAGGTTTGTGTTTCCCAAGGAAGAACGAGTGAGTCACCAGAACCAAAGCTTCGTTCCCATTGCCTGTGCCAGCAATACAAATATTAGTATGTAAAATGGATTGTTTGTTTCTCCAGAGTTCTGGAGCTGCCTGCACTGGCACTGTGTACAGTGAATTGCAAATCAGTAGCAAATAATAAGACACAGCAACCTATTTTCAGTTTGCTTTAGCTGAGAAGGGAGGGAAGAAACTCCCAAATTGTTTGTGGCCTTGGTTCAGCTGACACAAAGGCCCATTTCCTCAAGGATGATCCCTGTGTCAAGAGCAGCACTTTAAGGGGTGATCTCCCCAGCCAGGAAGTGGCAGAATGGAGTTTTGAATGTTATATTTTATTTTTCATTACTGGACATAGAGCTATTTGAAAAACCTCTGCAGCATTGTGGAGTTCCAAATTTCTTGTATCCCAAAAGTTTTCATACCAAATCCACTTTGCCTGTTTTCAAAGAAGCCAGCAGTGTCTGCCAGCCTTGTAGAGCTCAGCCCAGGATATGAGAGTCAATAATGTTTCTTCCTCCTTGTATGTCATCACCCTGTAATTAAAATTCTGTAGGTCAAATTATGCTCCCATTAACACCTGTGCCACTGATATATTGGTGGCAAAGCTGCACGGATCTGAGTCATTAACCCTGTAATTGGAACTTGGTCCCCAGTGCTGTGGCTGATGCACAGAAGGACCGGCCTTGGCTCTGCTCTGGGGACTGGGGTGTGTCTGCAGTGGGTCTTGGGGGGAAAAATGGGGAAAATCTGTTTCTGCAGCTGAAAGTGAGCAATGTACTTGTGTGAGAAAAAGAAAGGAACATTCAGAGTTAAATGTGGGCACCTGCTCAGACCTTTGGAGTGCAAGGGATCTAAAAAATAATTTTGAGCTGCCACTTGTTTAGCTTTGCTTTCCTTTTGCTCCCTGCAGCCGCGAGACCCACAAGATCGCCGTGTTCTACATCGCCGAGGGGCAGGAGGACAAGTGCTCCATCCTGGCCAACGCAAGGGGCAGCCAGGCATATGAGGACTTTGTTGCTGGCCTGGGCTGGGAGGTAATAGCCGTAAATGTAGGCAAACTAACATCTTGCTGATGTCACTGTGTAGTTTTTAGTTCTCATTAAAAAAAAATAAATTTTACTACACACTGATATTTAGCTGCTTTTAATTCTTGGCCTGATCAGAGCACACACCACAGGAGCTTCTTCATGAAGCTTTTGGGTTTAATTTGCATTGTCAAAGTGGTGTGCCATCAAAGTGGTCAGAGCACACACCACAGGAGCTCCTTCATGAAGCTTTTGGGTTTAATTTGCATTGTCAAAGTGGTGTGCCATCACCTAAATGCCACGAAAATTTAAGAGTTTGGGAAATACAGAGTAGCTGCTGCCACGTTTAAGGATCAAAGTGCCACAAGGCCCACATGGTGCCACTGGGGAAACAAATCCTTTGGACTCGAGCTGGACTTCAGAGAGGCATTTCTTCTGAATAAGCTTCTGGAATAATTTCTTCTTAAGGTTTTTCTTTCTGTACAAATCTTTAATTTTTTCTGATTCTTCCTGTTCTCTCTGCCCTTTGGGAGGCTCCTGGCACTGGGAGCTCTGAGCCCCTTGGAGCAGCAGTGTGTGACAGAATGCTGTTACTTCCTTGCTGTTTGCTGGAGGAAGGTAGATCACAGACAGATACTGGCTCAGGACTTGGTTAAGAGACATTTGCTTTTAGTGACTGTCCAGTACAGGCACAGGAAAGACAAATCTAACAGAGAGATTGCAGAGTGCTAGGGCAAGACTTCTCTAGGGTGGTACAGAGTCCTAGAATGGTAAACTCATCACGTCTTGATAGAGAAATAAATACTCACTGATGAATAATCAGATTTCCCCTGGTGCTGCCTTTCCCCCCCTCAGGTGGATCTCTCCACGCACGGCGGGTTTATGGGCGGGCTGCAGCGCAACGGCAGCACAGGACAGACCGCTCCCTACTACGCTACCTCCACCGTGGAGATCATTTTCCACGTCTCCACCAGAATGCCCTCGGATTCAGACGATTCACTGACCAAAAAGGTAAGGAATTTGCAGTGTTTTTCAGTCTTAAATGAAAGTTTGAACTGAAAGCAGCTTGTGCTAATGGGCCCTGGCAGCCTGTCTGTGCTGTGCCACGTGGTGCTCTGCAGCTGGATTATCTGAATTAAATGGCATCTAAATTCTGGGTTCTGAAACACAATTAACATTTCCATGGTAGCCTCAAATACCACCATGAGTAATAATATTAGCAATAATTTCATTTGTGTGTTGTCTGCCTGCCAAAGCTGTTGCAGGTTGGTAGAACAAAACAACCAAATGCAGTGCAATAAAACCTTCCAGATGAGTCATCCCACGTGGAACAGGGAAGCAAAAGGGAGATGACAAGTTCAGGACCAAAGGCAGCCACAGCTGACAGCTAAAGCCAGTAGCCACTCAGGCACAATTCTGACAAGTGGTCTGTGCTTCAAAGACAGCCAGAACTCAGCCCAAAATTCTGTTGGTATCTGTTGGTACTTAATCTTTTTCTTTCTTAACAAGGAATGGTTTGAGATTATGGTGCTTGCCAGCTGCTGCTTAGAGTCAAAGAAGATTTTAGGGGCATACCAAATCTCTGCCTTTTCAATTAGGATTGGCAGCTTGTCCTGCAGAGGTTGTTAACATGCATCAATAGTGCTGCTGAGGCCATCCAGCCCACCTAGGGATACTACTGTGCTCTGAACACTGACTGAATGTGTCACTGGGTGACTATTTAGTGTTCTCTTGGTTCAGAATCACATGTTGCTTTCCTTGAAATATAAAGGTGGAATTTCTGCTTTCTGGTCATAAAAAAATTGTCCAACATCTTGTAGTAAAGCCAGATTCTTTCTTTTTTGGGGGGATATCTGTCATTAGAAAGAAAGCAAAATGACATGTTTCTGTATGCAACTCTTCATATCAGTGGATTTATGTGGCTATGGTAAAAAAATGTAATCTGAGTTCTCCAGAATGGAGAGGTAGGGCAGTGGTACATAGCAGGGGGCTGTAGAATCTGTGACTTTACTGGGGTAGGACTACCTGTATTTTTATTGTTCTTGACCAGTATTTGTCCAGCTGCTAGTTCAGAACTCCAGTGATGAATGATTTACAGTTTCCCTAGGCAACATATTCCTATGCTCCACTTCTTGTACCATGACAAAGCCTCTTGCAGCACCTACTTCACTTCAATTCAAGCCCACTGATTCTATTCTATTTCACATGGCTAAGGAAGGCAGGTAATTCTGCAGCAGATTTATGCACGTCTGAGAATTGCTGCCATGTGTTTCCCACATTTACTTCTCCTACAGCAGTTGTGTCTTTTCAGTCTAATCTTCCCTGTAACTCCCAGCTCCTGGGTTTTGTGGGAGCCTGGAAAAGCACTGGGATATAGCCTGGCTGTTAATACATCACCTGAGAGAGGAGAGAGCACAGTGATGGAGCTGCAACATGGGGAAAATTGGGGTTTAACTGCAAACAGTCTATTTTACTAATTCTCCTCATCTGCACACATGTTAGGGCTTATCACAGGCATTGAGAGTCTAGTTTTTCTATTTAATTGTCTTGCCTATGTTTGCTCTAAGAGAATTCCTTCGTTGTGAGAAACAAAAAGCAAATGCATTTAGTAGCTGCCAGTCTCCAGGTCTTGCAGTGCCAGGAAACCAGGCCAGCTCCAGCACATACTGTCCACAGAAAATACCACACTGGAATTGCTCTAAGGCTTTTTTAAAGAACCTGAAACCTGCTATAGGAGTGGAACCCTACAGGGATCAAACTGTGTATTCCTGTAAGGGACAAAGCTCTGAACAAGCTCATGGACCTCAGGAGCTGTGAGCAGGGGCTCAGACCAGGTGAATTCCAGAGGGCTTTGTATCATGGATCTGTGTTTCTGCACACAATGGGTTTGGTTCAGTTTGTCACAGCTCTGTTGTGAGCAAACATGTAACTCTGTGCACATTAGCATAGATTGGTAAGATTTTACAGAACTGCAGGTACAAGTGGAGTGAAGGTGCATTTCAGAAGCCCTGCAAAGTTTCTGGAAGATGGACAGTTCTCTAGTGGTTTGGAGTGCTGATGGAGGAACTAGCCTGCATGTGAGCATGACTGACTATCCAAATGGAACCCGGACCACTCCATGATTCTGTGATTCTGCAGGAGCTCTTATCACCCAAAAAGTGTTAGTTCATGTCTTGGAATTCCCCTTGTGAGCCCTTGCTGTGGTGGCCCAGTCCTGAATTAGCCAAGGCAGGTGCAGTGATGCTCTGGCAACACAACTCCTCAGGCCACAGCAGTCCTGTGTTGATTTTCGGGGCTTTTTCTGCACATGCAGAGCTCACAGCTGGTGTGTGCTTGGGAAGACCCACAGGCCTGACTGTGCCACGCTCTGGAACAGGAGGGACACGCATTTATATCCCCCACCTGCACTGGGGAATTCCACAGTTCCTGGTTAACAGAGTTGGGATCAAACACAGCCTTGAGCTTTTGAGGTCATGGCAACTCTCCCGATCCTCACGAGTGTTTTAGGACTTCCACCTGCTCACTGAGCACTTGGTGCAGGCTGGGCTCAGGTCCTCACCTCAGATTGTTGGGATGGAACGTCCAGGTTAAAAGATTATTTTGTATTTATTATCCCTTGTTGTTAATGCTTTTTTTTCATGGCAGTGTAGGAGAGGAATGCAAATTCCCTTGGCATTCAGGTCCTGCTCCTGTGACAGAACCATGTCCAGTGATACAGGACAGTGTTATTGGGAGAAGGACTCTTACCAGGTTGCCAGTCAGGATGCAATGGTGGCCACAACTCCTTTTCTCCTGCCTTCCCCTTCCTTCTGTCAGATGCTGTCTGGGATCTAAGGCTCTCCTTATCTTGGAGATCTTTGGTATTTGTGTGGTTTCTTTGCTGGTGTTGCCTCAGTCCAACAGAGAAGCTCCAGCCCCGTCAGGGCTCACATGCCCTGGGCTGAACAGGAGGACTGACCACCTGCTGGCCCAGGAGCCCTGCAGCAGCCCATAAATTCTGGGGGCCTTGGGAGTTAGGCAGAGACAGTAATTTTGCTTAAATATGTTATTGTGGGTCTTTATTTTTACTGAAGACAAGGATCAATTGATTTCTGGTATAAATTCCCAAGAATACGTGCACTTTCTGAGGATGAACTTAGGCCCTTATTATTGTGCAGCAGAGTCGTCATTTGCAGTTTGTATTTCTTTATTTGAGGTATATGCTGACATGTTATATTGCTAATTCAGAGAGAAATAAAAAAAATGAAAGAAAAAGCCCTTTCCAAATAAGTCTTGGCCCTGACAGAAATCGTTTCCAGTGGAGTAAACAAAATTCAGCTGATCTGTTTTGCTGCTGCAGGGTTCAGCATCATTGGTTGCAAACTTTATCTGGCTGTCGTGTGGCAAGAGTGAAAATCAATCCCAGGAATGGCATCCTGTCCCTGTCTTGTTCTGCCCAAATTGTGCTTAACGGTTTAAAGATGTGCTGCAGAATTTCTCAGTGATTTATTCCGTCTTCCCCATTGTCAGAGCAGAACATTTTCAATTCAGAAATCTGGTTGCAACCCCGTAGTGAACTCTTGCTCCTTCGCTGCAGAAATTTGTTAGCTGGGGCTAGATTAGATTTTTAGCAGCTAATCTGACTGCTGTAGGGGTTTGCAGAGTGGGGACAGAGCTGTGCTATTGGATTTGTCCAATTCATTTGACTCCAGGACTATAATTGCACTTATGTCTTACAAGGCTTTTATGGCCTCAGGCTGGCGAGCAGCAGAAAAACAAATTGGCAGTGATACAGTGAGAGTGAAAGGGAATGAAAGGCACACATTATCAGTCTCCAGGCAGCCCTGCTCTGGCAGGAAGTTTCTTGGTTAATTTACAAATAAAACTTAGATTTTAGGATGGGCATACTGTCAGACAGACAATGGGGATGTCAGGCCCCACTGTTACTTAGCAAAAGTAGCAGCCGTGCCTCCCCAAAAGCAGGAATTCTTCAGTCAAACAGACGACTCCTCTCTGGAGCCAGCTGGCTCTGTAATGCAATTAGCAGGGAAAGGGGGTCAGGCCGAGGTGTGCACCGTGACCAGTGTCAGCGCCGTGGGCACGGGGGGCCTGGAGTGTGGCCGGGGAGCCCCCAGTGCCCGGCATGGCCGTGGGAACACTACGCTGGGAGGGACTGACCCCCACCTGGCGTGGGGCTGAGGCTGAGGCCGGGGAGCTCCCAGTGCCCGGCACAGCCACGGGAACACCGCGCTGGGAGGGACTGACCCCCACCTGGTGTGGGGCTGAGGCTGAGGCTGAGGCCGGGGAGCTCCCAGTGCCTGGCACGGCCGTGGGAACACCGCGCTGGGAGGGACTGACCCCCACCTAGCGTGGGGCTGGGGCTGTGGCCGGGCACCTGCAGGTCAGAGTGTGCCCATCACACCGTGTCACCTCCCCAGGCAGGCGGCACATCCTCACACTGCCAGTGCACCCAGAGCAGGCACAGCTGCCACCTCAGAGCTGCCTCCTCAGCCACGGCTCCGGCCACCACTGACCTGCACAGCTCGGACGTGCTCTGTCCGGGGCTCTGATCTGTAATATCTCTCTGATTTCCTGGCTGCTTTGGGAATTTTTCACGTATTTTTTTCCTTTAATTCCTACTCCTAAACCGTATGGAGGGTGCAGCCTGGAGCTCTGGCTCCACATGTGTCAGCTG
Source organism: Hafferia zeledoni (assembly GCA_035583235.1). Taxonomy (NCBI): domain Eukaryota; kingdom Metazoa; phylum Chordata; class Aves; order Passeriformes; family Thamnophilidae; genus Hafferia; species Hafferia zeledoni. Next base: position 5,324,735 of record JAWWEV010000115.1, read on the forward strand.
TGGCACCTTTCAGCACAAGTCCTTCATGGCACTGACTGCCCCACAGCTGCTGTTTTGAATAAACAACACAGGAAAATAGCTGGTTTATAGTCACTGATAAGATTATTATAATGGCTTTTTATCAGTGAAATGATCTTTCAATAACTAATATTTTAGATTAGTACCAACTTTTCTTTGTAACTTATACCTTGTAACTGCCACACTTAGGGATGCGTGACTTCAAAACGAGGGCAGTAACTGCAGCTGTACAATGAGTGGCTGGCACACAATGGGGATCGTAGCAGAGGTGGGATTGTGGGCACAGGACAGTTAAGGGTTTGAGCTCACAGCCATCATCACTCCTTGTCCAAGCACAGTGAGCACCAGTTCAGCTCACTTCTCCCTCCTCGCTGAATTCTGTTCTTTAGGATGTGCTATCAGTACAGAGGGGTTTGGGAGTCTGCAGTGTTGGATTATTATCTGCAGCATAAGAAGTGTTGGATTATTATCTGAGTAGCTCCCTGGGATTTTAAAAAGGGTCTCTTAAGCAGTATTTGAACATACTTTGATGCCTCTGTTTTTATAGCAGTATATGCTGTTTCTCACCCCAAAAGCCACTGTAAGCAAGGCAGTACAGAGCCTTGTCTTCAGAGGAGCCTGAGCTGGGCTTGCTCTGGTGTCAGGATGGGTTGGGCTCAGCCTGGCAGAGTGTGGGCACTGCTCACAAATCCCTGGCTGGGGGCTGCCCTGAGCTCAGCTGGGGACAGGGACAGTCCTGGCTCAGTGTTGGCTGGAGTGGGACATGGAGTGGGACACCCTGGCCAGGCACCCACATCCCCAGCACCTGGGACAGCCCTTCCTGCTCCCAGGGACAGCCCTGGCTCAGTGTTGGCTGGAGTGGGACAGCCTGGCCAGGCATCCATGTCCCCAGGACCTGCTGTGCACATAGTCTGGCTGCCAGAAAGGTTTTTGTGGTTTTTAACACTAAACTTGGCATCTTGCTTCTAATCACTTTGGAGGTGACCTGATCACAGAGTATGAGGTCAGGACTTTGTCCAGGGTGTAAATTCCTGCTTACTTTGGTATGTGTCAGTCTGCTCTGTGGTATTACCAACAGGAGTGTTTTCTTGTGTGTTGCTTTTTTTTACTGGGCAATTAAGAATATACAAGAGAATGTACAGGAATCAGAGTGACTATGAGAACAGCAGTTTCTACTGATTGTGTACATGTAAGAAGCTCTAGTAATAGTATTGTTACTATTACCATGTTTTTGCAAGACTCAAAGGGTTCATGTTTGCTTCAAACAGAACTAAAATTACCTTTCATTCATAGGTGTAAATAAAACACAACTCTTTATCTTCTGTTTATCTTAAAATAAACTGAGAATCTCAGTCCTCCTGTGAACTGAGCTTTACTGGAATAGGAACTGTCAGCCAAGTTCACAGTTGTAACTTTTTGATTCTCATGATGTGTTGGTTTTGCCACATTTCTCTTGTGATTGGGGTTCAGTTTGCCACTGACATGTAGGAGTGAAAATCTTTCCTTCTAAAGGCGCTGCATGATCCTGAAGGGGGAAGTTTCACTGGTACAACCTGAGCCGATCCAAGGCGTGTTGGGGTTACTCAGTTGTTATTTACCAATGGAAATCACCACTTTCTTTTCCCTTTCTCCTCTCCCCCCACACAGAGTGAAGTAGCAGAGCTTCGTTTTGGCCTCTTTGTTTGGTCTATTGTGCACATTGTTCCAGGGGTAGCACCAAATTGTGGGGGTGGGGGGTGTCTTTTAAGCTTTAAGTGGGACTTAAATTCTCTTTATGCTTTGGGCTGGCATTCTGCATGTGGATTACATTTTAACTTTAAAGCTTACAGTTGAAACCATTGTGTGAGGCTTGTACGTGATTGCCAAATAGTTTTTGCCATCTGTTAATCACCTCCAGCTCCTCCAGTAGCAGAGTGAAAGCACACAGGCTCTCAGATGCATTTTGTACATGTCATGTTTAAATTTTAGCCATATTTGATGCAACTCTGCTCCAAATAAAAAGGCAACTCCCACAGTGTTTCCCATTCTTCTCTAACTTACGTTGCCCAGATATTTTGCTGACGTTTCAAGCAGAAGCCCCTCCAGACACAGTGAGGAGATGTTTGTGGATCATAAATTCAGTTACAGGGTTCATGATAGGCAGTTTCTTGACATCCTGAGTCAAGGCATTTCATATTGTGACAGCTGCCTTATTTTAGCTGGAATAGGATGTTCTGTTGGGTAATGTTTTGTTCCAGTAATTCAGTTTTCCATCTTAAATCACTGTAGGTAATGTACATTTACATATCCTGCTAATGGCTAGTTTGATAATGACTTAATTAAGCCATCAGATGACAATGTGTTGTGAATGAAGCAAATTATTGAGCTGATGCTTTCATGAGCAACTGGAGAAAAACAATATTTTAACTTTTTCTGTAATGAAATATTCCTGCTATTGAGCATTGTAATTCAATTTGTGAGCCGTGACCTCTCCTAGACCGTGGTTATCGCTCGGATTAATAAAGAGCCAATTTGCTGTTGCAGCTCCGTCACTTGGGAAATGATGAGGTTCACATCGTGTGGTCTGAGCACACCCGCAACTACCGCAGGGGCATCATCCCCACCGACTTCGGGGACGTCCTCATCGTCATCTACCCCATGAAGAACCACATGTTTTTCATAGAGATCATGAAGAAACCAGAGGTGTGTTTTGGCTGCTTTGCTGCGCTTGGTGTGTGTTGTGCGAGTGACCACCAGCAGTTCTGCTGCTGAAATAAACCTCAGTGGTTCTGAGTTTGGGGGGTATTTTTTCCCAGCACGTACAAAATACAGCCTGTCCATCTCAGGTGAGAAGCTGAGCACTGAGCTCATACTTTAAAACTAGAACTACTATTGGTGATCCAAGTCCCTGCTCATTCATTTTATAGTCACACTTAGTGCCCACAGAAACGTCAGAGTTCTCAACCCACAGAAGTTACTGTGCAAAGCACAGCATTTAAAAACATTGTGCATTTCCCCCATGAAGCAATGAAAGCAAAGCCCTCTGTGCTGTTGGATCCCCCCGTGTTGGGTCACTGGGGTAGGTGTGGGGCTGTGCAGAACCTCCCACATGTGGGGCTGCCATCCTCACCTGACCTGGGGGGATGGTGGAGCCACTGCACATCCTGACATCAAACAAGTGTTGGAGGGTCAGTGTTTGCTGGTTAAATCATTGTTGCAACACATTTGAGACGTTTTTTAGGAACAAAATGTTTTTTTTTAATTTTCAACATATCAGGTGTGTGTAAATCTGTGCATATGTATGGAAAAGCTGCTTCAGTAAATGCTTGTCTGGTACATTATGGACACAAAAATGTGTATAAAATATGCTTGGTGAAAGTAATCAGTGTCCTAAGTACCATTTCCCTTATAGAGGGACAGTGTTTGTCCAGGAGAGTAACCAGCTGTGGCAAATGCCTTCATCAGATGTGCATTTACCAGCTGTAGAGTTTGAGTTGTGAATGATGGAGCTGTTGGATATTAACAAATCAGTGGTTTGTCAGCAGACATTTCAAACTTGAAAATCTTCTAATAGTGGGGTTTTTTCTTGCTTTTGGTGTTGAGCTCTGCAATTTACTTTTTGGGCATTTTAGCTTTTAATGTTCCATTGGGAAAATGAGAATTTAGTGTGAGGAACATGCTCGAGTCTTGTCTGGAGCAATGGAGAAAAGCTGTGTCATCTTACATATTAGTCAAAAGCACCCAACGGGCAGCCAGAATAAGAGCTAACTGGAAATTTAGTGTTATCCCTACATTTAAAGTACAAACCATTACAATGTAATAAAATTAATCCAGACATTTCCAGGGCAAGTGTGGCTGACCTTTTGTTCACCAGCTACTGACCCCAGGGTGAATGAAAGAGGCTTGCAGAGAGAAATGTCTGTTGTTTGGCTTCAGTCCCTGGTATTTAAATTGCATTCCCTAATCGAATGAAAAGGCTGTCCTCTCTATCAGGTTACAGAATCCATGGCAACATTTGGCCTTTTATATCCATAATGTTAGCCTTTTTGTTTGCAGCCAAGTAGAGACACCTGGAGCAATGTTAACATTAACCGCTTTAGCATTAATAGCTTCATTATAGAAGAATTTCTGATCAGATAGCTGTTACTTTTGTTATGTTGCTTCAGCTTGTATTGTTTTCATTTTTGATCTCCCTGCTTAGCAACCGGGCAATGATTTGCAAATTTTTTTTGTCTTGATTAATTAAGCAATATAATTATCAGGAACCGTGCTGCAGTCTTTGCCCGACAAAGCTTCGGAGGGAAGACAATAGTAAGTCTGTTAGTGTGAATGCATTCCACGCGTCACAGATGCACGAGGATATTGGGAACAATGAGAGGAAAAGCTGCCTGCGAGAGGGGACAAAGCATGCCAGGCAGGCTCCGCACTGCACATACCGCCAGGGACATGCTGCGGGTTCCCTGGGACACAGATGCCTCGTTAGATTGCAGCTCGTCATCAGAGATTAATTCTCAGCCATTTGGTACAATAATTTACCCATTCCCCACTCTTTTAACTAGTGCTGCTCACTGGAGAGGGGAAGTCTTTGTGCTCAGAAGGTTTATTTAACCTTGCCTACTTTTACTGCGGGCAACAGAAATAATGATTTTTCTGCTGGAAATTGGGATGAGCAGGTGTTTGCAGTGGGCTGAATATTAATTTTTGCTTCATGGATAACTTGCGGTGACATTTGGAGTACTCGCAGAAGGGGATCTTTACCCTTTTTTTAATTGATTCCTGTCCAAGCAGCCTGTTTTTTGTAGCCCTCCCAGCCCTGCTTTGCTCGGGTGGGTGTTTAATGCCGGGGCACGGAGCAGGGACCGTGCCCTGTGTGTTCACTGGCCTCCCCCAGACCCCTCAGCGGGGCAGAGCCCCTGTACAGATGGAAGCTGACGAGATGCAGCTCCATTGACTTTAATGACCCTCGGTGAGGCTGCTGGATCTGCTCGGGAATGAATAATTCCCAGCTTTGTCCGTGCCCAGTCCGGCTGTGCCGCCCACGCTGGGCTCTGCACAGCCCTCAGCTCCTCTCTGCACATGGGAGAGTGTGCATGGAGGGTGTGTGCACACACAGGTAAGGTGTGTAACACAAACACACCCCTTGTTGTCCATAGTTTGCATCTCTGAGTTCTGTAGTGCTGTGATGACAGACTCGGCCCCGCTCCCCAGCCCCGGCTGAGCTGAACCAGGTCCTGTGAGCAAAACCCACCTGTCCAAAAAGCCTGGCAGAATTTCCCTGCACTGGCAGCATCTGCTAATCTGACTGTACACATTTGGTACTTGGGTGGTGGTATTATTTTAATATTAGTATGTACTTAACCTCCATATTTGTACTTTGGGTTATAATTTTACATTCTTTTCTCCTGTTGTTAATTCTTCTAAACAGAGTATGGAGTAAAAATTTCACTTGGAAATGTTATTGCTTAAAGAGGGAAAACTTGGTGCTCTGGAACATTGTTATTTTGGTGGCATAGATTTTCCTCTGTCCCCTTTCTTTCCAACTGCCTGGACAGTAATGCCAACAGTAAATAAAAAAAAAGGCAAAACCAGTATGGAAACATTTTACACTAATCTGTTTTTGGGGGTGGGTAATTATTTTAAGTAAAGGAATGACAGAATAAGTGTCTGAAGAGACAGCTGTCATTTGCAGATGTTATATTAAACCCAAATTTCTTCTGTAATTCATTGCCACTTCTAATTAGAGGAATTCCCTAGATGCAGGGGATTTATATTATTCCCTTTGTCCATTTATTGAATGACTGTCACAGTCACCCACAAGCAGTTGCAGAAGAATAATAGAGGGTATTTATTTATGTGGTAAGCCTCTGTACACATGGAAGGAGTCCATATCTTAAATATTGATAATTTCTGTGGCTTCTGTTTAGAGATTTGGTTTGGGAGTTGTTTTTTCTCATTTTGAGTTTCTGAAAGGGAAATGAGCTTGAATACTTGTAAGTCCTAAAATTTATTATGTATTTAAACATCAAAACTTCCTGGGTTTGACAGGCCCGGTGTGTTAGGTGTCTGCAGTTCCAGACATGGTTGACTTTCAGAAAGCATCTCTGACACCTGGGCCTTTACCTGTAGAGACCTGAGTCACCAGAGGGGCATTACATGGGGGTTCTTCTGCAGGTGAACCTGATAGGGCAGTGTTTGAGCACCTTGATGTGCTGGGCTGGGCCTGTTTGTGCCTGTCCCAGCTGTGTGCCCTGCTCTGACATCTCTGACTTCCACACACCTCATCTTGGTCCAGCTCAAGGTTTCTTCCCTTCCATGAAGTCCACAGAAGGAGTTTATAGAGGATTATCTGAAGCAAATGTGTGTTTGCAAAAGCTCCTACCAGTGGTAGATTCAGCCAGTGAATCAGAGTGTCTTGCTGGTATCCCAGGCAGAAAACAGCTCTTTGTATCTACTCCCTGTGGCACATCAATTGCAAATTCATGGATGGATTTGGTTCCTGTGTGTAACAAGCTCGTGTTCACCCAGCTGAATGTTGTGTGAGATGTGTATCCATGTACAGCTTGCTGAGGGAAATTACGAAGGATTTAGACCCTTCCAAACTTGGGGGATGAACGTCACACTGGAAGTTTCAGTGTGTGCAATAATGTGGTCATACTGCTTTGTGGCCAAATGCTGTACCAGTCTCCTGTAGTGGTTCTGAGGCCTGTCTTTGTATTTTGGGGCCCCAGGTGCCGTTCTTTGGTCCTCTCTTCGATGGAGCAATTGTGACAGCGAAGCTGCTGCCCAGCCTGATCTGTGCCACGTGCATCAACGCCAGCAGAGCTGTCAAGTCCCTCATCCCGCTCTACCAGAGCTTGTATCCTTTCTCCCATGGGGCAAGGCTCCCCTTGGTAGGGTTCTCACTTCAGAGCAGCCTTCTGCAGAGAGGTAAGCTTGGATGAAAGTTCTTCCCTTTTGATTTCATTGGCAGAGGTCAGTGCTTGTTCATGATGTTTTCAGTGGTTCCCACCCAGCTGCCCAGTATTTAAAAAATAAGATGGTGACATCACAGGAGGGCTCTCACCAGCAGCTTCCATCTCGCTGCTGGTGGACCTGGACTTGGCACTGGTGCTTTGGACTGTGACAGTGATAATTGTCAGTTTTCCTTTACACTGGTAGAAGTTACCAGCTGTGTGTCAGGCTGATACACAGATCAGTCGTGTTTTTACCTAGTAAAAGTAGCAGTCCAACTGACTTTATTGGATTTATTACATTTATCAGACAGATGGTATTTGTCCTCAGATACAGATGTTTCAGGTTCCAGATTCCAGTTTTATTTTTCCTGTATTTGGACATTTTCAGAACCTATTTTCCAGCAGTGGACAGACAGTAACCAGAGGATGTGCCTCTCTGGGAGAGGAGTTAGGACAGGCTTTTATTCTTGGGTGCTGCACAGACCCACAGCATTAGCACTGGTTTTCACTCATTCTGGGATTTTCTCATAATGCCATCATACATTTTGTAGCTTGTTTTGCCAATCACATCACTTATCTCAGGACCAACACTCCTGCACTTTGCTTTCTCTGGGGAGCTTTTGATTTGAGTATTTTTCTAACCATGTGACTTTGAAAAAGAGTTTGTGATAAAGTGAAGTATTACAATTTTTGAAAGAACATTAATGAATGAGTTTGCATATTTTTAAAACACAGAGTATCCTCAAAGTACTGATTGTTTGGTTTTTTAGAGGCTAAATTTTATCCAGTATACTTTACAAAAGTCATCAGAAATTAAAAGTAGCACTGTGGTTAAATAGGTTTGTATTTTATTAACTGGATTGTGTACTCATTGTAAAACAAAGGCAGTTGGTCGTGGTTGTGCAAACCATGGCAATGCCTGACAGGTGAGTCAAGACTTGCTGACTTTTCCACTTCTTTTTCCTGAGAGAAATCTACCAAATTCCTATAACTGTACTGTGCAGAATGGAGCTTAATCCGTGTGCTCCTCCTCAGTGTGTAGTGCTGACATGACAGGGCAGTAAAACTACCACAGCAGCAGCAGTTACAGAACGGGGCAGCTCAGCCACTGCTCCCAGCTGGACTCCCTTGGTTCCTGACCCTGCTCAGCGTTTGGCTTTCAGAACGTTGTGAGCAGTGCTCACCAGCTGGCCGTGCTCCTGCTGCCCAAGGGGTGTCCCCCGGGGTCCCTCCGTGTCCCCAGGGTGACATGAGCAGCACAGACACGGAGCACAGGGCACTGCTCCACACAGGTTGGAGGCAGCATCTGTCCCTGCATTCTTTGCTGCCTTTTTTTGTGGCTGCTTGTGCACCAGCCATGTCTATAGTGAGTCAACGGCCACTTGTCTGGCTGATAAATGGAAGTGGATTGAGAAACTCCTGAAATGGCACAAAGTGAATGTGGTGGGCAGACCCATGGGGATGACACTAGAGCAGGAGACAAAGCCATCCATAACTCATCCTACAGATAATGACACTAAAATTCATAATGAGCCAGCAATTGGAATGTGAGTGTGTGTGGTTGTGTAAAGGTGATGTCTGAGCCCAGTGCAGCCACGTTGCTCTGCAGCTTCCAGAGGGGCAGTGACACCACTGCAGTGTTTGCCTTGCCAGCTGCTCTGAGGAGGACAGCAGGAAAACAGACCCAGCAATGCAAACAGTAAATGAAAGTGCTTTATCAGACTGGGGATGAAAATAACTCTAAAAATGTCAGTGGGAGGGAGAAATAAAAAGCAATGATCATGGCAAAGCAAGGGATGTTTGGCACACAGTGGTTGTAACCGTGCAGTTGGGGTGAGTGCTGAAGGCTGGAGTGAGGCAGAGCTGAGCAGGATCTGCCACTTCTCCTTGGCACCCAGGCCTTGTTTAAAGGCACCAGCCACACTAAGGGTGAGTAGCTAAAGGTGTTTCAATTCCAGTGTGGTTAGAAATGGACCAAACCCTTTGCTGCCAGTAGTTCAACCATGATAAGGTGCTCCTGTTGGGAGCAGTGGCAGCACGTGAAGGACCTGCCCAGACTCTGCCTCACCCTCACTCCTGCCCCGTGTGGTGCAGAGGGATGGGGCCGATGGAGGTGGCCACGGGGACAGTGGTGGTGGCCACGGGACACGCTGCCCGTGCTGGGGAGCTGCGGCAGCGTCCTGCCAGCAGTGACAGCTGAAGTCACTTGTTGGAAAGTCTGTAAACTCCAGCTACAGCTGCACTTGTCAGGGGCTGTAAGGGAAGTGTAATCAGCCACAGAGATTAATTTGCATCTCAATTAGGAAAGAGTCAGGAGGAAGCCTAGGGTCTGTTGCTGGAAGGTTGTGGAAGAAATCTCATCAGGCACAAAAGGCTCCTGACTCGGTGCTCCAGCTCCAGCGAGCGGAGGACAATATCCGAGTCCGGTTTCCATGGGGACGGGACCGCAGAGCCGCGGGAGCATCTCGCTGTGCCACAATCGCTTGGTCATGATGACACAAATTCCACTGTCCTACCCAGACAGAGTTTGCTGTTGAAAAGCCCTTCGAAAATGAAGGTGGTAACTATGGCAGATCACAGCAGACTTTTTCTAATCTATTTTTGATGTTTATGTAACTGTTTCTGTTTTAAGGAGTTCATTAGGGCAAGAGAAATATTAATTCAAAAATAACGAACTATATTTAAACTTCAGTGTAAAGCCATTCTGGCTACAAGTTCTTGGTGTCCATCAAATGGCACGTGAGGGCAGTGGCAGGAGCCAGCCCAGGGTGGTGCATGCACAGCTCAGTTGTCCTTGGCACAGTGAAAGCCTCCCTGTCTCTGTAGCTGCTGCAATGCTGCCATGGGTGATTGTGCATCAGTGTGTGTTCAGAATTCCTGTTTTATTCCTCCTTGGTGCCATGGAGCACCTTGTGGAGGCTGAGTGGCTGCAGCCCCTGCTAATTGGGGCTCTGCCATGCTTGAGGAACTGCTGAGTGTGAGGCAATGTGCTCCAGCAGCCTCTCCAGGCTGCTTTGGCAGGCAGGATCTGGGACTCTATATATGCCTGTGGTTTACAGAAATCACAAGCAATAAGGTGAGTTAAATTTGATATGAGCACAAAATAGTAATATTTAAGCGTACTAAAATTGCTGTATAAAAAGGTAGATATTTATGCAGGTTTTCAAGAGCATTTGAGCTTCCTTTTTATGTGCTGGGGAAAGGAAGGAACAACCACTCTCACAAACAAATAATTATCTATCCAAGTGAAGCAAGGGTCTGTTGAGGATCCAGCAGTGCTGAATATTTCAGAACTGGTAGGAGTGGTGCTGTAAAGCTGCATGCCCCAGCTCTCTTCCTGTTTATATGGAATGAGCTGTGTGCTGGACAGGATTTTGAACACCTGTGTGATCTGCAGTGCCACCACCCTAAGCTGCAGCAGAGCAGGGCTTGTCTGTACAGATAAATACTGGGGGGCACCAGGGTTTGCATTGAAGAGTTGTGGGTCTGATGGACAGCTGCTGTCTAAGCTCAGGAGCTGGTAAACCTTTACATATGAAAATATAACTAGTTTGGCAGGTGTCAGGTGCTTTGGTTGGCCCATAATTTAAAGCTGGTCTCAAAAAAAACTTTGGGCTTTGGGGATAGTGATGTCTGAGCAAAAATCTCCCCTTAGAATGTGCAGGGAAATGCAATTCTGACTGCCCAGGCTATCTTTCCAAATGGAGTACTTTCCATGCTCCTTGAATTATATTGATTTAATTGAAAAATTCTTTTGGTGTTACTTCTATTATCTTACCACTTTGTGGGTTTTTTCCCTCCACCATTGCAAATAACTCTTGTGCTCCCAGTCCTGCCTGGTCTCACTATCTGAATTTGAAGAAAAGTAGGAGAAATCCCAACCTGCCTGAAGTTTGCCTCAGCCTTGATCAGCTTTTTGCAAGCTGCCTTGGGGAGGTGGAACATGTCCCATGTGGCAGCACCAATGGGCTTCTTCCCTGTGTGCATCCATGATTCCTGGTAGGATTTGAATTATTTCCTTAGCAATTCAAGCTACACGTGTCTTCCTGTGAATGAGTAAACAGGGAGTGAGTTCCTGTTGGGGTTTATTACCATGCTGATTATAAAATTATCTCTGTAAACAATCCTGCTTTTAGGATAAATTGGCTTGGTCTCATGGACAGCAAAGGGGTTTGATCTTATTCTGCCTGTTGATCCCTGCATGGTTTTGATGCTCTTCTCCAACACCTTGAGTAGACCACAGTCCAGGAGAGGAAGAAGGAGCTGCTGGGTTGGGTAGGCATGGAGACTTGTGGCTGTCAGCTACAATTCCTGCTGCTCAGACTGCCCACTTCAAGTGCTGTGCAGGTGTTCTGGTAATGAAATCCTCACAGATCTCTGACATCAGCTGTGCCACTTCTGCCTTTTCAAATAATACAAATAGAATTATAGAGGGGCTGACTGAAATATTCTTAGTCTGATGACAGGAGAGAAATTACCCCTGTGGCAGTTTGTGCTGGTTTCCAAAGCTGTTCACACTGCATGTTGTTCACTCAAAGAGAAATCCTGACGGTAGAAGAGTTTTCATTTCTTGTTCAGTGTCTCTTGTTCAGAGCACTTTGCAACATAACCCACCCGTGTGTCAGTGCTGGAGGTGCCTGTGCTCTGGAACAAGCATGGCAGGGATGAGAAGCCTTTACAGAGTATCTGAGCACTGGATGTCACCATTTCCCTGCTCACAGTTTGCAATCCTGTTTGTGGGCCAGAGGAAAACAGGGCCCTTATGTTGAGAAGTAATTTGATACATGAGTAACTCTGGCTGTTCTCTGCGCTGTAATGACCGTGCTGTGCCCGCTGACCTGTGGCAGCCGTAGCTCTGTGGGGTAACGCCAGAACTCCATCTAAATGTAACACACAAAGGTGTCCATAACTTGAATTCATTGCATTGCATCCAGATATTGACATACTAGTATATAGCAGATGTGTTAATACCTGGAATTGAGAAGATTAAGCAAAGAACATCAGCTTTGAATTCAGAATTAAATCCTTTTCTTGGTTTAAGCCAATTTCTGATTAACCTAATATAGAGTGCCTGATCTGCTTACCTGCTTTATCTGGAAAAGAAAGGGTTTTCCTATGATGGACTTAATTGTGTGAATGGCTGTCAAGTGTGCTGGATGTGCATGTGGTGTTGGAAAGGAACACAAAATGTATCCAAGTGTGTTTTGTGGTGTTGGTGTTGAGAACTCTGCTGTGGGTACAGGGGGGTGTTTGCACCGGGAAAATGAGATGGAAAGGCTGCTGCTCTTTCTAGAGAAGGTTCACAGTTTGTTCCCTTTATTTCATCCCAGGAAGTTATGCCCTCCAGCCACGTCGATGCTGTTAGAAATTGCTATGAAATTCTAAAGCACGTGTCACAGGAGCTGTGACAATTTATGTGACATGGCATCTGACGGTTTGTGCCGAGTGCTGGGCTCTGGCTCCCGGGAGTGTCTGTCTGTGGTCAGTGCTGTGCCACCACGGCTGCAAAGAGCAGCAGGTCCCTTGGTGCCCCGGGGAGGGTCCCGCTCCGGCCGGACCGGGGGGATGCCGAGGAGCCCGTGGGGGCTGTGTGGGCAGCACTGCCCTCCCTCCCTCCCTCCGCGCAGCCCCCGAGCCGATCGATGGCCGGGCTGTCTGTCTGTCTGCGCCCCGCCGTCCCTCCGCGCAGCGAGAACCTTCTCCAGGCAGCGATCGATGCCTCTAATCTGCTCCAGCCTGTAATAAGTCATGCGAGGCAAAGCTTTTAGGTGGCATTACATGGGATTGTGGAGGCGGCTCCTCAGCTCTCCATTCATAGAGCTCTTCATGGACTCGCAGAGAATCTACTGCATCCCGCCGGTGCATATCTAAAGACTATAAAATGCTTCTGCAGGTCTAAACTCCACATGCTGCTGTGGTGTGCGGACACAGTGGGATCAAATTTCGCTGTTTTCAGTTCGTGTCTATCCCTGTCCCTGCTCACGGTCCCCTGTTAGACACAGCCTTGTTCCCGCATTGCCGGGCCGGCAGGGAGGCAGCAGGGAGGGTTACATGCTAACGGTGCAGCTTATTTTTCTGCTATAACATGAGGCATCACTGTTCTTCCCCGGGGCTGCAAGCTGTGAAAATCACTGAAGGTTGTTGAGAAAGGCCCAGGCTGATTTTGTCGCAGAGTTTTAGGCAGCTCTGACTGCTGCCCTCCTGGCAGTGCAGCTCGGAGTGTGTAATCCTGCCGTGCCGAAGCGCTTCCTTCCTCGCCGTGTGCCCCCCAGGCAGCTTGTGGGGCACACGGCGAGGCTCTCAGCGTGGGACAGGGCGCTGTGTATCATTAGTGAACTTGTTTTCACAGGGAGGTGTGAACTCAACCTTCCCTCTCTTCAGGTGCAAACACCTGTCCCTCGGTGCTTAGTGTTTTATCTCGGGTTAGACAAAGAACCTCCAACTTCTGTTTCATGAGAGACTCTTATTCTTTGGTTCTTTGACACAAGCAAAATTGTCATACTCAGGTTACTATCAAGTACTTCATTTTGTGGCTGATTTTGGTGGTTTGCTGATTTTTTTTTTTCACTTACACACCAGACAAGTCAAAAGGGTTCCCATTCTGTGTTATTTTCAAAGCACGTTTTGATGATTTTGCTGTTATGCCTTTTAACTTTGAAGGCATTTGCGAGGCTAAAACCCTGTTGTATCTTTCGGAAACTCGCGCCTGAATTCCCGCTTGCGCTCGGGGCTTCCTGGGGTTATTTTTGTTTGTTTGGTCAGAAGGCGGCCGGCAGAAGCGCAGAGCCGGCCGAGCTGTGCCCGAGGGCTGTGCCCGTGCCCGGGGGCTGTGCCCGAGGGCTCTGTCCGTGTCCGGGGGCTGTGCCCGCTGGCACGGGCGGCCGGGCCGAGGTGGGCGCGGGGTCGCCCCCCGGGCGCGGCGCTTTGTGCCGCTCGCTCCTTCATTAGCATTAGCATGCGGCCGGGCGAGCCGCGCTCCGCTGGCTTACCAGCTGTTCCTGCTGCTCGCCACAATGTCCGGCGGGCCGCCGTGGCCGCACGCGGCCCTGCCACTGGGGATGGTGCCCACGTGGCCGCCCCGCAGCCGCGGCTCCGAGCGGGGCCGGCCCTCGCATGGCATATGGTGTCTGGATTCATACAAGATGCAAAACTATTCTGCCGCTAATGCACAATGACTCATAGCATTGCTAATTTTTCCAACAAAAGCCCACTTCCACACCCACACTTTTAACCCCTCAGGCTAAAAAGCCTCTTCTTTAGTTTCAAAGCCTTGGAAATGTAAGGAGGTGGCTTCTGGATCAATATCTGAAACCCTATATTTATTTAAAGCATATGCACGCTCTAACGCTTATTTTAAACTTCTGTAAAAGGCACTTTGCAAATCGCTGCTCTAACGTGCAGTAATTTTTTTTGTTCCAAAGTGGATGCATTGTCAAATGCTGGGAATTTTAAATTTTTTTGTAGTTAAGATACTTACAAAAAATAGAATTCACCGCAGATAACAATAAGGTATTTTCATCTATGAGAGAATCCAAACATTGTAGCTGGTGAGTCTACAAGGATTATGTATTCCAGTGCAAGTTCCCAAGCTGCTTGGTGTAAGCAGCTTGTAATATTTGGAGCTCTTTGCTATTTACTGATTCTTTGGGGGGAATAATAATAATGCACTTTCCAACTAGAGGGAGCTGCTGGTGTCCCTGTTGCTGATTCTTAACCTTCCAGTCTAATTCCTTTGTGCAGAACGTACAGCGATCGTTTTGACGTTTTAATAAAATTAAGTTAAATTACCCCGAGTAATTTAGATTAAAAGGATGCGTCTTAATTCTTAGAGTGTAATCATCAAATTAAACTGCAAAATTCAGGGAAAACTGAAGCGCATCCTGGCCGCGTGGCACACGGGTGCTCGGCATGAATGTGGAATTATATAGGTCATGAAAAGGCTCGTTAGGAGGAGAGCAGAGCCGCGGCTCGCTCACCGCTGTTGGAGACACAAAGCAGAAGGGAGGCCGGAGCGGGATCTCCCGCGCCCTCCGGCACAACAAAGGAACAAAGGGACCTGCGGGCACCGATGGAGGTGG
The DNA here is from genome assembly GCA_035583235.1 of Hafferia zeledoni. Taxonomy (NCBI): domain Eukaryota; kingdom Metazoa; phylum Chordata; class Aves; order Passeriformes; family Thamnophilidae; genus Hafferia; species Hafferia zeledoni. The sequence continues at coordinate 5,339,763 of JAWWEV010000115.1, forward strand.
CCGAGCTCGGGCTCGGCTCCCCGGGAGCCACTTGTTAGGGGGTCCCCTGCGGGCAGCGCTGCAGCAGGTGAAGGATCCCGCAGTGAGGGATGGGAGAGGTCCTGCCTGTGGAAGGTCTTTCCTAGGACATGGTTTGAGGGTTCCTGTGGGGCTGGTGATCCCACACTGGCCTGCACTGCAGTTCCCAGTGGGTCTGGTGGGATGCACTGTGTCCTCAGCAGGGTGCTGACCTTGGGAACAGCGGGTTCCATCCAGCAAGGCCATTCCCATGTCCCCAAACCCCCTTGTGTTTGCCTCTCCGTGGTGGTGGGAAGGGGCAAACCACGTGTTTGTCTCTCCGTGGTGGTGGGAAGGGGCAGAAAGCAGGTGCGCACGTGGGCATTTCCATGGGCACATCCCCAACACTCTCGACACCAGAGGCTGTACAAACATGCAATTAACAACACAATTCCCATCATTGTCAAACTTCTCTTTTTCTGTTCTGAAGAACCCCTCAGTTCAGTGTATGGTGTCCCTGAGCCACACATGCTGCAATTGCTTAATCAAATGTTCAGGAGTAATTTTCTAAGCAGGAAAAATGCTTTTAGATTTAGCTGTGAATTTTCATAATGACTTTGTTGCTCTCTTACTGAAAACAAGTGGGTGAACCCAGTGTTGGCCATGCTTTGAGGAGGTGACACAGATCACCTCCTGACTCCCCTCTAGCCTGCAAGGTTCTGTCCAGCTGATATTAAGAGGAGGAGGCACACATTTTTTGTGCCTGTAGTATAAAACCTAGTTTGCTGGACAGCACCAGCCTTACATCATTCTTCAGGGAGGGAAGACTCCCTGTGTGCCTGCACTTGAAAACCTTTGAAAGCCATCCTGTTACTTGAGGGACATAAACATGGTGACAACATGAGAGAGGAACAGGAGAAAGCTGCTTTTTGTGGCAGGTTTACTGGCTGGCATGTTGAATTTGGTTTTTCTTTCCTCCTCCTCCTAGCTCTGTGTGTATTTCCCAGTACGATTAACTGCAGGGTTCTGCTGTATAAACAGGAGCAGATGGCTTTTAATGATTTCTTAAATCTAATGCTTAGTAACAATCTAGTGCGTGTACAGTATTTTCTGTCAAACAAAATCTCAGGTAAGTTTCTGGGGTTTAATGCCTCTCTGAATTGGTCTGGCCCAGGTTTTTTAGGAAAACTGTAACTTCTGCTGAATGTCTGGATTTATGGCACCTCTTGGGGCTCCTCTGCCTCGCTCATTGTCACCTGTGTGACAGTGTGAATGATCCAATACCTTGCTGGCCTGCAGTTTGTGGGCTTCCCTAAGTAAAGCAGGCGTTCCCCTGCCCACCTTCCATCTGGGCAGGGCAGTGTTGTGCTGGCAGCAGGTGATACCTAAATCATAGTGCTACCTGTGTAACAAACTTGGGGTTAGCACAATTTCTCAGTGCTGCAAAGTCTTGGCACCAAAAACGCATCATGAAAGTGAATTCATTACAACTTAAGCTCAAGTTCACAGGCCCTTTGCTTTTCACATGTTCCTGAAAGCTCTTACCTGAACTTGGCCTGTCCCTGTGACCCCGAGTGGCTTCCCAGTATTGAAAGGGCCTTGTAAGGGCTGTGCCTGTCGGACTGTCACTGTTCAGGCCACACAAGTGTGGCTGTGTGGAGGATGACAGAGGCATTGAGCTGTTCCTGGGGGAGGCTGATGCTCAGACACTCCATGTATCATAAGGGAACAGGTCCCTGACTGAATTTCTGCCTCCACCTCAGCACCTTCCTCTCTCTCCCCACTGCCAGCCCCAGTTGCAGCTGGGAAATTCAAGGCTCTGAAAACACCATTTCTCAGAGGCAGCTCCCGTGGCAAGGAATGGCAGTGGCTGGGATTACTTTTCTGTCCTCAATTTCTAAACAAAACTCTGTGTAACTGGAAGTTTTGGAGTTGTGAGAATAGCAGTTACACACACCAGTCTGAGTAACCCCCATGCACCCTCTGAGGGCTGATCTAGCCCCTGGGCTGTCAGGGAGCAGAGCAGCCCTCCTTGTTAACTCCCTGGGGCTGGAGGCAGAGAAGGGTTGTTCCAATCCAGAGCTATTTTAACTCAGACACCTTTTCTTTCCAGGCTTTCGCAGAGCCTGTTGGGTTTTCTGCTCCTGTGTTTTATGACTTGTTGCCGTGATAATTCAGCTCATCTTACAGGTTTCTCTAATTGTGATTGATGTGTAATCATTCATTTTATTGAACCTCATTAAGGTCTGCAAAGCTCTGTCCCAACTTACAGTAATTAGAGCCCAGATAGCCATTCCATCTGTTCCCAAGCACTGGTTAATTAATGAACTTTTAACGTGTTCTTTGCCTTGTAAAAGCCCTCAGTATTCTCAAGTTGCTGAATAGGATTTGCATGCCAGCATTTCCGTTTGTTTTAAATGCCACAGCAACGTGCAGCTTGGAATCCCAAAAGTCAACACACAAAGTCCTGGGATCTCGGGAAGCAAAGTGGAGAGATTTTACTTTCTGTTCCCACTTTGTGCATCAATTACAGTATCTGTAAAACTGGGGTTTGCAAACAAACGGCTCACATGGACTTCGTGTGGCCTTTAATGCCCTGAACAGCAGGTTTGGATCTTCCCTTGTATCCCTAAAGAAAACACAGAGACCAGTAAACAAGGTGGTCCATTTTTCATGTTAGCACTCGCTGGAAACACATTAGAAACATGATACCTGCAGGCACACGTTTTCCTCCCCTCGTATTTCATCCTTTTGTTACATTTTGAGCACTGGGCCTGGGACAGCTTTGTTAGTTTTTTGTAGTGTTCATTGTAAGGAGATTTAGGGATGGAGCAGAGCTCAGTGCTGCTGAAATGTCAGAGGGACTGTTGTAGTGATGGTCAGAACTGGGAGAAAACAGCAGGACCCAGAAACCAGCAGAGTGTTTCTCTGCTTAACCTGTGTGCTTTGACTGTGCAGTGACGTGCTGAGTCAGTGATTTATGTACAGTGAATAAATCATTGCATTTTTAAAAATGGCACTCAATTTCTGTTCCCTGAGCACACAGGACAGACAACATTTCCAGTGTTGGGAGTTTTAAGAAGAAGTTTGCTTTTTGGGTTTTTTTGTTTGTTTTGATTTGATTTATTTTTTTTTTTTGCATTGCTGGATTTATGATCTGCTGCTGGTTTTTCATACAGCACAGTGGTGCAGGGCTGTGGCTGTGCTTTGCCTCATTTGGATTGATCTGTGTTTACCTTCAATATTCAGGACAAGAATTAAGTCATACTACTCAGCTCCCTCAAAATCCCTTTCAGCATCCAAAGGCCGACCATCTGTCCGGCCCAGCCATTCTTTCCTCCCCCAGTAAGCATTTTAGCCAGTGCTTTGAGCAAGGCTGTATCCTGGAGAAGCAAAATATAAAGTGAAATAAAAGTCCTGGGCCTGGGGCCATGTTTAGCAAGGCAAACCCTCTGAATTGCAGGCAGTGTTTGTGAAATGAGTGTGGGGAGCCCCTGGTTTGTGGTACCCTCGGTGTGCTCGGCTGTGGCACGGTGGGTGTCCCAGGCACAGGCAAACTTCCCTATGGCAAGATTTCCAAAGCAGCTGTTTTTAATTTCTTTTCCAGTATTTTTGTATGCCAACTCATCCTCTCACCACTGACCCCACACTTCAAACAGTCCATTTGGCAAATCCATATGTGCTCTGATCCTCCTTTCTGGGACTGAAGGGCTTTAACTTTCAGGTCACTGATATCTGCAGGAAAAATGGGATTTTTCTCAAGCTTTTTGGGAATAACCATTCTGCTGGGACTGTGCTGGTTTGTGCACAGTGTCGGGTTGTGTAAGGCTCAGCTGTGGGGTCTCTGCTTCTCCACTGCTGCCATCCTGCAAGCCCAAGGCTGGCATCTCTTGAAGTTTTTCCAAGGTATCGTTCCACTGGCTAGGACTGAGTTACAACCAAGGGAATTGGGCTTTTTTTTTTAGGAACAGATCCATTCAGCATGTGTATTTACTAGGGTTTGTGTATAAAATCATGGCATTCTGTTAAAGTTGATAGTTGGGGGGATGCAGTTCCGTTTGCATGAAGAAAACTGGGATGTCATTCCTGGGCAGTCCCTCCCCTGCTCTCCACAGGCATTTGGATCAACAGTTCAACACGTTGTCAGCAGAAAAAACACACCGACAATCCTGGGGAGATTTGAGCAGCAAACCCTGGGCATTCTGATGGGTGAATGACAGGAGGGCTCTCTTGCCTCTCTCCTCTGGTGGGATTGTGCTGCTGGCCTTGTTCTGGTTTTTGGGAGGTGCTTTTCCCTGCTGTGCTGAGCAGAGAGCTGGTTCTGGTGTTTGCTGCTCAGGCTGATGGATGGGAGGCCTCCCCACTGCAAGGGGGTCTACAGGAAGAAACCTCTGCCCTCCTGCAGCAGAATGAGCAGTTTGGGGTAATAGATGAGTTTGGGGTAAGAGACGCTGTATACGTATTTTAGGAATGTTTTCTTTTAAACCTATAACACGGCTCCTATTCCACCCTTCATTAGCTAAATGGAAGTGTTAATTAAGTGAATTACACTTAAGGCTGTTTTCTGATAGGTAACTGATTTTAATAATAGACATTTACATTAATATTGCCTGTATTTTGTTGAATACTAACTTATTTTTACATTAAACTACCTCTAGCGATTTTTCTGTATGTTGCCTGTAAAATGTGTTTGAGTTATTTGGATTTATTAGTAGGAGAGATCAGACAGGATGTTGTTCCATGAACTGTTAAATATTATTGTGTATTAATCCATATTTTAAAAGTTCAAAGTCTGTGCTAGCTCGTGTTCCTCTGTTGTTGTTGCTGTTGGTACAGACATCCTTGTATGGAGCATTTCCATTTGTGTGAAAAACAGAATTCAGCTCAGGCCATGCATAGATTGTCAGAAAGATTAAAGTGTGCATCGTGCTATTTTTCTTCTTTCAGAAAGGGGCCTTTGATGTGCTAATGTTCACTTTCTCTCTTTTCATTCCGAAGTGCTGGGCATTGTTTCGAGCTGCAGAACAGGATCTGCTCAGAGAGGCAGATCCAAACACCCTGGAGCCCAGCCCTGTGCAAGGTAGCAGCGATATTGATGGCATCACCCAGGGGGTCAGACAGCGCTGTGCCTGCACTGAGAGCCACCCCGGCACAGCCAGGGCAGTTAGGGAAAAGAGATGTTGTAAAAGCCAAACATTTCATTCCAAATACCCCACTTCCCTGTGCCGGTGTTCCCACTGTTACAGCGAGTCACACCCAGGTCCAGACCAGAACACTTGGCAGTGCAAAAGGTGTTGTGGGCTCTGCAATCACTCACAAAAACAAGGCTGTCATGTTTTTCCAAAGTTAATTAGCAAGCAAAATTATTTGGATGGGCTCACCTTGTGTTGCAGTGGGCATTTCCCAGCAATGGATGAAATTTTGCAGGCTGCTCACAGGGTGGGCTCACACTCAGGTAGCACAGGCCTGATGTGGGTCATGACACAGTTTATATACAGCTATTTGTACTTGTGCCAAAGGCACCCGCTCTCCTTTTGTTATTGACTGGGAAGAAATAGTTTCCTGAGTTCCTGGGAAGGTAAATACTGGGAGGGTTAGTGTGTAATTGGGCAGGAGCAGCGTTGGTCGTGTTCTGCAGAAGACAGAACAGTTGACAATTGAGTGATAAAAACCTTTTTAAAATTGGGTGAAATTTGGCGGGTGATTTTTGAGAAAGTTGAACTTAACCTAAGAGAAGAATCCAGGACAAGCTGTCAGCACGCAGCCTGCCTGCTGTGTAGCTCCTTCCCGAGGCTGCTGTCCCTGCATGTTCTTCTCTGCTTCCACCACTTTGATGCTTCATTAAATACTCACCTTCTGCTCCCCGCCTTTCTCTTTGGGATCCCTGTCATCACCTTTTCTATCTGAAATGACCCAGCAGTTAAGGGTGTCAGAGAACTTCAGAAGAGTAGCTTGAAGCAGCAGTGCAAACATTAAGGAAATGATGCATTTCAGCAGACGCTTCCCGGGTGCGTGCCCAGCTGGGTGTGGGGGAGGCTGTGCCACCTGGGCCCGGGCCGTGTGCCCTGGGCAGCGGGACCCCGGGCAGCAGCAGGGGCTGAGCTGCCCGGCACACGCTGCGAGGGGATGCCGGCTGTGATCTATAGAGCCGGAGCCGGTGCTCCGAGGCACGTGCCGGGGAAGGGTCGGCCCGCGCGGTGATTTGTGGTCACCGGCACAAAGGAGCGTCTCTGTGCTGGCTGGAGAATGAGATGTGTCAGGAAGGCCTGGCAGGAAGCAGATGGAAAGGGCTGTGCAGAGCAGAGCGGCGCTGGGCTGTCGCTGGGGGCTCCCAGGCAGGTTTTTGATGGCCTTGGAGAAAGGGACCGCGGCGGCACAGTTGTCACCAGTTGCCATCCGCCTCTCCTGCCCGTGCTGGCTCGCAGGGACTGGTGACCTTCCTGTGTGATCTCCACCCCCAGCACAGCTGTCTCTGTGGCAGCACGGGCTCCCTCGTTTGCCTTCCCAAATCAGAGGAATGGTCTGTTTGAACAAAGTGCTGCTGCTCTGTGAGTGGGGGGCTGTAATCTCATCGTGGTGGGAGCTCCTGCTCTATAACCCGCACACTTCCCCCCTGCTCAGCACAGATTTTGGAGGCAGCGTTGTCATGACCCATTCTGTCATTCTCCATTGAATTCTGAATTATGAATGTCATTATCTCCCCCTGCCTCTGGGTGTTTAATTTCCAAAGCTGAGAATTCCATTTCTGGATGGTTTTGAGTGTGCTGTTATCCCAGGAGATTCCCAGTTCACCTGGACACTGCTGGGATGGAGCTTGCCCTGTTCCTGGTCCCAAGGTGCACTCAGGTGGGCTGAGAGCTGGGTTAGTGTGGCATGGGAATGTTTTTGGTGACACTTCTGACTTGAGGTGAATGTGTTTGTATTGGGGGAACAGGTTGGCAATAAGTGTGGGAGTGTTGACTGTGCTGGGAAGGGTGGTCAGTGCAGCTCAGTGTCTGTTCATGGGCTGTGCTGAGGAGGGTGGTCAGTCCAGCTCAGTGTCTGTTCATGGGCTGTGCTGAGGAGGGTGGTCAGTGCAGCTCAGTGTCTGTTCATGAGAGCCCCTCGTGCAGTGCCTGTGCTGCACAAGGACAGCGATTCCCAGTCCTACATCAGGCTCTGTATTCACTGCTCTTCACTGCTGCAACTGCAGGGTCCAGGTTTTCAAAACTTCTCTGGGAGTGTCTGGTAAAGGCTCTCTAATTTCACTGTCCCTCCTAAAGGGTGCTGAGGGTGACATTTAATGGTGCTGAAAATCCCACTGCTGCTGCTCGTGAGTTAAAACTTAATAGAATACTGTTTTGGTGGGGAAATGCTCAAGCTTTCAAAAGAAGCCCCTTCCCTGTAACACACAGGCTGGAACCAAAGCAAATAAAAGGGAGTAATATTGATGGTATGTGGTCATGACAGTAGCCCAGGGATGGTGTGTTATCCCTGGGTGTACAAGCAACCCATTTCAGGGAACTGGGAGGCATAAGGAAATGACAAATAATTGAACCTTTGCACCTTTGCCCTTTTTCTAAGATATTCAGAAGTAACAGCTCATTAGTGGAATTACTGGAATAGGTGCATTTTGTTAGTGTTTGAATAAAATTAAGGCTGGGACAAAGCAGGGGAAGCATTGCTCAGTAACACATGACCTCTCCTGCAGTTATTTATCCCCTGATGCTCACCCCATTTGTGAACAAGGCAGATAATTGCAGAACAGGAGCGTGGGCAGCTGTGCAGTCACTGATAACGGGAGGGCACGGTGTTGGAATGATCCCTGCAAACAGGACCCAGGGCTTTGTCTCTGCTGTGAGCCCTGCACAGCCAGGATGCTGCAGGACAGCAGCTCCCTTTGGCAGGCAAGGGCTCCGCTCCTGATCAGGGTCTTGGGAAGGGCCATCCCTGCCTGCAGCACATCTTGTCAATGCTCCCCTTTCTGCGCCTCTCCCACCCATCTTTTCTACTTCCACATTATTTCCCTGGGACAAAAAATACTTTCCTAGAGGAAACAGATGAAAGACAACTCACCTCAGCACCCTCAGGAGAGAGGACCTCAACATCTCTGCTCTTGGGCACTGGGAAGGTGACTTTCAAGTAGCCCTGGGCAGCTCCTGTCCTTTTCTCTCAAGACTCAGGGTAAAGGAAACGTATATGGGGGGGAATCATGGCCCTAATTTGCTGGCCAAAAACTGGTGCCACTGATGCCATGACAGGTCTTGCAGTACAGAACTCTTTCAGAAACAGCTTCTTGGTGTTAGGCCTTTGTGTGCCCTGTGGAGTTTCCAGTCAGGGCTCCTGCTGCTCTAACTGGTGACAGGCCATGATGTCATCATGGCAATCAAATGAAATATTTTCATCAAAGCCTTATCAGTACAGTGATAAGCACGGAATGCAGTGTCTGGCTGGACCTTGGATGGGCAGAGCTGTGCCATGCAAAAGGTACAGTGCCATGTTTTTGGCACAGCTGTGTGTGGTGTGGTTGGTTGTCACTGCTGAGGAACACACACAATGAGAACAAAGTTAAGGAAGGGGATGAGCGGCAGTGTCAGCTTCTTATTCTCTGTACAGACAGGACTGCCTGGGAGCAGGGCATCGCAGGTGTTCAGTGGGAGCATCAGAAAGCTCTGGGTGCCAGGAGGGCACAGCATTGTGCTGGAGCAGGGCAGTGCCCCCGTGCCCCCTCGCTCCTGCTCTGTGATGGTACGTGTGGCTGCTCCCGGGGCCGCCCGCCAGCAGCAGCACCAGGAAATTAAGATGAAAGCTTGTTTTCTGCCTTACTCATAATAATTGCAAAATTCTCCCCTGAAGCACTTGGCATGACTAATGTGCCACATATTCCAGCTATCCCAGAGCGGCAGGCGAGTGCCTCTGCCAGACGGGTGCTCGCAGCACACCTTGGGCCACGTGCTGCCCAACAGCACCGGCAGCCAAGAGCCGGCACGGGGCTCATCCGCACAGACAGGCGGGAGCCGCAGCCTTTTGCCTCAGGGCACCTTCAGTACGGCTTTGCTCTTACACTGCTTGATTTCCACGGAGAGGCTTTGAAACCGTGTGAAATGTGTTTCTGTTGTTGTTGTGTTGCACTTTCCTCTTTAAAGCAATTAATGGCAACCATCTGCAAGGGGACCGACGTGCTGCGCCGTGCGTGGTGGGAATGCTGTGACGGGGAGAGACACGGGCCTTGTGGCATCTGAAGCCCATCTCCATCAGTCAGCACTGAGGTTCTTGTGCAGTCCTGTGCAGAGACCCAGGCCCTGCTGTGGGGAGGGAGGTGGCAGAGCTCCAGGCACGGTGCCCAGGCACTGGGCAAACGCTCCACAAACGAGGGACCCATTTGCAAACCTCTCCATTTTCAGGGAGAGTTGTGTCTCTTGCACACCAGAGTGTTCTGGGCTCCAGCCATCCCCCTCCAGGCGCCCCAGCACAGCCTGTCTCTGCGATTGTGCACCGAGGGGTGGCAGAGCAGCAGAAAATTATGCCGTGGAGGGGATGAGCTCTTAGTTTTGGCAGCAGAGGATCATCTGCCTGTTTTGGATAAGGAGGAGGAACAGCAGCCCTGGCACAGGCTGGCCCTGCTCTGCCGAGGGAGTGCATGGAGCCCTGGCTCCCCTGGCTGCAGCACAGACAGATGGTTGTGGTGGGGGCTGCAGAGGGGGCCCAGCTCCCATAGACCCCGTGGTGGCACAGCCCTGGCTCACACGTGTCTCGAGTGTTACATGGGCCGATTTAAGTCACGCATCACTGCAAAGTTTGCATCTCAGATGCTGGGGTTATAAAAAGCACACAAGTCTGCGGTTGCTGACAGGTAAAATTGAATTGCACCTGTTCAATGAAGGATATGTGTTACTAAAATTCCCCCAAAAGTTCTCAGTGAAATTCATGCAGCAGTCACTAGACCATAAACGATGGTGAGCCCAATCAAGCAGATTGAGTTTCACACCGAAATTGCCTCGCACCCCGTTTTAAAAGCACAGTAACTCCATCCTGTGCAGAGCTGGGGAGGACAATTAGGTGCAGAAAGGTCATCTGCCAACACATCTCTGCTAACCTCAGTTTTGTGGTCCCAGCTTTATTCCGCTTTGGTAAGTCCCAAACATTTATGTTCTTGTTTGTTTTCTAAACCGCTGTCATGGTGTCAGGAGCAAACCCCTTTGTGTGGAACCATCTTTGGTCCCTGTGATACAAGCCAGGAGGAAACTGAAATAGGTGTTCCTTGGACTGAACAGCAAGTTCAAAGATTTTCTGCAAGTCTCCCTAGTTGGGTGGGAGAAGGAATTGGCATGTGGACATGGAGACAGCCTTGATGTCTGATGAGCTGGAAGGAGCTGTCTACCTCTATACTTTCAGCTTGTCCACTGGCCAGATGCCCTGAAAGCCCTTCTCCGGGTGGGATGCACATCACAGATGGGAGTCGCAGTAGGTTCATGCCAACAGTCTGTGTTAACGGCCCCGGCAGTCCCTCTGGAGCTGGGGGAGCAGGCACTGGAGCGTGTGCTCTCCCTGGACCCAGTGGTTGGGTGCCAGTCCCGGGACTGGTGCCTGTGGTATTGGCATGGACTGTGGTCTGTGGAGAGCAGCCAGTCACTTCTCCCCTTGCCTGTCCACAAACACTTCTGTCCTTTATTTGCCTGTGCATCAGCAGAATGCACTGTTGTCTCCATGTGTTGGTGAAAGTATATAAATGCTGCCAAAACGTTTTTAATTTCAAATAAAATGAAAATGGGGAAGGACTTGCTGGCCATTGCCATCAGCAGGGATGGGACCCTGAGGGTTTTGTTTGAGGTCAGCACAGAGTTAAGGTTAATAAATAAAAGTTCTACATTTTCAGGATCTGCTATTGACAAATAATCGCCTTCTATATTCCTTGTTTGTAAACAGGCAGTAAGTTCTGGTTTAATGTGGGGGGTGTGTGTGCAGAGAAGGAAATGTTGGGCAGATCCTGACCCCAGGATGGCTCAGTCACCTGCAGAACCCAGACAGCAGGGTTTTCAGTCTTTGTTTTAAACTGTGTGTCTGCACCTGGCTCTGTGTTAAATGGAGCAGTGGTGCTGGTGGGTGAGAGCCATCGCTGGCTGTACCTGCCTCTCCAGGGAGTTTGCAAAAGCTTCTGCCTTTTGTGTCCTTTGCGTTCTCCATGTGGAAGGTCCTGTGTATTTCACCACAGAACTTTGCAGGTTATCCTACAGTAAGATTATGTGTTTTATTGCAAATAGGTAATTTCACATTGGAGGTTTTCTTCAAACAGCCTTTATTGTGTGGTTGCAGTGTTAAAATAATTGATATACTGATAAAACAGTTCTAAAAGCTCATAATATGCAAATAAATACTGAGATTTCATTGCTGTATCCAAATAGCTAACTTCCTGCCTTCCACAGTTTTTATGTATTCATGATCAATAATTCACACCTTGTCATGGCTCTCAATGTCATTATTTCATATGAAATGAAAAAAAAACCCTGTTTGTGCCTGTTTAAAACATTTTGCCTTGGAGTTTTGCCTTGGCAGAAGCAAAATGTAAAATAATGCAGCCATGGAGGGGTGGGTCAAATTGCCGTACATATTAAAAGAGGAGCTTTTGATCAGCTCCTTCAAGGGTCTGGTATGACTCCATTTATCTGAGGATCTCTGGGGACGCTCCAAACCTCCAGATAACTGGGGGCTTAGTTAATCAGGGCTGCCAGCTGTCCAGCTTTCCGCCGGGGTAGGGTTCAAGATCACAGCCCGCCCTCCGCAGCCTGGCCGGGCAGCCGCGGTTTGTGTCCCTGCAGCCCTGAGGCTGCTCTGGGAAAGCCAGCCCGGCACGGGGGGCTCCCTGCTGGGCCTGCTCAGCCCAGGGCACTGCCCTGAGCTGGGCAGGGGGCTTTGCTGATCCATGGGTTGCACTTCTAAACCAGCATCTTACGTGGCACTCTGCCTAAATGCTGTTCAGTGTTGAGAGCACCTGGGTGTCAGGTGGGCTCTGCCCAAAGCTGGCAGGAGCCAGGACACAGAGTTCAGGGTAATGTACCGTGTGTATGTCAGTGACATTTCGTGGCTGGCCCTTAGGCTGAGGGTGCAGCTCTGACAGAACTGTTGCTCCAGGGATTACTGGGATGGGTGTGTTCCTGCAGGGGGACATTAGGAAGCTTCTGGAGGCCTCTTTTAAACAGGATGGAAGGATGGAAGTGTTTTTCAGAGGGTTCTTTACAGCTTGTTCATGATGCCTCCACATTAAAATTCCTAAACTTCGTAAGATTGTAGTTGACTTTTTATTATAGTGAATCCCAACTGTTCTCCCCAGTCTGAATGTACTGAAACAAAGATGGCAGATTTCATTTCATTTTCCTAAAGTAATTTAGTTCTTTCTGATTAAGCTGTAAGTAGAAACGAGCACGGGCATCCTGCTCGCTCCCCACATGGCAGGGGTGAGCCAGTGTGCTGCCTCCTGCTCTGGAGCCCGGGAGGGACCCCGGGAGCGCCGGTGTGTGCAGCCCCAGCCCCAGCGGGATGGGGTACCTGCGCCGCCGGCTCTGGCTGTCTGATGGGCCAGAGCAGCGCTGCGTTGGGATCCTCCTCCTGTGGCTCTGCAGGCTCTGCGCACCTCGGCACCAGCACGGCACGGGGTGCTGCTCCTCGGCTGCCCCTCCTGCAGCTGCCCAGCTGGGTGTCCCACTGGTTTTGCCCACTCCTTCGTGTGGCGAGGGGCACCTCCAGCTCACGAACAGGATGTTACCGGGCGCGAAGCAAACCTGGCCAGCGTGTCCTCCCCGCGTCTGTCCGTGTAGCATTTACGCGAGGCGGCACAGCCCGCGGAGTGCTGGGCGTGCTGATGTGTGAGATGCGCGGGGCCGCTCATTGCCCAGCGGGGCATTAGCAGGCAGAGCTCGGTCCCCCGCGCGGTTCCCGTCGGTTCCACGCGCAGCCCCGGCCGACGAATCGGGGCTGCGGGCCGGCCGCAGGCTCAGGTGGCCGGCAGCCCCCGGTGTCGCCCAGCCCTTTCAGCAATTTGTCACGCCTGCGTCTGCTGCCGCTGCGCCAGCACGTGCCAGCGCCGTGTCGGAGGGGCCGTGGGCCAGCCGGCCGCGCAGCCCCCGCGCCCCGCTGCTCGCACAGCCCTGGCAACAGCCGCGCGCCGAGGAATCGGCATCTCCATAATGAGCGCTGAATGGCATCCGTCAGTCCCTTTAGAATAGGGCCCAGGCGTGTGCCTCCTCTCCGAGGAAGTTTGGCAGCCTATTCATTAACAAGAGTCATCAGGAGTTCAGCCCATAATGGGGAGGCAGCCCCGCACGCTGCGGGCTGGCGCTGGCAGGAATGTGTTCTCCGGGCCTTCGGGAACGGAGCAAAACTGAGCAAATAACGCTGTCAGCAGGTGCAAACGCTGAAATGCTGGCTATTGATTTGCTTTCCGCAGGCTTCCACGGGAAGTTTGTGAGAGATTTATCACATACCAATCGTCCTTTGCAAGCATTAAAAGCAAAATTCTTCTTTTCTTTCTCCTTCCTTTGTTGCCACCACGCCTGCAGGAACTTGTGGGCAATGAAGATGTGCTTTGCTTAGTCCCCTCAAGGTCGACACTATGCCATCGTCTCCTGGTTTGAAGCACTGCTTTACTCTTTTTTTTTTTTTAATGCTGTTTCAGAGTGGTTTTGTTAATGTACTGCAAGTCACAAATGGCACTTCAATATTAATTAGTAATGCTTTTCAATTCTAAATACCCTCACCTGCATTCTGTTGTCACTGGTGTTATTCTCCTGCTCCTAATTTCGAAATTCAGCTTGGCCTTTGCTCCCGCTGAACAGCCTTGCAGAGCTCGAGTGCATTTCCCCGTAACAGAAGTACAATGAGGCGCTGAAAACTTTTGTTTTCACTGAGGAAATGGAGAATGAGATGTCATCCTGGCTCCTGTGAGCCCTAATTCATAAAGTCATACGTGAGGCTCTCCAGCCCATTGTAGATTTGTCCCAAGCGTTATCCTGTTATTGGAAGTGTATGATTCACCTTCTGAGCAGACAGAAGCTGCACACAAAAGGGGAAGATTTGCTTTCTCTGCTGTGAAAGGCTGCCGCAAGCAGGGGTCCTATTAAGACAGCTGGAAAGTTGCTTCAGCTTGTTACGCTTGTAAGTTTTATTGGTGACTGGTTTTTGATTACACATTTGAATGCTGTGTGTTCCAGGTTGCCGAGTTTTAATTAAAAGGCAATAGTCTCCATGTTAGCTGGCTTTGTTGTCTGCATTATGCAGGCCATAATGCATGCAAGTTGTGGGCTGGGTTTGTCCAACGTGCCTTGTTTATTTGGGATACATAAGGTTGCACCTTCCAGCACCTGCCCTAAATACAATTGCCAAGCTTTCAGAATTGTGTTTATTGCGGGTAATTTCTTTGGAGAAGTCCAGTGATCAAACAAATGTGAGGGGGGGTTGATCCCAAAGCTCATTTCTCCCATCTAGTCACTTTTCTAGTCATTGGAACAGGAATATTGTGTGCCAGGAGCTTCCCATAGTGCCACAGCCTGTGTGTGACGGTGGGGTTTGGGTTTGGAAAGCTGCACTCTGGGGTTTTGCTCCTGCCCTCAGCAGCATCCAAGTTGTGACTTTTCAGTCATGAAGCTCAGAGGTTTAACCCTCAATTTCCAGCCCTGAAGTGAGTCCCCTCCTCAGTGCTCCGTTCAGAACTGTTGGGCAGTCCCTCCCCATGCCATCCTGCTCGGTATGGATGTGGGGCTGAGGGGCTGGGGGCACCGTGGGACGGCCTGGAGTTCTGCACATACATTTCCTTAACGGGCCATCGCAGCTACGAGGAGAGAGCTCTGTACCTCGAGGCGATCATCCAGAACCACAAAGAGCTGATGACGTTTGAGGATTTTGCCGCTCAGGTCTTTTCTCCCTCTCCCAGCTACTCCCTCGGTGGAACTGGTGAGTCTGTGCACGTTATTCTTCTCTGTGGCCCCAAGAAGCACTTGAGCAGCAGATGTACACCTGTTTTTTGTAGATAAATGCTTGCAAATTTAAGAAGACCATTCTTCCCCTGAATCAACTAATGAATATCAAAAGGAATGATGACATTCATTTTAATTTGTTTTGCATCAGAGCTATTCACTGTGCTTCTTTCTTCAGCTATCCTGTTAACCCCCGACTCCGGCGGGGTTAATGAACTTTCTCGCCGTGATGGGCTCCGGCTCATTCAGGACTCCCGGGTTCTTGCTGAGCTGGGAATATGTTGTTCAAAAGCGAGGCCTGAATCGGGGCTCACTTATCAAAAATAGTTGCTCACAGGGGAAGCTGCTGCTAATGCTAAATGGGGATTATGCTGCTGAGCTACCAGGGTCAGGGATTAATGCACAAGACACGCAGGAACGGGGTGCTGGTGGGGATGTGGGTGCTGCCCTTCAGTGCAGGGCAGGCTGCCCCCAGCACCTGGCCTGGAGCCTCCCTGGGGTTTGAATGGACCTGTGGGTGTACCTGGCACACGTGTGCTCATCATTCATCAGCCCTGCTGAGAGGTGACAACATAGTGCCAAACTCTGGGAATTTATTCCTTGTGTGCCCTGCGGAGATTCAGGTTAGTGTGTGGTCAGTGAGGCACAAATCGCTGCCTGGCTGGTTCGATTGCATTTAAGTGAACCTCTTCTGAAAGGGACCTTTGGCTCCAAAATGTGGATTTCTAGTGCCCTCAGGATGTGTTTTTTCCAGCCTCCAGAAGGTATCTGGTCAACATGTGCTGGACTCTCTAACAAAGATTCCTTAATCCATTGTTGACACGCGTAGGGTGACACTGGCACTTTCTAATCATTCCCTGCTTCTCTTTTGGATTGCTGAATAGATTATTTCCAACCTGTATAAACGTTGCAGGACATCTGCTCTATTTCTCTTTAGCCTGACTTGTTAGCCGATATCTTCCATCTAAACTGAAACACTGAAGGAAGAAATTAAATTTGCTCAAATAAATCACTTAGGAATAAGCCCAGGCGCGCAGCATTGTGTGGCGTTGCTGGCTCCGCTCCTGGCGCGCCCGGAGCTTTGTGAGGAGATAAGAGGGCTGTTGGGCCGGGCAGTGGTGGCCAGGAGCAGCAGGCAGAAGGCTGTGCAGATAAGCGCTGGCAGGAGGAGGGAGCCGGCCATTTACATAATCGCGCCTCTGCGTCCTGGAGAGGCGTCAGGGAACACGGGATGGATCTATTGATCTCTGCTGAACTGGAATACTAAACAACGCTAGGAAAGCTTATAACTTAAAGCTTTGATTAATGTTTCCTACATTAAAAAGTAGAACAGCTGTGCATTAAATTCTTTTATACACTCTGCCAAAAGTCTGAGACAAAACCATGGCCCGTTTCAATGGGAGCGCAGCGCGTGCCCAGGGTTGGTTGTTAGCACTTGAATCGTTTATCTGTTGACATATCAGCAAATAGAAATGTAGATATATTGAGCTATTTAAAATGTTTTGCTCTGTGCATAATTGTGTTCCATTTTCATGCTTTTTAGAGCAGACTGTGCTCTGGTGATGTACAAATGTGGTTGCAGAGCTGCTCGCTCAAGGCTGGGTTATGCTTTGTGTGCCAAACATGGCTAAAGTGTTTCCCAGGAGGTGAGGTTTTCAGAACACTGTTAAATCGCCAGTACCTTAGATGTGGTTTTATGATTTCATTATTTTAATTGCTGTTAGTTGTAAAACCTGCCCCAGTCAGGTCCCAATGTTTGAACTTCTGAGCCTCAGCCTTGATTTCCCGCTCAGGAACTGGGGGCCAGCCCTGCCTTCTGGTGTCAGCATCTCTGCTGCTTCAGGGAGTCTCCTCACGGTGCCTACTGACCCACCTGCACGTTCAGTCAGTGATGGGCAAGGGCAGTGCCAGCCATGGCCATTGGGAGGTGTTTTCCATCAGGTGCTCCCAGCAGTGGGAGGGGAGGCTGCCTGCAGCTCAGGAGCTGTTCCCCAGCACGCAGCCCGTGCCCCTGTGCCACGGGCAGCCAGACCTGCTCCAGGCCGAGCCCCACCTGCCCTGCACCTGCACCAACCACCTGTCTGCTGCTCAGGAGCACGACTGGCATTTTGCTCCATGTAACAAGGGAATTTCTATTTTTAAACTGAAAAAATTAATCAGAGAGCAATGAATGAAAAAAAAGATTCCCTGAAAGAGTAGTGAGGTGCTGGCACAGGCTGCCCAGGGAGGTGCTGGAGTCGCTGTCTCTGGAAGTGCTCAGGAGGCGATTGGATGTGGCACTGGGGATGTGGTTCAGGGGTGATGATGGTGGTGCTGGTTTGGGGGCTGGTTTGATGATGATCCCTTCCAGCCTGGATGGTTCTGTGGGATGCACGGAGCTGGCACAGGTGGCAGGCCAGCTGGTGCTGCTAACCCTGCCCAGTGGAAACTCCTCAGGTAAATGTAAGATTAATTCTCCTTTGAGCTGGTTCTTAATGCCTCTCAAGTGTGATCCTGTCAGCACTCTGAATACACATGGGCAGCAGAAAGGTCAAGGAGTGTCCTTTTCATTAAAATGAAGCTTGTTCTCAGTAGTTACAAGAAATCAGGACCACTAAATGAACTGAACACGCAGCTCTTGGTGACACACATCGCCGGAGTGTTGCTAACCATCATCTAATGATTTGAGCTGGATGTTTTTGCATTTTCTGATGCTGCCCTGGGGGATGTGTCCCTCAGACTCAGGTGGGATATGGCTCAGTGTCTCTGTCACCAGAAGTCTTGCAGGTGCTGCGTTTTCTGCAGGAAAATCGTCCAGTTGATCTGTGTTGCTGTTTCCAGGCTCAGAGCCTTAAACTCCCTGCGTGGCTCACAGAGAGCCCTGGGTGTCCTCAGCGCTGGAAGCGCAGCCGGGGAGGCAGAATGGCCATCCCCGAACTCATTTAGGGGATGTGCAGATTAGGAACAAAAGCTGGGAATAGGGCCCTTTGTTGTTAAACTGGTGCATTACATGCTGTATTTTAATTAGGCTGGGTCTGAGAGGCAGCCCAGGAAATCCTCAGTAATCCAACACTATTGAATTATTCTCATCCTTTCCCTCTGCAGATTTCTCTCCTTTTAGAGGACGGGCTTTAAGCTGCTGCTCTTGCTCCCTCAGCCAAACCCAGAAACAGTTATTCAACAAGATACTTGTGTGTTGTTTAACAAATGGTGAAGCTGGAGCAGAAACACAGACAGAGCAGCCCCCCGACTTTGCCTCTGCGGCTCAAAGGGGTTCCTTGGGGTTTGGGGCTTTTCTCGTGCAGGATCAGCAGCCACAAGCGTGGTGTTAAACACCCCGAGGAAGTGGAAGTGGCTGGATATTCCAGGGTAACTCGCTGGTCGCAGTTTGCCCAGCACAGAAGGATTCTGTCGGAGGGGTCTGTACTCGAGGGGCAGTTGCTGTTTCCAGGGAAGCCGGAGCTGCCGCCGGCGCTCCAAGGGTTAATGGGAACGGGCACACTTGACTGCTGAGAGGACTGATCTAATCACTGCCATATCCAAGTGCATCTGTTCACCATGAGGTCATTCTTGTGCATGCTAATGACTTGGAAAATAAAGCACAATGCTCCACGTTATCGGGGAGGATACAGTGCAAACCTTGGCTTTTTTGGTTGCTAATGGATATTGTGGAATGGGCAGGGAAAGCATCTCGGATTCTTGTGTTCCAGCTTCATGTTTTTAAAACATCCTTTTCAGTGGAGAGTCAGGAAAACTGTGCTGGAAAACTCGGACATGTGGTATCTGTTGATAAATGGATTCTTTAATGAATATTATGGCATTGCCCAGGAGCAACACTTGAGTTGAGGAACTGTAGAGGTTTTCAGCATTCCCTGGTTTTAAAGCCCAGGGAGCTGTGCCTGCTGATTTACATAAAACCGAGATTTTGCAGCCTTTTTGTTGGAAAGGTGACACATGCTTTTCTTTTGTCTCTGGACTTTTACATGCATGAAGTTCCTGTAGAAAACACTTGAATATACAACGAACAAGCTCTGGTTTGTTTTAAACCACTTTTTGCTCAGTGCTGAGCTTTATCTTTCCCACTTCAAAGCAAAAGGAATATTTCAATTGGACATGTAGATTTAAAAGGTATTTTTGACAGAAACAAAACCAAACTCAGAGTAACTGTTGCCTTAACCAGATTGATGCTCTTTGTAACGGTCAGCCAGGATTCCTTTTGCTTTGGTGTGGTTTTTCTGGTTTTTTTTTTCCTTTGGGTTTTTTTGTTGTATTTTTGGTTGAAGCTCTGTAGGGTGTTTTGTCAGATCTGTGTAGGGGTGGAACTAAAGTCTCTCCAGGTTCTGTATGTATAATATTTTTGCCTGTTTGGGGGGAATATTAAAAAATACCCACCTGACACTGAGTAGCTTTGCCATGATATCCCAGCACGTGTGGCGTGTGCCGAGGGGCAGGTTTGATCCGTGTGTCAGTGTGGCCTGAGGCTGAACAGTTAATTTCTGGTAACTGGGACTTGGGAAATTCCTGACTGTCCTGGCTGACTCGGAGCACGGCTCAGCTGCTTTGGCACGGGCTGGCACTGGGGACTGTGGCTCGACCCTCCATGCCCAGCCCAGCCCACCCTGGGCCAGGGCAGGGCCCTCCACGTGTAGGGAAGGACAGGGAATCGAGGACATGGACCCCTGCATGGTCTGGGAATTGGTGCTCAGCAGGTGAGGTGGAACTGGGGCAGCGTCGGTGCTGCCATGGGGAGGGTTGTCCAGGCAGTGAACAGAGAGGCAAAGCTGAGGGAGCTGGAGCAGAGGAGGCAGAAGAGTTACCACAGGAGGCAGGATTTGGCTTTTTCTTCTCCCTCCTTCCCTGTGAGGAGTATTCAGGAGGAGGCACAGGCACCTGTCTGGCTTCCCCTCTCTGTTTAATCCAGGTAATTCCACATCCTCAGCAGACTGTGGAGCCTCTGTCCCAGCCTGTGCTCCCAGGGCAGCACCGTCAGATTCAGGAGCTGCTCCTTGCCCCTGTGCTCTGTGTTTATCAGTGTTCCCTCCATGGCTTTCCTGCCCCTCATCCACAGAGCTGCTGCTGCACTGGTGTCCCTGTGAGGGGCAGGAATGGTCTGGCAGTGTCACAGTAAACACAAATGTTTGGGGCAGCAGCTCTGTCCCCCCGTAGCTCCTGTGGCTGAGCAGGCTGGTGTTTGGGAGCCCAGGCCTGGCTCAGGAGGGTCTGGATCCCTGCAGAGCCCTGAGGAAGGTGCATCCTTCCTTTGCAGCCCCCTGCTCTGGGCCCCAGGGCCGTGTCCCCTGTGCCCAGCACCGAGGAGGGTGGGCAGCACAGACCTGTCCCTGAGGCTGGGCAGGGGCTGGGCTGCTTCTCCCTCAAGCCCGGTGTTCCCTTGGGATCTCCAGCAGGGAAGGGGCACGTCAGGGCTGTCAGCCTGGGCCCTGCCTTTTCCATGGAATTGATTGGCTCAGAGGGAGCTCCCCCAGCTCCGATCTCTGGGAGAGGAGGCAGTGAGGGAGGGCTTCTCCAAGCAATCAGTGCTGGGATGGGAGAAAATACAAGCTTGACAGGCCCGTCTCTTCTGCCTGGTGACAGCTCCAGCTGCTCGAGCTGTCAGCTCAGAGAAGGCTCCAGGCAATGTGGCCCCTTTGCATGTTCTCTCCTCTGCACTGGGGCAGGGGCTCTGCAGGCACAGAGAGCCGGAGCAGAGCCGGCTGTGGCTGCGGGCTGGGCTTGGGCTGCCCCACTTGGGACACCACAGAGCCCCCAGTGCTCACCGGGGCCCCCCAGCTGAGCCTGAGGCTGCCCGTGCACATCTAATTAGCGGCTGCTCCGAGTCACGACTAATTAAACTTCGATGTATACATTCAGGGTTTATTTCCAAATCACTCAAACCATCAAGGCTGGGCCTGTGACGGGGCCAGGCACTCCCTACTGGAAACTGAGTGCAATTTTGGGGTTGGTTCTGCCCCTGATTAACCTGTAGTCTGAGATGCTCTGACTTCTTCACTTACAGCACTGCAGGATGTGTGGCTTTGATAAGGCAGCCACTGCTTCAGGCATCGATGATTTCGTCCGTGCAGACTCAGGGTGCTGCTTACAGTGTACTTTGAGCCTGTCCTTGGAAGTGGGAAGCAGGAATGCTGAGCAGATTTACTACAATGGTGCTCTCTGGAATTTTATTACCTTTACATTTACTGGGAAGGAAAAAAAAAAGATTTCCACAGACCTGTCCTGGCTAACAGGTTAACAGGGGGTTGGAACAGGTCACAACCCATGTGAAAACTTCATGGGTCTTCTCAAGTACAAAGGTTGAGGATCCTTGCTGGTCATGAAGGCCCAGCCTTGCTTTTGGGGCTGTTCAGGTGCTGAAAGAGGAGAGAAATGGCTAAAAGGTCATTCCTGGAGCACCTGTCCTGGAGGGGCAGAGCAGGCTGTGAGAAACCAGGTTTGTTCTGTCTGGTAGATTTAAGATGCAACAAGCCATCTCTCTCTCCAGCTGCCCACGAGATAATTTCATTTAAAGTGTTTTTTATATGTATTCCTAAGTCCATCTTTGATCCCTTCCTGCCAGCTACATATTTCAAAAGCTCAGGCCTCCCTCCCCAGGCCCTGCATGTGAGAGGCCCCTGCCCAGTTGGTCCCGTGTCCCCTCCGCAGGGTGTGACTCCGGAGCAGGGTTGGCACACTCTGGGACTTCCCACACCTGGGAAGTTTATGTGGCTCTGCATCCCTGCACTGCTCCTTTCCTGGGGTTTTAACCTGCCTGCAGTGTCACAGTGCTTTAGTCTCTGTGAAGCCTCAAATATTACAGTGTGAGATGGTGCTGGAGCGGGGGCTGAGGCAGCTGCAGCCCACGGTCCCCGGCAGCACGTTCAGCCAAAGCTGAAGTGCAATGATTATTCCTGCCCGTTTCTGCCAACATTCCCTCCCTTGTTTGAGTCCACAGACCCGAGGAGGAAGTGTGTGTGTCCGTGTTTCTCCAGGTCCCTGAGGGCTAAGGAGAGCTCTCCATGCTGAGCTGCCCTTCCTGCTGGTGCCCAGCGTGTGCCGGGGCCAGGACCTGCGGTGCCAGCCCGCCCTTGGCACGGGCACAGCGGGGCACGGGCTGGTCCTGCACTGACACCGTTTTGTGTTCTCTCCCTTTAGATTAGAGTGTGTAACGCTCTCGTTACGTAATGGCCGCAGGTAAGAGCGACGCTTCCCGCAGGCCCCTCTGCTGCTGCCGCTGTGCTTCGTCTCTAACAACTCTTCTCCTCCTCCTCCTCCTCCTCCTCCCCTGCTCAGCGTGGTGGCTCTGGGGCCCTCGGGTCTGTCTCTGCTGTGCCTGTCCCCTCTGTCTCTGCCCACTGCCCCGGTGGCTGCTGGGCACAGTGACACGGGCACCGAGGGAGGGGCTCTGGTCATGGCTGAGCCTGTCTGTGTGTGTGACCAGAGTCCCCAGTGCTGTCCCCAGTGCCCACGGAGCTGGGTGGCACTGCCCCTCTGGCCATGCTCACGTGCATGGCATGCAGGGAGCAGCTGCCAGGCAGCTTTTGGTGGCTTTTTCCCTCTCTGTAAATTCCACTTGTTTGGCTGAGTTGTGAATTTCAAGGGCTCCACTGGTCAATGAGAGTCAGAAACGGGTGTTTGTGGTTTACTGTCATTTACTATTTTTTATTTACAAGCTGCTGTTTCGTTTTTATTGCTGGTAATTTCACATTGTCCAGGCACCCTCTCCAACACACACCCAACAAACACCCTCCTCCCTCCACACCACTGCACAGAGAACCCTCAGGAGCATCCCAACCCCAACCCCAACCCCAACCCACCATGGGCACATCCCGTCCCGCACAGCTGAGCACGGAGCTCCTCTCCTCTCTGCAGGCTGCCCTGGCAGGAAGGCCAAGCCCTTGGAGCCTGTGCCAGACAGCCTGCAAGGGAATTACAGTATTTGTATGGAGGCCTTTCTCTGGGGCGGTGTTGCTCACTCTCTCCACAGCTGCCATCTCCCCATCACTCACGGCTTTTGGGGGCACTCTGGGTGGGTTGCAGAGCTCAGGACATGCCAGGGCAAAGCTGGGCCTGCCGGAATGCCCTGGCTCTGGGGCGGACGTGCCGCGGGTGCTCCTGGCCCAGGTGTGCCTGGCACAGCCCCACCTGCCCCCTTGTCACATGCACCAGCCAGGCATTGTTCAGCCCTTACATGAACGTTGCTTCAGCTCATCCATTTGGGGAAAACTGTATTATTTTGACCATCTGCCATTCTGCCTCACTGCAGGAATGTCGAGTCCGACACCTCCCTCGCAGCCCTCCCCTCCCTCGTGCTTTCCAATGCGCACCCCCCTCCTCCTCTCCCTGGCCAACTGCACCACAGGTTTTGTTTTTAATCCAAAACTGACAGCTCCGAATTTTTCACAGAAATGCCCTCACAGGCTAAGTCACATTTTCCACCTTTTTAAAATGTGCTATTTCCCCTCAGTTGTCTTGAAGTGCCAATCTGGTAAGTAACGGCTGTCTTTGAGATGCAGAGGGGGCTGCAGGCTGGCTGAGGGAGCTCACACTTGGGTTTGGCTGCTGCTGTTCTGCTCCTGCTCTGAGTCACTCAAACACCCAGAGCTGCTGAGGCAGAGAACAGGTCACCCCTCGCTCCACTGAAAGCACAGCTGAGCCCCATGTGGGTCTTTGTGCCCTTGGACAGGGGCTGAGGGCTCATCCTGCCACCGTGCTGTGCTGCCCCACGGCCACATCCCACCTGTCCAGGGCTCACCTGTGCCTGAGGGGCAGCTCAGCCATGGGCAGCTGCAGCCCTGGCCCTGCCTGGCCTTTGGGGCGTCTTGGGCACGTCTGGGAGTCCCCTGGGCTAGGAAAGCTAAAGGGAGGATTAAAGAGCCCTGGACTGGCCAGGCACAGGAAGTAGCAGTGAATAAAGGAAATAAAGGCACAGGCTGAGAATGGAGCCGGTTGTTGAAGTGAAAATAGGTCTGTGCTGCAAAACAGAACCATCCTTCTGGAGTTCAGAGGGAGTGGCACTGTCACCTCCCTTCGGTGTGGGCTCACAGCCTGTCCCCACCTGGCTGCAAGGCTGTTCCTCCCTCCCACCTGCAATAAAAAACTTCTGTTTACACTTAGGGAGAGAATTGCAGCATGGTTTAAGAATGCTGTTCCCCTGGGACACCTTGGGACAGGTCAGACCCCCAGCAGCAGGAGCAGGGCAGGGGGTGCCCCTGGCAGCAGCTGCCCCCAGCTTTGGCCATTTGTGTCTCACTTAAAGGCCCTGTGCTCACCTGTTCCCCCTCAGCCAGCCCGGGCAGGCCAGGCCTCTGGTTGTACAGGCCTGTAGGAACAACTGAGGTGGAACTCAGGTGATGAACAGCCCCATGTGTGACCCCACACACCCACAGCCCCCTGAGACCCTTCTCCAGGGGTGGCCGTGAGCCACCAGTAACGAGGGTACCTGGTGTCCTGTCATGTAGTGGAGTTGGAGGAAATTGTGATTCTTTAGGGTTTTTTTATCAGAGACACCAGACATCTTCCAGGGAGTTCTGTGCCAGCCCTCATGCTGGGGAAGCTCATTTCCAGCCCTGTAACAGACTGAAGACAGAAGAGTTGCTTAGCTCTTTTTTGCTTTACACAGCAAAACCCAAGTTTATATAACCCACACAGAATTATTTTATGTGTGTTTGTTGGAGGTTTGAGTGAGCAGGATGGGAGTATCCTCCTCCCATCCTTCGGGGCTACAGCAGCACTGGGAGCCACTGGGGGCTGTGCAGACCAGCAGGGGCTGATGCCAAAGGGCCCCACACTCACCTGGGCACCACGGCCTGGCTGCTCCTCACTCCTGGGAGCTGGCAAAGAGCAATCCCTGGGAAGTGCAATATGTCACAGCTCCTCAGGTGCCTGGCCAAATTCCTCCCATAAATGTCCAGTTCACCTGAGCGATCCCCAGGAGGAACTGGGCGGAGGGGAGTGAGGGGCTGTGCTGTGTGGTTATTCCAAAGGCACACCGGCTGTTTGTCCTGACCTGTTCTGTCTCTGCCTGCTGTTTTCCAGGCTGCCTCACCACAAGTGCAAGCGCTGACCTCACGGTCACCATCGGCCTGGAGCTGGCGGGGCCGCCCTCGCCCACCCTGCCCCGCCCACCCTGCAGGAGCAGAGCCCCGGGGAGGCTGCGCCGCTCTGCCAGCGCCCTCGGCAAGGCTGCCAGCTGAGCCCTGGGGCACCTGCACACACGGCAGGTATGGACTGCCACCACACAGGGGCAGCCTGGGGTGAGGGATTCACTCTGTGATTGCCATTCCCTGCCTGGGACAGACATGGCCGGTGATCAGGTGTCACCTGTGTCACCATCAGCATGGCACTGTCACCAGCTGAGCGAGGGGCCCAAGGCCCTGGGCACAGGCGCTGGTGCCGCAGCAACAGGTCGTGAACCAGCACTGAAACCAGTTATTTAATGTACCCTTAGAGCATCGCTTTAGACATTCCAGGCAGCACTTACCTGTGCACTGGGGAATTCTGCCGAAGTAGAGGTTTTCCTGTGACCAGCCAGGTAGCACAGGTGGATGAGGGAGCAGCTCTGCAGTCTGTGGGCCCTCCATGGTGTGTGTGTGTGGTGTCCCCTGGCTGTGGGGGTGCTGTGGCTCCTGCTGTGGTGTGTGCGAGGGCTGCGTGCTCTGCTACTGCCTAGAAAAATATCCAGATCCCTTTCTGAAGAGCAAAAGCCACACTCCTGCCATGACCCCTTCCCAGCACAGTGTCAAGAACTGGGTAACCCCCTCAGCTTGTCCCAGCAGGGCAGCCGGCTGTGACCCATTTCTGGCCACAGGACAGCACATCTGTGGTGTCTGGAGATGTGCAGAGCCCTCCTGGCACCTGGGGTAGTGAGCAGAGCTCGTGTTGTCAGCGGGTGATGTGGTTCGGTCTACACATGTTGTAGGTTTGTAGGGGTGACCATTTTTAGAGCTAAATCCCCAGTGTTATAAAAACAACAGAATTCCAAGATCACACAGCCACGGAGCCACGTCCTGCTGGTGTTCAGTTGCACCCACACACACCTCCCAGTGGAATGGGACTTGCTGTAAGTGAAGGGATTTCATTTTTGGGGAAATGCCCCACTGGGCCCCCATTTGTTTTTGCACTTGTCCTTGGTGTTTTGTCTGTCTGTCTGTGTGTCTGCCAGCCTGGCCCGCCCCGTGCACACAGGAGGCTGCTCGGCCCTGGCCAGCGGTGCCGAGGTGGCCCCGTCTCTGCCGTGGGCTCAGTGCCCGAGGGGCAGCAGCTCAGCCCCAGCTCCCCTGGAGCAGGAGCCGGAGCCAGCGGAGCCGATGGGAACCCACCTGGCACAGCTGCAGGAAGGAGCATCGTCACTCAGGGCTCAGATGGCTGGGCTGATTTTCTGCCTCGCATTTGGGTTTTGCTTTCTACTGATTTTGTGTCGGTGAAGGAACTTAGAACATAAAACTCGTATTTTAATTTATTTTACTTCCAGGGCTGGACAGGCAAGGCTGCCTGGCCCTGAGTTATCCAGTAGCTGGTCTGAAATAATTTCAAAGGTGTCCTTCTGAGTAAGGAGCCATTTCTCCTTAGAGCAATATGCATCTCTAATTCAGGGAAGAATTAAAACACTGACAAAATAGTGTTTTCTTGATGTCAAAAGCCTATTAATTTGTACAAACTCAGCTGTGGTTTTGCACCCTGAACTGGATGACAAAGCCGCTCTGTTACCCCTGACAAACTTAATAAATCTTTGCTCACAATAAAATTTCTTCAAAGAGCAATAGAAGGTGTGTTACCTGCATGGTGTGTGCAGTGGCTGGTTGGGAGTGCCGGGTCTGGGCTGACGGTTGACTCTGCCTCTGGTGATGGCGGTGGTGGCTCCAACTGTGCCGGTGCCACGTGGAGCTGTCTGGGCTGCCGTGGGTGTGCAGGGCAGGCTCACACACAGCGGGAAGGGTCCCTGCTGAACACAGTGCGGTGGTGGCGGCACCAGTGGGGATTCTGCCATCACTCGACACCGGTGCAGATTCCGCCATCCCACGGCACCGGTGCGGATTCTGCCGTACCACAGCACTGGTGCAGATTCTGCCATCCCACGGCACCGGTGCAGATTCTGCCATCCCACGGCACCGGTGTGGATTCTGCCGTACCACGGCACTGGTGCAGATTCTGCCATCCCACGGCACCGGTGCCCATTCTGCCATCCTGCAGCACCCAGTGCAGATTCTGCCATCCCACGGCACCGGTGCCCATTCTGCCATCTCACGGCACCGGTGCCGAGGCTGCCATCCCACAGTGCCAAGGCCGCAGTTCCAGGAACGGCTGCCGGGTGTGGAACCAGCCACGGTGCTCCCAGACTTGAGTGTTCTTGAGGTGTTTGTGCCACACTGTGACCACCATGGGCACCAGACACAGTCACCACTCTGCAGGGTGGGCACCTCCTGCCAGCACCGCCCTCCCCACAGTGCTGAGGGGGCTCAGTGAGTGCTGAGTGCAATGACAGACCCTCAGGGACCCCCAGACACCACGGCCATGACCTGCTTCCATTCAATGCCTTGTGGCCCAGGCACTTGCACCCACCTTTCCTGAGGAGAATCCCTGTCCCAGGCCCACCACCTGCCACTGTCCTGTGGAAATGCAGAGGCAGCAGGAGCCACCTCTCTCTAGACAAGGGGTCACAGTGCTCAGCCACTGCACTGGCATCACTGGGAACAGGATGGTGCCCGTGCCCCTCAGGATGGGGCTGTGCAGCCCTGTGGACTCCCTGCCCTGCCAGCAGGCGGGCGCAGTGCCGGGGCTGCCGGGAACATCGACACGTGGCTCCCGCCCTGCTCCCACACGGCACACGGGCTGAGCGCCCAGCACAGCCCAGCCCCGGCACCCACCCATCAGCTCCTGCCCCACAGCACTGGGGGGGCACGGGGACAGGGGGGACAGGAGCACAGCGCGGGGTGGGAACACGGGGCCAAGGCAGGAACAAAAAAATTACATTAAGAATAATTAATAAAATTAATTAATAATATATAGACTAGTTTATACTTACCATGGAATCATAGGATGGTGTGGATGGGAAGGAACCTTAAAGACCACCCAGTGCCACCCCTGCCATGGGCAGGGACACCTCCCACCAGCCCAGGCTGCTCTAAGCCCTGTCCAGCCTGGCTTTGGACACTCCCAGGGATGGGGCAGCCACAGATTGCCTGGGAACCTGTGCCAGGGCCTGCCCACCCTCATCGTAAAGGATTCCTGCCCAATATCCCATCTAATTCCACCTGCCAGCCTTAGGAGGATGCCTAATATTTTGATATCTGTTAATATGTTCTCTATACAAAATATATTATCTATGTCATCTTATGTTCCATACATCATGTGCTGTAGTACCTCTAATTATATATCTAACATTTTATATTGTATATGCTTTTATGCTTAAATTGGATATATATTATAGCTACTTAAATACACACAAATACAATGGGTATTTGTCATTACATTAAGCACAATACATGCAAGCTATGATCTATATGTATAAGTTATACAATGTGACATATATAATACACAATGAATTATATATGCACTATTGTATCTTATTAAGACTTGGGTTTTTTATATTGATATTCAATATAAATTTAATAGTTTTATCAAAATAAGGGTTATAAGTTATGTATATACAACATATTCCATATATATTATATATGTTTATCTATGCACGCATCCCTGCTGTATAATTTAGCTGTAAGTACATATCACTATATAAACTATAACACTACCATACAAGCTGTAATATTGTGTGCATGTATATGCATTATACTTTCATTTATAATATATATAAGAATATTACATAAATCATATCAGCAATGTATGAATTCTATGTAATCTGATGTAATATAATACATGGTACAATATTTTCCACATATGTAATATGCATCACAGATTATTCAGTGCACTGAGTACATACAATAAATACTATTTTAGGTCATGTATGACATGTATGTATAGTGCATGTGTGTGCACCTGTGCACACCCCAGTGCCCTGTGCCCTCTGCCCTCACAGCACACAAACCAGGGGGCAGAGCTGAGGAAACACTCTGTAAGACAGCAGTGTTTCATTGCATAAATATTGGTAATGTATCAGTAATTATCTATAGTGCATATATGATAGTATGCCCTGGATATAATGTATTCTAATATGCATTGTCTGATAGACAATATAAAACAAACATTATATATTAGTATGTATTATATAACATAATATGCATAGATATAATATATGTAAGATACACTGGACTACATAGTCAGAAGAATACTTTTATAGATTATAGGATATACTGCTATAAAAGGAATATATGGTTTATTTTATCACAGAATCTCAGACTGGTTTGGTTTAGAAGGGACCTTAAAAGCTCATCTTGTTCCATTGCCCTGCTATGGGCATGGAACAAGCCCCATCCAACCTGGTTTCAAACACTTCCAGGGATGGGCAAATGTAAAATATAATGTCATGTACATAATAAATTCTGAATTTCTTCTTTGCGTGTAAAACTAAATGCAATCCCCCTAGCTCAGCTCCTCCCGCTGTACAGCATTTTCCTCACATTTATCTTTGCACTGGTGGTGTAATACAGGTAATCTACTATGAAAAACTGTAAAATGAGACAATAACAGGGCACTGTGGCCCCATACCCTGAGGATGAGAACCTGTCCTGACCTGCAGCCGAGCCGTGTCCCTTCTCCCCCAGGCCCACCCCGGCACCCGCTGCAGCACCGGCAGAGCCTTCGCTCTGCTTTAACTCCTCCCTGTCACGTCAATCACCCTCCCCAGTGCCCAGGACAGGCGGGTGGGCCCCGCTGGGGCCGAGCTGTTCGTACCTGCACCTTCCGAGCTGCGAGGGGCCTTTATTAGTGCTTACAAAGAGTGGTGCTTTTCCCAGAGGAACAGGGGATGGAACCAGACCTGCTGTTGGAATAACGTCCCAGTTACCGTGTCGGGGGATGCGCTCCGAGGAGGGTCCCGGTGCCGGGGCGGGGTCGCAGGTGCCATGCCCAGCTCTGCCTGGGTTCAGTCCCTCTGTGCCTGCGCTGAGGAGAACGGCACAGTCAGAGCAGGGCCGGGTGTGCCCTCGCTCAGCCCAGCACTGGGACTCGGTACCAGGTTGTGAGGGCCGAGCCTGGAGGTGCCCAGAGCCCGCCCGGGGCAGCGCTGGGCACGTCCATCCCTGATTAACCTATCAAATGTTGCCAGAGGCAGACCTCTGCTATGTGCATTGTAAACCAAATTTAATTAAAACCATTTAAAGCCCTGATGAGGCTTTCTATCTGCATGGAAGGACTTGAGGTGTTTGAATGCAAAGCGCAGGATGTGCCTGCACACCCCAGTCCTTCCCCAGGGGGAGCCTCCCGGTGCCTCAGGAAACTCCCGACCCGTTCAGCCCCAGACACTCACAGCGACACAGCAGTCCTGACCCGGCAGCAATGGGGCAGGGAGCGTGTTGGCACCAGCACCCCACGACACCCCACAACACCCCGTGGCACTGCATGTCCTGCAGCAAACAGGCAGAAACACCTGTGACTCCACAAGCCATTTCCCAGCTCATTAACAGCAATGCAAGTTTTTAAAACAGGTTTGTGTGAGGAAGAGGTTTGAAATCTGAGGCAACAGCGCAATCCCTACCCTGTTTCTGGGCCTGCCCCAACCCCATGAACATCTCCCCACTGCCCATCCAAGAAACAGACTGGGAGGTGCTGGGCAGGACCCCCAAAAACGAGCTGTGCCCAGCTGTGTTTCCCAGTGAGTCCTTACAGCAAGTGCCTCACAGCACTGGTGGCTTTGAGGGGCCACAGTGTTGGTACCAAAAATTGCTAAAATCCTACAGGAAGGGGCCAAGCAGCCCAGAGACTCATCCCCCATGGGCAAGAGCAGCTCACCCAGCTCCATGCCCATGGGGCAGGGATGGTGTCTGTGCTGCATTTCTCAGGACCCTGCAGGTTCCTGTGATTCATCTCCCCGGCCCCTTTCCATGTGCTCAGAGTCCATTCCAGACCACACATTTGGCTCTTGTGCTCAGAGAGAAGGAAGGCTCCAGTTTGTGCAGCAGGCACAGACAGTTCCACAGACCTGGGAAATTCTTCTGGCCCCAGTGAATTTTAACTGACTCCTGCTGGGACAGACATGGATTTACCTGACTACTAGAAAATGGGTATCAGTGTGAAGCTGTTGTTTTGTGGCCCGTTGGTGTCACAGGGTTTGAGCACAGATTTCAGCAGGGGCACTGCTGGGATGGTGTGGATGGAGCCTCTGGGTGAGGATGTGCTGGAAACAGTGGCCAGTGGCGTGAGAGAACGGCCATGTGTGTTGGCAAAGTCCCCCCGGGGAGTGGAGAGCCTGGCCTGGGGACAGCTGTGGCACAGCCTGTGGCAGCCCAGGATCTGGGGCTTTCCGAGGCCAGGGAAGCCAGGAAGAGCAAAACCACACCTCTTGTCAGGCATGTTTTGCTGCCTGTCTCTCAGGCTGTGGCATTGCCAGTGTATCGATTTACAGCTAAAACCACAGCTTTGCCTAGGCCTGACTCAGTCCTGGCATCACCAAGTTGGTTTCCGAGGAATCAAGACAGCAGCAGTGTACCCACACTGGTCCTGCTTAGCCTGACTGAACAAGAAAAAAATAAATCTTTCTCTAGAAAGATGTTCTTTCTCTACAAGCTTTGCTGTATCAAAAAATACCCAGACATTTCCTGGTAAACTTCCCTACAAGAAGCTCCTTTCCCACAGTGAATCAGCCAAATCTCAGACAGGAGCCTTTAGGTGAGAAAAGATGGCAGAAACAGGTTGGAAACCTCCTCCTGTGAGCCAAAGCCTCAAAGGCGTTGCCATCCCTGAGACAGGGCAGCCCCAAGGCCCCCCCTGAGCCCTCACACACCACTCTGGGAGCAGCGATTGGCACCTGGGGCTGCCAAGCAGATGAACATGGCATGGAGTTGGCTCCATGGCTTCTCCTGCTGGCAAAGGGGGAGACTGTGCAGGTGCACTGCAACAGCTGCCTGTGAGAAGGGTTCACAGACCCAGCACACACCTTCTTCACTTACACAGATATTACAACAGTTTTCACTAAAAAAATTATGAAACCACTTTTTGACCAAACCCACGCGATTCCCATGTACAGACGCAAGCCCTGGAGAGCTATATATACTTATATATAGTTATTGAAGGGTGCTGCAGAAATCCCAGAGCAGGGCAGAGGCACCAGGCAGGAGCAGGCTCCAGCCCTGCCAGGAGACACGCAGACACCTGGCACTCCGTGTGCCAGGCTCCACAGCTCACGGCCAAGGCGGGATGCAAGTGCTCCACCGAGCCCCTGCCTCCCAGCCCTTGGTGCCGAGCACACCGGGAGCCACCCCACAAACAGCTCAGCCCTCCCAGGCACGGACATCTCCGAGTGCTCCACTCTAAAGTGCTGCCCCTCCTCACGTCCTCCCTGCACCACCTGCCAGGGCAGGTCCCCAGGAGCAGAGCACAGGGCAGGCTGTGCCCGCTGCCAGCTGGGCCAGGGGGGCAGGGCTGAGGGTCCAGACTCCCTTGCTCAGCAGGGCAGTCTTGCCCCGGACCGGCCACGCCGCCCCTTGCTCTTCTCCTCCCTTTAATTCCTTTGCAATTAATCTCACCAAAGGGTGCAGAGCAGGCTGTACCCACAGAGGGTCCCTGCCCGCTGGTGCAGAGCCGGGGCCAGCCCGCCCGGAGGCCCCGGGGCCAGCCCGGCAGGGAGACACAGCAGGGGTGGGGGCACGCTTGAATTTGAAAATATTTTATTTGAATAGTAAATAATTATACAGTTGAAACAGTTCTATCGAAGCACTCTATAAATAGCTAACAGTTAAGAAAATAATGTGTGTAGAAAAAGAGATTGCATCTAAAAGTAAGAGCTGTTGGTTGCACGGGATAAAATGGTTAAGATCATGTGTTATTCTAGGTATAAAAGTTAAAACCTTTTTAGCAGATCCCTTTAGAAAAAAAGATCTTCTAAAACGCACAGTGAAATGGCAGGCGGGGAGACAAAAAAAGCACATTAGAATATCTGCAATCAAATAATATCAATCTTCATAATTAATATAAATAAATAACGAATAAATAACATAATTACTCAAACCAACATATACAGATAGTCAACTCATGAGCTACCTTAGTAAGGGCAAAACGAACAGAAACAGAAAGTTGGCATGTCACAGTTAAGGCAGTTTCTACAGCATTTTCTGGAGACCATCAACAGCAGAGTCAAGGCATTTGTGGCTACACTAAAGGAAACGCTCGTTTCTCTTGAGCAGTTTGATCTGTTCACATCGATAAAAATCGGAGTGAAGGAATAACGACAAAAAAAGAAAAAGAATAAAGAAAGAAACAAAAAAAACAAAAAAAAAAAAAGAAGAAGAGAGAGACCCCGGGAAGGTAAGTGTAAAGCCAGATTCCAGCAGGTCACAAGCCGTATTAAAGCTAATCGTGTAGCGGCCCCGGGGGAGCGGCGCGGGGCGGCGGGGAAGGCACGGGCGGCTCAGCAGGCGGGACGCAGCGGCACCTGGAGCAGGATGACCTGCCGGTTCTCCGACGGGTGGCACTTGTTGATGTGCCGGGTGAGGCCGGGAGAGCTGTAGAAGGTGGCCGGGCAGTACTTGCAGGGGAAGACCTGGGCGGCGTGGAGGAGGCGCAGGTGCCGCTCCTGGCTGCTCTTGCTGGGGAAGGTCTCCCCGCAGACGGGGCAGAGGCGGCACTCGGCGGCGGGCGGCTCCTCGGCGGCGGGCTCGGGGCCGGGGGCCGGGGCGCTGTGCCCCAGCAGGTGCTTGCGCAGGTAGGCTTGCCGGCGGAACCGCTTGGCGCAGCGGGGGCACTCGAACAGCCCCTCCTCGGAGCCCGCCTCCGAGGCTCCGCCGGGGCTCGGCGTGTCCCGCTCGCTGCCGCTGCCGCCGCTCGCCTCCTTCGGCGGCTCCTCCGCCGGGGCCGGGGCCGGGGCCGGTGCCCGGCCCGCCTCGGGGCCACCCTTGGCGGCGGGCGGGCGCGGCTTGTGCCAGCGGCGGTGCGAGGCGAGGTTGGCGGGGCAGGAGAAGACCTTGTCGCACTCGGGACAGCGGTACTCCACCCGCACGATGCGGGAGCAGCGGTGCTGCGCCAGCGCGAAGGGGTCCCCGTACTCCTCCTTGCAGAGCTGGCAGATGAACTCGCCCAGCGGGCGGGCGCAGCCGCCCCGCGCCTTGGCCGGCGCCTCCACCGGGCCCTCCTTGATGCGCAGCCCCAGCACGGGCGAGGTGGTCACCTCGTCCTCGAAGGTCAGCTTGCGGATCGCCTTCGTCTTCTTGCCCGACGGGGCCTTGTGCCGGCCGGGCTCGGCCGCGCCCGGCGGGCGCTTGTTGGGCGGTGGGCGGCCCGACGGGGGCGGCGCGGCCGGGCCGGGGGGCGCGGGGGCTCCGCCGGGACCGGGACCGGGGCCGGGGTGCGCGGCGGGCGGCTCGACGTGGCCGGCGGCGGCCCAGAGCTTGAGCTCGGCCGGGGCGAACAGGAGCGGGTCCATGGTGCCGGGCACGGCCGGCGCGGGGAAGGACTCAGCGGACACGGGCGAGCCCAGGCTGAAGCCGCGCTCCAGGTACTTGTCTCTGCTGACGGGCCGCGTGGGGCTGTACAGCGCCTGCACGGCGGCATCGGGCGTCCCGAAGGGCACGGGCGGCGGCGAGTCCCGCGGCGGGCGCGGCGGCGCGGCGGGGCAGGGCGGCGGGGCGGCTCCGGCGGGCGGCGGAGCGGCGGCCTCGCGGCAGCAGCGGGCCCGGTACGACACGGGCGTGGGCCGCCGGCTGCGCTTCACCAGGAAGCCCCGGGGCATGTTGTTACCGGCTCCGGGCCGGCGACGGCCGCGGCGGAGGCTCCTCGCTCTCTCGCTCTGCCCGCGGCGCCGCCGCCGCCGCCTTTAAGCGGGCCGGGGCCATTGTTCGTGCCGGCGGCGGCCGCCAGGGCCAATCAGCGGCGGCGGCGGCGGAGCGGCCGCACCTGAGCCCAGCCCGGCACACGCCCGGCCCCGCCCCCGGCCCGGCCCGGCCCCGCCCGCGGCACGCGCGGCCTTTGTGTGCCGCCCCCCGCCATGGGATGGGAGCGGGAGGTGCTGCCGCCCGCCCGCCCGCCAGCTGGGAGCGGCACGGCGATGCACCGAGAGCCCGGCACCGGCACCGGGAGCCCGGCACGGAGCACGGGCCGCTCCGCGGGGAGCTCGGCGCAGGAGGAGGCGAAAGCGGCGGCACAGAGGGGCACGGGGCTACCCCGGCAGTGCTGCCCATCGGCGGCAGCGGGTGCCCAACGACGGGTCTAACGAGCAGGCGGAATCACGAACCGGCCCTGGCCGAGCCCGCAGCTCCGAGAGCGGAGCATCCCCGCGCTGCTGCGGGGCCGGGCCGGGCCGGCGGTACCCGGACCTGTTACGCGGGGCCCGCGGTCCCCACGAAGCGCGGCAGGGGACGGGCAGCGGGTCCGAGCTCCCCGCGCTCCCGCACAACCCCGCACGCCGCGGCCGGGGTCGAGGCAGACACGGCCGGAGCCCCCGAGGATGCGCCGGGAGGTGCCGGTCCCGCCGGCCCGGCCGCGGCAGGTGCGGCCGCGGCGGGGCGACCCCCGGGCCGCGATCCCGCTCGCGCGGCCCTTTGTCCGCGGCCCTCGGTGCGGGGCCGTGCGCGGGGTTCGGCGCTGCCCCGCAGGTGGCGGGGCCGGGGACGGCCCCCCCGCCGGGCCCTTTGTGGGGGGCGCGGGGCACGCGGGCGGCACGCGCGCCTTTGTGCGCCGCATTAGCATAAAGCTGCGCGCCCGCCCGCACAAAGGGCGGCAGCGGCGGGGCCGGGGCCGCCGCTCCCCCGGACACCCCCCCGGCGGGGCGGGCAGGCGGCGGGGGGGCCGCTCCGCCCGCCCGGTGGGACAGGCGTGCGGCGGGGCGGGGCGGGCGGGCTGCCCGCGGGACATTAGCATACAGCTGCGGGCACGCGCCGCCGGCCCCCGGCGGGCTGCACACC
Source organism: Hafferia zeledoni (assembly GCA_035583235.1). Lineage (NCBI taxonomy): Eukaryota > Metazoa > Chordata > Aves > Passeriformes > Thamnophilidae > Hafferia > Hafferia zeledoni. Next base: position 5,375,680 of record JAWWEV010000115.1, read on the forward strand.
CAGAGACCCTTCCCTTCCCCCGGCGGGCTGCACACCCAGAGACCCTTCCCTCCTTCCCCCGAGGGGCTGCCCCCCGAGCGCCGCGCCCCGCATCCCTCGGGGCCGCACAGCGAGCCCGCCCGTGTCTCACCTGCCTCCGGCCGGGGTCCGTAGGGGTCGGTCGGGGCGTACATGGGCAGCAGCGCGCGGTGGCGGCGCAGGAAGCGCAGGACGGGCTCCCGCAGCGCGGGCGGGCCGGGGCTCTGCTCGGCGGTGGGGCATTGCCCGGGCACCTGCAACACACAGACCCGTCAGACGCCGAACCGATCTCGGGGCATTGCCCGGGCACCTGCAACACACAGACCCGTCAGACGCCGAACCGATCTCGGGGCACACAACACAGACCTGTCAGACTCCGAACCGCCTCGGGGCACTGCCCGGGCACCTGACGCCGAACCGGGCTCGGCACACGCACCGGGTATGCGGAGCGTGGCGGCGGGGCCCGAAAACGGCCCCAAAACGTGTCGGGGCCGGGACGCGGGGGGCCGTGAGCACGAAGTGAGGCTCGCGCGGGGAGCACCGAGCGCACCCTGGGCCGGCGGAGCCCCGGCTGTTTGTTCATCCCTCCCTTCCAAATGACAGACCGCAGGTGCAGGGGTTGTGTGGAACTGAACCTGCGTGGAACCCCCGGCTGTCCCGGACAGGGACTGTCCGAGGGTTTAGCCAGAGGAATTCCCCACCCCACGCCCAATTTACTGTGGCTTTTAAGCCGGTCTGCACCCCCATCCGCAGCTGGAGAACCAGGACGTTACTCCTGAGGAGGACAAGTGCCTGCCCCGGCAGGTCTGGCGCGGCACGTGTGCCCTCGCCGTGCGGCAGCATCCGACAGCTGAGGGGGGTGCAGACCCCGGCCCTGCCATCTGCATGTTTGCATCGCCCGAGCCGCGCCCGGCGGCACAAACACATGGCTGTGATCCCCGAGGGGTAAACACACCCCGCGCCGCCAGGGCAGCCTTGGTGACAGCTTCAATACACGGGCTGAGCGCACAGTCCCTGTCCCCGCCGGAACTGGCTTGTCTATGCAGCGATGGCTTCTACGAGCAAACATTTCTGCAAATATTACCCCCGTTGCATGACACTGACTCCCAGTTTCTCTGGAAACTGTAACCAGAAATGTCTGACTCCTGTGCACTTACACTCACAGTTCTTAAACGTCGCTTTCAAAGGGGTGTTTTTCTATCATTTTTACCCTTCATTAGAATTTTTTCTGCATGCTGCAGTGAGCTGGAATATGAGCAACAGGAAGCAAAGACAGTAGGTCTCTTACTTCATAGAGAAATACAACCAGTCCTGAGGCATTTAAGAGAGATTCCATAAGCACAGGGTACCTAATCTGTATCTGGCAACATGCCCAGAAGGAACACCCAATGAAAACACATAAATGTGATATTTAGTAAATATAGTTAAAAATCTCCTTTAGTAAATATAGTTAAAATCACCGTGAAAAAAAATCCAAATGAAAATCCAAACCCCCTAATTTGCATTCAGATGCAGATACCATCACCTACATCCATGTGAGCAGTCCTGACTCACAGAGCTGCTTCCAGTCTGCAGACGGACTGTGTGTCAGGACTGCTGCCACAAGGACATGGTAAGTCCAGTGAGTCCTTAATTTGTAGGACACCAATTCCCCTCTTTCTGAAGGTGTTCATACTTGGAGCGTGCAAAATGTGATTGAATGATGGCAAGAAAAACACTTCACGTCAGGCCCTCCATTCTGCACAGAACCTTATTTTCTTTCATCAGTGTCTTTCAAGAGAATCTAAATTAAAGTGCATCAAGGCGCTTTCTGGGTCAGGACAACAGGAGGCAAATTGCCTGGAGGCCTTGTGGGAGGAGGCAGGGCCGGCGTGCGTGTGGCCACAGCTGGGACACGGCAGTTTGGGCCCTGGAGATGGGCGAGCCACGGGCAGGAGCCTCCCCTCCTCCTGCCTCCATCTACACTCGGCTCTGTCTGTTTTCTGCACAGTTGAGAACTGTGAGCACGTCCCTAAAGCCCTCGGCTGTCACCCGGAGCGACACGGGTTAAACAAAGGCAAAAGCAGCACGAGCAGGGCAGGGTAGTGAGTTGGAAGCCCAGAGATCAGAGCTCAAGTTCTGTTTGGGATCAGCCAGAAGCCCCTCCTGGGGTGGGGGAGGCAGCTCCAGAGGCTGTTGGACACTTGCCATTAGCAATCCTTCCCGTGGAGTACAGTGGCTTTGCATTTGGGGCAGGAGAATTCCAGGCTGCCGAGGGTTTGTGCCCCTGTCTGTGGTGCTGAGGCCAAGGCTGTAAACAGCACTAGCAAACGTTTCAATTTCACCCTTATTCAGGAAATCCACATTTTACTGAACAAGCCAGTTGCTTTCACTCTTTGGCTACAAAAGCCATTTCCCATGGGCTCAGCTGAATCAGGTGCAGGCTGGCCTGTGGAGTGTTCCTGTTAGGGAACACTACTAACCCCAGGGGGACAGCTGGACAAGCCAGCCTCCAGATTCCACTGGGTACTTGTACTACATTGCAAGTATAATGCAGAAGTGCTGTGAAGGAAAACAAACAACTCCAAGTTCTATGGCAGATTTGAGAATGTGCCCAAACAGCAAAACTGAATGATGTGCTGTACGTGGTGACCCTCCCTGTGAGGTGCACAGTCTGCTCAGGCTGCTCAGAGGAGAGAGCTAAACAGAACCAGGAGAAAGATGGGAGAAGAAACAGAAGTGAACAACACTAACAAATTACCTAAATAGTAAAATGCACTCGCCAGTCATTTTTCTTACCTGTTCCGACATCAGTATTTGGCGCAGTTCCTTCTGGAGATCAATAAACCGATCGTGATAGATGGCCATGGACCAAGGTTCCCTGAAGTAGCTGGGTAAAAAAGAAGAAATTTAGTTATCTTGTGAACCTCTCATTAACCACTAATAAAGTATTTACCTGCTTTTTTGCCTTTATAAATTACAGTTCTGGACCCATCACGATCGTTTGTTCATAAAATGCCTCCTGTAACAGCATGGTCAATCAATTCTTTTAATGGATGTTCCTGATGTACAGCCAGCTTCAGTAATTACATTTAAAGTGGCTTAATTCAGAGCTGTAGCAAGACCCAGTGAAGAATCCTGATTTTATCAGAATTTAAAAGCCTGAAGACCTGTAAAGAACGGTGTCTCCATTATCTGTCCTCATTTGAGAAAAGCAGATTGCAGGATTAACTGAACTGCTGCATAAACAAATTAAATTTGTGTAGACAATGACACAAATGTTGTTCATCATTAAGGTTTCTGGATTAATAAAAGCCAGAAAAACAGGCCACCCCAGCGCTGCAATATGTTCTTTGCGCCAGTGCAATGAAACTAAATTGAACCGATTCTAGGAGGAAGCTCTTGCAACTTTTTCTTTCAGTGACAGCATTTACCAGACTATTCTTCCATGAAAAAGTAGGAAAAGGATGGAGAGGACACAGCTCTAGGCAGAACCTCCCAGCTGTAAATACAACCTGAGGCAGCCAGATTACAAGGCTGTGATTTATCTCTCTGTATAATGAAAGATAATTTTTCCAGCTCGGGCAAGATGCTTGGTGTGTAATTCCTGTTAATGCTCGCGGCAGTCGGGAGGTGCCCCACGCTCATCCCCGTAATGACCGAGCAGATGTCAGCAGGGTCACCCAGGAAGGTGGCAGAGGGGACACTGGCGTGGCTGTGCCCACTGCCTGTGCCTTTGGAATGGCAGCAGGACCTGGCACTGCCCCAGGAGCACACAAATGTTCTCACCTGGCCCAGCTGTGTGGGCTCTAAATGAACATCTGCATAAGGCAACTTAAAGGCGCTGCTACACCAGTTCAGTAACTCTGTCTACAGAGAACTCATGAGCAGGTCCCTCTCTGCAGAGTTTATTTCCCCACATCCACGGGCAGGGTTTCCCCCTCCTGCTCTGGATGACACCTTAGCTCTCACTCACACCTTGTGCCATGAAAAACACTCTGTGTGCCTGGCACACTTGGCTGGGGTTTCACATGCCCAGCCCCTCTCTGCCCCTGCACCCCATCCCTTTCCACGTGCCAGGCTGGCTCGGATGCCTCAGAATTTGCACAGCCCAGAGAGGTTTTTACAGTATAAATATTCACAGACATTGTTCCAAACACCATGTCCCTGCTACAGCAAGTGCTGCCCAGCCCAGCCCAGGAGGTACCACCACAGAGCTGCTCATTCACATATGCATGTTAGAAAGGATGAGCTCAGCTTTAAGGATCTGTATTTCAGGAACTGCACACCTGGAATGTGCACAGAGCTGCAGAATATCACAGGATTCCTCAAATATTTAAACCCCCTTCGATTTCAGAAGAAAACCCTCACCCAATACAAACCTTTAACTTACTGATACAAGAGAGCAAAGAGACATTAAGGTAATTAGACTCTATTTTTACTGATACGCCCTGCTAAAAGCCACTGGTCAAGTGTTTTGCCTTCAAGCTGGCATCAGTTATAACTGTAACCCTGAGGTGGTGATTTCCTCTCAGCTGAGCACACCCTCCCACTGCCTCACCTCAGTGAAGGTGCTCACCTGCCTCACTGAGGTGTTACATTAAATGCTGTTTATTAATGTTTCAGGGGTGCTCTGTATTCCTGCCACCATTACCAGGCCATTTACAAGCACAATTTTAACTGTTCCTGTCAATACTCACAGATTTGGAGCTCAAACCCTGAAATGTGTTGCCCAGTTTGGAATATTTTAGTGCAAATAAAATTCCCTTTCACGGGGAACAGAGAATGCCATGTCCACGTTTTCTAGATAGGCTGCCAGAAGGAGCTCCCCATACCCAACATTTGCCCCCAGACTCCCTTCATTTCCCTCAACCTGAACTGTCCCCACTGAGGGCAATTTGGAGACTCACCTCACAAACAATTCGCTTTCTTTGCTGGCTCTGTACTTTCATCTGTGTATCCTTTCAGTCTGAATCACCTTTCTCAGGGGGCACTTGGTGTTTCTGAGAGCAGCTCTACACAGGGCTGCTAAAGGGAATTTTAATAATGAAAAACCCCATTTGAATCCAAACCAACAAGTTGACTTTCTGAGGCTCATTCTGAATTTTATTACCACTTGAGCAGCACTCCCTGAGGGTGAAGCATGGAAGGCTCCAAAGTATAAATAATGCTCTTCCCTCAGTGTGGGAGCTGGGGCTGGGCCTGGCAGGCTCCCAGCAGGGGCTGAGGCTGCTCTGCTACCACGAGAACAGCGCCTGCCACATGTGTTTGCACCACTCGGGCTTTCAGAACCTGCCAGTGATCAGGCCAAACAGGTGCAAGATGCCAGTGTGTGCCAGGAGCACAGTGGGGAGCAAAGGTGGGCCCTGGCTAGCAGGGAGCCTGCTGGCAGCCTGGACAGCACTGACTGAGGGAAGGCGGCTGTGCCGGGCGGGATGGAAGGGGCTCCTCCAGCTGACAAGGAGTGACACCCTCCTCGGTGCCAGCGAGCTGGGCTTGCTCTCTTTGACAAACAAGATGTAAAGTCTGTTCTGCCTAATTTGGGAGGTGCAGCACACATTAGATGAGAGACAAGGAGGAAGGAAACATTTAATTTCCTGATGTCCTGTACAAGAGGCACAGAATCCTTCCCCCCTTGCAAACAGTATAAATAAAATGGACAGAGCTGGGCACTGCTAGCAAGGAAAAATGGAGTGTGTGTGCATGTGGCTGTCCATTCATGAGCTGCTTGGAGTCACTCTCCCTTTGATTTGCAGGAACACACCACATTTGGAGAAGCAGCCCCTGCCCCTGTGGAAGCTGGTTCTGTGTCCTGGCAGAGAACCAGGGTGCACAGGATGCAGCACCAGCAGTGAGGTGTGAAGCCACAAAGTCTTAAAATCTGAAGGGAAAACCTTCAGAATAACACAACTGGTTTGTACAGCAACAAAACCAAAACCAAGGTATAAAGTGAAAAAAAGATCAGTAATTGCAGGGTTTTTAAATCATTTACAATCCTGTGACAGGGAGAGCACCAGCTCTGGGAGCTGAGCAGCTCTGGGAAGCCTGAGCTCTTGTCACTCACAAGACTGGCTGAGCTGTAACCCACAGACCAGTTTTATCACACTCCTAAAAGTTTTCCAAACCTCTCCAAGTGGGGATTCCTTCATGGAAACAAAGTCAAGCAAGGCCCAAATAATTTCCACTCATGCTAATCAAGATGGGCTTCTGAGAACCAGTGTTGGGTTTGTCTTTGTTTCACACTCTGTGGTCTTATTGGAAAATCTCATCTGAAATCCTCTCAGAAAAACTCCCCAAACCACTGGTGGAAAGAGAACCTGAACACAGTGATGTAAATGCACCAAACATGGCAGAAAAACAGACACCAGTTTTTTGAAAAAGGTTTCATTTCCTCATTCTTCTTCATGCAAAAGTAAATCTCATTACTACAGCCTGAAAAACAGCAGTTTTCCTTTTACTATGAGGACTGTAGTATGTTTTTAACTACCTCCATTGCTTTAGGTGGCACTTCTGTGAGCCTGGTGGCAGCAGAGGTGGCTGGTGCCACCATAGACAGGCCTGAGGGCACACCCCACCCCCTGGGAATGCAGAACTGATGGCTCATCCAGCTCCCTGGACACTCCCTGCCTGCAGGTGAGTGTATCCACCCCACCCCTGTGTGCTGCAGCCCCAGGGACTGGCACTGACCCCAGAGAGGGGCACACGCTGCTGCTTCTCCCTGTGCTGGAACCAGGAGGAGGTGGCATTTTCCAAGGCTCAAAGGGCAGGTGGCACCTCGTGATGGCACCTGTGAAAAATCCCTCTGCAGACTGGCCCGTCAGCAGTTACAGGTCCGGAGGGTGCTGTGTCTCTGGCTGTTCTGCTGCTCAGAGCTTTTATGGAAACAACAAACCCAAACTGAGCTCCTCCCATCCCTGCTATCCCCACGCTCCCACCAACATACAGATACTCAAGGGGAGTTCAGAGACTCGGGCAGCTCATGGAGTGGGTTGAATCTGTTTGCAACCCTCGTTAAATGTCTCTAAACAAGGTGTAACAGAGATGTCCTGAAATCCCACTTTCCTTCCCAGAGCTATCCATGAGTCACCAGTGCCCTGCCCTCTGTTCCTCTGGTCACTGCTGTGCCCTCGGCACACGTGGCTTTGGAGCAGCCAATACAAGCAGAGTCATTGATCACCTCAATCTCCCGTTAATCTGTAAGGAGTGGAGAGTCTCCTTTCCCCTCTGGAGCTTCCCACACTTTGTACAACATGGGGAATTTTCAACCTGGACGTCCATTTTCCTGAGTTTAAATTTCTTTTTTTAAGAAGAAATATAACACTTGAAATGCAAAATTCTCCAGGCTGTACCAGCTACATGTGGAAGATGCTGTCCATTCTCAAATCTTCAGCCCTCAGGACAGGCAAAGTCATTCCCTACCACATTTGGATTCCTAAATCTTGAGTGGCTTTGGTGGATTATGGAAGCTGAGTCTCTCAGTGCACCTTTGGCACAGCATGGCAAAGGCTGCCCAGAGCAGGGCCCAGTCAGGCACAGACAAACTGCTGTTCCACAAACACCACGAGCACAACTCAGAGGAAACTGAAGCTGTTCAGCTGACACTGGCTCAAGTGGAACACAGTTATGCCAGGACTGCCTACACAGAGCAGGCAATTCCACTTCCCAGGAACGTGGAGGGTAAAGCACTGTAGAGGGATGGGATGCAGCACAATTTTAATTTCCAGGTCATATTGACTGTATTTCCCAACCACAGCTTGCAGATCAGCAAAAGTCTTTTCTCCAACACAAGCACCCAAGATGTATTGTTTTGGGAACAATATATGGGTGTTTTTAAGACTCTTAATTACAAAGATATGGCGACTCCAGTAAGAGGTACAGAATAATTCCAGATGTACCTTGGATAGCCAGACCAGGTATCATAAAGTGTTAATTCAAAGAAAATACAAATACAACCACTGAGCATTTCCTGCCAAGTATCATCGAGTAATAATTTTGAAAGACAGCTTGTTTATGTAGCTAAAAAGCAGGACCAATTTGTGTAAAATCCCCTGGAGCAGCACCTGTTCCTCAGCACAAAGGGTATAACATGGCCCCTGGCCTGCAATTTCCTAATGCTCACCTACTGCTGCTGAACAGCCAAGCAGATGCTGAACCAACAGCCCTGGCTGTAGCAAGAAGGATCTTTAGCTCCTTGCTCTGCAGTTCTGCTCCTTGAACACCTGTGTGTGTGTGTCCAGGTGTCCTCACTGCTGTTAAACAGTCCTATGGACAACAAATCCGTGAGGGACTCCACTGGACACTTTCACAAAGTGAATCTGCACATGAATTCAGAGGCTGACATTTCTTTTGTCATTTTTTGAGATAGAAATCCTGGAAACAAAGCCTGTGCTTCTTCACCACTTCTCACAAACCTGCAGCATCCTCTCTTTGGAAGATGACTATTCAGAAGCTGTGCTTTACAATCCCCTGTTCTCTGTAGCTGCAGTGGCAAACCAGAGTGCAGGGCAACTGCTCTTGCAATTCTTGCTCCAGAAAAACAGCCACTGAATCCAGACCTCACTGAGGACGATCCTGCTCCCCCTGGCCCAGCCCCAAACCCACCTGGGGCTGCTGCAGGGACAGTGGGTGACACTGTGCATGGCCTGCCAGCATCTGCCCTCTGCCAGCACCAGTGACCCATCATGACTGACCAGCCAGTGCTGTTTGCTGCATTTTTAGTCTCCTGGAAATGTGGGTACAGCACCACACCCAGAGGCACCCTCGGAAAGCAAGTCCTGGTGCTGAGACACTGCAGCCCTTTCCTGTTCCAAGTGTCCTCAGAAGAGACTCTCCATTATTTCAGCACTGGCCTTCAGTAAAGTTTAGATTCTTCACCAGATTGTAGGAGTTATGGTGTAGCTGATTCTGAGCTGCTCTTTAAAGCTGACATGGGAGCATTGCTGTCTGCACTCTCTGTGCACTTTGTGGCTGCCCCTGACATTTGCTGCATTTTTCCACATAGTGCTATTTCACACATAACACATTATGGAAAACAGTTAAAAGGAAATGAAACCTGACAAACAAAACCATCAGACAGGCTGTGTGCAGGGGTCTGATTGCTTTCCTGCAACTGTTTATGGCTTCAGAGTTCAGTCATTCACAATGGTGTGCACAGTTGCTAAGATGAATCAGCAGCTCCGGCTGCACGTTAATGTGGTAGGTTCAGCTGACGACCTTTCCTTGCTAATTTGGACGTGGGGTTTCTTAGTAACACGGCTCTTCATCAGCAAGTTGGCTGCTCCTTTGGAACTGCAGGAATATCCAGGAGTCTCCAGCCACTGGCACTGATCAGGTGTGTAAGTGCAGCTGTACCAGTGCACGGCGGGGTTAGCGGTGAATCCAGGGAACAAAACTGCTGCTGTGCTTTGATATCCCTTCACGTGTTTTTCTTTACTAGCCTGTCTCTCTCTTCATAAAAAGCACATACATTTCCCTCTAATTAGGCTGCAGAGTGTACAAGCAGCACTGGTCCCTCTCAGCCATGCTCACTACCTGCCACAGTTCCTTTCCAGTCTCATTCATCCCTGCAGAATAAACATCTCACTGGCTGCATGACCAACAGAAGCCCAATGTGGAATCCTTTAAATGTAATCCCAGTATGCCCATGGTGTGGGATCCAGCAGACTCCAGACTGCAGCAGGGCATGGCATTCTAGTGTTCCTCTTAATGAACAAGCACTCTTCATTCTGCAAAGTCTGGGTTCAAATCAGCTTTTCTATGGTGCATACATTTCATGTTTACATAATCACCTATAACTAACAGAATTATCTCTTTACCTAGTTCTTTTAAGAACGATGCCCAAACCATCAAATGTTCTTTTTCTTATTTGTTATATTGTGAGGTTTATTAGCATTAGGTCAACAAACAGTTCAGTTACTGCTTACAGTCTCACTGAATGACACTGCTTAGTAAATCCCCTTCAGCCTAATGTAACAGCACCAGGATATGAGAATTGAACTTCAGTGGAAAAATCTTAGTGGTTACCTCAAAATAAGTAAATGCTGTTCATGAAGCTCAAAATATTTTTGAGCATTTAGCTTGTACAGCCAATATGCAAGAGTAAGAATCAGAGTTTGAGGAGAGCAGCCAAGGAAACACCCAGGGCTGTTTCTACATTTATAGTTTTCCAAAGCCTCTCAGGGAAAGGGGACCTGACCCTTCACATATTCCTGCTGCATGTTTGGCAGCCTCATGTCCTATGGCCTATCAGTACCTGTTGCTGTTGAAGCTGTGCCACTTTGTGTGGAGCATTCCTGATTTTCTCAGGGTCTCTCACCCTCTGGAACAGCAACAACCTCCGTGGCCAGAGAGCACACAGGTCTGGATCACCACAGATCCATTCATGGCCCTCTCATTCCCTTCCTAAGTGACACCTGGATCCTCCCCCTGCATTCCAGCACTGGGAGAAGCATTCCTTTGTCACTACAACTCTGCAAGACCCCCTGTGCTTTTTGCCCCCCACAGGTACTGCCAGGGCCATAACCCACCCTCCCAAGCCCTTCTTACCAAAGAGCCCCTGGTCATGTCTGCTGGGGCTTCTCTCTAGACAGAGCCCCCAGATCACCCATCCCAAAGTGACTGGTGCAGCTTTGCAGAGCTCAAAGCCTGTCACAGAGAGGAGGCACAGAGTGCACCTGCCCCTGGCTGCAGATGGCACTGCTGTGGGGCCATGAATGTGTTGTGTGCTCCTTGTGGTGCCCGAGGACACTGTGCAGAACAGGCAAATTGTCCAGTTCAGCAAGGCCTAAAAATCCAGGAAACCAACTTATTGAGACAAAAACTAAAGTGTTTTTGAGCTCAGCCTGGACAGCTGCAACTGTAACGATTCTGTGCTCATCTTCCCTTCAAACATGCACTGCCCTTGTGTGCTCCTTCCCAGGCCTGACCTGTGCCCTTCCTCAGCTCTGTGCTGGAAAGTTACACGTGTGTACAGCCTGCACACATGTATGGACAGCCTACACTGGGGATGTACCGCCTGCACACACGCATGTACCGCCTGCGCACACGCCTGCACCGCCTGCGCATGTACCACCTGCACCGCCTGCACATGTACCGCCTGCACACACACATGTACCGCCTGCACCGCCTGCGCATGTACCGCCTGCACCGCCTGCGCATGTACCGCCTGCACACACGCATGTACCGCCTGCACATACGCATGTACCGCCTGCGCATGTACCGCCTGCACACACGCATGTACCGCCTGCGCA
>JAWWEV010000115.1:5387025-5415836 GCA_035583235.1 Hafferia zeledoni
GCGCATGTACCGCCTGCGCATGTACCGCCTGCGCATGTACCGCCTGCACACACGCATGTACCGCCTGCGCATGTACCGCCTGCACACACGCAGGTACCGCCTGCACATGTACCGCCTGCACATGTACCGCCTGCACACACGCATGTACCGCCTGCGCATGTACCGCCTGCGCATGTACCGCCTGCGCATGTACCGCCTGCACACACGCATGTACCGCCTGCGCATGTACCACCTGCACACACGCAGGTACCGCCTGCACACACGCATGTGCACCCTTCCTCACACCTTACCTCCCGTGTGTTCGCACCGCCCTGCACTGGGGGCTCCCTCACCTCACCAGTGCTGTCACTGCCCCATGGCTGAGATACAAACATCATCTTCTCTAGGTCCTGGCTGACAACAAGTTCATTAATACAGCACTACACACTCCCAAGTAAAAGCCACTCACACCTCATTTGTGAAATATGCTCCTTAAGTATTTTAGAAACCAGGCAGTCAGATTTTTATGCATCATGTTAGATTTGCTTTTCATTAATGCCAAATGAAGCCCACATGAACCACTTCTATCTCATATTAAAGGCATGATGCCAGTGAGCATCCATTTGGTTGCCAAGTATCAGGAGACCCTTCTAATTATCTGTTTTGTACTTAAGACGCAGCCAAGGGAGATTCCAGTGCTCTGTGGACACGTTCCATAACTTGGCAACTGCCTTGCAGCTGCCTTCATCCTGGGAGAACACAAAGGAGGTCACTGGCTGGCTACACTCCTCCTCTGTGAGCAGTGTGGAGGACTGATGACCAGTAACAAATCTATAAGCTTAAAAAGAAAAGAAAAAACGTTTCAGACCTCTCTCCCCACTCATGTCTTTTATCTGCTACCAGGGCAATGGAAATAATCCAAAGGCTTTCCAGTCAGTGAGGAAGGGAAGGAGCATGGCATACTCTAGTTCACATTAAACTACTGGACTTGGCTTTCTTTTTCCTTCAGAAGTCTTCCCTGCAAGAAACAGCCTTGCTCTTGGGGGCTCAAATTCCAGCTCAGGCTTTCTGAGATACAGCCTGATGGGAAATAAATAAAAATTACACAAACGCCTTCACTGGAGTCCAAATCTAGGAGTAATGCTATTCAACTCACTGGTGACAAAAGCCAAAGTCCTCAAGTTCTGGATGCTGTGCCTTTGGTTCCTGTGGCTCTTCCTGCCCTTTCAGGGCACAGCTGCACTGTAAGGGCTCTCTGCTCAGGGCCATGCAGGCTGCAGGCCCAGGGGGAGGGAGAACACCCATTGCCTGGCACAAGGCACAGGAAAGGGAGATCACTGCTATGACCATGGGGCCTTTTTCTTGTAGCCCAAGGACACGTGAGGATGAGACTTTCCTGGTCAGGAAACACTGCCTGTCCAAGGCCCTGCAACCTGCCCAGCAGACCTTGGCCCCCTGTAAAACATTCAGAGGGATGCAGTGCATCCCCTGCAGGGCAGTCAGCAGAGACAGCTGCCTGACTGACAGCATCATCTTCTGACTCCACTGCCCATTTCCTCAGCCTTGTTTGCACAGGTAGAAACAAAGGCATGGGCTCTTCAGTCCCGGTCTAGCCAAGTGCTGAGCTGAGCCCACCCCGGTGTGACTGAGCAGCACTGCAACACCTGACACCTGTGAGGGTCAGGCCCAAATAGAGAAGTCCATCTACAGGCAATTATTTTTGAAAGAGACCAATACCTGTAGCTACCACATTAATGTCTGTACCACTGGGATCACAGCTAAGGCATTATGAGGAGCAGTTATATCACCTGTATGGCTGGACAGCTGCACCAAGACCTCCTTTAGCAGACAGGCACTATGCTCATTTGTAAAGGAAGAGAAAGGAAAAGAAACTTTAAAACTATTTAGATCCATCAGACACAGTGTTGGCTGGCTTACTGTGAGAGCTCGAAGCATTATTTCCATGAAAAAAAAATCAATTCCAAAGCATCTGAGGCTTTTGCTGAGCTGTGAACACACTACCAGAGAGCAGGACTGTCTGCCCCATGGACAGCTCCCACTGGCCCAGGTATTGGTGCACTGTGCAGCCCAGTGACAGGTGACTCCAGGATGGCTTTTTCTGACCCTCCCTGTGAGGCTGCAACACAAATGAACCTAAGTCTGAAAGGCAGCTGGAATACACACACATCAGCCAGTGTGAGTGGGGCACATCTGGCCTGACTGGGGGCTGGGGTTTCCTCTCCCACCATGACACTGGGCAGGGGCAGCAGGAGCAGAGGAGCCCTGGGAGCTGCTCCAGGGCAGGGTGAAGAGTGTCCAGTACCCTCTTCCACCTCCTCCACAGAGCCCAGGTACTGAGGGGAGGAGGCAGAGCAGCAACCAATCCTTCTTTTAGTGGTGGGTCAAGTCCCGCACCTTTTAATCACGCTGAACTTGTACCAAAATCAATGGAACTTTTCTCCAGACAAAAGGAAATGTTATTTCTCTCATTATTGCCATTAGCTGTGGTTCCAGGAGCACAATTGGAAGGGGTGACTTTGTCAGGTTTGCTGGACCTTGAGGGCCTGTTGTTAATGCTAATTTGAGAATGGCACTGGCACATTAGGGTCAGGAAATCCGGTACCAGGGGGTGAACTTTCAGCTCTTAAACCGAACACAAATCAGTGAGGAAATTCACTGCTAGGTGCAGTCTCTAATTATTTAAAAGATAATTTGCATGCTACACAGAAATAAATTAGCTCCCAGGTGACAGCTGTTCCACTGTGTCCATTCCTGGAACGAGATGCCATGCTGGGAAATCTAAATGCAGACCAAGAGATTAAAACACTGCACTTTCTTGCCTCATAGCAAGGCACTCCCCAAAATAGAGGTATAAAGAAGGGAGGAGGGGAATGGGTGCTTCAAACCATCCAGCTTACAAGCCTAACTCACAAACCACAATATTTTTAGTGTCTACATTTTCTTTTCACATTTTGCCAGAAGATGTAATGTGTACCAGTTTAAAAGGATTTTTTTCAAAGCCAAAGAGAAACTCAGTCCTAACCCCAGGTTTGCACTCATGCAGGATCCTCACAGACCAAGTGAACAATGCCCAAAAGAATTCTTTTTATCACACAGAGAGAAATCAGTGAATGCATTTTCCTGCTCCTCACCAAAAGCCAAGCAGGCACCACTTTTTTATCTACATAAAAGTCTCAAAACAACCTTCATCTCACAAGAGATGCTAAACCATTTTCCAGTGTAATGGTTTTCTAATGAACAGTCCTGTCATGGCTCAGTTCTAACATTGTCTGTTGTTGCACATGGCACACACAGGCACACTGTATGTAAGACTGCAATGTGGGATGTGCATGTGTTGTACATGTGATATGATGCATTATGAGAGTACATCACATTGCCAGCCTTGTTCTGTTGCTGCACCCCCTGAGAGCAGCACAGGAATTTGCTGTTTGCAGGAGCACTTTGCTTCCCCTTCCTGCTGTCTGCTCTTACTTCTCTCCCCTGTCCTTGCACTCTGCCTTGACTGCCTGCAAAGGGCTTCCCTTTGCTCCTCTGTCTCCCACCCACTGGAGAGTGTCCCCTCCTCGAGGGATGGACAGTGTAACAGGAACACCAAGCCTGGGATGAGCAGCAATGCCCAACAACAAAGAACCACAAGAACCACACGAGTGAGGGTTAAAGAGCAGAGTATGTTCATTGCTGAGGAGCAACTTCTGGGATTTCATACACATGACAAAGAGCAAGAAGAGAAGGAACAAACCCATCTAAAGATAAGGTATAAAGGAGACTGAAAACTATGGGAGGCAATAAAATAACCAGATAAGAAAAACCTGGCAACTGTAATTCAGGAATTTTGCCACAGGCTAATGAGAGGCAAGATAAAATAATGAGGCAAAAGGTCCCAAACAACATCCCTATTTAAAGGCTGTAAAAGGCAAGTCCAAAATTATTTTATCATCACTAATTAATTAAGGAGAGCTCAAGAGATGTGCTGAGGTCCTGGCACGTGGTGTGTCCCTTTGTGCAGCACACCAGTGACCCTGGTCACCCCACTGGCTCAGGCCCTGGTGCCTGTGAGGGGATGTGAGAGGACCCCGAGGGTGCTCAGCTCAGGGTCTTGGTGAGCACAGAGCAGGGGGGACACCCTCAGCCTGGCAGGGACAGGTGACTCCCCAGTGAGTGTATATGCTGCCATCAGGTCCAGCTGCTCCTCTCACAGTGTTGTCTGGCCTGACCTCCTATTAACAGCCCATCCCTGGGATCTTCACCTCTCCTGAGATTTTTACAGTCTCTGGGGATGTTTAGAACTTGACCTTACCATGTAATCCCTGATCAGCTCGTGCCCTGCGTGGGGATCCTGTCAGGAGCACAAGCACAAGGCAGGCAAACACATTCTCATTTCCCTGATGAAGAAATGAGCTGTGTGCTCACAAAGTTCAGGTCTCATCCCTGCAAAGCTGTGAGTGCAGCTGTGAGGGGAGCAGCCCACGAGCTGCACTGAGGCCCCTGGGCTGGGCTGTGTGCCCAGAGAGCAGCCAGGGACAGAAAGGGAACGTGTGCTGGTTTGGGCAAGACCAGGAACACTCTGCTACCTGTGCTGCAGGCACAGACCCCAAAGCAAGATGATTTATTCTTCCAGATGTTGCTACTGGTGTGAAACTTGCTGGTACTTTTAACAACAGACACTGTAACCACATCTGGGCAAACAACCAGGGCCTCAGTGCCTGGTTCACACACGATGAGCCGACAGCTGCACATGCACACTTTAGTGCCATAAAAAGGACTAATGGTACCACAACCTGAATATTGAGTTCCTTCCAGTTCTCCACATGTATGAGCTGATCAGCATCAGCCACAACAGGGCAAGAAAATCACCTCTTGCCTCAGTCCATATCTCACACACTTGTGTCACCCTCCTTCAGGGTGCTGTCCAGGTGAACTTGCTGTCTTCCCAAAAATCTTTGGCTTAAAAATTTGATTCAAAGTGACAAAAATACTTTTAAAGGTGACTTCTAAAATGATCTGCAGTAATAAAGGATTGTTCAGGTTCTTAACGATTAAGCCTACCAAATATTCTAAACAACAGTAGTAATGACACTGAAATGCTCTTTCAGATGAAAGATGGTCAAGCAAACATTGCTCCTCCTCTGAACAAACCTCAGACACACAGCTGTTTCCAGAAAGGTCTTCAGGACTTGCATTACTGCTGACGATTTTGCCAAATAATGGGAAATATTTTTAGATCTCTGTCTACCCCTTGTTCCAAGGGAAAACAGCCAGAAGACAAATCACAATAAAGCAAAGCTAAAATTCCGCCATAATGGAGATTTTCTGCCCCAGGCAGAGCTCCTCTCACCTGTACAGGTCTGTGATCTGCCCGGCCCTCCAGCGATAGCACAGGTCGTTCAGCAGACGCTCATGCTGTCCATACAGGCACAGGTAGTTGGAGACAGGAAGGGGATCCTTGGAAAAGCAAGTGATGCTGTCCACCATACTGTATTTGTTGAAGTGCATCCTGAAGTAATTCCCAAGGCCTGCCTCTCCCGTGACTATCTCCATGCCCTGGAACAGAAAACACCAGGAAAGCTGTAGAGGGGGAACACCTGACCTGGCACAGGTACAGAGTCAGCAAGGGGCTCCCAGCCCAGAGTTACCACTTCTTAAGCACACAACCCTTTTCTTTAAATCCAGAGACTGTTCTTTGCACCAAGGCTGATAAGACACTTTGCAGTGGCTTGGACACACTTTCTGTGTGGTTTAGATGGTGATTAACTGCCCACCCAGCTGTGCAGCACAGGCTGAGTGCCACGGCAGAGCCCCGAGGGCAGCTGGGCCCTCCAGCTGTGCTGGCAGTGACACCAGATCCACAGTGACCTCCTGGGGCAGCAGCTGGAGGCAGGAGGGATGGGGTGCCCTGGGGCAGCACAAACAACACTGATGCCTCTGTTCTGTTCCGGCAAGTCAGTTGAACTCTGTTCAGCCTCTTTTATGACACAGAGCACACACTGAGCACCCCATCCTGAGGAATGAAGAACACACCAGCAGGCTCTTACTCTGCCCCCAGATTTATAATTACACATCTGTATTTTTATATACGTAAACATATGTGTATGCAAACAGTTAAGTGCAGAGTCCAAACGTATGGCATGTGATAGAAGCTCCATGTCTGCAAGCAGAGGGTGACACTGCCACGTTACCCACGCAGAGCTGAACTCCAGTGCTGCAACTCAAGGATTTATCACACACCAATTGAGCATTTCTGACTTTGTGTAACACGTTTCCAGGAGTCAAAGGTGTGATGTGCTGGAACAGCTATCCCACAAGCAGAGAAATACCCAGCAGGATCCTGCAGTTCCAGAACAACCCCCCACATGTTACAAACAGCACCATGTCCAGGTGGGGTCTGTGTCTGCAGGAGGCTGCACTGTCTCTCTTGGGATGTTTCCTTTGGGTCGTGTTCTAGACCATTAAATGGTGAATACAAAAGAATATGGATGTATATACTTAATTATATATGCATGTGTGTGTGTACACACAGACACACACGTGTCTATATAGGATTTAAATTGCTCACTCTCACCTGCTCTTGCTAATTTGAACTGGGCTGACACATGTTGCCAACACCAACTGTACTGTCAATAAAATAACCCTGATGCTGGATGTTGATGCTTAAGCTGTAGCATTTGGCTTCAGCTACTTAAATCAACCACGTTGAAGAAAAAAAGTAAAAATTAGCTTCAGACCTCCCATTGCACTGGGTTGATCCCATAGCTCAAAGCTGTTTTTTCAAGCTGTATTCCTGTTGCAGTTTTACACATCTCTACAACCTGTTGCTAGGCTACAGGAACCTTTGGTGGTTCCACATATCAGCTAATATCTTTCACTGGCTTCTCTTACTTCCTCCTTAGGAAATTCTTTTAGGATGCACATGAAGTTTCTGGAGTGGCTTTAAAGATGGTCCCTTTTCAGGTAATCAGCAGGTAATCAAAGCAGCTGCAAAAGAATTCTAATCATGTTCTAGCAATTTGGAGTAACAAATCCAATTTTTCCCTCTGATGGTCCTTTCTGCTTTTCAGCACATGCTGCTTTGGAAGGCTCATCCTGGCTCTGGAAAACAAGGGGAGCCATGCCTTGATTCTTTCCCCCTAAACCATGGATTGCTTTAAAAAAAACAAAACAATTTCTTTCCATGGACCATGGTTGTCCAAGTTTTAAAGTGAACACTGAAGCAGCCTTTTAAAAGCTGCTCTTTAAATCAATTGCAAGAATGGGCTTGATGCAGAAATCCCTGAGGTAAAAGGCATAATCTATGTGAAACAGGAGCTTGCCTGGGTGGCTGGTCCTCTCTGGCTTGAAAAGACATTAATCTCATCTTTTTCCTGTCTCACAAGTCAGGTTCCCCAGTAAGAGAAGCATCCCCACGTTTGTATCCTGGGACAATTCCCCACCTAGCCCAGTGTGTGCAGTGACTCCCTGTGCCCTGTTCCAAGACAGCCCTCGTGGCTGCAGGACTCACTATTTCCTGGCAGTGAAACACAGAGCATCTCTTCCAGCATAATTCCAACTATTCCAGAAATCAACTGAATTTCCCTGACAAACTGCCAAGTTTTATCATCTGTATGCATTTCCAGTACCATATTGCAGGGAGGAAAGAGGCTCAGCACAAAATCCAGCTAATACTGTCCTGAGTCCTCTGTACAGAAAATCCAGGCATCTTTGGAGAAAGCCAAGTAGCAGGAAGTGTAGAAACAAACCCCTGAGATGTTCAGACCTTTCTGAAGCTCGTGCTGGCCCAGCAGCTGTACCTGGTGTGTGCAGAGCCCCAGGCTCAGCTGGCTGGACAGGCCCCAGTGCCCGCTGAGGGCAAACATCCCCCCCCCCGCCGTGCCACGTGCTCAGCTCATGCCAGAGCTGCTCAAACGCACACAAACCCACACTTGCTCAAGGCACTCTGTTACAATGCAGGTATTTAGGCAGGTACCTGCATTACCCTAACTAAGAACATCTTTCCAAATGGAGGATGAAACCAAGAAAAAGTTCCATTATTTAACTTACATGATCACTCAGGGCAAGTTCTGCGTCCAGGGGGATGGGAACTGCTGGTTTGGCAATGTGCAAGTAGTTATAACCTCCAGGAAGAACACCTCCTGCCATAAATAAAAATAAAAGACTTATTAAGCTTTCCTTTCTTCTGCCATCATCTTTTTCTGCTACATAAAGAGCTTTGAGGGCTGCACTGCCATGAGATGGCACCCGAGGGGAGATGGACCTGCCTGAATTGTGGAACGGGGGATGGAAGTGTGACAGAAATCCCGTGAAACTCACCTTCAACTTTGCACCCTTTGTACATGGGGATGAGCCCCTCTGGGCCCTCGGGGGGCTTGGACTGGGGCTGAGGGGTTGGATCAAAGAGACTCAGCATGGATGCAGCAAGCTCAAAGCCAATCTCTTTGGAGCTGAAGTTGCTGTGTGTCCATTCCTCTCTGTAATATCTCCTGGAGAACTTCGTTAGAGGACCTGCAGCCCTGATGCTGCCATCGTTGGTGTGGAATTTGGCATCAATCACAAGTCTTCCATCAAAAACAAGGCAAGCATCATTGATTGCCTTAAAGGTTTCATAATCCACCGTCCTGTAGGCAAAGCTAAAAAATGCCTAAAAAGATAAGTAAATAAGTGTAGAGTATATTATATATTGTTTACTGGTTAATTTCATAAATCAAAACCCGCCCTTTGTTCTAAATGTTATTTAAAAAAACAAGAATATAAAGTATTATTTTACATACACAGATCCTTCTGATCCTGCACTTACAGCCACCAAAATTTAAAAAAAAAGACAGTAGAAAGGAGAATTACAAAACTAGACTCATCTGCTTCTGATTATTAGAAAAGTTTTATTTTAAAGGCTTCAATATTCACTACAGTGAAACTACTGTGAGCAGCCATGTGTATTTTCTGTTAGTACAAGCACAGAACACAGACCTGAGCCCTACACAAAGTTGGTTTTCTTTCAAACACTCGAGCCAACCTGACCCCCGAGGAACAGCAAAGCACAATGTACTTGGCATTTATCAGGATAACTGGGTAGTACAAGTATTCTCCCAACTGTTGAGCCTGCTTACCAACACACTGAGTTACTTTGGCTACCGGCACAGGGACAGTCAATGAAACGGAAAGAGCACAAGTTAAACTTGTTCAGAGGAAATGCCATCCTCCTTCCAACTACAGCAGCAGGACTTCACCTCCTGGAAGCTGCAGAGGCCAAGGAGGGTGTGAGCTGTACAAAGTGACTGAACACTCACAGGAACAGCAAAGCTTTCAGATTTGTTATATTTGACAGTGCCATAGACTTTGGACAGCATATCCAAACATGTCTCTAACTCTTCAACACCTGGATCATCCTTGCTCTAGCAGGCAGGCTGACCTGTACCTCCCCAAAGCTGCTGCACTCGGAGGCCAGCACTGGGACTGGCTGTCCATCAGACCCATGTGGATCACCCACCCAGGTGAGGCTGTGGCTGCAGGGAAAGCACCTGCTCCACTGGGTGCTCAGCTTTTAAAACCATCAGGGGACAAGTTGCATGTTGCTGCCCCCACCAAGAAATATTCCTGTCCAGGCTGAGGAAAGAGTGAAAGGGTCTCAGAAGAGTAAACATTCCCTTGCTGCCTTCACCCTCAAAAGCCCAAAACAGCTGTGCCAGGACAAAGTAGCATCCATAATCAGTCCTTCCCTCAGGGAGGACACGGCTGGGACCTTGGTAAAGGTGTTACCCACTTGTACCTACAAAGAGGTTTCCTGGGGACTAAGAGAAAGTGTCCCATGCTCATGACAGGCTGGATGAGGCAGCTGGAAGAAAAGACACAGGAGAGGGAAGCAAAAGGAGCTGGAAATTTTAGCAGTGCTGGTATAGCAGAGATGCAGCAGCAGAGGAGCCAGAGGCCCTGGCCTTGTTCACAGATAAACCAAGTGATGAACTATGCAGAGCTAAGGGAATTCTGACCACTCAGGAGCTCCAAAATCAGGGAAGCTCTGCCCGTGAGGGCAGGGGGACCACACAGCCCCACATTCTGCCAGCTGACAGGCAAGGCAGTGTCAGCAGAGGGGAGGGGAGGGCAGGGCTGCAGCCTCCAGGCTGGGAGCCATCTGTCAGCCCAGGCAGGAGGGAGGGAGGCTGCTGCTTTAGGGAAAGAGGAGATTTTCTCCCGCTGTTTTTATCCTGCAGGACTCAACAAATTAAGGCCCCAAGAACTGCCAATCAACAGTTGCTACTGGCTCAAATCCCCAAAGGCCCAGCCAGAGCTGCCACAGCGCCGATTCCTGCACAGCCTGGACTCCGGGAGTGCAGCTGCCTCCTGGCACAGGAGCTCACAGGGCTGAGACTGCAAAGCCCTGACATCACAAGCCATTAAACATTTCCCATCTTAGAGGCTTGGAGAGAGAGACCTTCAGAGGGAGGGACCATGGCTGAAGAACAGGCAGGGACACAAGCGGGCAAGAGAAACAAACCCCAAGGCAAGGGGGGTCCGAAGGAGTGGCCACAAAGGCCGAGTGGTGGGGAAAAGAGCTGGGCTGGTGGGGAAGTGAGGAGTGGATAGCAAGTTGCAAGAATGAGAACCACATTGAGATATCTGTGGAAGGATAAAAATAGAGGGATTTCAAGCAAAGAGGAGAGGACTTGACAAGCTGCATAGGAAGAGAGTGGGAGAAATGTCACTACTGACATAGAGACCGAAGTCAGGAGACCACTATGGATAACAGTGCTGTGCAATGTCCTCACCCCCACCAGGAAGGGTTTAACCATCCATATGTACAACAGAGAAGGGCTGCAGTGCAGGGGGGGCAGCAGGGACCCCGACACTTGGGGAGCTCTCTGGGACAGGCACAAAGGAGCGGACCCTGGGCAGGGTGTGCAGGTGGGAACGGCGGGTCCCTATGGAGGGAGGTTTCACAGTGACTACCTGAAGTGCCTGCTCCTGTGGGTTAGCCCAGTGATGGAAAACAGAAAAATCCTGGCCTTTAGGAACAGCTAAAAGCTGTCTCTGGTCTCAGAGTGCAGCCACACCTGTGAGTGTGCCTACAGCTTCAATAGGATTTGGTACTGGAGCTGAGCACAACTGCAGTCACTGACACAGAGGGACAGCAATCTGCTTACAGCCCTCTCTATCCTAATGGTTTTGGTTTCTACTGTGACTTAATCAAATGCACATAACTATAGAGAGGAGTAACTCCACATTTAAATAAGAAAAGCATTTCTAGAATTATTTAGAAAATTAATTAAGGTATTTCTCACTCAGCAGTGAACAACTACTGGTGTGTCAGGTGACTTAAATACATTTAATCCAAGTCAATCAGGGCACTAACAATGGATTTATTTGGATTTTAAAAAAAACAATCCTTAAGACTAAAAATTGAATGTTCAGTCTTCCAGAGACAATGAGAACAGATAAATTAATGAGAGACTATCTCAAACCGATGGCCTTTGTCTAAAAAGCAACAGACTGGAGGGAATGCACCGAAGCAGACACTTACCGAGCACTGCAGTGTCAGTGGGCCCGTGCCAGTGGTGAAGGCGGCCCAGGTGATGAGCTCAGGGTGGCTGCCCTCGCCCCACTGTGCCAGGACACTGTCCCTGTGCAGGGCCACGCCAGCCTGGCCCAGGGCCTGCTGGACAGCGCCCTCCAGCTCGGCGTTGTTGAGACAGGTCAGCCCCGAGGCGAGTGGAGGCTGCACGAGGTGGATGCGAGAGCCATCAATGCCCAGAGACAAGAGCGTTTCTGCTGTGGTGTAAATGTCAGTTGTATTCCCATAGACAATAACGTTCCCTAAGAGGAAAAAAAAGGGGGGGAAATTTCTAAGACATACAATGAAAACCTTATTAGGATAACTCAGATGATAATAACATGAAATTGCTCTCTTTGACCCTCTTATTTCTCTGATGCTATGAAGCAAACAGTGTTACCTAGCAACACCAGCTAAGATAATTTAGTGAAGAATCTGTACAAAACATCCCACAAAGTAGGCAAGTACTTAACACAGAAGTATGACATTCAACCTGACCCCATAATTTGAAATTATTTTGATTGAAAAGCCTCTAAGGGTAAAAAAAAAAAAAAAAAGAAATATCACCATTTTTATTATTTTGTTCTTTCCTCTCTCCTCAATTTTACTCATTCAAAGGACTGATGGAGAGGGGAGCAGACAGGAGCAAATTAAATACATCATGCAGAAACCCCCCACAAACTGTGGAAAGGCCAAGTTATGGAAAACAAGCCCTTGTGTCCCATGAAGGTCAGCAGTGCTGCTGCTTCCTCCTGCCACAGCCTGATCTCCAGAGCAAGGGACAGCCCGGCAGACACACGCTGTGCCCCGAGCCATGTCCCACCACCACGGCAGGAAGAGCTCTGCACTGCTCTCTGAGGGCAGTGCCCCCCTCTGTCACACATCACAAATGCCTCGAGGACAGGCTTTGAGCCAGCCAGGCTCCATCAACCCTGCTCTGGATGCAGAGAGCTGATAAGCTGCTGGTCCTGCTGCTCCTTTTGCTGAAACCACTCCTGGGAACAGCACCATTTCCCATCCTGGGCAAAGGGAGCTCCAACCTGACCCAGAGCTCCCGCCTGGCACTGCAGAGCCACAAGGCAGGGCCCTGCACGTTCTTGTCCTGAACTGGTGCCACTACAAATGGCACAGTCACAGCTGAGCAGGAATACACGAGGATGTAGGAGGGTTCTGTTCTGTGTGAGAACAACAGGAGTCCCCAGCCTAATGACTAAAGCCCTCCTGGCAATAAGGGAGACAGAGCTGGGATGCACTGAAGCAGCTGTGTGTTTTATCTCAGGATGATTATAAATATAAAACACAAACATTCCTCTGAGCAGGCACTAAAACGTGTTCCTCTCCTCCCCATTCCCTCTGCCCCCGTGCTTGGAATAGGAGCTACTTCTCTGCTTGAGTAATCCAGGCACAACGGCCCAGCTCTCCTAAAACAGCTGGGAACTCCTGTCCCTGGGGCTGAGGACCCTTTCCTGGAGGGCCACATGAGCCCAGCCCTGCAGGCTCCTCCTGCCCACCTGCCCCAGGCTCCAGCCACGGCAGAGGCAGAACAGCCCTCCCTGCCTGCCAACGTCAGCCCCTGCACACCAGGAGCCTCGGCACACCAAGGCTCTGCCCTGCCAGCACAAGGGTGCATCCAAAGCACATTCCCAGAGCTTTCATGCCCCATCCCCGGGCAGTGCTGCAACCAACTTGCACGTTTATCTCAGCACTGGCATTTGTGTCTCACCAAGAGTGACAGCATCCCCTGTACCCCATATCGTGTTATTTCATAGGCTAAACTAATTTCCCTGGGACCACATTTTACTGCATGATGATCCACAGGGCACCACTAAACTGAGCATGCACACAGCCCCAGCTCCCAAGAATATTAATGATAAAAGCATTAACAGATGCTCTACCATTCCCCTTTCACTACAAGGTTATTTTATTTGTCCCTATCGGTTTGGCTACTTGTAGCTGCCAAATAAACATCTCTCTCCGTGGCTGCCAATAAAAAGAATTGCCCCATGAGTCCACTGCTCAGAAATTATAGAAAACATGTTTTTACTATTCACAGCAATGACCAGAGGGACAGAACAATTTCACCTGCAAATGTATCAATTTGAACTCGTGAGAAGAAAGATCTTTCTACTTCCATAAATACCATACAGAGTATAGGAATTCTGTCCCATGTGTCCATCACTGAGCTGACTTTCCAAGCCAGAGGAATCCATTCCATGGCTCATGCCTGCCAGGACACCTGTCTGCAGGTAATACTGACCCCAGGAGGGGTCCAAATGAGAAGACAGACATAAGGCTGATCGGTTTTTCCCTGCTGCAGCAAGGTAGGAGGGAAGCTCAGTGGCTGCATTAGACACTGGCACTTGGGGATATACAAGATCAGATTCGAGACCTGCATTTCTCAAGGAAAATTAAAATTCTGTTTTATATGGTAATATTAAATACAACTGCATTAGATCAGGGAAAGCAATGCTCCTTTACTGACCTCTTGTAAATCAACAATTTACTGCTTCTGCTTATTACAATATTAGTGGCTTTTTAGATGACAGTGCTGGTAGTCTAGGAACTACAGATATTCATTATGGACTGAAATTATGTCCATTGGACAGAGAGCAGTTCCTCAGGATGCTTTTATTTTTTAACTACATGAAAATGTATCTGTGAGTAAACATAATAATCTTCATGGAAAAAGCAGCCATAAATAAAGATCATTACAGTAGTTTTATCATTTACTGCCCAAGTGTCAGCATCCTGCTGCAGAGCAGACTCATTCATTTTCCACAAGTGGGAGCACAAGATTTCACTGACCCTAGTGTGACCTGAATCTTGGCAGTTTGAAAAAGCTGAAGGAGAAACCCAGGATGAGCTAAAGTATCAGTGGCTTCTGCAGGTGATTCATGCACTGGAATTTTAATGCGAGTGTATTCCTACAAACACGCTTTTAATAAGGCAGTAAACTATGCCTAGGTATAGAGAAAAACTAATTGCTCCATTTTGGGCCATTAAAGCACTTCTGTTCCTTACTTTACTTCCATCCTACTTTTTATTTTCATGGAAAGTCAGAGCTAATAGGAGATGAATTTCAATTAGTCACCATTACAGTTGTAACAGGTTCCATGCATTAGGTGGCTGGGATTCATCGGCAAAGCTGCAGCAGTGGCCACGGGGCCAGGGCTGGCCACAGGGCCAACGTCCACCCTGCCCCAGGGTGGCCACGGGGCCAGGGCTGGCCACAGGGCCAGCACTCCCCCTGCCCCAGGGCTGGCCACGGGGCACTCCCCCTGCCCCGGGGTGGCCACGGGGCCGGCGCTCCCCCTGCCCCGGGGTGGGCGCTCCCCCTGCCCCAGGGCGGCCATCCCTCCACGCACAGGCAGCTGCGGGTACCAGCTGGACAGCAGGCAGGTGGTGTGGGCAGGGGCTGGTCCCGCTGCAGGGCTGGCAGGGCAGGGCTGCCCCAGAGGTTCTGTGACATGCCCGAGGCTGGGAAGCTGCCTGAGGAAACATCACCACGTTTATGGTCTCCTGCTCCTGATCGCAGCAAGACCTGGAAGATGTTAAAGGAACTTCCAATGGCTTAAGAACTTCCCCAAAGGACTGCCAGGCAGGTGTGAACCTTGCACCACACCACATCCCTGCCAGTTCCCACTGCACTCCGTGAACGAGGCAGGTAAAACACATCCTCAGGACAGCCCTGCTGCTGTACTCTGGCAGCAGAACTCCCCGGACAGCTTTCCTGATCTGAACTGCCCTCACTCCGAGCTGGCAGGAACTGACATTACATGAACTCATTGACTGACTGCTCTCTGTTTCTCTAGTTAAAGCTGACTCAGAAGCCTGGATGATCCCAGGTATTTTCAGTGGATGAACTAACGAGTACAGGAACACACGACGAGGCTGAGGAAATACAAGTGTGGGAGACATCTGCACAAATGTCTGATTTAAAGGGTTACAAAGAAAATACCAGGAGCTTGCAGTTCTCTGTGAAAATCTGCAACCAGTGCAACTGAATACAGCACTGGCAGAGACTTCCTAACACAGACACATTTTCTTTGCAGTACACCACAATCCTAGGTATTTGTCTATTTAACAGAAAAACACATCCACTAATTAAATTATTATTTAATTGACTAACTAATGACTCCAGCCAGATTTGCATGTGGGACTCATTTTGTTTTATATAATAACTACAGATAATTACTCTCTCTCAAGCCTTTCTTTCCTAGCTAAATATGCTGGGTATCGAAAATGACAACAAATTGTAAATTAATCTGGAAAACAAAGCACGGCAGATGAAAGACTTTGTTAGAATTAATCAGGCACCAATTATGCCACGGAATTAAGGAATCAGCCTAGAAAACATTTCTGTAAGTGTGCACTTGTTAATGAAGCCCCTTACCTCTGGACCCAACCAGGTTTTCCTCCAGCCATTGTGCTGCCCGTGAGCAATCCTGGTCATCGTTGAGAGTGAAGTGATTGGAAGGGACTTTCCCTGTGTATCTCCGTGGCCACTTACTCCTGACTTCACTGCTGGTTGGAAGTTCACTGACATCCACTCCAGTGGGGGCCAGGGCCTGGGAGAAACGAACAGGTGAGTGAGTGGATATACAGCACATACCTTGGAGTCATTAAAAGACAGGGACACTCTCACCTTGACTGCGTCAGGGCTGCTGTCCCTGCACACCCTGACCCTTCTGCACACTCAGCAGCAGCAAACACACCCATGGCCACAGAGAACAGACGTTCATGCTGATCTGAGTACACACACGGGCATGTGCTCCCTGCCTTCTGTGGGATGGGGGGACCATTTCAAACAGCAGTGCCACTACAAGTGGAAGCACAAGGCAAACACCACAGACTGCACAGCAACAGCAGAAATGCCCAAACACACAGCTGAGGGATCTCTGCAGTTCTCTGAGTAACACATAACTTGAAAAGGAGATTCTTTGTGAAGCCAGACTTTCTCACCAACTTAACTTTCTGAAATAAGAGATCCTGTCCCAGAGAAAGGAACCAAAACCTTCTTGATGGTTCAAATGCCACAATTCAGTAACATGTTCACTGTATAATGCTGCTTTACAATAACAAAATCCATCTGAATTACAGAAAGCAAAAAGAGAATCTTGTCTAGGACTTGTGCAGCACCAGTGATCCACATCCTGAGCAATGTTCTCACTGCCAACCAGATCAACTCAAATACTATTAGGTCACACAAAACCAGGCATGACATCAAAAGATCTTACTCAACAAGTAAATCCCCTAAATGATAACATACAATGTATTAGTAGGCATTCATTTGACTGCTTACCAAATAAAGCACAACACAGAAAGGATAGACTAGAGCTCTGTGTAATAAAACAGAAGCCAGATGATAAAACTAATTCCTTCCTGTCCTTTTGTAGAGCTTAAAAGTGAGAATAGATGGTGATGGGATTTCTCCTCAAAGGCAGACAAAACCTTTTCCCTTGTTTTATTTCTCCTCCCCTGCAGTTACTTCCCATAAATTATTTTGCAAGTTAGAGTTACCTCCGAACATCTTTTCCTAGGAGCCCTTTTTCAGTCCACACTCCAGCTTTTGTTTCCTCCCTGCTGAACAGTGACTGTGGGCTGCTGTTTAAGGGTGGCTCTGCTCTGAGGGGAGAACACAGACCCCACCTTCTGCTGCACAGCCAGACACCACTGTGGTGGGAACAGCCTCATGTTCGTGTGTGGGACAAGGCACAGCACTGTAGGACCTGCAGACAGGCTCAGATTCATCTCCTGATTTTAGAGGCAAAATGTCTTGCT
Source organism: Hafferia zeledoni (assembly GCA_035583235.1). Taxonomy (NCBI): domain Eukaryota; kingdom Metazoa; phylum Chordata; class Aves; order Passeriformes; family Thamnophilidae; genus Hafferia; species Hafferia zeledoni. The sequence goes on from JAWWEV010000115.1 coordinate 5,404,343, forward strand.
CACCACTCCTATCCCAAACCACTCAGAAGGCAAAGCCCCACAGCCAGTGGGCTGCACCAATCTGCCTGTTTGGTTACATGGCCTGACAGCTTCGTGGGGTTCCATGAGCCAGAACCAACCCTGCCCTGGTGTCCAAGTGGAAGCTGAGCCTGTGGGCCTGGAGCTCAGCTTGATTCCACATCTTACATGCAACTAAGGGGGTGTGCTTCAGTCTCAGAGGAAACTCAGCTTGTGTGCTACAACACCAAGCAGCATCACGGACATGCCTAGGCATGGTCATCATGTGAGACAAGCAATTAATTTGATAAGGAATTCCCTCCATTGCCAAAACTAGGTCAAATGGTGTTAGACCAGCTGGAGTTAAGTCTCCTGTGGCTGGGGCCACATGTCAACTGGGCCTACTCTCAGCAGGTTTAATGGTCCCAGTGGTAAAAACACCAGCAGCTCTTCTTCATACCCAGTGGTGAGCAGAGCTAGTGCTGTGAGAGCAAGTGCAGCCCCTCCTGTGCCCTGAGCTGGGCAGCAGCACTGACACAGACACAGCCCAGCCTGCTGCACTGGGGGCTGCCCCGTCCATCCCAGAAAACTGTGGTGGCTCCCACTCTTCACAGCCTCACCTGGTAGCTCTTGCCCATCCCAGCACCCTGTGCTGCTCCCACTCTGCACACAGACTGTTCTCACCTGGTAGCTCTGCCCCTGCCAAGGGCTGCTTTGCCATCCCAGCACCCTGTGCTGTTCCCACTCTGCACAGCTTCACCTGGTAGCTCTGCCCATTCCAGCACCCTGTGCTGTTCCCACTCTGCACAGCCTCACCTGGTAGCTCTGCCCATTCCAGCACCCTGTGCTGTTCCCACTCTGCACAGCTTCACCTGGTAGCTCTGCCCATTCCAGCACCCTGTGCTGTTCCCACTCTGCACAGCCTCACCTGGTAGCTCTGCCCACCCCAGCACCCTGTGCTGTTACCACCCTGCACACACCTCACCTGGTAGCTCTGCTGCCCCTGCCAAGGGCTGCTGTGCCCACCCCAGCACCCTGTGGTGCCCCCACTCAGCACACAGACTGTTCTCACCTGGTAGCTCTGCCCCGTGCACAGCACCAGGTAGTCGTACGGCACTTTCTTCTCCTTGGCAACGACCACGTATTTGGCAGCGCGATTTATGCCAGTCATTTTACCAACCACAACGTTAACCCAGGAACAAAGTGACATCTGTGCATAATCTTCATCATTAAAACAGTGGCTGTGAAGAAAGAATATCTGTAAGTGACATTTCGGCAGCTGACAGCAGGCATTAATTAGACATCTGGTGAGCTCGGCCGAGGCCCCCAGCGGTTCCGCCTGCCCCTCACTGTGAGTTTGCCACACTCTATGGCAAAAGATTAGTCATTATCAAATACTCAGTTACAAATTGTCAACTTTCTGCTGAAACCAAACAATCCCTCCCTCCCAGCACTGGGCCTTACAACCACATAATTTAGAGCAAAGCCAGAAGTACACACTTTACTCTGCTTTCCTTCACAGGCTGATGCAAGGAGGAGGCTTTTGCACCTGCAAATACTTTAGGGGTCCAATTTTTTCTCCAAGACAAGACTCACTCATTCAGCTTTTTCCCCACTTTTCCTTCCTTTGCTATTCAGCTTCACCAGTCATGGTGTGGTAAGACAAATGCAGGGAAGGCACCACTGGCATTTTAGCATCTGTGTTCCAAAGCACCAGTCCAAAAAGTTTAAAAATAAATGGAAAGCTAGGAACATGGTTGTGAGAGCTAGAAGGAAAAGGCAGAGATCTCCAGTCTCCTGCTGGTGACTCTTTTACAAACAAACCTTTCCACAATTGCAAGAATGACAAATTCTGAGAACATACTGAACTGTTTCTCTACCCCAAACTTCGAAAAGCCTCTAAGATGCCACTGAATGCCCTGGGCTGGTCAGGCACACATGGAGCACACATCCCAAGCACCACTTCCTCCCACAAGCCCAAGTGTGGTTAACCCAAGGGGCTGGGCCCAGCTCGAGCGTTTGGTGCCTTTCTGTGGCACTGGTGGCCACAGCAGAGAGTGTGACAGAGCCCAGCACCGAGAGCTGTGCCCCTGCCATCGGTACCACACACACCCTAACACAGAGCTCCTGACTGCACCTTAACTGTTGTCACCCAGTTCCCAAACTGGCATTCAGGATGCCACAGGAACACACACAGCTGCTTCCATGACCTGGAGAACTCTAGGACCAGAGTGCCAGGCTGCCTAAGGTGCTCTGCATCCTCTGCACTCACAGATAACAGAGGCAACAAATAAGGTAAGAAACCCACTGACAGTTCTAAACTGTAATCATGCAGAAATCTATAAATAAAATGGACACCAGGGACAGAGAAGGGTTTTCAAAAGCACCTTTATAATTGAGGTGCACAGCTCCCAGGAGACTGACACTCCAAAACCACACGGATGCTTTCAGAAATCATACCCTGCAGAGTTCAATTTTCACTCTTAATCTGCTTTCAGATTTTAGCAGCTAAATCTGGCTCTGTCAGGAAGGATGCTTTCTCAGTATAACTCCTTCTTACAGTGCACTTAGGAGAAAGAGTTCATGCATTTATGTGAGCATACAATCCCTTCATTTGCTAGATTTGTACTTCAACACACCCCTTTCTCAGTAAAAAAATTAATTCAGATAACTACTCATAAAAAATTCCTTGGCAGGACAAATTTCCAAATGAGATCATGTGGTTTTAAACAGGTTCCCATCACATCACTTTCACATCCTTGGAGAGATTTCATGTGTAAGGTTCAGGAAGCAGACGTGGAGTGTTTTGTCATATAGAGCCAGCCCTTCAGTGCTCTGCTGCTCACTGAGGGAAAAGACTTGGTAAAATTCAATGGGCAGGCCCCAAAGAGTCACATGACAAAGCTAAATAACTTACACTAAGTTCATTCCCCAACTATTCAGAATAACTGATCCATTTTAATTCAGTGCTTCTCAAAGTCCACAACAATCCATTCCTGTCTATAGGGAGGACTTCTAGTCACTATTCAAAAATAAAAAATAAAATCATCAAAACCAAAATACTGTATTTAAGTGAGAATTATGTACTGTGACTTTTAATGAGGTAACGTTTTATTCTGTGAAAGGGAAGATATTTCACAGTGTTTGCCATTCCCTAGACACAGCTGGGGCTCTCACCACGTTCCCCTCAGGTGCTGCCCAGCAGCCCCAGCTCTGGGGCCACACTGGGCTGGGGCCAGACTGTCACAGACAGACAGACAGGCACACACAGCCCATGGGCAGCACACACAGCCCTGCCCAACTGCCCAACACCAGCAAACCCAAAATGTGCCCCTGTGCCCCACATCTCTGTCACTCTGCTGCTCTGTCAGTCACCACTCATTTTACTGACACTCATCCTTGCACATTCTTTGCTCCAGCGTTATTTGGAACAAAACTCAGGAAAGTTAAGAACCAAGTCAGACTTAAAAAGTGAGCAGACATCCTCTGTCATTTAACCTGGAGATCTAAACAGCCTCAAAAGCCCTGGAATGCAGAGAACAGTGTCCTGGCATAGCACAGTGGGCTGCTGTCCTGAAGTTACTGCTTTGGCACTGTTTCCCTACTCACAGTTCTCCCCAACTCCTCCTCTCACAGGTCTCTCATGCTGGAGAGACAGACTGGGGTATTTTGGGGCTGTCTATGGATCTAAAAGTTAGGACAAGTTTACAAGAATTACAAAGTGTTATGTTTTCTGCTGGAGCTATGGAAGTGTTTAGATGGGAAGTCAAACCTGTTAATTAAAAATCTTCTCCTCTTGGAGCCTGGTGGGTCTTTTCCTGGAAGGCCGTGAGTTGAAATCATGGTCAGGTTGTTGAACTTCAGACGTGGCCTGTGGAAAGAGAAACAAACAGCCCCAGGTAGCCCAGAAATGCAGAGGGCACATCAAAGGAACAGCAGCTCAGAATTCCATGTTGAGGAGGATACAGAAAGCAATTCCTTCACACAAGCACCAGTGTTTGATCCTTTTGCTCAGATGCAGGTGTCTCTGGATACAAAAAGAACAATTTCCACCACAACTTCAGTAACACCAGGGTGAAGGGGGGGGACAAGACTGACAGTATGTTGAGCTAAATGTGATCTGACATTTAAAAACAAATAAATATTATGAGTGATTAAGCCTTCTAATCTTCAAGGCTTTCTGTAAGTTAAGGATGGACTGATGCAAATGGTACAAAGGAATCAGAGTGTTTTTTATCAACCAATGTTAATTTGTTATTCATACATTTAAAAAATATATTCAAACAAAGTTAAAGGTCATACTTAAACCAAGGAATTTCAAGGTTATGGCTGCCCCTCTCAAAATGCATATTAATAGTTTAATTCTGGATTATGGATTATCTGTGGTAAATCTCCATGCATACTCAGGCCAAGCACAAAGTAATAAATAACCTTAATGTAACAAAGTGCATATATTTATACAGATTATGGGCCTGATTCTCATTTAAATTAAGGTCACTCGGCAGAGGTGGGTGTAAATAGAATTTGCTCTTCATTTATGGCCACATTATGCTGGCTGAGTGATACAAAATGGTCTTCATGTAAATGAGCCTGAGCCTGCTCCAGGGAGCTGAATGCAGAGTGCACAGAGCGGTGCCATCTGCACGGGCAGTGCTGCTCAGGGGTGCAAACACAACTACAGCACTGGGCACACCCACACAGCAGGACTCTCTGGCAGGGAGTTTACCTGGCATTGATTACAGAAACACCCGAGCACCCTCCTGTCCTCCTGCCCTCAGAGCAAGGGGGTTTCCTTTCAGGGGAGCTCCAGTCACCTCCCTACACACTGCAGGGCCTCTTGCCAGCAGGTCTGCAGACCCAGGTGCTGCAGTAACAGCAGGTTGCAATGACACTAACGCTACTTAGGATGAAAACGCTGCAAGCCAGCATCAGAAGCAGGACAGAATGCAGGGCCGAGGCAACATTACCGTGCCTCTTTTGCATGACTGCACTATGATGCACTTTATTGATCTGGCCACATACCATTTTCCTCTGCAGATGCTCTACCTCTATTGAGTGCACACACCCTCACCCAGGATTTCCCCAGTCATATGGTATTTGTTCCCGCTTCCCCATTGAGCGGGAGGCTTCAATTCAAACCTTTCACTCAGCACGATTTACTAACTAATGATTTACTTCTACCTCAGCGCTCCCATGGCATCCCCATATGCCCCCAACATTAATTCATGTTTCCCACTCATTCATCTCGCAGGCATCAAAATGTTGATTAGCATCTCCTTAGCATACTGGGATGCAATGACTCATATCTTTGATTCCCACTTTACACTGAGAGGAGCCAAGGCACACCGTGCCTGGATGAGCTGCCTGCAGTGCTGGGGCTGCAGGGACCCCGGGCCAGTGCCCACCCTGCCTGTGCCCCAGCCCTGCACAGCCCCACTGCTGCTGGGGCAGGGCTGCAGGGACCCCGGGCTGGTGCCCCCCCTGCCTGTGCCCCCAGCCCTGCACAGCCCCCTGCAGAGCAGCCCCATTCCACACTGAGGGCAAACTGCTGCTGCTGCTGCTGCTGCTGCTCAGTGTCAAACTCCTTCAGTGCTACTTGTGAAAATCATCAGAATTTTTAGATTGGTACCAAACGCTGGACCTTGTGCTACCAAAGCCTGACTGCAGAACTGCAGCTGGAATGCCTGACCCCAGGATCTAAAATACATTTCCATACATACAGGCACTCAAACACAGACCTGAGCACTGGAGGGGAGCCCCGGGGCTCAGCCACAGCTCCTGCCAGGCACTGCCAGAGTCACCATGAGGTGACGGGGGCATTTGGGACAGTTCACTCCACACCATCCTCCCCCTTCCTTCACAGAGCTTTGAAATTTCTAGGCTAACAAAAGGATGACAGACTTATTTACTATGGCTTTTGATTCCTTACTGCTGCCTAAAAGCTCTCAACTGAAGAACAGCCAAGGCTCTGGAAACAGGTAGTGGGTGTCAGGAGACAGAATTACTTATATGCTGCTAATAAATATAACAATGCCTGACATGAAACAGGGCAAAGCAGAGGTTCCCATTTGATGAAGAAGTCTTCAAGTTAAGAGCCTGAACCAGTGCAACATTAAACAAGTGCACCTGCATTTTAGAAGCAAATAATTCCAGCAGGGATTCACGTTGCTGTGGATACAGAGGGAAGAACAGCTCAAAGATACTGGTAAAGCAGGGAGGGATTAGAGTATCTAGGGAAATAAGTAAAAGGTGTTGGATTTCAGTGCACAGCTCTAGAAGAAGGCTACAAAAAGTCAGAACACCCTTGTCCTCAAAATAAAACGGGGTAGTCAATTTACTGTAAACATAATCAAAGAGACAAACAAAAAAGTTTTAGCACAGTATTTACATTTATCCTGGTGTTTGTGAATCTGCTAGAATATTCCTTGCTTGTTTTCCTGGATTTCTGCCTGATGTCTTGCTACCACCTTTTTTTCCTCCTGTGTGCAGTATAATGATGGTGGAAACTGCCTGACCAAAAAATTTAATTGATTGTTTTCATTAAACCCCTCATTATCACAATAAGTCATCAAATCACTTTTGTTCCAAAATATGAAATGCATTTTTAAAAATTATTTTTCCAGTCATTTATAAAATCTAAAGTAAAAAAGGGCAACAGAAGACAATGCTTTATGTGGCTCCCAAAATTGGTAACTGTGTACTGTTCTGTATACATAATCTTCAAAAAATAGTATCTGGAATTATAACCTATCCAAAAGTGAAATCCTAATGCCACTGCATCCCCAGCTTCACTGTAACAGAGCCCTTGTAAAAACCACAGCTCGAGATAGTTCTGAAAATGGTAAAAAATACTCTGAAAACTGAGATGGGATCAAGTCTTGCATTAACCAAACTCTGAAATCAGAAAGACCTCTGTCCTGAAACAAAAAAAGAACCTTGAGATTTTTGTGGGGAGGAAGGAGCCCAGAATGGGAGACAATGATAAAAGAGCCCAGACAGCAACACTCTGGTGTTCCAGGCACAGAAACTCAGTGTGCCAGGTGCCAGTCTCACTGCACAGGGCAGACACAGCAGCTCTCCACTTCCCCCTAAATAGAACCATTTATCCAACATAGGACCTTTTTTTGAGGAGGCATTTCAAGAACACAGGGTGTGACTTGAAGAACAGACTCCCCAAAAGGAAAAGATACTCGAACAGGTTTTCCAGCTCCACACAAACCCCCGCAGAAATGCCCCACTTAACCAAGGCTACTGTGAATAACCAGACACAAACCCCACTCGCTCACGTTTTCTCTCCAGGACAAACATGTTCCTGAGCACTGCAGACCTGCTCTGAGCATCTTTCTGAGCGATGTTCCCACACTGCCTCCACTCTGGATTGCTTGGCTTGGGCCAAGCCCCTCGCCTGTGCCGGCAGAGCTGTGGAGCCCTTCCCTGCCCTCCCGACCTGCGGAGCCTTTCCCTGCCCTCCCGAGCTGCGGGAGCCTTTCCCTGCCCTCCCGAGCTGCGGGAGCCTTTCCCCCCAGAGCTGCTGAGCCTTTCCCCGCCCTCCTCTGCTCTCGGAGCAGCTGCGTTCGGCTCAGGCAACCAACCCACAACCAAGCATCAAGAGATACGAAAACAGCAAACCCACTCCTCTGTATGGGAAGACACGAAGCCCCTCAGCAGGACAGAGGCTCAGGGGAACCCCACAGCGCTGGGTTCAGTCAGTCCCAGCAGCAAAAGCATTTCCTGTTTCTACCCACACCTACCAAAAGCACCTGTTCTCCAGACCCCTCCTCAGTGCATCAATCACAGCCCCCAGAGCACCATTCCAGCTCCACTGCTGACCAACAGATGTCCACCTACAAGTTATCCCTCCTTAATTACAAGTAAATAAAGATTATCCAGTTCTTTGCTGGATCAACCTTAGGAAAAAGTGTTAAAGTGTTAAGATTCTGAATGAATTTGTGCTGCGAAAGGAGGGATAACAAAGTATTTACTGGGACACCTGTCCATGACAGGGTCAAGGAGGGGCTTTCCACACATCCATGTGTTCTACAACCTGTGTCGCCTGTGACTGTCCCTCCCACACCCAGCAATGCATATCAAGGACACACCAACTGGAACCACAGAGCAGGGACTCCCCTGGGCAGCAGCTCCTGTGGCACGGCCACTTTCCAGCTCAGGGAAACCACTGCTTACCTCAGGGGGAGGGAGATGTCCCAGAACACTTTAATATTTCCATTCCAAGACAGGCCACAGCACTGGGACATTCACCACCCTTTTTCATTTCTGAAAACACCCTTCTAAATAATTCAGAACAGAGATTAAATGAAAAATGTTTGTCTCTGATTCTGACTTTTTAAAAATTCCAGATGCAATTTATTAAAAAACAAAAGAGTCACTTGTCTAAAATGACACCTCAGCAAAATACGCCATCATGCCCCAGTTACCTCCTCCTGGTATCAAAACAACATGCTTCCTTCAAGAAGTTACATACTGATGGAACAGTGCTTTTTATTATGGGGTTTTTTCAGCAACTTTCCACCAGGTTTATTGGTGACTAATTTTACCAGATGCCATCATCCAAAAGCAGAGCAGCCTATAAGCCCAGGCCATGAAACCCAGCTCTGTCACCACTTTGGACATCTTAGCAAGAATCCATTAAAAAACATGTCCTGAAAATTCATACCATAAGGGCCTTGCTGCCTTGATTTTAATGAGCTAGATAATTAAAATAGCAATGCCCCAGTATTCACCACCTCATCCCTGTACCTCATGCCCTCCCCCATCACCCCAACAGGTGCTGCACTCAGACTCCTCCATGGCACCTGGAGGGCCCACACAGCAACCCAGAAAAGGAACCTCAACACTTCCACTGTTAAGCATTCAGAAAACCGAGTTGGTCCCTTCAGTCAGTGACCTCCATTTGTCACCCCCTCACAGCACACACACAAATCACTGGTGGGAAGGATCACAGCTTCACCACACCACTCCTTTTCCCCCCCTGCAGCCAGTGTCTCTGAGCAGCCTGCTGTGCCCCCACACCAACCCTCAGGCAGCCCCACAGAGCGCAGGGGTGACACCCTGTCCTCTGGCAGAGCTGGAGCACCCAAACGCTGTGTGTGCTCTCGGGAAGCCTCTGTGTTTGCTCTGAACTGTGTCCATCACAGGGACCAGGTTACACAGCTCGTGGTGCTCGTGTCCCACTGAGTCACCAGGAAGGGATGACAGATCCACACCAGCGTTCTAGAACCTCCTTCTAACTCATTCCAATTTTCAGCAGGTTTTTTATGAGAAAACTACTATTGCCAAGATCAGTTTTAACACACAACAAAAAGTTATGACTATTCACATATAAATAGTAACGAGAAAAATCTACAAATACTTACAAATTTCAAATGTGAAAGAACAGTTTGGGCTCAGAGAAATGTTTGCATATGTTTAAAGGGCAAGTACTTCAAGTTGAAATAATCTTATTTAAAACCGCAGACAGTCTGGAAACCAAGACTAACTATAAAATAACCTCATATTGCTGCTAATTGAGTCTCATTTTCTAGCAGAGGCTGTTAGGAAGGCTGATCCTGACCCACATCCTCTCCCCTCGTTTACATCTGGTATCAGTCACTGCCAGTGCTCATTGTGATCCTGACTGTGCAGCAAGGCCAGCTACGACCCCTCTGATTTATCTCTGTCACAGCCTGAGCTCTGTGCACCAGGAACGAGGGGAGGCAACAATGTCTGCAGGGTGCAGGCCTGGCAACACTGAGCACATGGCCTGAGTCTGCCCCGGTATGAGGAACAGGCAGGGGGAAGCACACGTGGATCGGTTCATGTGGCAGAGACAGATAGTGCAACACAATGGGGATCGCTAACCCATTCATTACATGGTAGCTCTGTGATCAGCAAGTAAGCACTGACTATTTAATTAGTCAACTAATTAGTGACAGGCAACATGGAAGGCTTCAGATATTCCCAGACAAATGCAAAGATAAAAAGCCTAATTAACCAGCAAGCATTATGCTAACTACTGCCAAGCAGGCCAGATGTGCAGGACACGGTGCCTCCGGAGCTGCCGGGCAAAGGCAGTGGGAGCTGCTGTGTGGGAACCTGCTCAGCCCCTGCCACCCCTGAGCTGGTCCTGGGTGCCCTGCACTCAGCAGGAATCCCAGCCTGCAGAGAAAAACTCACACTTACTGTGCAGGATTCCCATTCTGCTCTAAGAATAAAGTTCAGGGCTTTGACAAAAGTGTATTTAATGCATCTGGTTTTCAAACCAATAGTTATTTTAATGGACCCACATGGAGAGGGAAACAGCTTTCACAACAAACTCATGTGAAATATTACAGTCTGAGGCACCATTCATTTATGGCTATTTTGTGTAGCATGTTATGTATATTCCAACATCCTCAGAGTAAGCCGTTGTTTACACCAGGGCTGGGATTAAGGAGGTTTTCAAAACCATGGACTAAAAAGGTTTTTCCCTCTAATCAGAACACAGTAGGGCTTTCCACAGCAATATGCAAAGAGGTGGATAAGAGCCCACTGGTTCCCTGCACTGGGACCAGTGACAAGACACTCCTGGGAGCGAGCTCTGTGTTCCTGCAGCCAGGGCACAAGGGTCTGCAGGCTGCTCCAGGAACCAGCCCCTGGAACAAACTGGAAACACTGGGGTTTGGAGGCCTGTGTTCTCCTGACCTCACACTGCTGCTGTGCCCATCACTCAAACCAGCAAAGGACAACAAACAAACCAGTAAGAAAACCTCGCACTGTCCCACCTGCACCTCCCAAACACTTATCAAGCACCACAGGGGGGGCTTTACCTTCACTACTGCCTCTAGCAGTCCCTGCTCTACAATAAAAAACCCAAGTGTATCCTCAAGAAAAGCAGCAGTACAGCTGAAAATACATGTCTGCATGTGACTACATGCAAGAAAAAAGTCAGCAGAAAATACTTACTTGAGTAGTGAAACCTGCAAAACGGTACCAGCTGCACTGCCCCAGCAGCGGGTGAAGCACAAGGCTGCAATTCCCAAGGGCTCAGAGCACTCGGGGGTGAGGAAGGAGCTCCCCCCGCTCACAGGCCATCCCACAGCCCTGCTGGCAGCATTTCTGCAGTGCCCTGTTCAGTCAGAGGCTGTGGTGGGTGCCCCATTGCCCTGCCCTCTCTGGCAGCAGGACCAGCACAGTGAGTGCCCACGGCAGCAGCTCATGGGGTGCCTGTGCCCTGGGCAGCACCCAGGACTCCAAAGCCCTCCTGGGGTCTGGGAGGGTGAGCAGGCACAGAGCTGCTCCAGGAGCCCATCTGGGGTCTGGGAGGGTGAGCAGGCACAGAGCTGCTCCAGGAGCCCATCTGGGGTCTGGGAGGGTGAGCAGGCACAGAGCTGCTCCAGGAGCCCAGGAGGGTGAGCAGGCACAGAGCTGCTCCAGGAGCCCATCTGGGGTCTGGGAGGGTGAGCAGGCACAGAGCTGCTCCAGGAGCCCATCTGGGGTCTGGGAGGGTGAGCAGGCACAG
>JAWWEV010000115.1:5424809-5461992 GCA_035583235.1 Hafferia zeledoni
TCCCTGCCCACCACAGACACACCCAAAGCAAAGGCTCTGGAGCTCCACAGCCCTTGTGTCTGTCCCTGCCCACCACAGACACACCCAAAGCAAAGGCTCTGGAGCTCCACAGCCCTTGTGTCTGTCCCTGCCCACCACACACCCCCAAAGCAAAGGCTCTGGAGCTCCACAGTCCTTGTGTCTGTCCCTGCCCACCCTCCTGACATGGCTCTTCAGACTAGTAGGGTGACAGACCTTGTTCACTCTGAACTGCAGTTACAAGCAAAGAGCTTTCCTTGTTCAGAACAGACTGTCCTGTGGGACACAGCCTCTACTCCATGCTTTAAAATCTCCATCTTGTAACTCCTTTGAATTGCAGTTGGGCTGAAATGTTCAAGCTGCACACTCTGGACTAGCTGGGATTTGACAGCAAGGTGTTGTTAAGAGTCAGTCTCCCAATTCTGAGTCCTTTCTACTCCTCTGCCTGCACAGGGCAGGGCAGTGGCTTGTGCTCAGTCAGGTGATATTTCCATCATGTCAGAAAGCAGCACTAAAGCAGCCACAGTCAGGTATGTTCCAACTGCACAGAGAGACTGACACACAAGTGAAGAGTTCAGGCAACTGCCAATGAGCTGCCTGAAGACCACCAAGTAGAAGCCACAGAGAGTGAGGCAACCCAAGAGTTTGCTAGGGGAGGCACCAGCATCTATTTATTTTCTATACAGATACTCATACAGATCAATTTTATTTTCCTTTTTAAACAAGTTGCCCCAAAAGGTAAAATTTGTTGAGCTTGAAAATGTTTTCCATTTCCCCCCCAGTTTTACCTGATAGCTAATTTCTATTTTTAGAAAACATAGCAAACATATTCTGTTTTAAAGTCCTGCAACCCTATAATAGACATAAAAAGCTTACAGAAAAAGTTTGGATGATTCTTACACTCCTAACTCATTTCAGCATGTAGATGTGAACTTGCACTGCAAAGGAACAAGCTCTAAAACAAACCTAAAAGCTGCTCAAAAACATTTTCTAAGCATTTTCCCTCATTTTATTGTTTTAATTATTATTTTAAATTCTCTCAAGTCATCTCTTCACAGCACTTGACATAAGCATGAGCATGGGCTCCCACAAACACACAGACACCAGCACAGTGTATGAAAACTGTGGGGCTCCCAGAGCCTTCTACTGCAGCTCCTCCCTGAGCCTCACACCAACATCCACCATCGCTGCTGGGGCTAAGCTTCAATTCCCCACAGACAAACAGGAGAACCCACCGCTGTGCAGATCCCCTCCCGGAGAGAAGGACATCTCTCCAGTCCCCCTGGCAACACCCAACTCCTGAACCAGTTTCCAGGGCAGGCTCAGCACACCAAGCTGGGCTGAGCACCTGACCCAGCTCTTTGCCTGACCCTCCTGCACTCACCACTTCTTGTTCTGATTGAAACCTTTCCTGGAGTGCACCTGGAATACCACTAGAAATGTACACAATTACCTGAGAAGGGGTTGGTATTTTTTGTTGAGTTTAGGAGGGGTTTTCCCCCAAGATAAATTTATACAAGACTTCATGGGCTTCTGTAACTGTTCCATCTTTTTATGAGCTAGAGCAGAAAACCCAATTCTAAACTGTGCAATAAAATCTGACAGCCTGAATGTATCCATGAAATAAAAATATAATAAACCAAATAGCATGAATAATAATGAAAGGGCAAAAACAAGGAAATAATTCAACAGATGTGTGACATTTTTGTTCTTCATTGTGGATCAGTTATTCTTGTTAATTATATCACCTATTCTTCCCTTACATTGATAATTACATGAAGCAGATGGAGAACAGAATGCTCCCAGATGGTGAGAAAGCAAACAAGTTTACAAATTGTTTATTTATGAAGAAATCATTAAAAATTATTTAATTATCTACAGTTTTCTACTCCACCAATAATGACACGCACTGTAAAGGCCAGCAGCACTTTATAAGATATTCAGGATTCTGTTGTAACCAACTGGTTTTTAATGTAACACGACTGAAACGACTGACAGATGTGCAAACCACAATAATAATCTAATCTGTTTTAACACTGGGGGAATTAAGAGTTTGAATCTTTGGATCTTCTGCCAGTTGGCGCTTCAGCACTGGCTGCCGATTCCGAATACAAAAATCAGATTTCCTTTTGCTTTGGAACAGCTGCACCAAGTGCTTGAGCTAATGAGCAGGCAGGAGCTCTGTCAGGGCTGTGCCCTGAACCCCAGGGTGTGGCAGATGAAACTCTGAGCTCAGATGTGGCACCTCTGCCATTCTTGCTGCTGAGCAGGTACCCCAAAGTCCCGGCACTTCCAGGACTGGATGCCAATTAGATGCTCAGCATCTGTGCCATTCCAGAGGACTGGAACAGGAGGCAGCAAGTTTAATGCCTCCCTCTCAGTGCCTTCTCAGTCCACATTTGCCCAATTTAACCAAATCTCTCCAGCAGAGCAATGGGAGATAAGAGTATGGTGGGAACAGACATAAAATCAGCACCAAGTGTATTTAACACCTCAAGGCATGAGAATAAAAAATAAAGAATTTACAGCCTTTCAGGAAATGGAGCCACTGCTCGGGGAGTGACTGGGCTTCTGAGGCAAAGACAAAGCAGCACAGGGCTGTGGTTTAACAGAAGAGTGAACATCCTGCAAGATCTTGCCCCTCCCTTGTTAAAACCACCGAAACAAGGATGACAGGAGAAAGTGTCTCCTCATTTACTACACACGTGCTGGCTTCAGACATCTTCCCACTAATTCCTACTCCAGACTCTCTGCCTTTCACCTCTCTCCCTCCCTTCTCCATGCCTTCCCATGTCCCTTTTCCCTCACTTCCCACCCTGCTAGCATGTCCTACAACCAAAATACATTTCCCCTTGTCTCACAGTACTTTTTAAGGTGACAATTCTCAGCCTGTCCAAACTGCAGAGCCACCAGATTTATCTCCTTGGTGGGACAGGTCATTCTTTGCCACACAGTTTGCACCTCTCTGTTTGCAGAGCATCTGAACAGGCCTTTCCAAACACTACACAAAGGCAGAAGGATAACAATTCCATGCTTATTGAAAATTTGGTTATATTCATTTATAAAAAACACCTCAGTTTACTGGCAACTTTACTGCAGGATTTGGCAGGGCAGGGCAAGATTATTGATGGGAATCAATCTTCCTTTATGAGGCATCTGAGCAGAGAGAGGGCAAGTGCCTTGTGCCTCTCTGCTGCCTGAGCCACAGAACAGCCCAGGCCTCAAAGCAGCCTCAGCCCCTCCCTGCTATGAGTACCCTCAGTTCTCTGGCACACTCCTCATGTTACAGCTTCCCAACGGATGGTGGCCAAAGGTCACTTCACTCACTCAACTGAAGAGTCAATTTAACTTTACATGGTTTCAAATTCTTGGTATTTCAGAAAAGCCAGCAGCAGTAGCAGATGAGCTTTATCCTCAGGTTACCACCCAGCACTCAGCCCCAGATGTCCATTCTGATGGAGCACAGTCTGTCAAAAGTCCATAATTCATGCTGGGGCAATGCATGGATACTCACACAGAGACTACCCTGGAGTTGGGGATTTTCACCAGCAAAATCTTTTACTGAGAATCTCTCACGTTACCAAATAGAAATTCAGTTTTTGAGATTGTCAACAATTATGTCACTGCCTACAACTCTCCGAAAACCTCAGGAAGAACTTGGGAATAGAGAAGACAACAGATTTGCAAACCTTTCAAACAGGAAGTCTGGGATTTTCCAGCTTCAACAAAAATGCTAAGATGAGCTCTTTTAGTAAAAGAGCAAGAGTTCACTCGAAAGATAAAAGAAAAAGCAGTTTAAAGAACAGCATCAGAGAGTTTATTCTGCAGAGAAGAGAAAGGCAGGGATGTGCATGTGGAGGGAAGACTGTCTAACAAAGCCAAACTCAGACCAACAGCCTCAGCCATCTTCTGGATTTTGCTTTGCCAGCTGCTGCCTAACTAAGAGGTTTGGGTGCCAAAACCTACTGACTAACTGAGGAAAGGACAACACTAAAAACATTATATAGGAACCCATCTCAGCCAACTGGATGTTAGTACAGACAAAGCTCCTTAATTATGTTTCTCCACAAAATAACAGCTACCTACAGAGTGTATCCATCACTAATGGTGTTTTTCCTAATATTTTAGCCTCACTGGTTATTCTTTTGAGGAATCACCTTAATATTAAATTTTAGTTACTTAATGTAAGAAAAATCAGGTATAAGTGATTTAATAAATGAAATGTTAAGAGACTTTTCATTTAGAACCTCCAGACTGCACCAGTTCTATGCAAATAAGAACTGTTTGATAACAAAAACAATCTTTTCCTTTTGCTGTTAAATCAACTCAGTATTTTGAAGTGTTCTTTGAGGGCTGGTCTTGTGCATGGAAGAAACTTGACTTTGGGGCTGAAAAATGAAGTTTACTTAAGTAATTTCTACAGAAGGAGTCAGAAGCACCACATGGCCTTTTTTCCACTTGCTGAGCACAACAGCAAACTAAACTTACCAGGGAGAAGGGCTGAACAGCAAGGCAGGACATTGACCATGTGCTGGGCGTTTGACTGCACCATTGTGACCAAACACTGTCCCAGTGCCAGCACAGGAGTGCCCTGGCCCCGTGGCCGCTGTCGGCACCGCGTCAGAGCAGGCACTGTGAGGGCACGGACACCAGGGCTGTGTAATTAAGGAGCAGCCTGTCCCCGCCCGGATGGCAATGCCAGCCCATCTGCCAAGCCCCGCGCTGGCTGGCACCGTGCCCCCTGCCTGCTGCCGCTCCTGCCACCCACCTGATCCTTGGAGAGCCGCTCCGACGGAGCGTTGATGCCAAGCTCTTCCCGGGGATAGACAATCTGTCGTCTGGGCCGCACGGGAGCCATGTAATGAAGGGCAGATGTCAGGGAATGGGCGCAGGGACTCTGGAGCTGAAAGACAGATCCATATTGCAGCGGGGAATGGAAGCGCAGAGCGGCGCAGATGTCTGGGCACAGCTCTGCAAGCACACCATTCTCAGCTCTGCTGGCTAAAGCTAAGACAAAATCAGCAAATAAACAAACATACTCAGAGCAGAGGAATGAATTGCAGATAATTCCTGACACTAATGAAGATAATTATGAGAGTAATTACATTACTATCTCTGTGGGAATGACAGATAAACAAGTGGTTTGGTTTATGGGATTTTTAGGCACAAGTATTTTCCCCAGGAGGATATTTTTCTCAATAGTGATCATGAATCAGCTTGATTTGACCTCATTAAGCCATGTTATCTGCTCGCTGCTAACCTTTGCTCGCCTGGCAAAGAACAGTGATGAATTTATACAGAAATTCTATACCAACTGAAATGTCGAGTTCATCCAAGTGACAAATGTCAATAAACCAGCAGAAATTTGAAGTGAACAAAACCCTAATGTTCATGTGAGCAGCCTGGATCATTAGAAATAGTTGTATCTGTCTATTACAGCATGACTAGGTCTGGCATAAATTGCAACATGAAAGGGAAAAAGAAATAAGAGAATTGCAGGAAATACAGAATGAACATTAATGCAAACTAAATTACACTGAAGTGCCATTCAATTCACAAGTATTAAAAACTTGATGTTACTATGTTGAGAACTGAGTGAAACATCACATTTACCACTTATTAGAGCAATGATGAGCTGAAGTAACTTAGGGGAACTCTGTAGCCAGGAAATGGGCCAAACTGGAATCATTAGTAAAGGTTTAACTTTTCTCTTCCATCCACTGCCATTAAACTGCATTTCTGTAAGTGCCTCTTCAGCATCTGAGAATGTAATGCCACACAGGGACACGGGTTCCACAAGGGGACACTTAACAGAACTCCAGAGAAGTGCACAAGAAAACACATCCTTCTGCAAATGTACCCAAGTCTAGCCTGGCAAAATTTCTGCGTGAAGGCTGGTTTTGAAATCGCTGCCAGTTAAGTCCCCAAGGCCAGACTCCATCTCAGCTCCCATCTCCCCTCCAGGTGCTGGGTGCAGCCAGCCCTGCAGAGCCCTGGGCTGGAGGTGAGTGCCTGTCCCGAGACAGGCAGGTGTGACCCGTGGATGAACTGCCCTGGGGATGCACTCTGTGTTTGCAGCAGTGCCTGCAGGAGCCCGGGGATCAGGCTGGGCCAGACAGGAACTTCAGATGGCTACACAGGCTTGGAAATTTTACCTTGTGTTCCCTTCCCCGACGTGAGACTGAGGTGACAACACAGGTGAGTATTTCTGAAAGAATCTGTTGGTTTGCTTCCACATATTACATTCTCCTCAGAAATGGATTTTCTCCACTAGGAGAGATCCAGTTCTTATGGTTCTCCTGTGCCACTTGCAGAAACACAAGTCCCATTTTCCAAGTCAGTGAGGTGCCTGGGTCCCACTGACTTTTAGTGAAACAGAGTCTAGAGTACCTAAATCACTCCTGAAGACTTTTTAAGCAACCTGGATGTGTTTCAGATTATCCTTTGCACTTCCTCTGTGCACATTACCCTTGTGCTCGGCACAGAGCCAAGGCCAAGGCCACTCCCAGTCTCTGTTCCCCGACATGCTTGCTGAAGACACTGATGAGTCTGGACTCCCATGCCACAGACCAACCCCACATGCAACAGCTGTGCCCTTGAGTGCAGATCATGCCAGGCAAGAAGAACACAAAGTAGTTTGCTGCAGGTTGCCAAGAAAATCCCTGTCTGCAGTCATTCACAGAAGCAAAGCAAACACAGTGGGCAAAGGCAGCAATATTTAATACAAGAAACACAAATTACTTTCTCCTTACCTTGCCTTCCACATACTGTGGGTAAATGGGATAATAAAGAGCACATTTGTGGGACAGGCGAAGAATCTCCTTTAGAAAGTTTTTGGTATAGCGATGAAATACAGGATTTAAGACAAAGTGGCAAAGATGTCCATGTTCCTCTGGCTGATGGTAATTGAAATTAATAAAATCCTCAGTGTTGTAATGTGCTTGAACATACTCAATATCCTGGAAAATTAAGAAGCTGGGAATCAGCAGAGATCAGCAGCTACACCTTGCCATGATTTTAGCAAGTGCCAATGAGTCATTTTCTATCAATTAAGGAATTACATTTGAACACTGAAGTCAAGTGCCTTTGAGTTGTTCTCAATTCAATTCCATTCTATCAAACCTATCCCTGCAGCTTGTCCATCCTTAGTTACAAGGGCTGCAGACCATGACCCTTTTCCCCACGGTCTGACACAGGTTTGTTGAGCTCAGGACAGAAGCCCAGGCTCTCCTCTCAAACTCCAGCCACTCTACAGGGAATTCTACAGAGCAGAGCTGTGTAAGAAACAAGTCTTCCCTGTTGAACTGATAAGCTGATTTTTACACATTCACATACTCAATTAATATATCCTCTTATCTCAATGCTTTGATTATATTAAGAGCTATTTTTGAAAACCAAGTGACTACTTAAAAACTGAGCATTTGAGCTTCTGAACAATCTAAAATCACCTTTTCAGTTCTAGCAGAACGCCACAAAAGCCTTACAGAATGTTTACTTTTTAATAACAATGTGTAGCATACTTTTTTGTACTCCATTAGAGCATATGCTTTCCTTTGTTTTAAAGTGTGTGATTTACAATCACTCAGAATATCTACTGTGGGAGGAAAATTATAGAAGCAAATCTAGAAGAGCTGCTTGTGTGGCCAAACTGCTTATTGACTTGGAAAAAAGGGGAAAGTAGGTGATTAAACACATCTTTAGAGGCAGAATGGCTTTGTGCTAAAGCACCAAAAAGAAGTGCAGGAGACAAACTTTGATAACACAGCAGCAGCTTCATGCACATACCAGGATGACTTTTTCACCTGTGTGCCAGTCACGGATGAGAAGGGAAGTAGCACAGTGTACATAGCCAGGAAAGGGAGAAAGGAGGATTCTGGAAGTACTATTTTTACAGACACTTTGTTAGGCAGATAAGGACAAAACCCAGGCTTTGGTGTGAGAGCCAAGCATGACAGTGCTCATGGACACAAACAGAATTTACCATTTCATCCCTAATGACACAAACGCCAACAATCTGACCCGAAACTTCTGCTATGAAAGCCTGTATTGGCATCCCATCCTGCAAAGCAAAAGGAACAGATGCACAGCTGATTTCAGCAGAAATGTTTGCATGGCAGCAGCCACAGTTGACACATTCTCCTCCCAGCACCACCCAGTTTAACCAGCCTGCTCCCCACCAGGTGCAGGTTTGAGCAGAGTGATGGCCACACTCCACACACACAGACCTGTCCTGCCCTGAAGTTTCAGTCTGGACCCACCTGCTACAAGCCCAGCCACTATGCAGTCCTGGGTTAAATGCTGATCTTGGGAAAGAACTATACACATGTCTGCAACAAATACTCACGGGATCCCTGCGAGCCTGAGTGAAGCTCTGGGAGTCATTCCATATCCTTTCATTCAAGCTAAGGGTTTTGATGAGTGTTTTGACACCAAGCAGGTCATTGGTTGTCACCCTTCTTACATTAAATGACCTAAAAAAAGGAAAAGAGAATTAAAGCATCTTGCAGAAGTTGAAACTGATTGCTAAGTGACTGCTGTTCCAAATGCAGATATTAACTTCTTGCATGGTAATGAAAATATCACAGAGCATGTACATGAGACAGCTCCAGAATCCTGCATTATCTGCCATTAAACACTCAGGTTTTTTATATGTACAGCCCAATCTCACACAGAAAATTATGAGCTATAGCCACAGGTATCACCTGTTCTCATGTGAGCAAGAGTCAGCAGAAAAGAGAAGCAAAGAACCTTAAAAGGAAGGTGGAATCTAACTACACCCTGCTGCACGTAGGGAAAAGAGAACAACAGAGACAGGCAAGAGAAAGGGAGAGAGGAAAATAAAACAGCCAGCTGTCACCCTTGGAAATGGTACAAGAGAAAGGAGGAACATGAATTTCTCCAAGAACAAATTACTAACATTTGTGCTAGGCCTTAATTCTTCAATCAGTAGCACAAGGATAAATTTACATGACTGAAACGCCTCTAAGAAGCACAGGGTGCCAATTAGCAATCCCAGAGCAGTGACCTGGTACCAAAACGCCTGCGCAATACACACACGTCAGCCACAGACAGCAATGTCCTGGCATTTACCTCCTTTATCCACCGTCAGGAAACATCTCCCCACCCACTAATTAGGAACACAATTCCATTCACAGTGACAGTCCACAGCAGCTGAGAAACTCTGCCATTGTTAAAAGCAGTGACCTTTCCTGGTTACACACAGCTTGTGTAGCAAACACTTGTAGAGTGCTGTTCAAGAGGCTGAACCACAGCTTCGTTTCCAAGAATAAAGTTCTTCCACCCACAGCTAACTTGCAATTCATGCAGTAGAACCTTCATTCCTGTTCTTGATTTCAGTTTAAAAGGGGATGTGCTACTCTTCAGCCTCAGTCACACAGACAGATCTTGGGGAATAGGGGTTTAATGAACTGCACTAGTACCTTAAAAATCCCAAACCTACCAAGGATCTGCAATGTTATGGGACACCTCACAGCTCAATCCACTGACCATTTTTGAGTGCTCAAAAACATACATTTCCTTACTAAATTGCAAGCTAAGGCTGAGCTAAGCAAGCAGCAGCTTTGCTTCCACAGTTTAACACATTTCCACTGCTGACTGCAAGGCCAAACAGGTGCTGAGGGTGACGGTCCTGCAGCCCCTGGGCAGGCAAACCCCAGCCCAGCCCACCAGCTCTGCTCCCCACCCATGCCCAGGAGAAGGCAGTTATGCCACCAAGAAACATCTTTAACATGACAAAACCAGAACACACAAAAAGGTGAAACTGCTTTTTTTAAAATAAACAGATCCACCAGCTCCACCATGAGCATGAAATAAGAGGAAGGACTATCCAAGGTCCACACTCATTTCTCTCCCAGCAATGAATTAACTCATTCTAGATGCCCAAGTCCTTTGACTGCTCAGAGAACAGGGCACTATTATTATTAAGCTTTTTAGTGAAAATTGAGGGAAAGTATCCATTAGGCATCTCAGCCTATGCCTTGTCATCAGTTATTTTTTCTCCTTCACTTTTAAGTAGCAGACTCACACTTCCATTTGCTGCACTCTTGCTTTTTGTGTACTTAACACTTTTTCTTATTCCTTTTACAACCTGTACTAATCAGGAGCTCATTTTGTGCCTGTGCCTCTTCTGACTTTGCCCTTTCACGTCTTCGTATTCCCATCTTCCTACTCCTGTTTTTCTTTTAACCCATTTTCTGTGACTTTCCTTTCACTCACACGCTTTTGAAAGCCTTCGGTGCAAGTACAATACATTGATTTTTACTTTCTCAGATTTCCGTCATTTCCAAGGGAGTGTCTGCTGTAGAACCCCGTGGGTTTTGTTCTGCAGAACCTTTCCAAAGGCATCATCTGGCTTCTTCTAAAGCTTCTCTGATCCTCAGCCTCACTGAACAGCTGTTTTTCCTTACTCTCCTGCACAGCAGCAGGGGTATTTGGAAAATGCTACTAATGACCCTATTTTGTCTTCATGGAAGGCCCAGTGTCATTTGGAATATGCACAGTTTAATCAGAATTGTGAGGGTTTTTTGAAAAACCTCAATAACAAGTTTAATTTTGATCAAAATCACAAGAGGACATATGACTCCCAACCCTCCTGGTGGATTACTGAGCAGCTGTGCCTGAGACGACCAGGAATTACTCCAGTGCTTTCTCTCCAGCCAGCTGGATCCTTACACAGGACCCAGAAGCCCAATTTCATACTGGGGAAAAAGCTTTTGCACAGGTCCAAGAGTAGCTGGCCAGATCCTGCATGAGCTATTTGTGTACCAGCAAAGGTGATCAAGTATGCAATTAAACCAGAAGTATTTCTCTGAAACCACACCGTACTTAGCTACATTTAGACATTTTTAAAAAAAAATCATCTCTAACTGTGCCACAGTTTAAGCCTGGTGTTTGGGCCAGGATATATCTGATACAAAAAATGAAACTTTGGAAAACTCATTCCATATAACAGAAGGCACAGCAAGAAAGGTTTGGTATCCCAGTTCACCAGTATCTCAGGCTACAGAAGCATCCAGTGAATCACAGAAACTGAGGGCACAAAATAGACAATTCAACACCCAAAATAAGAGAGAAATTATATCAAGGAGATACTCAGTGAGGTTATGCTATTCTGCAGTTCTCCTAACAGAGCCACAGCATGGTTCCAAGAATTCAATCCACACCAGGCTATCAGGGATCAATGTCACACAGCCTGACCCACATCCCAAAGGCCCAACACAGCTCTGTGTTGCTCTGCTGACCTTGGTCCACCACACAGGAACCTGAAGGAGCTGCTGGGCTGTACCCATGTTCATCTTCCTTACCTTAGTACTGCACATACATATTTTAAAGGAATCCTCTTGCTGCACTTCAGCTGTACTTAAGGGAAACTATATACTAATGCTTGCAGTCACAAGACTGCTTGCTTTCACACTTTTAATTCTCATTTTGGCTTCATTAAAAAAAATCACGTCACCTACTACTTCATTTCACTAAAAACAATGATGCTGTTACCACATTATGTCACACAGTGCTGTGTGGAGATGCAGCTGAGTGGGCTGGGTATGCACTTCAGGACCGGGAGCAGGACCTGGGAGAGCAAAGGAATGCCCATCTGGTGCCGGGGTGCCCCACACAGGGCTGGCCCCACAGCAGCAGTGCTGGTCCCCCCCACAGGGGTGCCCCGAGGACGCCACTCACGTGAGCAGTCCCGCCCGGTGGAACACGTACAGCTCCCGACCAAGTGTGGAAGTACAGAGAGGGACAGCCCGAACAAAACTCTGGAGCAGGTGGAACTCTGGTACGTGATGTGGCACCAGGATGACACAGAAGTCTTTGTCCTGAAAGAGATTTGCAGGCAATAAGGGCTCTTGGTGATGTGTGCGAGCTTTACACAAAATAACCCTCTGCCTAGAGCAGACAGACAACACCGAATATGGTGCTTGCACTGCACACCCTGACAAGCACTGCTCTGCCTGGACAGCACAAAGGAACTGATGGGCTCCCAGAAAAGGGTCTTTTAGACCCCATAATATAGACTCATTGATACCCTGATATTCCCTAACAATCTTGTTTTTCCGTCTCTCCCTCCTTCCCCCACTCCTTCTTTCTCAGTGGAAGATTTCAACTGGAAGGGACTTATGACCCTCTAGCCCAGCTGCCTAGCAGGAACATCATCTCCTTGCCCACACCTTTAAGAGCTAAGCTTTTCCCTTAAAAGGCCCTATTTTTCTACCCTACTCTCCTTCTGCAGCACAACCTCAGGACAAGGTACCTGTGCCTGGATCTTCTGCAGCCAAGTGCAGCGTGTCCCACAGCCCTGGCCAGCCAGGTGCAGGCACAGCTGGGCTTGGCACTGCAGGCACAGGAGACTGAGCACAGCCATGGCCAGGCAGGTGCAGGCACAGCTGGGCTTTGCACTGCAGGCACAGACACACACTGTATTGGCAGTCCATGCAATTGTCCAGACCTGTGCTGTAAGGCTGCAGAGGTGCAAAGGAATGCAGCAATCTCCATCAAATGCTCTCTGATGGAGGAGTAACCTCTGGAGATAGAACTGCATACCACAAATACCTACCCATTACTGTTCAAGTGCTCCCTTTCACCAGTGTCTGTCCCACCCCTTTTTACTTCATACATGCTTTAAGAGAATCTCAGTGCACACAGGGATCCTGGAGGAAGACACTCCACAGAGCCTGGGACATGCTGAGAGAGTCCCAAGTAGCACAGACCTGGAAGCTGTTCAATCTGTTTACTCTGGTTGATAATTCTCTGGCATTTTTTCAGTAGAAACATATTTGAATCTCACTCCTTTTTTCCCTTTAACCAAACCGTGCAGTAACTTTTCTTACTACATGTGGTGGTTCCATCATGACATTGTTTCAAGGACTGACATTGTCAGACAGGTAAATTGCATTAGTTTGAAATGTTTCCTGGGTTCACTCTTTGGGAATTTCACTGGTGGTGAGCACCCTTATTGGGTGTGCTGGTACTTGGGGCCAAGGGTCACCAGGGCCTGTCCCTAATGGACACCACCACACAGTAATTTGCAATGTGACCACTGTGGTGTGGACTGAGAATGTCTCAGAGTGGACTTTGTTACCTCAGACACAGAGTGATCACACAGGGCATAGTGAGAAACAGCTACTGCACTGTGAATTCACTGTTCAGTCTACAGGCAAATACTATGGAACACCCTAATACCATTTCATAGACTTTAACTCCATCTAATATATTTTCCCTGATTTTATTTTTTATTTCAGTACAGTCTGGACCTATACATATTTTTAAAGGAGTTTGAAGCAATTTCTTTCTACATTGGCATCTCACAAGTCCGTAGAGAACAAAGCAGAGAAACTATTTACAAGGACATGGAGTGACAGGACAAGCTACGGCTTCACAATGACAGAGTAAGTTTAGATCAGATAATAAGAAAAAAAATTTCAGCTGTGAGGGTGGGCAGGTCCTGGCACAGGTTTCCCAGAGAAGCTGTGGCTGCCCCATCCCTGGAAATGTTCAAGGTCAGGTTGGATAGATCTTGGAGCAACCTGGCATAGTGGAAGGTGTCCCTGCCCACGGCAAGGGTAGGAACAAGATGGTGTTTAAGGTCCTTTCCAAACTAAGCCATTCTGGAATTCTATGATAAACAAAAGATTTTGGTATGAACTCCATGAAGTCCAGAAGTGGCCAAGGAGAACAGCAGCTCAGCCCAGGGTAACCAGGCAGAGCACCCTCCTGTGGGGCACTGACTCCCCTGGGCAGGCAGCAGAACCAAACCCCGTGGCTGCCAACGGCACTGCTGTCCCACCACACACACCAACCTCAGAACTTCCAGGATACTCACTGGGAAAACCTCAAAAGCGTAGTGCAAAAAATCCAGGGACCTGCAAACAAGAGTAGACATTGGTAAATGATGTGCATATCAGTCAGATCCTATACACTGTGACATTTACATCCCTGTAAGTGCAGGAACATTCATTCAGAGCTAATCAGACAGTCCTGATAGACCATCAATAATCAATTGCTGACTTGTAGTGCTTAAAGCACCACTATTAACAAGAATAACCAGGGTTGGCATAATACCAAAACACAAGGCTCTTCTCTGAAAGGTGAAAAAAACCCCAACACTGGCTCTCATCCTGTTGACTGCAGCCTTTTCAGAAGCCATTCCTGGACTGTCACAGCAGCATTAGCATACAGCAAACATTAATTGAGGTTACAAACAGGAGTTGCTCTCAAACAAGAGCCAGTAGCAAGAGCTCTGTGCCTTTCTGCTCAGGAAAATCTGCCTGATGTGCTTTAACAGACACACAGGAACATCAATACTTTGAATTGGTTTTGAACACTTCTTTCCACTTCTCACCTACTGACTTAGAGCAATCTCACTCTTCTCCATGGTGACAGCAAATTGGGACACTTCAGTTTAAAGCTACATGAGAAACCCAGCAAATCCTTCTTGTTTCTCCCATGTACAAGGATATCAAAGAGGGCATCTAAACCCCAACAAAGTTATGCTGAAGCTTCATAAAATACTTTTCCATCATACAAAATCTATCTTTTCAAGAAGTTCAGTATAGATGTTACCTAAAAATACAGATAAACCTCCTTCCACAAGGCCTGTAATTAAGTTCCCTTTAATTACCTCAATAATATAACTGAAGACAAATGTTTTCTAATTACAATATCTATGTTTGAATGAAAACTTAAAACAAAGCTGTAAGCACAGATCAAGACTGGGGTATTATATATTCACCTATATAATACAGCATTAGAACTAGTTAATAGAATAGCTAAACAGGGGAAATGCCACTGCAGTGTAGTTCTCTCTAGCACCCAGTACCTTCTTGGCAGCAAGGACCACAAGAAGGGAGGTGGAAGACTTTTGAGGGGGCTTAGAAAGGTATGAAATATCTCCAGATAAACCAGCAGTTCAGCTCCTTTGCCTTTCACTCTCAATGCAATAACAAGCCACACAACAGCTCTGGACTGAGGAGATGGAAACACTTAGCAGCTCTGCTGGGTAACACAATTCCCCAGGAGCAAAGTTCCCTCAGGGCTGACACAATCACACCTACACTCGGACCAAACTGCTGTTTCTGGGCCCACGCTGAGCAGGGCCAGACTCTGGGCTGCACTCAGGATTACCTCCTGCCCTCCTTCACACATCTTTGCTGTGCCAATGTTTCTTGTACAAACAGGTGGATCAAGCAAAGGCAAGCAGGGAAGCATACAAGCAAAATGTTTGAAGACAGATCTACAGATTCCTCAGCTGTGAGAAGAGGATCTTGCATGACTTAATCTTAGGAGAAGTCCTCAGCCAGGAATGCTATCTTCTCCAGATACCCATCTTGGAATCCACACTGTTCCAGAGATGTCTCCAGGGAAAAGGGACTGGATCACAGCCCTGAGTGATAAATGCAGTGAAAAACATCTTGAACAGACACAAGGGTAGATACAAAGTACAGTGTCAGAAGGGGGCAAAAAAGGGACAGATCCTTATCCCGAGCAGGATGCTACGAGCAGAGAACTTGAGAAGTCTACAGACATTATTTCCTGACATAGGTCTCAATCACAGTGTTGAACTGCTGTTTCAGTATAATGGAGTCATTAAGCCATTTTATTCTTCAAGAATTATCTTGCTTGAATTTTATCTAACACTAGATTGCCCACAAGTTCACTGTTCTGAAACAGCCTTTCTGCAGTGCAGTTTTCTATTGCATGTTTGTTGATCAGTGTTTAAGCACAGAACAGACTTCCAGCCCTGCATTTCTCTCTAACTAAGCTAGTTCCTAACAACCTCAAGCTGTATTACTGGGTATATCACTTGGGAAGTGTGTACCAAGAAGGCTGTGTGTTTGCTTAGGTAACTTTGGATGTTTGCATTTGCAGCAGACTCAGGGTTCCACCTCCTTGGGTAGGCCCCCTCCTTATCAAGAAACAGCTTAATAAATAGAATTAATTGTCAAGGAATTCTGATTTTTCTTATTAATCAAGTTTAGTCCTAAACTTCCTTTACACCAGAGAAATTCAGGAGGTGTCAGTCACCAATGACTGCACTCCAAGCAGAAAGATGTTTTTTCAAACAGCACTACAGATGTCCAACTCATCATGTGCAAAATCCTGACACTCCTCATACCTGCTGTCTGCACACATCCCATGGATTTCAAAGCATGAAAGATCCTGGCTGTGCTCAGCTGTTTTGTCTACTTCTTAAAAAGTATTTGTTTTATCTGCCTTTTTATGATCACTAAAAAGAGCAGGGCTCACTTACAATCAGAAGAGAGCAAAGTTCCTGAAGAAGCTTCTGCTGATGTGATTGAACGTAGATTTGCTCTTCAAGGGTACAGAGAAATTTGGGGAAAAAAGTGCCTAAATCCCATTTACAGCCCTGCTCTAATCCACCAGGATCAACAAGTCCAAGGTCAGCATCAATTATCTCAAAAGAAAACCCCTTTGTCTGTCCCCCACTGCAGTGGGTCCTCAAAAATGGAATCAATTTCTCTCAGTAATGGGAGACTGAGTGTTTAGAATGGGAACACTGACCTGCAGAGCTAAAACCAGCTTTATTGCCCTATCCAGGGAGACACCAGTGCTGTGACATTTGGCTCCTCTCCCAGCTGGCCAGCTTTGGAATGAGTGTTTCTTCAGGGAAGAAGTAGCCTTCTTCCACAACTTGAACTAACATTTCTTTCCAACAAAAAATGAATCCTTCCCTTTTTGTCCCCACAGGCCTCAGAGATGGGAAGTTGCAGCTGGAAGTTGAAAAGTTATTACCAAAGGTAAAAGTAACAGAGAAAAAAAAGAGGTCAAAAAAATCCCACCTAACTGCAGCAGGTGCTGCCACTTTCTGATTTGTGCTAAAAATGTAACCTGGAAAATGGTTATCAGTGGGAAGAGAGTGGCTATTCTCCCTTACCTGGTTTCATACTCCTCATCAATACATAAGAGGCGGATACAGAAAGCACTGGAAGCTCCTCTGTACACTGGATGGAAATCTCCTTCCTCTTCAGTCTTGAAGGGACAGGTCTCTGAGGCTTTCCAATCTCTGGTGCTGGCATCTTCCAGAGGCAGCTCAGCCTGGGACACAGCCACAGCCCTGTCATTCTGCAGCAGGGGCTCACAGGCCATCACTCACAACCCCTCAGAGTATTCCCATTATTGAAGGCCCCCCCCACGCTTTCTCTCCCCTCAGGGACCCTCTGTTCCCATCCCTGACTGCTTGGGAGGAGCTGGGTGGGGAAATTCACCCACCCAGTAACTCTGAGCAGCCCCAGCCAGAGCAGCTGCTGCCCCTGCCCCACAGCAGGCACAGGTGTGGGCACAGGCAGGGGATGGGAGATCAGCAGCACTGCCTGTCCTTCTCTCTGCCAGCCCTGCCCCACGTCAGCCCTGGCAGGGAGCAGCTCTACTGGCACAGCAGCGTTACCTGCACAGCTGCATCTCCACCAGGATCGTGTTCCAAGGCTCCAGATGTAACAGGCTCCGGTGTTTCACTTGTTTGGTTGCTTTCATCTGAGCAAAGAAAAAAGAGTAAGTGCATAAGGCTTAATAAAGTGAGTTTAACTCTCAGAACCACAGCAATAGATGGAATAGCAGGATACCCCTATCAAGAGATATATTTTAATAACCACAGTTAAAACAGACACTCCTGTAGTTATTTGGTCAAAATCTTCACTAGACCATTCAATTTCAAAACAAAAAAATCCAGGGAATTATTTGTAAAGTAAGACCTGAACAAGACAGATTGGAAGCAATTTCTAGTTTGTGTATTATATGCCAGATTTTTACATCATCTGAACTGAAAAAATACAAGTCAGTGTATGAATTGGTATCTTAAACCCTGTGCCTGTCACTAACTTGTTTTCTGGTAATCCCAAGGAAAAGCAAAGACTCCTCATTCTCAGATTAGTTCTCCTAAAAGAACTGAAATTCAGACTAAAACCTAGTCAAGTCAGAACTTTTACTGGTGCAAATAAGGACCAGATATAGAGATTTGAGTTTGATTTTCAATTGTTAAACACTACCAACCCTTTAAATCCCGTTTTACGTCTTGTAGAAGGTTGTTGCTCTTTGTCTATTCCCTTCTTTTCCTCTAAGAACTTCTCTGCCACTCTCCTTGGATGCCAAGGGAACTGCCTCAAAGCACCTGGTCAGCCATTGCAATATCGTGTATGGATACGATTTTTGGCCAAAACCAGACACTTGTTTAGACACGTGAGGAACTCCCACAGTAGCAGTGACTGCAGGCTTTGGTCAGCTCTGAGACATCAGGAATAAAAGGGATCCACAAAGAGCCACTTGACAACCAAAGCCACAGGAACCAGGTTTCAATCTGCTGGCAGATCTCCCCACTGACCTCAGTAACACAGTGGTAACATTTTGGTCCAGGTCACTCCAACCCAAGTAACAAGGGGTTTGGGGGCAGACAGACAGCTCAGGTGGTCAGATGCAGTTAGTTGTGGTGATATTTAAACACTGACTGCTGTCACACACACACACACACACACAGCATCCATACAGCGTTTCTGGGCAAGTGCTTAGGCCAAACAAAACAAGCACATGTCTGAGGGATATTATTTATATATCACTGTACACTGGGCTTTGCTGTTCAATCCCCTGGTCAAGGCCATATCCAGAGTGAATAGTTAAAATATTAAGAAAGCTCAATAAAAGCATCTTGCTTGCTGGACAGCAGGAATTGCCACTCCAGCAGGTGTTACACTCCAGAGAAAGCAGCTCCCAAGTCCATGTGGTGAAGGATTACATCTCTCAAGTCAACAGGAGGAGAGCATGTTCATAACAAGAAATCATCTGACAATGCACCATAAAGGCGACATTTAATGTTATGGACGAAAATTATTTTGATGATCAACTTGGAAAAGAAACCCTGAAATAGCAGGGAACCCCACATATTGCTCAAAATACCCACCAAAATCATCAAAGCCAAGTGTCAGCTGTTGCCTTTTGAGCCCCTGAACCTTCTTTCAGCAGCTCTGCCATTCCTGAAGCTGCCACCTCACTTGTTCTACTGATACATTCACAGTTTGGTTTATATTTAAAAATAAAGTCTGCTAACAAATTTTAACTAACAAACACCTGAGGTGTAGGTAGCACTGCTGTAAAAAAAACACATCAGGCAAGGACATCCCTGCATTTGAAAAATCCAGTAACACAAAGAGGACAGTTCCTCAATTCCAAGAAGAATAAAAAAAAAAAAATCAAAAAACTTCAGAAAACAGAATTCTTCTGTCCTCTCTCTCAGCTTGGCCTTGGGACACCCACCCAAACTACATTCACAGACAGAAGCACTTCTTCATACAGTAATGGGTGCCTTTTTTTTAGTACCTCAAAGGTTTAAAGTCACAGCCAAAAATATTAAAAACAATAAATCTGTTCTCTGAAAATGCATTTTGCTGTCAATAGGAGGAGTGCAGATGCACCATGCAGGGTAAGGAGAAGCACAGGGGCAGGAACTGTGGGTTCTCCAGGGTACCACAGATGTGAACCTTCACAGAAATTATCAAATGTCATCTTGATTAACCAGCTCCATTTCTCATTACAAACAGCCTTGCAGGTGTCAGAAGTTAATTAATACAAGTCTCTCGTTGTCATATAAATATTGATATGTTGTTTCTGACTTCACACTGAAATGCAAATCCTCCACCACTCACTCCTGTCAGCCGTGGCTGTCACTGTTTGCAGACAGGAGGGACTGGCAGAACAGCAATACTGTCACACTACACCAAGCAAGGACCACGAACAAAGGGAAAATTAAAATAATTCTGTGATTGCTGGGTTGTTAGCTGAGGTACAGGCAGCAGGATCAAGAAGCCAGTTCACCATGAGGCCTGATGAAAAGCCCTTGAATCATTCCCACTGCATCGTGTTTTCTAGCAACTAATTCATGCCACCATATAGAGTAACAACCAAATTACTGTAATTACCCTGGAACCTAAGTGGCATATCGGTACAGACTGTTGTACACTCTTTCATTATTATTCAGTATTACATTTTGAAAGGAAAAATAATATCAACCTGTGGTCTCAAAAGCTGAAGAGCTTGAAAAACCCATCCTTTTAAAATGTGGGAACATAAAATGACTGTACAAAGGAATGCAGCTGCATTTTCAATTCCAGCCTTTGGGCTCCATAAAGCCAAGTGCAGCCCCTCTGCCAGGTCAGGTCAGTGACCCTGCAGTGCCCACCCAGCAGGGGACAAGGGGCAGCAGGTTCCCAGTGCAGGGCCCTGCAGGAACAGCCCCCTGTGATCGGGCAGGGTTTGCAATACCAGTGAGCACAAACTGCACAGAACTGACACCACAACAAGTACCAAGGATACAAACTGCCCCTCATGCTGGAAACTCTTAACAAGGGATCACTGGAACACAACTCTTCTGGGGGCTCTACATTTACAGAAAAAACCAACCCTTGGCAAACAAGACAATACTCTTTCCAAACTCCATATTTAATAAAATTAAGAAGTCAGAGGAGGGGAACAGTGCTTATTAGTTGGTTGGCAGGGTTTGTTTTACGGTACATTTCTTTATTAAAATAGGGGGCTTTTTTCTTTCTTAATTTAAAAAAGGAACATTACCACTTTTCAAAAAAGTCTTCAAAAATGAATATTGAAATTGATTTTAAGTCACAGCTCGTGTAAAAAGGAAACCCTAATCATTCAGAAGGAAAGGGCTTTCATTCAAACTGCTTGAAAAATACAGACTTGTAGTTTATAGCCATAAATCAAATACATAACAAGCAGCAAAACCAAAAGCTGTTTATCAAATAGCCATCCCATAAGCATGTATTCTCAATAAACCCTAATAGACTTCTGTAACTTGTGACAAGCTTATTGTGACAGCCTTATCGAACTGGTATCAGAAATTTGAGTATTAACAGTACATACTGGATTTGTTTCCTCTTTCTTTTCAGTTTCTCTGAAATTCAATTATCACAGCCTTTAGTTTTCTCTCTCCTTTTTAGCCACACTGTTTGGCAAGTCTAAACAACAACTTACAGTGTTTCAGGACAACCAACACATCTTAGCACTATAATTATTTGTTTACATTCTAAAATGGGCAAAACTACAACAATAATTTTAATTACTATTTAGTGATAACAGAATTAAAGTTCTGAGCAGTACACAACAAATTTTACTATTAAATTTTCACAAGAACCTGAGCAGAACAGCTGCTCATGCTGAGTTTTCACAGAACGACTCACAGACTTCCTGACCAATGCAAAACTGTGTAACAGCTGCACTGTTAAAACCTGTAGCACCACACTCAGCAGCACAGAATTGCTGCAGAGCACAGGCCTGCAGGCCCTGGAGAAGGAGAGCAGCCACCACAGGCTGGGCGAGGCTGGGATGGAGCCCTGGAGGCCACTCGAGCAGGGTCACCCCGAGCAGAGGGCCCAGGATGGGGCTGCAGCTCAGCAGGGACCTCTGTTCCTCCCCAGCCTCATTTCTGTTCTATCTGTGCCTGTCACCAGAGCGGATTCTCCTGAAGCTGCAGGAGCAAAGGGTGGGACAGGAGACAGGCAGCTCCCTCCATCTCCTGTGTGCAGGGGAGGCCAAGTCCACAGGAGCAGCCACGAGCTTTCCCACTCCCTTTCCTGTCCCTGCCCGCCAGCTCTGAGATGCAGCTGGTGACAGCCCTGCAGCTCCCTGGCTGCCTTTGTGGCCTCTGCTCTGGGTTCAGACAGGCAGAGACACCACAACCCAGTGGTGGGGGGGTTATTCCATTACTGATAATTAGTGCATAGCAAAATGTTGTCCTTCTGTACAAAAAGCCCTTTGACACTGAAAAATAAAGACAACAACTGTAAATTATTTATACAACACTTCTGTTGTACAAACAGGTGACATGTTCCTGGTTTTATCACTTCCAGTAAGGTGGCCTGCAGAAGTGTTGCTGTGTCATACCCAGTGTCAGGCTGGAACAGAGACTGTCCCTGATCTCCCAAAATCTTGTTACCCAGGAAACTGCAAACAAAGAGCAGAAGCTGAACCACAAGGAAATCAAACAACATGAGTCAAGAGGACAACAGAACAGGCCCAGCTCACTACATGCTCAGCTACTGACAGACATCCCCTCACCACCAGATTTCAAAATCAGACCTTCATTTAACAGCACGGCTGTAACCGATAGAAAATACACCCCTTCCTTTGGCTTTGTGAAACTGGAAGCCTGTTTATCCCACAGCTGGTACAGGCCAGCTCCACACAGACAGCAATTGCTTCTGAGTCAGATCAGAGTTATCAAAACACCCTCCTGAATTAAAACACACCAAGCAACCTGCTCCAGAACAGATATGTTAGTTTGTGTTTTCTTGCTGGTAAACCTGTATCCTTTTCAAACCTTCTGCACAACCTGCTGAGAAGCCAGACACAAACATGCCCGGAATCTCTCCAGCACTTTGGAACAGATACCTTCTCCAACACTTGGCTGCTGTGGCACTTGGAGAACATCTTCAGGATGTGGCTTACAGAGTCCATGGAAAGGTCCCAAGTCAAAACACTCTTGTAACAAGGAAACATTCACTTGAGAACATAAGCTCATGAATCCCACTGCAGTGCCATCAACCTGAAAATACAAAAGCCATGTCACAAATGCGCACATGATTTCAGGACCAAAAAAAAACCTGAACAAAGCTTCTGAAACAAAAGCTAGTGTTCCAATTCTGACTGTGCATAATGGAAGGGTATAAAGGAATTATTTCAGCAAAAGCTAAAGAAGCTTTTTTACTTTTTCCTTGTAGTGTGTGTATTATCACCTCTAACTCTTTTGTTAGCTATGACTTGCAAGAGCATTAGGTTTATATATATGGACCAAATAAAGATGTATTGTTTCAGTAAAACACTTGTTACAGTAAATAAAAAACATACCTCCAAAAAGGCAACTTTTGGCTTTAAGTTACAGTGCAGCTGAAGTAAAACCTGGATTCAGCTGCCTGTAATGGGTGACTCTTCTGGACACTGCTTTGTAACTAAAACTGTGCTCAAACTGAAAAGTGTGGTTTACTTTCCTGTAAGGTTTTTCACCCCAGAAAGCAATTCTATATTATATAAACAGTACCTAATGCAGTATCTGACACACTATTTGCAGCAATGACAAGTGCTAAATATTTCTGAGTTCTGAAAAACTCTAAGAGTTAATTTAAAAACAAAATGCTCTGGCAACTGTGAAAGCGACAGAACCCCTGCAGTGCTGAAACCCCGGGTATTGTGGGTCTCACTGCTGCTGGGGTGCCCAGAAAGCTGCAGCCTCAAACAAGGCTCTCAGACCAGGGAGAGCTGGCCTGCTGGAAGGTGTCTGGGTTTGAGTCTTAGTTGTGTACAGTACTAAAATTTATCTGGTGAAACACACGTTACCAACGTACATTTTCTTTCCACCTTAACGCACGTAATGAAAGTCTTTACAAACCTAATGAAATCTCAAAGGCTGCATTTGTACAGCTGTTTGATCAGGCCACCAGCACTCCAATAAAGACCTAAAAAAGTATGAGTTGAATTTCTGTGCCCTCCACCAACAAGTGCTTGTTTGTTTGCTGGGGCGCCGCAGTTGCCTGGCTGCGATGCCATTCCAGGCCCAGGCTCAGCAGAGCCTGACTAACCAATCCATCCACCATATGTGCAAGAAGAGCCTGCCAGCTCCACTCTCCACAGGGAAAACTGGCATCCACCGTGGTGTGTGTGCATGGAGGCGCCTTCCCAGCCCACGGCAGCAGCTCGGACAAACTCTGAGGGCTGAAACACCTTTGGCTGCTCCCACACTGAGCTCTGACATGCAACTGAAGTGTATTATTTACAGCAAGAGCCCTCTGCAATGTGCCATTACACTAATGGGGTATTGTTTCCCATTTGGCTCCCCACGGCAGTGATTACATGTTGCAGTTTTATAAAATCATTTGCCACAGAAAACAGACTTCAGGAATTAAGGAGGTTATGTTGCCTATCAGCTTCCAACACCATGCACAATTACTAACATGGGAAAATCTTAACACGAATTTTCAGCAGGATAATTATTACCACCTCTATCATATTGAAATTAATTCCTCATTTCTGTCTTCAATTCAGCAAAAATCTGACTGAGGCAGTAGATAGAAAATAATATACAGCATTTTACACTGTGAAAGGACTACTGGCTACTCATTTCACTTGCAGTAGTAGCTTCTGCTGGGAAGGGAAACAGGTGACTGTAACACAAATGTCTGAAACAGCAACATGGTTTCTTCATGATGGTCTGTACCAACAGCTTTAAAAAAATCCACACAAGAACTGGGGATTGCTACTTCATTTCATTCCCAAAGACAGACACAAACCATCTTGTGAAGGGCACTTGCTGGTGCAGATCATGAGCTCTCCTCCCACAAGTGACCTGCTGATGTCACTCCCTGAGCCGGAATGAGCTGTCCCAGGTGACATCACCAACATCACCATCAGAGCAAACCAGAGCTCATGGCAGACTGACCTCACAAACAGCTGCTGGATTTTCTTCACCTTGACATTCCATGAGATGAACAAGTTGATATTCTCCATGGGTTTCCTTCAGAGTCTCACTCTGACGTGTCCAGATTGGCATGAGATCATCATAATCTTCCAACCTACAAGAAAGAGATTAGGTAATCTCCTAAAGCTCTGCCATTAATGGGTTCTGATACTTCTGTTCTACTCCATTGCCACATGGAAAAATATTACAAATACCTGTTCCAAAGCCTGCACCCACAAATAACTTCCCCTAGGACACATCCCCAAAGCACACCACAGTGGGAGTCCCAGCACCAGAGAAGGCACAGAACCACCCCCAAAAGGCAGCACAACCCAACCAAGATTTGAATTGCCCAATGGAAATGCTTCCCTTTCCCTAAAAAATACAAGGGAAGCCCAGTTGAAAGTTCTCCTGCCTAAGGCATCACAGGCTAGGTGGCCCAGGGCTTTAGGTCTCATTTAAAATAATTATCTTCACTGAGCTCAATCATCAGGTGGTTAGAGTTGGCAGAGATCTCAAAAAGCTACATCAGTGTAATTTAGAAAATCAATTCTTATTTTAAAAAACTAGAAAAAATAGTGCCTTGGTGTACAAGAACACAGTGCTGAGCAGTGGCTTGGTGACTGCTATTGCCCACAGCAGTGCCAACTCAACTGACACACAGAGCCCTTGTGCTTTTGGAAGGTCAAGTTCACACTCCACCACTGAAAAAACCACACAGGCCCAAGTGCCATTCCCACACTCCTCTGCCTCAGGAAAGGCTTTAAAGAGGTGGGCACCTGCCAGCCAGGCTTCACCTGCTCTGCCACTCCAGCCTGCTCTCCTCAACAGCACCCAGCCACTCCAAGGTGCACTGCTGCACTCATACAGACCCTAAACTGCATGGATTTTTATTTAAACAGGCAACAGAGACTCTTTTCCATTACGCTGCTATTCCTAGTTAGGACCAAAGTAAGTCTGAAGAAGTCCCCATGCTTTTATCAAAACAGTGACAGAATTCATTAGTCATACACCCTGTGACCACAGACTCAAGGCTGATGGCAAACCAGCTCCAACACAGAACTGCTGTCAACAACATGAAGCCCCTTGCATTTATCTCTTAGAAAAACGCTGCAATTAAGTGATGCAACCAACAGCTCTGCACCAAAAGCAGCAGAGAGAACAGAGGGCTGTGCCGGCTGCCAGAGGGAATAACTGCCCCGCCGGGAAACCATCCTATCTCGGGGCAGGGAGCAGGAGGGTCCCGCGGCTATCACACAACACACCTGGAGACTGACAGGACCAGGGATAAAGGAATTGCCGGGAAGGCTCCGCCGGCCCGTCCAGCGCGGTCTCTGCCGCCCCCGCGTGTGCGGGGCTGGGTGTGCAAACCGACCGCAGGAGAGCCGGGAACCGGTGCCTGTATCCCAACTGCTGCAGGAGAACCGGGAACCGGTGCCTGTATCCCAACTGCTGCAGGAGAGCCGGGAACCGGTGCCTGTATCCCAACTCCTGCAGGAGAGCCGGGAACCGGTGCCTGTATCCCAACTGCCGGAACGGTCACCGGTGCCCGTGTCCCAACTCCTGGAATGGCCACCGGTGCCTGTATCCCAACTCCTGCCGCTTGGAGTCACCGTTCAACACAGGCAGGAATCCAGAAACACGGAATAAAAGGATTCTCATTGATTTCTCATTCTTTACAGGTTTATGGATTTGGAAGGAGCGTTAAAGTTAACATAACTGGAAAAAAAAGGTTCTATTTCTCACTGTATCAAACATCACCCGAGTTCCCAAGACTGGCTGACTCCAGTGCAGGATGGAAGGATCACTCATGTGGTCTCTGGTTTGTTTTGCTGCTCCTACACACCAGAATAATGAATGTGACCTCTGAGTAAGATCACCTTTCTGCCTGGGGCCAGGGACCTCTTAGATTTTGACCTTGTTCCTGCCTTCTCTTCCTTCTCAGGCCATCTGCCAAAGCTCTCTGCTTACTCCAGTTACACTGAGCTAAAGTCTGCTCCAGCCTAACCAAGCCTGTAACTCTTGTTGCCCCCACCACTGGGCAGAGCCTGGGACACCCAAGGGGATCTGGAGGTGGCAAGGGTGGATGAGCAGCAACAGAACCACTGCAGAATAAATACCTTGGGCAGCACCACAGGCACCTGCCCAGCCAAGGCTCTCCCCAGTCACAGTACTTCTGTCTGCCTGGAATTGCAATTAGTTTAATTATTTCTCTGATGGACAAATCCCAGATTCTCTCATACAGTTTTTAAGCTCAGAAGACAAACTCAAGAAACCAACAGAGACAAATGTTGTCACTGCCCACTCAAAGCTGAAAACAGATACTGAGTCAAACTTCCAAGTCCCACACTTTCCATTCTTTTTCACCATTTAACTGAGAATCTTTATTGTAATGAATTATTTCCAAAAGGAAGAAGTACAGAAAATACAGCACTCCCTCAATGGCTTATCTGTAGAATTAATTCAAAAGATGCAACCAAAATGAAGTTCCAAGAGCAATAAAACCCTGTAAAAACTTGCAGTTGCTTTCCTCTCCCTTCACAGGCAGTATCCCAAGGGAAAAGCTGCAGTGTGGTTTTCTATTATCAGAACTTCAGTACTGCAACATAATCAATGAGCACATCTGCTAATGAGCTACCAGGCATCAAAAACCCCAAACCAAGGCAGCAGTCACAGAATGAGAGTGTTGTGGGGTGGGTAACAGACACACACCTCCTCCAGGGGGAGTGCCGAGTGCTCCCAGTCCCCCACATGGCATTCTGCTCCATGGCACACACGACAAGGCCACGCTCCAAGGTGCAGATGGCAGTTCCTGACCTGTGACAGTCCGTGGGGTTCCACATAAGCCCATTCACCTCCCTGCACGTTAACTGGAGGAACGCAGCTCTTTTCATTTTTTTTAATTTTTATTCTCTTTCACCAGTAGCATAGACTTTAAAGCTAAAGAAACCCTCCAAAACCCAGCAGCTTACTAATATAAATATACAAAAATCCCTCCTCTACAGCAAGCACAAGCACTGAGCTTCAAGTTTGTGACTCTTACATGGTACACACCTAAGAATGACAAGATCTAGACAAGGTGCCAGCAAGGACACCAGATGTCAAAGCTTATGGGCTGAGTTCTGGTGCACACACCTGACATATCTCACATTACAAAGGCCGGATGGAGAGCAACACCAAAACTGAGGGTTAAGCAAAGCATCAGTTTCCAGCTGCTTGCCCCCCTCTCTCAGCAAGGAAGAGGGAGCAGATTACCCCACTCTCCCCTCCCTGCCCCAGAACGTGTTGCTAGGCAGGTGGCTGGGGACAACTCTCTCAGATGAGTCTCCAAGGGCTGCACTGACCGTTACTATGGATGCCAGCAAAGCTCGGGGTGAATGCAGAGCCAAAGGGAAGGCAAAGCATCTTCTGCAAACAGAAACTGGCTTACTCAGAATCTGCTGATGGACAACATTCAAGTATGAATTTTGTATCACCAGACACTGTGTAATTTAAGAGGAAAAACAGTTTTCAAGATAGTTTTCTAATAATACAAGAACTAAAGTAGTTTAGCACTTGTAACAAGCTACAGAAATCCCAGAAAAGATGGTATCTCATCAGGAATATTGGTATAGCCTAAGAACAGTTCCAGTCACATAAAAAAAGACTTCCAATGGCTATCAAAAGAAAGAATACAATTTAAACTCAAAGACAAACATAATAGGTGGGACCAAGACACATGGGAAGACTTTAAACCCCCAGGAATTAATTCACCTGCTGATACCTCCTCAGTACTGAGGTCCACTCATTTACCAGTAGGTGTTAGATAAAGGGAATACTCAAAGCCTGACAACTGTACACAGTTGGTATGAAAAGTTCTGTAAGATATTGAAATACCCAGAGTCACAGCAGGATGGTGTGAAGTGGCAAAGGTCAGGCCTTGGGCCTTTTTCCTAAAGTGCTCAGAAGCAACAGGATATTGTAAACATGGACTAAAACTATTGCACATATAAACCAGAGGAGCACAAGCTGCAGATTTCTTCAGAACCATTTGGTAAAGTTAGGCACGTGCAATAAAACACCTCAGACGTGTTTCTGTCAGAACCCAGCCTGAGCTGGCAGCAGGAATTAGCCCATGACCAAACAGGTGGGGCTTTACCAGGCAAAGAAATACGAGTTCTGCCCTGCGTGGAGATACCAGTACAGACCCCCCCCACACAGTGTCCCAGGAATGTGCTTGTCCCTAAGCTTCACTTTCCACTACAGGCACCAGAAATGCTAATTTAATTGTCACTCTGATTAATAGCCACAAAGCAACACTTGCATTTAGAACATGAAAAAGCAACTCCAGAATAAATCAGAATCAAGTAAAATTATTGCTTCATAAAATATCACCCTACCTGCACTCTTCTCACCATGAAGGGAACAACAAGTGACTCAAAATGTGACAGATAAGTTCTATTTGAACCACCCTACAGGGAAGCATTGCCACAGCAACCACACAGAGCCACCCAAAGTCCCTGGGCCAGAAACCCAGCATTCCCCACGTCCTGGACAATGCTGGCACGGGCAGAGCTCTGGGTTTGGCACAGGCAGCAGGAGTCACAGGGCAGGAAGAACCCAGTGTGGCAACAGCCAATACACAGGTACAGAACACAGGCAAGGCTGCAGGGAAACACGTGCCCCTGCCTGATGCAAGTGGGCAGCTGTGCTGACAGGAGAGAGAACATTCAGTCACTCTGTTTTAATGACATTTGTGACTGGGATCCACACCAAGAGTAGAGCTGTTAAAGACACACTGCACAAGCACATCAAACCTTTGCTGCAAACTGTGGCCAGCAAAACAGATGACACAATGGAAGGAGAAAAGTGTTACCCATGATTTTCTTAAGCTCCCCCAGCAAGGCAGAGGAGGCTGCTCCCCTGAAACACAGCCAGACCCAAGCATAGAGCACTTCCACAGGAAAAAAAAAAAAATGCATGGAAGAGGATTACTCTTCATGTCTGAACAACTACTGGAACTAGGAATTCTCTGCTCTTATTGAATTTTTTCAAATAACGGGCCTTTGTATCAGGCTTTGCTTAAATGTTCAGTGTGACATAAGAGAAAATTAAAAATAAGTTGGAAGAGGCTTCAAGAAACCTGGAAACTACAGTCACTCTCTAAAATACAGTGGTGCAATTCAGCCAGCACATCACAGAATAAATACCACCAATAAAAACATCAATAAAAAAGTACCCTTTCTACACAGCAAACTAGTTTTACAAAAATACAGTTGGTCTTGTGATGAAGCAGAACAGAACTGCCATAATCCTAGAACCACTTAATTAGGTCACCCCAGAAAACCACAGCAGCTGCCCTAGGATACTGGTGCTGCAAACCAACAAAGCCCCCTCCTCACATTCCCCCCCCAGAGACGTGCTCACAGAAGCAGAAGGGAGGGGCAGCATTACCTTGCCTGGCGCACAAACAGCCGTGGGTGGCACCAGTGCCTGGCAGACACAAACAGGGAAAAGGCTGTACCCACACCCGGAGCAGGAGCCATCACCTCAAAGACAGTCCTCATGTCTGGCTCTGTGAAGGACACAAACCTGTCAGAGGCAGAGAAACTGCACTGTGCAAGCTGTAAAGACGATCAGCAAAACTGTTAGAGGATGACGGAGTTTCAAACTCCAGGCTTGGAGCACTTTGCCATCTGTGGTTTAACCAAAGCAATAAGGCTAAAACAACAGCACTATAAACACGTGAGAATAGTCAGTGGAGTCACCTAATTAATGCAGCATTCCAAACCTGAATAAGCTACAGAGCAATCAAAAATCAGTAGCATCAAACCCCTGTAAAAATACTCCAGCCAATTCTCTGTGCCACTGGAGAATCTGTCAGGACTCCTGATGCTGAAAGGAAGCTGCCATTTGCTGCTGGCTGGGTTTGACACAGCCCTTCACTCAGGTCCTGTTTGCTGTAGGTGACACACCACTGGAATCTTTTAGTGTGACTTGGAACTATATGCCTAGAAACTGGCACATCAGAAGAGGTTCCAGTTCACTTCTGGAGAATCCAAGCACAAAATCCATCACTAAGCGCATACTCATTTTGTTAGTCTGAATTTAGGGCTGAAATTCCAAGCCAGGTGCTGTTCTTTGATTAACATGTGAATTCTCCTTCTTTGTACCTCTGTTCTACAAGAAATAATCTGAGTTTCCTCCCATGCCTCCAGCAGCCCCTCAGAGTCTCACCAGGTGTCCTCTCCTGATCTGCACTCACTTGGCTAACCAAGAGAAGGTGCCCAATTTCAATCTCTTGGTTCTGTTGCACCACAAATCTCCACAAAACTGGCAGGAATTGATTTCAGTCAGTTTAGTCCTGTTTTCTGTCCTGTCTATTTCTGGCAAAGTTAAAGACTGCAGGAAATGGACAGCCCCCTGACTGGCTGCTGGAGCAAACAAAGAACCACAGACACCTCCTGCACAAGGGACCCTCACAAGAGGGTACTTGCAGATTGTGTTTTCTACATGGTTTGAAACTGATAAAGGCTCTCAATATTAAAATTAAAAAAAAAAAAACAACTCCACAAAGCTCATAGTGCATATAAATGAGTTTTGAGATTGTTCTAATTTTAAGAATAAAACAGTATTAAATTCTTACCTAAATTCTCCTCAGCTGGTATGAAGAGAAGTATAAACTCTAGTTCTGGCAGTGAGATAAAAGCTCTCCTGGACAAACAACACAAATCTATTCAGTCTTTCATCATTACACTCATCAATGACAGACAGCAGCTACTCTTTTAATAAATAAATCTTTTTTTCTCCAGTGTCTCTAATCTTCCCTCATAAGTCCACATGGCCCAAAAATTAAAACAATCCTGACAAATAAGATCAAATGAAATTCATCTGGGCATATTTTTACTGGTTTTTTCCTACTTATTTCTTAATTTCCTAATCCCTAGATTTGAAACATTTTCCTTTTGGTATCAGCTCCAGAGTGGTGAACTATTAAAGATGCCAGACCTCTGCTGGCAGATCTGACCTGGCATCTGGGTGAGCTGCTTGATGTGACAGACAATTGCACAGCAGCAGCACCAAGTGCAGCAGGTTCTGAGCTGCACCAATAACCTGATAACACAGCAACTCACTGTGCTGCTGGTACTGTGGTCTGCAGCCTCACCATGGAACCTGGCACTAAAACTGGCAATAGTTACCTGGGAACAGGTGCAGCCCATAAACATCTACAGCTTTCTAAGCTTTCTGCCCATTCACAGGCTTTGATTTTCACAGGTAGAAACGTAGGGAAAAGAAAAATGAGTCTGCCTTGCAAATGCAGTGCTATCTCTGTGGGAAACGCAAGCAAAGCCACAGCTGAACCTGAGCAGGGTGTGAGCAGTGTGCTCTGCACTGTCACAGCCTGGTTTCTGAGCCCCCGTGCACTGAGCCATACAAGGGGATGTTTTCCTGCCTCCTGAGACCCCTCAGACCCACCTGGAGGCACCTGTGAGTTCACAGCCTCTCCAAGCAGTGGCGGGAGTGCCCCTGCCCCACCACTCCAGGTTACACAGGAACTCACCTCACAGCTTCTTGGGAGCATCTAGCTGAGAATCCTTCCTTTGCCACAAAGAGATGGACGAACAGGGTGTTCAAAGGCTGCAAGACAAGCAGTGAAAGCCTGCACACCATGCAGCTAATAATTATTACATCAGCCCAAGTATTAATACACAGTTTTATTTCCAGTATATAAGATCTGCACTCAAAGTGAGCAGCTCCATGGAGTAACTTCAAAACATGTGGGATTAAAGTACTTTTTTATATCACTTTGTGATTCTGCAACATTTTTACTTTACACTCAGTTGACTATTGTTTGCTGCAATATACACTGGATATTCCATATTAATCAGTATTAATTATAGACTAACAACATTTAACCACAATAATCAGCAACTGAATCTTAACATTTAACATTTTGCTGACAAAGACATTCTTTTCAGGTTAAAACAAACAGACCCAAAGCTCACATACTTCTCATAATCCTAAAATGTTATTTCTTTAAAGGCAATATGAAAAATTCCATGTCTTAAGACTGTATCATTCGACACCTTTAAACACCCAGGCAGAAACAGGGCAGACTAACAGACCCCTTTATCCCACATGCCTCCAATTCACCTGGAAAATTCATCTTTTTCCAATTCACCTGGCAAACCCCTGTGCTGGAATGGCAAGGGCCAGCAATTCAAGTGTTCTCCTGCGTATTAACATGCTGGGTCAATGAAGGCCTACCTGTAGAGAAAATATTTCTACAAAAAATACTTTAAGTGGGAGAACCCCAAGCCTTCTCAATAGGTTAATATTGAACCAAAGTGTCATGGCTGGAGTGACCACTAAACTCACTGGGACTGTGGCTGTTTCTGAGCAGGGCTGGTAACCAGACAACCCATAACCCTGCCCGAGGGGCCTGTGTGAGAGCTGCCAACAGGGCAGGGAGCAGCAGCCTCCACACCAGCACCAACCCTGCAGCACCCAGACACCCACAGCAGCACAGGGATTTCATAAGGAATTGGGTCAGCACCTCCTGCAGCCTGAATGCCACAGGTC
Organism: Hafferia zeledoni; assembly: GCA_035583235.1. Lineage (NCBI taxonomy): Eukaryota > Metazoa > Chordata > Aves > Passeriformes > Thamnophilidae > Hafferia > Hafferia zeledoni. The sequence continues at coordinate 5,457,877 of JAWWEV010000115.1, forward strand.
TACCTAAAACAGATCTTCAATGCCCAGGTGTATTCATCATACCCGAGCCTTAAATTAAAGCTCAACTAACACCCACACCATTTACTTACAGTGCATTTATGGTTACTGTAGTTTTTATGCAGGAATGGCTCCCAGTCAGCCTGATCAGTGATATTCCAATTTGGATAGTCCAGAAAGGCAGCATGGGCTACAACCTCTTTCTTCTCATTGCAGAGTGTAAAAGCAAGATTTGAATTTTCCCTGTGAAAACAATTTAATTTTGCAGAAGCTGAAGAAACTTGACATGGAAAAGCAACCAACTGTGAATTCAGTCTGCTAGAACAGCAAAATTAGCCATGTTCAAAAGGGTTCCCGGAATCAGCCCTCAAAAGTTCATCATCCACATGTTAATTTGACATTATTTCTTCAGTTCCAGAGTGCTCCAACAACACTTAACACACTTTTTCAGATCCTCAATCATTACGAGTATGAGATGCAAAACCAAAATGCTCCCTCTTCCCTGTATGTTTTTTCACACATCTGTTTGTTCCCCCAAGAGCTGCTGTTATCCAAGACTTTTGTCATTAAGCAGGAAAAGCCTGAAGTGACCCATGACTGTCCCCCAGCCTGTCTGCTGTTCATCCCTGCACAGAAGGAGGAGGTGCACAAGGTTCATCAGGACCTGCAGGGACGGAGGTGTGGCAAGAGAAGACCAGGACAGCCCCCTCTCCTCTGAGGACACTGCTGTGCAACAGCCAAGAGACAGGCACCACACCCCACAGAGCACTGGCCATCTGGGGCACGAAAGGAGGCACAGCCAAACATTCCATGGCAGGCAGAGGCTGCTTCCCACAGCAGAGCGCAGAGGAGAAAAGGTAACCCATTGGTTAAGGAGGAAATGGAAGAGAAGGAAAAGTGTTTGACAGACACAGGAACAGAAATCAGAAGGGTCATGGCCATGTAGTTAAAATTCCTCTACTCCTGTCCCTCCCCAAGAGGCAAGAGCAGTCTGGGAGATGGAGCAGGCAGCAGACCCTGGAATCTGAGGTCTCCCCAGGAGTCAGTCACCAGTATTTCCTCTGAAGTTTTATAAAGACCAGTGCAGTTAAATCTGGTCCACCGTGCTGGCACCAGTGACCCAGGTTTGCCCAGCCATGTGTGTGACAGAGGGAAGTAGACTCCTTCCCTTTGCAGGAATAGCAGAAAAAGTCATGATGCCACACCAAGTAAGAGATTCGGAATGTTTTCTGCCATTTTAAATGCAACTTAATTACCTGAAGTTTCCTGCAAGAAAGATAATATAGAGTCCTACAATACTCTAAACCACCGTTACTTACAACAGGAAGGTGACATCAACTCTTCCAAAGACATCTTCTGTACAAGGGCTGAAGAGGCTGACAATGTCTGGAACATCCTGTGGCTCTGTTCTTCGGACACTGAGCCCTCCTGGGTTCCTCCTTGAGGGAGTTGGGGCCATCTTAGAGGCTGCAACAAGAGCAAACACCAACACTGCAATGCACTGAGCACAGCCATTTCAGATGGGCTCTTATAAAAACTACGAAGTGGTGCAATCCAATGGATTTGGGTGCCTGGATCCTGTACAGTTCCACAGACACACATACTGCCTGCTCACACTGACAGGATGCAAGCCACGCACACATGGGAACAGAGCAGGCAATCATCCCCACTGTCTGGATTGTACACAGCAAATAAATGGCTTCAAAAGGCTAAAGTTACTTTTACACTGACTCATTTATGGGCATTTCCATGCCAGCCATCAGAGCAGTGGCCTCAGCCTGCAGGCTGGGAGGCTCAGCTGGGGACAGTAAGAGTAAATACCTTGATTAAACAGCAGCTTCAGGTGAGTTAAGTGTATATTGTCCAAAATTGCTACTCAAATTTCTTTTAGAGTCAACAGCAGCCCTTAAATTTCAAAAGGAACTGAAAGTTCTATGGCTTTCCTGCCCAGAAGAAAAATGGTTTTTGTGATTCCATGCTCACAGGTGTCAGGCATAAGAGATTTATTGATTTGCCCAGCACTTTCAGAACACACAGGGGCAGCAGATACTCAAACACTCACATTTGGGCACCAGACATTCAAACCACCTGTGACATCCCCTCAGTTCTAACACCTTTCAGCTGTGTCTGCTCAACAGAGCAGCTCAATGTGATACAATTAACAATTAGGCATGTGAAATAAAGTGACCAAACAATAGCTTTCTGCAGTTTCTAAAATATACACCTAAAATATAGCATTTCTAACTCCCAAAAAGTTATAATAAGCAACACACTGAGACCAGCAGAGCATTTTCACCACCGTGCCAAACGCAACAGCCACGTCTAAGAGTGGCTGCAAACCCAGGTGTGACGCCCCATTACCGGGCACCACAGACCCCAACCGAAATGGAGTAACAGAAGAAAGGCTCAGTTTTGTACCTTTTAAGTACAGAGAAAGTCACCTGCACTACCACATCTCTCACAGACAAACAAGACGTTTAGGTGCCAGCACAGGTCTCAGCCACTCTAATATACGTTTGCAAATTGGTTCTGGGACCAACTCGAGGTAAAACATCCCCTGCAGATATGGTGCCAATTCCACACACAAAAATAAACAGGATTGTTTTAAAACTGCCGTTAATGAACTGAAATCTAGCACTGACATTATCTCAGGTTAGGAACACAGTTCGCCACGTTTCCATATTAAACTTAACGCATTGAAAAAATCCCACCCCCTTCCCCACGAGCTGCCCTAAGCACTCCCGCAGCCGTGAGCGACAGAAAGCAGCACTTACAGACCCAAACGCTCCGTTTTCGAGAGGAAAGGCGCTGTCCCTGCAGGAGCTGCCCCGGCCCCGACAGCCCCAGGCCGACCCCGCGCTGCCCCCGGCTCGGGACGCTCCGGCCGGGAGGGTCCCGCGGGACACCCGTGAGAGCGGGGGGGACACCGGGCCCGGCACGGATCGGTCCCGCCCCCGACACCCGCCGGCTCCGGCCGCTGAGCGGGCCCGGCCCGGCCCGGCCCGGCGGGACCGCTGGGGCAGGAGGGGAGGGAGCGGCGGGAAGGACCCACCTCAGGTACCAGAGCCCTCGGGCAGGAGGGGCGGCAGGTGAGGGACGGACTCCCCTCAGGAGGGAGGCGCGGCAGGGGCTCTCCTCAGGCGCGGGACAGGAGGGAGGGGCGAGAGGGACCTCCCCCAGGTGCGAGAGTCCACCCGGGCACGAGGGAGCCCCCTCAGGCGCGGGACCCCCTTCGGGAGGGGCGCGAGAGCCCTCCGTGCACGAGGGACCCCTCGGGCGGGAGGTGAGGGACGGACTCCCCTCGGGACAGAGGGGCGGTAGGGGCTCTCCTCAGGCGTAGGACGGGAGAAAGGGGCGACAGGGACCCCCCTCAGGCGCGAGACCCCCCCGGGCAGGCGGGACCCCTCAGAACAGAGGGGCGGTAGGGACTCACCTCAGACACGAGTCTCCCCAGGGCAGAAGGGACCCCCCTCAGGCGCGGGACCCCTCAGGGGAGAGGGGCGCGAGACCCCCCCGGGCAGGCCGGACCGACCCCCGCCTGCCGCGCCGCCAGGGGGCGCCCTGCGGGGCACGGGCTGGGTGTGCGACCCCCGGCCCGGCCTGGCCCGACCCCGGAGCGGAGTGGAGCGGGCACGGGTGGACATGGGGGCGCGGGCCCAGGGGCGGCGGAGCAGGGAACGGACTCACAGGGGAGCGAAGGAGGAGGGCGCGGACCTACGGATAGACTCACGGACGGACTCACGGGTGGCGGAGGAGGAGAGCGCAGACCCACGGCAGGTGGAGGAGCGGGCGGACCCACGGGCGGCGGAGAAAGAAAGAACGGACGGGCTCAGGGCCGGCCGGGCTCAGGTGCCGGTGCCGCCATTGCCGCCATTTGGGACGCGCCGCCGTTGCCGGGGCAACGACGCTCGGCGCGCGCGTGCGTGAGGGGTGACGTAACGGGGCGGGGCCAAGGCGCGCGGCGGCAAGATGGCGTCTACGGCGGCCGGGAAGCAGCGCATCCCCAAAGTGGCCAAGGTACCCCCTGAGGGACCCCCGAGGGACCCCAAAGTCCAGAGGCCAGCCCTGAGAGTCCTCTGAGGAATCCCCGCGACCCTCCCGGCCCCGGGGGGGGGGGGG
>JAWWEV010000115.1:5462908-5489565 GCA_035583235.1 Hafferia zeledoni
GCTGCAGGGCTTGGGGTGGCCAAAGGGCAGGACCTGCACTTGGCCTTGTTGAACTCCATCCCATTGCAATCAGCCCATCTCTCCAGTCTCTCCAGATCCCTCTGCAGAGCCCTCCTGCCTTCCAGCAGGTCGACACTCCCTCCCAACTTGGTGCCATCAGCAAATTTGCTGATGATGGACTCAATCCCCTCATCTAAATCATCAATAGTTGTGGCACAGCACAGTGTCCCGGCTCTGCCCAGCACTGGGGATGGCTGTGGCACAGCACAGTGTTCCAGCTCTGCCACATGTGCCACAGCCACACTCCTGCCACAGCCACATACGAGGCTGGAGGAACCCCCACTCTGAACCCTGCCTGGCACACTGGATACCAGCATATTAAATCCAGGGAGTGGGAACAAGGCATCTTGCTTTAAAGAAAAAGTTAGCACAGTGGTACATACATGCCAGAGTGACTCAGTTCGTGCTGGTGCATCCAAATACACTCATCTGCAGTGACCACATTCCAGCTGTCGAGGTAGGGTTGCTGTCAAAACATTAAGCAGGACATTAAAAATAAGTAAGATGTTAGTGCTGCCAGCTATTACTCCAATATTTCAGTTACCAGGTTACAGGAACTTGAGTTTAGTCCTATTCTACATCTCTGGCTTCTTTGCCAAGCAATTTTTGGTGTTGCATTAGGTATGATTTGTTACCCATCTGTGTAGCTGTAAAACATTGGGCATTCATTGCTGTAATAATAATACCCCATAAGCCATTTGTAACGCTTGCAGAAGGATTCCTTACTTTCAAGTATAATTCTCTCCTCAGACGTTTGAAGATAACATAAGGAAGAACAGGACTGTTATCAGTAACTGGATCAAGTACGCGCAATGGGAGGAAAGCCTGAAGGAAATCCAGAGGTAACCCGGGTGCAGCTGCAGGCACCTCTTACAAGCCTTTCAGACACACACTGACAGACATCAGAGTCTCAGAGGCACATTTTACCTGCAGTGCACCTGTGTTTTCCAGAGCCCGTTCCATCTACGAGCGTGCCCTGGACGTGGACTACAGGAACGTGACACTATGGCTCAAATACGCCGAGATGGAGATGAAGAACCGGCAGGTGAACCACGCCCGGAACATCTGGGACCGCGCCATCACCACCCTGCCCAGGGTGAACCAGTTCTGGTACGTTGGCAGAGTGGGGAGCAGCTCCTGTGCCTGCAAACGCTGCACATTGTTAGTCTGTTCTGGGATTGTGCCAAAGTGCCTGTTTCCTATTTATCCAAGTCTTCAGGCTAGTCTGAAAAAAGCAGGAAGGCTGAAGTTTTGGAGAGGTTTTATATTTTTTAAGTGGCAAGAGCATTGGAAGAGAAGGATGTTCATGTGCCTGCATGCTGCCAGTCACAACTGCATCTCCAGGCATTTCTGGGGTGTGTGGCAGGGGGAAAGAAGTGAAGAAATCTCAGTGGTGCTCTTACAAAGCACTCCTAAAATCCTTGAATTGTTGTGTTCACTGTGCAATTGTAGAAACTTGATCTCCTTTCCCAAGGTACAAGTACACCTACATGGAAGAGATGTTGGGGAACGTTGCTGGGTCACGTCAGGTGTTTGAGCGTTGGATGGAGTGGCAACCAGAGGAGCAAGCCTGGCATTCCTACATCAACTTCGAGCTGAGATACAAGGAGGTGGACAGGGCACGGAGCATTTATGAGAGATATATCCTTTTCAGTGCCTGGGGACACCTGCTCAAGTTCAGGCCTGCATTCTTCCTTTGCCTTCGATGTTCCCTATCCAGCAATATCCCTGTGCTCCTTTGCACTGTGGTGTGCTGAGAATAAGCCACCACACTAATAGCCAGCAGGAGGTGTTAAATGTTTAGGGAAAGCCACCAGATTCCATGGAAGTCCTGCCACAGCAGTCTACATTTAACTGCACTCACACATCCAGCTTTTTTGCAGTCACCATTTGTTTCAGATTTCTCCTCAAATTTCTCCCTGCCCTTTATCTGATTTTTATGCCTTTTTAAGTTCTCACCAAGGCCGAGATCCTTTCCATGCTTAGAGCAGTTGTGTCCTCTTGCCAGCTGCAGTTTTTTGCCTATGCCCTCCTTGGGAGTGGGTTGGTGTAGTCTTGGCCCCTGTGGTTGCTGGGGAGGGCAGGGCTGGAGAGCTGTGGTTCAGGCAGACTGTTCTTTAACCCAGCCCCACTCGTGATCGTGCACCCCGACGTGAAGAACTGGATCAAGTACGCGCGCTTCGAGGAGAAGCACAGCTACTTCGCCCACGCCAGGAAGGTCTACGAGAGGGCCGTGGAGTTCTTTGGGGAGGAGCACATGGACGAGCACCTCTACGTGGCTTTCGCCAAGTTTGAGGAGAACCAGAAAGAAGTAAGATCTTCCTGATAATACATCACACTAACGCCAAGATATCTCCTTCAGTATCTAACCCCAAAGCTGTTCAACATTCACTGCAGTGCTTGTGGTTTTCAGCACCTTCTGACACACTGTTAGTCTGAGTTGAGGAGACAGCTTTTTTGCTTACCTCTAGTTGTCTTTTAGTGACATCAGGAAAGTGTTCTAAGCAAGGTGGGCATCAAATCTGCCAAGCCTGAGACCAGCAGCATCAGATCAAGCAGGTATCCTCAGATTTGTGGAGTTCTGAGAGGCTGTAGGCCTGCATGGTAAAAAAGCTGAACTGGACTGCGTGTGTTTCCACAGACAACCTCTGTTAGTTCCCAGGCTGATAAGGAATTGAAACTGTTGTGTGAACAGTAAACCACATCTCTTAAAAATGGTTTAAATATTCTAAACCTGTAAATGAACAAGGGATGGGGGGGGCTGACATTTACACATTTGCCCCCCCCCCCCCCCAAACTTCCCTCTTCACAGAGGTCTGCACTAGTCCTGTTCTTCTAAACAGTCTCAGAGATAGTCCATGATTCTGTACGCTGTTAAATATTGCCAAAGCTCATTAAGAAATTGTGGGGGAGGACTGAAACTGCCTTGGAAATATTATTCAAATGGTATTTAATGTTTTCAGTTTGAAAGAGTAAGGGTGATCTACAAGTATGCCTTGGATAGGATTCCAAAGCAGGATGCCCAGAATCTCTTCAAGAACTACACCATCTTTGAGAAGAAGTTTGGAGACAGGAGGGGAATCGAAGACATCATTGTCAGCAAGAGGAGATTCCAGTATGAAGAGGAGGTGAAGGTGTGTATGACAGGTACCTTTAGGCTCATGGTACATCCAGATGCTGCTTAAGGTACAAGAGCATCTTGGGAAATGAAGGCTGGTGAGTCTTACATTACCCTTGGTAGTCAGTCCAAGAAAATACCGAAAGAATATTCATTTTGGAGGCAGAATTCCATCCATAGGGAAGATAATTATATTTGCATTCACTCCTTTTTTGTTTCTGCTTTCTAATCTAGATCATGCTAGCAAAGTTTTTGATTGAACTCGGATCTTGATAACCCTTTGAAGACACCTTAGAGCACTAATGCAGATTAACTTGTAACTTAGTACTTCAGCTCCGGGCTAGCCATTACAGGACACTTCACCTGTGTGTAACTACCTTTTGTGAGGAAATTGATGTGCCACTCCTGTCTGCTGTTCACTGAACTCTTCATCATTTCCTCAACCCTTCTCACACTTTGCTTAGGAAATGCTTGTAGGCAAAATAACCCCAAACTCACTTTAACCCAAAGCTCTAGCATAGGCATCCCCACGAGTGACAGTGGTTCATTAACATTGCAGTGATACATTGAGTTAAGAAATAATCAAATCCGATCCAATAGAACAAATTTCTTTCTTTTATTCAGCGCTGGGAACATGGAGGATAATTCCCCCAAAGACACGTTCGACCAGATTTTTGTGTTTCCAGGTTTATATTCTGAGCTACAACTGATAACCTCTCCCCAAAGTTAAGCAGTATATTTTGGGTGACTTTTAACAGCTCCAATGGGCTGCTCTTATCTCTGCAGCTCTAGATATCCTTTTAACTAAACAATGTTACAGCTTCAAGCCTCAACCTAGACAGGTTTTCTGATTTATTTCTTACCCCTTAGCCTTTAATCTAAACAAGGTTTTGGTTTCTTTCCAAAAATTCAGCTTACATGATTAAATTTCTCATTGTTTAAAGCTATGCATGGTTAAGACCACTGAGAAGCTAAGGTACAAGCTAAAATCAAAAACTAATATAAAATACAAAGTTAGTACAGTTCTGATTAAAAATTAGTAAAGACATTATGATTTTATGGAGAAGGGATAAAATCCTTTTTCTTGAGGGGCCCCTGAATCAGTATTTTAAGGGAGAAATTCTGACCAAAAACTAAGTAAAGGAGCAGGGTCTGTTACTGTAGTGCCTGGAGCCCCTCCCGTTTCCCTGGCAGGCAAACCCCCACAATTACGACGCGTGGTTCGATTACCTGCGGCTGGTGGAGAGCGACGCCGACGCCGAGACCGTGCGCGAGGTGTACGAGAGAGCCATCGCCAACGTGCCCCCCATCCCGGAGAAGCGGCACTGGAAGAGGTACATCTACCTCTGGATCAACTACGCCCTGTACGAGGAGCTGGAGGCAAAGGCAAGGAGTCTGAACTCGGGGGTTTGCTTTGCTTCACACGTATTTTCCTTGTATTCAACAGCTACTGGTATTTTAATAGGAAAACTGAGAACTAAATGTGCTGTGTCTTACTGGATTTGTGTAACAAGCTACATGATTTACTATTTAGGGAATTTTTCCCCTTTCAGTTTTCCCTCCTATGCATAGAGGGGCAAAATAACCCCAAACTTGTTTCACCTCAATTTTCTAGGAAGACACTGATAATAAAAGCAGAAATGGGTATTTCTAGTCCCATCTGAACTGTCTGTGCCAGCCTATTGCCTGAACTTGTGAAGTAGCTCTGTATTTAACAAAACGTTTGTAAAACACCTACATTGTTCACAGCCTCTGAGGCTGTGCAAGTATTTGTTGTTACAGTGATGCAACGTTAGAGCTACTCTGAGTGCAGAACAGTTATTTAGTGAGTGTTAAAGGAAAACAGGCTTATTTTTTAAACTTCTTAGAATGGGAACATTCCTGGTTCTATTATCTGCCTCTTAGTAGTGAAACTTGTTTTCAGAAGGTGAGTCTTACTAATTCTTAGATGTTACTACATTTAAATTGTCCATCCTAAATAGATAAATACATTTGTATTTTAAGCATTCATTATTCTAATCAGTTTGACTTAAAACATACTTTTGTGCAGTTTTGTGATCATTGCAGGTTTCAAAACTCAGTGTAACCTGAGCAGTAAATAAGATATTTAATTTTAGCAGTAATCAAAGTATTAAATGGTGTCTGCTTTTTCAGGATGCAGAGCGAACCAGACAGGTGTACCAGGCATGCCTTGAGCTCCTTCCCCACAAAAAGGTACGGTGTCTGCGGCCGTTTGGGTGGAGTTCTGGGCTGAAATCAACAAGATAATATCCTTTAGAAATCAACAGGATAATATCCTTTAGTTTTCCTCCCTATCACTGCAAGAAACAGCAGGACAAGCACTGATGGCAGATTCCCCCACACAGGTGAAACAAAAAGGCTTCTCTAGTATTTTGAAATTACTAAATAAGCTCTAAGAACCTAAAATTATATATAGTCAGAAAATAAGACCACTTAATCTTTGCTTACTTGTTTTCCTCCTTAGGTTAATCTGTAATCATTAGGAGCTGATTAGCTGTTAATTGGTTCATTGATAGATGATATTTTACCAGTTGATGATTGGTTAATTAACTCCTTCCTCTGCTTGAAAAGACTTCGGTCTGGGCCGTTTTTTCTTTCAGCAGTAATGGAGTATGTTGTCCTGTCCTAGAGAGGTTGGTTTGGGTAATGAACTCTTAACTTTTTGGCAGAAAAAGACTGAGGTTAAGTAAGGTTAAATATAGCAGTAATGATATTTTTGTATAAATGGAGTGTGATGATTTTTTTAAGGAATATACGCAGTATTTTTTACTGAGTTTTCAGCCTAAATATCATGCTGTTCTTTTTCTTCCAGTTTACCTTTGCCAAAATGTGGCTGCTGTATGCGCAGTTTGAGATACGCCAGAAGAACCTGCCCCTTGCCAGAAGGGCTTTGGTAAGCTTTTGTTAGTGCCATAATTGACTTTGCTAACTAACAGTAATGCAGGAATGGCATTAGGAGATCTTAAATTGTCCTTTATAAATTGCTGGTTTAATCCACTTAAATAAAGCATCTGAGAAGTCTGTAGGGACCAGCATTTACTGTCATGTCTGATTTAAAAAGAAGTGCAGCTTGCTGTGTGAATTAGCCACGGGCAGAAGCGACAAAGCACGCTCTGAATGCAGAGCACCCCATCAGCTTAGTGCCATTGCAAGTTTTTAACTGCTGCTGAATCATTACAGTGTTACGTTTTTAAAAGCTTTGTAGATAAATAGGAGGTTTGACTCTCAGAAATTAGGCCCTGCTGAACAGAGTGTGTGAGTCCCTGGTTGCTGACAGAAGCCATGCCAGGAATTTTGGGCAGGCTCAGGAGCTGCTGAGCAGGTTCCCTGTGAATGTCACCATGTCAGGGGACAATGGGGTGTGTTTTGGCAGCAAGACCTTTTGAAGTAAGAAACTTCCTTTTCTCTCAGTTGAGATATTCTTAGTAAGCTCAGGGATTTTGAGAAAAAGCCAATGTTGTTAATAGTGGAGCAGACTAATGGGATTTCCACTGAAACAGTGAGGGAAGGCATGTGGAGAAGAGCTGAGCATGTTTTGAAATAGCAATGGTGTTTGCAGAGCTTCAGGGCCGTAACAGTGACCAGAGTGATACTCTCAAGTGGTGCTTCCCTCCATTTTTAATGAGTTTCAAGATAATAAACGTGTAGGAACATTGTGCAGGAAAATTGTAGTAGGGGAGTTTCATCTCCAGTTACTCCAGCATTCACGTTGGCCTGAGGGAACAGGGACTATACTGCTTAATAACTAATGTTTGTACACAGAAGTGACTCCAAGGTAAAGTTTACTAAATTTGTCTTGGGGGTGCCCATTCTTAGCTTGTTCTAGAAGATTCCCAAACTAAGAACCAGAAACTGCTTTCTCACAGGTTGGCTTAGGGCAGACACTTTTCTTCAGAGGTTGAGACATATCAGAAAGAGAACTTTTAACCTTTCTAAAGGCATTTTCCTCTACCTGTCCATTGCTGTCAATCATCAGACAGGGATGGGGAACCATTTTCTGTGTGAGGAGGAGCAGTGTGTGCCAGGAGACAGGTTGGTTTGCTATCATTTGTTTTGTAAGGCACTTAGGAACTGTTAACCTGGCAGACTGGTGCAGACTAGTACTGTGCTCCCTTCAGCTGTTGGTGCAGGGTCAAGTGTTCAGCTGAGCCAAGGTGAGTTCCAGCTCACACTCCATGTGAAAGTGTAACAGGTGAGGAAATTTTCTGCTTCCCAAGTTCTTGGTGTTTTATGGATGCACATTCATTCTGCAGTCACTGGGTGGATTTCCCACTGGCCCTGAACAGAGTCTGGAAGAAACAAACTGTGCACAAAATGAGTTATAGTTCAAATACTGGACACTAAAGAAACATTTAGAGACAAGAGTAGGTTTTATTTGCCTGCAAGATCATTAAGGGGCTTTTGGGTTTTTTTGCTTAACAGGGGACATCCATAGGTAAATGCCCAAAAAACAAACTGTTCAAAGGTTACATTGAATTGGAGTTACAACTGCGAGAATTTGACCGTTGCCGAAAGCTCTATGAAAAGTTCCTGGAGTTTGCACCAGAAAACTGCACATCCTGGATCAAGTTTGCTGAGCTGGAGACCATCCTTGGGGACATTGACCGAGCGCGGGCGATCTACGAGCTGGCCATCGGGCAGCCCCGGCTGGACATGCCCGAGGTGAGCAGGGAGGGGCTGAGCACCAGGCCGGGTCCCAAGGACTGGGTACAGTGGGGCTGGGGAATGTGTGAATACCCCCAGCTCAGGCAGACCCACCCACCATCACGGCTCAGCCTGGCACTCCTTAACTCAGCACCTGTTTCTTGGCAGGGCTACAAACCCTTGATGAAACGTGAGGGGGGAAGCTGAATGTGTTCTGTGCACGAGGTTTGGTGCTGCTCAGCCCTGATCCCAGCCTGTGCTGTCAGTTAATGCTCTGATCTCGAGCTTTTCTCAGGGAAATTTCACGTTTATCTGTGCTCTTCCCCCTGTGCCACTATCTCAGTATGCTCTGAATGAACATAAGAGACTTCTCTCTTGCAGGTTCTTTGGAAATCCTACATTGACTTTGAGATTGAGCAAGAGGAGTATGAGAAAACCAGGAACCTTTACCGCCGGCTGCTGCAGCGGACACAACACGTCAAGGTGTGTGTGGGCACCCAGGACTCAGAGCTGGTCCTGAGTGTGGCCCGTGGGGCAGAGAAAGCCTGGGCTGCCTTGGTTCAAATCAACCCAACTTCAGACCCATGCCTGGGCTGTGAAGGGGGAAAGGAGTTTCTGAATTCCTTACAACATCAGGTATATCTCAGATGAAAGAAGCTTTTCCAAGCAACCCTCTTCCTGCTAAGCAGCCTTGGAATTTTAGTTGCAAAAGCTTTGGAAGAAAAAAATAGTTGTGATTTTTCCAGTGTCATTTGGTGCAGTAAATTCACAAAGATTTCTGATGACCTGAAACAGCCACAAGAAATTTATCCACGTGGCTTATGTGAATGTTCTGTTTGCTGAAACGAGGCGAATCTCACACATGTGAAACTAACAGGGGTTTTCTAGGTATCTGCTTACAGAAAAGTGCTTCAGACTTGTGCTGATGTTCGTTTTTGTGGCTGCCCCGTGTTTCCAAGCTGCCCCTTAGCCGAGGGCTCCAGGGCGGGGATGTGAGGGGTCTGTCTGCCCGCAGGTGTGGATCAGCTTCGCGCAGTTCGAGCTGTCGGCGGGGCGGGAGCAGCGGCTGCAGCGCTGCCGGCAGGTCTACGAGGAGGCCAACAAGGCCATGCGCAGCTGCGAGGAGAAGGAGGAGAGGGTCATGCTGCTGGAGTCCTGGAGGGCCTTCGAGGAGGAGTTCGGGACTGACGCCAGCAAAGAGAGGATAGACAAACTTATGCCTGAGAAAATAAAGAAGAGGAGAAAACTGCAGGCTGAGGATGGGGTAAGGAGAAACGATGCCAGGAGTAGCTGGGAGTCCTTGGTGCCTTTGTGCTTTATGGAGTCAGCTGCTGGGCTAACAAACTTGGGGGTTAATTCTCTCTTATTTCTCTTTCTTATTAGAAGTGCCTCCTAATAGCCAACATCAACATGCAAATTAAACTTCTTGTGGTATTTTTTTTCCCTAGTCTGATGCTGGCTGGGAGGAATACTATGATTACATTTTCCCAGAAGATACTGCCAATCAGCCTAACCTCAAACTGCTGGCTATGGCAAAGCTCTGGAAGAAGCAGCAGCAGGAGAGCGAAGCTGCAGCCATGGATCCTGACAAGGACATTGATGAAAGCCAGACTTAACTTGTCTGTCCCCACCCCTTTCTTGGGGCATTGTACAGTATTTTCACTGGTAACAAATAAATGTATTTGAGAGTTTTCCTATTACTGACCTGAGATGGGTTTTGCGTGGAAAGCAAACACCATATTGGAGTCAATTGCCTTTGACAGTCTTGTTTCCCAGCAGTTAAAGGAGAGGTCCTGGAACCAGTGCAGGGCTCAGTAGGTGTTCCCAGTGACCTGAGAACTGGGTGACAGTTCTCACTGTTAGCACAAGGCCTCCTGTCCCCAGTCTGTGGGAGCAGGTGCCTGTCTGAAGTGCCAGGACCAGCCACATCTGTACAAGGCTCTGCTCTGTCTGGTGAGTCCTCCCTGCCCAGGTTTGTCCCAGGTTTGTTCTTCCTGAGAACTGGGTTGGCCGTGAAAGCTGCACTGCTGGTGGGAGCAGCTGTGCCTGTCTGTGTCCTCACACCTCACTGTCCCCTCACTGCTGGCCTGTGGCTCTCACTGCCCCTCCTGTCTCATCTCCACTTCTTCCATGTGAGCCTCTTTAATGGCATGTGTCTCTCCTCTCTGTGTTTCTACTGCCTCACATCACATTACGTTTGTTACTCTCATTTCTGTTTTCCTTTTTTCTAGTCCCCCTCTCTGCTCTAGACCTCATTGCTTTTCACACTTTCTTTCAGCATTTTCCTCTATCTAACTCCCTGTCTTTTCTTTTTTGTTTCATTTAGTTGAATTTTTATGGAGTTTGGGAAGTGATAAGATGGTTTTCTTGTGTATTTTTGGTGAGCTTTTATGTGGGATTTTGGGGTGTGTTTTTTTTTGATCTAGAAGCATTGCATTTTCCCAGGAATTTCTGTGTTGAAGACAGAACCTTGCTTTTTCTTGCCAGTTTGGCTGTATACTCTGCCAGTTGCTGATTTCATCTCTCTGAATAAGACCCAAGGGTGATATTGTCAGCAGGAGTTCAGGTGAGCATCTTGTCTGTGTTTGTACGTGGAGCTTTAGCAGTTCTCCAGGGAGCAGTAGGGGCACAAGGCACAGTGTCTTGCAGGACAAGAACCATTGTTGTTCCAAGCTAAAAACCCAAACATTTGGATTTTTAAGCCAGATTGATTATTGCAGGGTTGTTATTTTTAAGTGCAGAATTTGAATTTTTTTTTGCCTTGTTTTTGAAACCCTTGAGGAGTGATCTGGACTGTGACACCCTGAGTGCTGCATTTCCAGCAGTGAAACTGTACCCCTTGGAGCTCTAATGAGATACAGGTCCAGCCCTGGGAGTGTCCAAGGCCAGGTTGGACAGGGCTTGGAGCAGCCTGGGATAGCAGAAGGTGTCCCTGCCCATGGCAGGGTGGGTGGGACTATGTGGATTTTGAGGTCCCAACCAAACCAAGCCATGCTGGGGTTCCTTCAGTGTTTTGTGTCCTGCTGTTGGATTCCTGGTAGGCTCAGTTCTCTCTGGATTTGTGCTGTGGAGTAGGTGTTGAGGTATTTCTGTCCATTTGATTTATGTTGTTTGCCTCACTCCTGCAGAGCTGCAGGTTCTCATGTTTTAGTTAAGAAACCCCAGTGCCCTCCCAGCTTGTGCCTGGCCTGCCTGGATTTATCACCAGGCTGGGTGGAAGAGAAACGTTTCTGCTGGAAAGGCTTCTGGCAGAGGGGAGGAGAGCAGAGACATCCCACTGGGGAAACAGCCCCCTGCCATCCTGGGGTTACACCCTGGGGTAACCTGATGTGTTAGGGGCTTTGGGGGCATGGAATACCTTTAAATCGTGTAAAATCTAGATTTTCAGGTGGAAGAAGGATCATGGAGCAGTGGGTTCATGCTGTGGAATGGTGATAGCTCAGCTGGTACCTGGCAGAGGAGGATCTGTGGGGAGGGCAAGGGAAACATGCTGGGATTTAGGATGCTTTTGTTCTGGGACAGCTGTTTAAAACCAGTCTTGCTCCTGGAATTGCATGTTTAAAAGAGGGCTGACTCCATCATGAGGTCAGGAGTAAATAGGTTTTACAGTCTGGGGCTTGCTGTGTGGCCCAACTTAAACTGTCTGTCCATGTCTCACTCCAGCTGAGCAACAGTTGCTGCTGTGTTGGGGTCTGGAAAGTATTGAGTTCACAGGCTGCAGAGGCTGCTCTTTGGTTTTAGGGAGCATTTCTTTTCATATTTCTTGACTCTCAGTTCTGCACACTTTTGTGAAGTTGCTTTTACCTGCTCTTACAAGGATATCCCTCTTCATGGAGGATTTATAGTGTTTGTGGTTTTGTTCCACTTCTGTAGATACCATCAGTCAATAAAATGCTGCACTTGAAGGAAGATAAACACTTGTCTGTGCTTGGAAGTTGTGTTCTGTTAGTGCCTGGTTTGTCTGCTGCTGTGAGGGCTCAAAAGCCAGAGAAGTCTGAGGGCCACATATGGAAAACTCTTCCCCAGTGGGAGCCGAGCCCTGTGGGGTGGAGGGTGAGGGGCTGTCGCCAAGGGGTTTGGTGCTGCAGGGCCATGGGTTGGTGACCAGGGGACAATTTGGAGTGTTTCTCCCTTCATGTGCCAGGTGGGATTTTTGCAGAACCTTCTGACCGTGTGGGTTTTGTGGTGACCTGCCTGTGGTGCTCAGAGGGCACCTGCACCCTCTGCCTTCTCCTGTGCCCTCCCTGTGCCCACATCCTGCCAGAGAGGGGGATCCAGCACTGCAGCCTTCAGGAACACTCTCGTGAGCTCCTTCCTGGGCAGGAATACCAGTGAGAGGAGATTTTGGAAAGCACTTGTCAAATTGCTCTCATCAGGATCAGCTCCCCCTAAAGATTATTGGGAAAGTTTCAATAACCAGATCGATGCTTATCAGCAGGCAGAGTCACAGTGAATGGGGAGTGTGTGGGCAGAGCAGCAGAGTTTGCAGCACTTGGGGATTAAAACTGTATAAATTACCCAGCTGTAAACACCAGGAGGCTGGTTATTCTCTTGCCTTACATAGAAGAGGTGTTTGGCTTTGGAGCTGGTTTCCCTTTACCTCCAGCCCCTGCTCTGTATCCTTTGGTGTGCCCTGATGGCACAGTGTCCATCGGCAGCGCTCCCATCCTGCCCTCCAGACGTTGGCACAGGGAGGCCTCGGCCCTGGGGGCAGTCAGGGGCATGAGGGTGGGCACATCCCTGGGGGATGCAGCAGTTACACTTCCAGGGAAAGAGTAGGGAAGCTGCAGGAGTCATGCTGGCAATAACTTCCCATTGAATAGAAACGGAGAGAAATCTGAGGTACTTCATGGTGATGTGAGTGGGTTGGCTGAATGTGTGACATCTGCACAGACAAGTTCAATATAACATGGGCTGCAGTAGTGTCTTGGTTGTGGCTGGGATACAATTCCCAACAAGTCATCTTCCAGAGAGGGGTAAATCAGTGATTTCTTTCTGCTCTTGGTTGTCATACAGAAAATGTAACACTTGTGTTAATTGCCTTTTGGGAGTTAGGTGTGTCCATTGGATAAGATTGGAAAACATTGATTTTCTTGGAGGAAGGAAGGACCCAGGCCAGCAGTTACAGAATGGAATTGGGAGCCAGAGGCTGTAGCAAATGTTCTTCTCTCTCCATGGAGCTCTGTGTAGTGCTGAGGTAAGGCTGGCTCTGCCCAGGATGCTTTTTGTTTTTCCCATTCAGGGGGAGCTGCGAGTGGTGGAATCTGCCTGTTTTGTGAGGTATTTGTACCCAGTCAGAAAAGGAGGGAGAGCTCGTGGAATTGCTCAGGACAATGACACTGTGACATCTGAAAACACAAAAATCTTTGAGAGCATGATGGAATTCAATTTGGGAA
The DNA here is from genome assembly GCA_035583235.1 of Hafferia zeledoni. Lineage (NCBI taxonomy): Eukaryota > Metazoa > Chordata > Aves > Passeriformes > Thamnophilidae > Hafferia > Hafferia zeledoni. Next base: position 5,476,148 of record JAWWEV010000115.1, read on the forward strand.
TGTTCTGTGCATTTTTCATGTCCCTTCTAGGAGGGGTATAGCAGTTCTTATGTTTAATGCATGTACAGTAATAGAAGGCTGAACTGATCTCCACAGGCCCATTTGTTCCATTACTGTCCAGAAGGAAATAAGTCTATTTTAGACTGTATTTTGGATCTGGATGCTGCAGAGGGAGAGATCAGGGCTGGGGTGATGTTAACATAATGCCCCCAAGACTCAGCTCAGTTAAAACCAACACCCAAACCCCCAGCCCAGACGGTACCACTGAACTCTGCTCCCCATCAGGGCTGCAGAGCATCCTTAGGCTGAGCTCCTGCTCAGAGGATAAAGATGTTTGAGAGGAGCAATTCTATTCATCAGATGATCCAGCGTTTGGCTGGAACAATGTGCTGGGTGCCCAGCATGCTCCCTGTCCCCCCAGCAAACCAAGCCTGGCTGCTGCTTCAAATAAACATCTGTGTCCCAGCTCAGCCAGCAACTGACCATCATCTGATCACCAAAGACACAGAAAACCACAGCAATTGCACACCTAAACAAAAAACCCAAACTACACCCCCACAAGGCCATCGTTATCCTCTACAGCACATTGTGGCTGCTTGCTTGGGTGGGTTTGCTTATCCTGATTGTTTGTGAAACTTTGAACACTTGTTTTACAACATTGGGTGACTAGAAGAACAATCATAAACTCCTATGGACATTGTCCTTGCTGGGAGGCTGAGCAGGACACAGGGCTGTGGAATACCCTCCGTGGGACCACCCAGAAGGGCAGAGTGAGGAACCTGCACCTGGAGGTGGAGCTGAGCCGGGCAGTGACCTGGCTGGGAATTGTTTGGGCTGTCAGGGGTGAGCAATGTTTTGTTCACCTTCTGCACTGTTTTCTTTCCTGCTCTTATTTAGTGATGTATTTCCCTAGGAGAAAATAACAAACATCTTGCACAGTTGCTTATTTTTTTAAGGAAAAGTGCCATTAGGTGTTTAGCATGGAAATTGTAAGTAGATGTAATACTTGTCTTTTGGATTATGGGAACATTTTGGAGACAGATCATCATGCTCCTCAGTCTTTAGAGCTTGAGAGGGGATGTTGGGACTGGAAAACTCCTCTGATGTGTGGTGGGCTCTGGTCCCTACAGAAGTACCTGGCAGCTCTGTCCATCCCTGCTGCTGCTCACTTGAGCACAGGGATAATGTTCAGCAAGAGCCATGTGAGCACCTGCAGCTCTCTGCTTTGCCAGGTGCCCCTCTCCCTCTCCTGACATTGCACAGCCCTGCTCTTCCAATGGCTGATACTTCTTGTTTGGCTTTTGGAGTCTGACTTGCTCAGTTGGCATTAAAACAGGAATCTGAAAGAATTTCAGTAGCGAAACTCCTGTTGAGTTCAGCTTGATAAGGCACCAGGGGACAAGGGTTATTGGGGCACTGTGCAGTGCTGGGTTAGTGTTGGACTCTACAAGCTTAGAGGGCTTTTCCAACCTGCACAGCTCAATGATTCTATTAAAGGAACTGAACAGACACATTCAGTGACATGAGATGATTTGGATTTCAGTGTTGCCGACGTTTTCAGCAGCACTTTCCAGCTTATACCTATGTACAGGTGCACCTGCCTCAGACTGGAGATCTATGGGATGGTTTGGAATCAGTTTAATTCTATTCCCAATAAATTCCCCAGTCCTTCATTCTGGGGGCCTTTGTGATCTGCCCTTCTCCAGGTGTTCAAAGCAGCAAAACAAAGAAGCTTCAAATCACAGTAAGTCAGGAGTTCATGCCCTGACAGTTGTTTTTGGGAGCACAGTTATTCCAGTGCTGGTGGAACTAACCTGGGTTTTCTTGTCCTGTGTTGCAAGTTCAGACTGAGATCACTGAGAAGAGTGTGCAGAGGTGTCTGTGGCATTCTGATCTCAGAATGGGCATCAATTTGCATGAAGAAACTAGAGGAGATTTCGGACAGCTTGGAGTATTTTAAAGTATCAACTTCTGTGCCAGTCTTTCTGGCCAGACAGAGGATCTTCTCCAAGATAAGCAAATCACCCTTTTATATTTACTTGACTGCCCCATTTTAATCTTTCTTTCCCAGTTATGTAAATAGCACCAGACTGATATTCCCTGTGTACCCCTGGTAAGCTGATTCACTCTCTCCACGTTATCAGACACAAAAGCACTGCAGGGCTGGTTTGCAAATTGAGTTGGATTTTTATTTTACGTCTGTGTTATTCCGAGCTCTTATGTAAACACTTGGAATGCAATTTCTATATATACTGGGCTCGTTATGCAACCCCCCTGTGCAGTGATGCCAAAGGGATTTAATTTTCTTATCAGTGGTTTTTAGAAGTGATCAAGCATTCGTTCTATGGCAAGCACAGGGAACCATGACGTGAAAAACAGTAATAAATGGAAGAAAACAAGGGCAACTACAAAATTAAAAAGAGGAAGAGAATTAAAACGTTTGAGTTACAGAACTATTCCTGGTGGCTTTTGCTGGGTGCCCAATTATCCCTTCAGTGAGATCTGAGTGCGTTTGTTCTGTGTGGAAGTTACTGAAGGTTCAATCCATACGTGTGTTCCAGCCCACGCTGAACGTGCTCTGGGTGTGCTATTGATGGAAGAGGCTCATTCAGAGCAGGTGCTGTTCAGCAGGGCAGCACTGCTGGAGATACCCTGTGCCAGGGCTGGTGCTGTGGGACACGACCCATGCAGGGGGGGCACAGCCACCACACCGTGCCAAACATGCCAGTGCCTCATGGCAGTCCCTCCCTCTATGGGAACTGCTCTTGGGAACTGGGGCTGGCCCTGCTCTGCCAGAAACCTCTCACAAATCTGCTTCATGTAAAAATGGGGGTTTAATTGAACCTGATTTAATTTTTCCATGAATTAATGCATTATGTACTGAAAGGAGAACAAGAATTGACTGAACAGCGAGTGCTGAGGCTGTTCTAGCAAAGCTCCCGTGACCCTCAGAGGCTTTTTCTGTCCATGTTACAGCCACCCTGTGAAGCTGCTGGACAAACCCAGTTGTGCCCCCGACAGGCTCAGGCTCCTCTCCTCGTGCAGGAAGCTCTGTCTGTGCATCCCCAGGTCACTGCTCGTGTGCAGCTCCTGCACACCCAACCCAGCCAGGTGCCCCCATGGCAGCCAGGGCAGGATTTCTGTGCCAGCTGTCCCAGGAAGCAGCTGCTGCAGGGGGGACAGGGCTGGGGACCAGCCAGGCTGCTCTGGGCTCCCTCCAGCGCTTTGAGCTCAGTCCCGGGGCAGTATTTTGGACAAGGAGGTGCTTCCACCAGGAGATGAGTTTCCTTCACCCAGCTGGTGTAATTTAACACCCATGATTGGTTTTGTACAGCTTTGGGAGCCCAAAGTCCAACACATCATTTGCTTAATCCTTCGGGAGTCAAACCAAACACAGTAAGTGGATTTTTATAAATCCAGTCTGTAGTTTTACATGTTTCTTTTTCTAAAGTAACTGGAAATCAAAGGTCAAACTGCAGTGAAACCTGTTTTATTTCCTCTTGGAAAGTGTGGAGGAGGACAGAACTTGGCCTCTAGAAGGATCCTGCCTTTTTGGTTTGTGGTTTCAGATTTGATAAGAGCAGCAGAGCTGAATGCAAAGGCTCTTGGGTGTTAATCATGGAGATGATGTGACAGCTGCTTTACCTTTGCACAGCTTCACATCCCTGCTCACAATATGCTGTATCATCCAATTAGCCCTTTTCCCCCTCTTTTCATTAGGAATGAATTATCTAAATGCCATCATATAAAGGTCAGGGGGTGGGGGTGGTTTATAGTGGTGCAGAACCAAACTAGGTTATTTTCTGGTTTGCATAATGTTTTGAGTCCCAGGACAATCCCCACAAGCTCAAATGTTTAAGTTCCCATAGACTATGGGCAGGAAATGGATTTGTTTGTTCCTTCTCAGAGTTGTTGTGAATTTCATTTAAAGGAGAACTGAAATAGTTTCTTTTTAACTTCATTGCTGTGTTAACAGTTGGACTCCACAATCTCAGAGGGCTTTTCTAACCTAAATGATTCCATGATTCTAATGTAAGCTTTTATAATTGAAGAAGCAATACATTACCTTTCCACTGCTTAAAAATGCTGCTCTTTCTGCATTTTGCTCTGTTTCAGTAATACAAATAATGGTATTAAATTAATTTTGTATTAGTTTCCTCATGCATGTAATGAAATCCCGTTTCCTTGTTAATCCAGCAATCTAAGCAAACACAATATAGGAGCATTACAGAACACTTAATCTTCCCTCTTGTTTTTCTCTAATGTGTTTTCGATTTCTTTAAGGGTGAAATGAGAATGTTTCTGTACAGAGAAGGCCAGGTAATACCTTTCTGTGTTTATTACCCAATTTTAGTTGTTCATGTGTTGCTGAAACACCTCCAGGTGTGGGTGGTCTCTGTCTATTTGCTTTCTGTGTCTGGGAAACCAAGCTGCTATGAAGGCACTGGCATAAGAGAGTTTCAGGCTGGGGCAAACAAGCTGCATCCAACACCAAGAGAATTCTTGGGTGTTTGGGTTTTTTTAAGTCTGAGTCTTTTCACAAAAGACAAGCTGATGATGGAAGTGAAGTGACATCTTTGCCTCTACAAACCCCTCTCCAGGTGCAGCAAGGCTTCCCCCCAGCAGCACCCAGTTCCCAGGGCTTTGTGTCTGTTGAATCTCATCACGTTGGAGTTTGGTGGAGGAGCTGTGAGCCCAGTGCCAGCCCTGCCCCTCTCCAAAGTGGCTGCTGCTCTGTCACTGCCGGGGCTGCCCCACAGTGCGAGTCCTCTCTCTGCTGCTGGCTCTGCTGAGCAGCCCCTCAGCAAGGGGCAACATCCATGCTGTGCTGGGAGGTGGGAAGTTCCCTTCCATGGACTGAGAGCAGCCTCTCCATGGGACAAGAGTGGCCTCTCAGCTCTGGAGGTGTCTGGGGGTCTCTTGCTCTGCCCCCGAGTGCAGAGTCTGCCCTGGTGAGGCATGAGAGGCTCTGCTGAACTGCTGAGTGCTCTGCAGCTTTGGGCTTATGGCAGGGGGTTATTCCAGGCTACTGTGGCTCCAGGTGGCAGGGATCAGTGTTTTCTGCTTTATGTCTGTCTGAAGGGATTTTCCTGGTGAGTTTTCTGCTGTAACCACTCTGGCTCTGCCCGGGGTTCTGGCAGTGTCAAAGGTCTGGGGGGCCGAGTCTGAACATGCACATGTGACTGTCTGTGGGCAGCGTGTCATGTGAGGGGCTTGGAGCCACCTGGTGTAGTGGCAGGTGCCCCCCATGGCAGGGGGGGTCAGCCTGGGGAGCCTTTCCCACCCAAACCATCCTGTGGCTGATTTAAGGCCCTGCACAGACACAGCTCAGCTCTGTGCTGGACTGGTCCAGCATTGCACCCACCCCACTGGCATTTATTGGAATAAGAACCAAACGTGCAGAGGCCCTGGGGGTTCTGTGAACTGAGGCAGAATTAAGGTTTGAGGGTCTTACCTATCTGCAGGTCCCTTCTGCAGCTCTGAACCTCTCAAATCCACAGCCTTCCTCAGCTCTGCAGCAGCCAGTTGGATTCCATGGAGAGTTCCCCCTGGAGACATTTGCTGGCCCTGAACTGATTTATGAGTATGTGCTTGACTGGGGGGTTGTGGTGGGAGCAGCTGGGAAATGCAGCAGATCCCGACACTGGCCAAGCTGAGGAACTGCCCAGTGCAGCCCCCCCAGTTACCTGAGGGGCTGTTGATCCGGGGTGTCCCCGGGCCGGCCACATCCTGCTCCTCTGAGGAGTGGGGGGACAGGAGAAGTGACGGCCTGGCCACTCAGCATTGTCCTCGTCCTAAATCCAAAGCACAGCATTGCACCAACCAAAAGAGGCAAACTAACTTTATCCCAGCCAAACCTGGGACAAACATGGGAAATATCCCAAGGCATGTATTTCTGTTTTATTGCTGCATGGGTTGGGAGTCTGAGCTGCCACTTCTATACAAGTGCTGAAATTTGTAATGTTCTAAGGGGTATCTTCTGTGATGATATTGTTACTTCATTAACTATTTTATCCCTCTCGTTCTTTGTGGTAACTGATGAAACCTGAGAAACAGTATCAGAGAAGAGACCAGAGCAAAGGGAGGCACATCCCTGTGACAGGGGTGACCTCAGCCCAGCAGGAGCAGACACAGCTTGGGGAGGGCACATTGCAGTGGAGCCCCAGGACTGTGTCTCCCTCTCTGCACTGAAGCAGCACCTGGAGCCTGCAGAGAATTGCCTGGGATGTGCAAAAAGGTGCATTATGATAATGCAGTTAATTCTGGGCAGGGGATCAGGGCCCCCCACTCTGGCAGCTCCTGCTCCAGCAGATCACAGCTCTTAGGCTTGGAGCTTCAGGCTGCACACCGGTTGTCATTAAGATGCTTAGTGTAGTTTGGGGGGTTTTCCCCCTTTCCTCCTGGCTCCAAACTTTGTTTCCAGTGGTTCAGACAGGGAGGTTGGGACTCCATGCCCTGGGGAAGGGGGCAGAGAAGCATCTGCACATTCAGCACGTGCCAGAGTATCTTCTCAGGCTCATAAATAATGAACTGTATGGAGCTGAGCCTTTCTCTCGAACCAGAACATCTAAATCTGGGCACTCACATTGTAATTTAAATTTCAAATTTGAAGAGCATCCATAATCCCAACTAGTTTTAGATGCTAAACTTCCTATTACTTGCTCTTTATAAATGAGTGGAGATGCCTGGGTGTACTCACTTCTGCTGACTGCAGAGCAAGCCTCAGGGCTGCTGCTGCCACCCTGCCAGCAGGTGACATGGCCCTGGGCAGTGAAGGAGGGCTGTGTATTTCTGTGTCAGCTTCCTGAACCGGGTGTGAGCAGGCCACTTTCCTTTATCTTTTTGCTAATGATGCTTGGGTGTTTTTATTCATTGGTTCCCTTATTTGGCTTCAGTTCTGCCAGATGATTCTTGTCAGAAGCTCATAAAACCTGCAGTGAACACCCTGCTGTTCCTTGGAGCAATTCTGTAACTCCTTCTGGGAATATGTTTTGGACTGTTTGTATTCCAACCCCAGGGATGTTCCTGTGCTGCTGCTTTCAGAATCATTGGAAATGCTTGGGTGCCCTGTATTTTTGTTATTCAGATGTCTAAATATGATATTTGGAAAAAAAAAGACACCTCTTTCATTTTGAAAGCACTTCCTGCCTCTGTGTCTGGTGTCCTTTGGACTCCAACTGTTCATGCTCACTAGTGGAGGTGTCCAAAGAATCATGGAAGGGTTTGGGTTGGAAAGGACCCTGAAGACCACCTGGTTCATCCCCCATGAGCAGTTGAACAGAGGTCCCTGTGTGTGGGGGCTCTGTTCTCTACCACAGGCCGATGTGTTGCTGCTCTGCCTGATGGGAACCCAGCAAGGCACCTTCCAGCATCACTTTTCTCCTTGTCCTGTGTCACCAGTGGGTGAAGTGACTGATATTTGTGTGCCATGCAGGAGGGCTTGTGCTTTTCTTGTTGGCAAAGTGGTGCTGCTTTCGTTTGTTTAAGCACTTTGCAGCCCTTCTGTCTGGGCAGGTAACTTGTTCAGCTTTTTCCTCTTCCTCTCCCTAATCCCTCTAGTTTTTCTCATTGCAAGATGGCTGAAGGTCAGTGCTGGCTTGTGGCATCTCCTGCTTGGTCAGTGATGGCAGGGGAGGTGTTTCCTCTGAAGGTTTTCCCTTTTGCTTTTCTCTGTTGACTCAGACAAGGGTTCCTAAAACCATCTGGTTGGAGGGACAGTGATCAGCTGCCTGAGGTCCTTGCATGTGCCTGTCCTGAGGGTTCCTGGGCTCTGTGTGCCAACAGCCACAGCCTGGAGAGGGGGAACAGCCCTTCCCTGCCTGCAGGGGAGAGCCTGGACCTGCCTACTGCCCTAAGAGGGCAGCTCAGCCCAGGGGGTGGGAGTTTTGTTCTCAGAGTGCAGTGGACTCCAGACTCACAGCCTGCCCAGGGCTGGGGGAGGCAGCTGGGGCTCTTCTGACCTTCTCCAACAGGCAGGTCATGCTGGAGCAGCCCCAGACACTGTGCAATACCCAACTCACACATAACCCCCAGGAACTGAAGTGGAAAACACTGTGTAAACATGAGAGGGGCCAGACCCACAGCTTCCTGCAGCATTCCTGGTGCCTCCTGTGGGTGCTCCCTGGTCCCTTCCACCCCCTCACCCTTTGCCAAATCAGCCCTTACTTTGAACCATCAGACATGCCCACGTGGAATGGTGCCTGTGCTAAGGGATCGGCATTTCTCTCATCTGGATAATTACCCTCTCAAGGGGCAGTGCAGTTGGGTCTGAGCTTCACTGGGCTGCTCATCAAACCCTTCTTTCACATTCCCATACGTGCAGCTCAGTCTGCTCTGTGATTTACACAACTCAACATCAAACACTGCTCAAAAGCTGCTGGGATTTTTTTTTTTTAATTCCTTTTCAAATCCTCCCTGCTGGTCAGAGGTGGGGGTGAGTCCTGCTTTACATGGGGTCATATCCCCTTTATGGCATTAATTGAATGAATTTGCATAAGGTGTTGAGTAGATTTCTGGGAAGGAGATTCCTTGTGCAGGATGGAGCTTCAAAAGGAACCACAGAAGCTTCCAAGGCTTCCCTTCTCCTGTGTTCCCTGGGCTCATGGGGAGCAGCCCCAGCCCCGTGGGAGGCAGAGCTGTTGGTTCCCTGGCTGTGCTCAGGTGTGTGGAGCAGCAGCTGGGTCGGATGGGCCCCTGTGGGCTCCACACCCCACAGCCAGCACACTCATCCCTGCACCTCTGGGGCACTGCTGGGTGTGTGGGTGTGTTGGGAAGGAGCAGGGAAAACAGAGTGGGAAGGCTCTGCTGCTCAGCATTTGCTGGAATTCAGTGTGTGGAGCTTCCCTGCTGCTCCTGGATGGCTGCTGGAAAAGAGAGCATTTTGATCACTCATTCCTTTCAACAGCATTAAAAAGCACAGAAACTGGGTGCTTTAGGAATGTTAAATAACACTTCAGCACTGGTTTTCATGCTGTGACAATAAGATGCTTTTCTTTCCACCAGCTGAAAGAATCCTGTTTTTCCCTTTTTCTGTTTGTTCTGCAGAGCTTCCTTGTACAAAATCTCCAAAAGGCCCCCAAAAGGTTGAGAGGAGGCCTGGAAACCATCCTTTGGGATATGCCAGCATGGCCGATGTGGAGCATCAGGGCCCAGATCAGGGATGGAGGGAGCCCAGGGCAGCCTGGAAGGATGGATTGCAGGAGGTAGTTGGGTCTTTGCCTTTCTCAGGGTGGTGGTTCCTGTACACAGGTGTTTGCCACAACAGCTCTCTCCTGGCCACGGTGCCTCCTGCAGACAACTCCAGAATCCCTTGGTATCCCTGCATGCTGGTGTTGGGATGGGGCTGCTGGGCAGGTCTGGGCTGTGCTGGTTCCTGGGGTCTCAGAGCAGGACACTTGCAGTCCCACTGGGGTGTCTTGGGCTCATCTCCTTTAACCAACCTCTCCCACGTGTTTCAGCTGGTTTGGGGTATTTTGCCATCTGCCCCCCAGACTGTTCCTGAGCCCAGGGTGGCCTGATGAGGGTCCTGTGCCCTGAAAGGTGGGCTGGCTGAATGCAGGCAAAGCCAGGACAGTAAGTTTAAAGGAAAAAGAAAAGCCAATACTGGTGCTTTTTGGTGGAGGCTGGGAGAGGTGGGTGCTGTCCTGTGGCTCTTGCTGGAAGGAGCTGCTGGCAAAAAGGGGACCCCTCTGAGCCTCCCCTGCCCAGGGGCCTTGGGCTTGGCTCCTTTCCTGTGTCCTGGCAAGGTCTGGAGTCTCCCCACAGAACAGGCCCAGGTGTGAGTCAGAGCAATGTTTGTTGCTCTCTCCCAATACTCCAGTGATGTTATTTAGACAACAGGATCATGTATTTATAAACACTGAGAGAGGAAATTCACAGGCGTTCCTGGGTAAGTTGCTGTTCCCTCAGCCCCTCTGCTCTGGGCTCAGGTGCTGCTCCTGCTCCTGCCTGGCCTTGCCGTGCAGGGAGCTGCCAGGGCTGGCTGGGACTCAGGGCTGTGGCCAGAAGGTGACTGGCCCAGAGAGTTGAGCAGTTTTCATTAGCTGTGTATAAACAGACCTTTAAATCTCATCCTGTCCCACCCCTGCCCTGGGCAGGGACACCTCCCACTATCCCAGGTTGCTCCAAGCCCTGTCCAGCCTGGCCTTGGACACTTTGAGTGATGGGGCAGCCACAGCTTCTCTGCCCAACCTGTGCCAGTTGATGAAGATTTTGGGTGTGATGCAAACAATAAATGTGCTGAATAGGGGTGGGCATTACAGCCCTGCAGCAGAACAGCCTGGATAGTCTGTGGGTCTGGTTATGGCTGTGGCCGTTTGCAGTTGCCCAGGGTTTGGCTGTCCCTCACCCACAGCTGGGCTCTGGCAGCTCTGAACACACAGAACTGCAGCCAGGGCCCCTGGGGGCTGTCCCTGAGCCCCTGCCCTGCTCAGTGTGCCAGGGAAAGGCACAGGGAGCTCCCCTGCTGGAAATGCCCAGCAGGTACCAACACAAGGGCAGTCTGAATACAAACCCCTCCCAGAATTCTGTTAAAGTGCTGGCAGGCAATGGGGTGCCTGCCAGTTACTGGTGTTGAAATGCACATTTGTGCTGGAGCAATTTACTGCAGGGCTGAGTTTTCTTTAGAACCTGTTTTTATTTTCTCCATACAAAATTCCCTGAGGAAATCTCCCTGGTAACCAGAGATTATGTTAGGGGTCCTATGAAAATGTACGGCTGATTTTCATGGACTCCTAGAAGAGAAAATAATTTTACCAGTAAAAAATCCTGATCAGTCAGTATCTTGCAAATGTTTCAGTCCAGATGCTGAATTGCAGGGCCACATTGCTCCAAAAAGCAGAATTTTAAGGGTGGAATAGCATGAAGAAATTATACTACTCTGGCAAGCCAAAGATATTGGTAAAAAGGATTGGAGAAGTTTAATTTGATGCATAAACAGTAACAGATGAAAAGGGAAATAACTCCTGGCTCTCATTCAAAAAGACAAATCTGTGTCACAGTTAAGGTGAAATGGATGAGCTTGCAGGTTCCAGTCCTGGCAGTGTGAGCAATGAATTACAAGTGGCCTGATTTATAGAGATTGCAGCCCCTGGTGGAGCCCTTTTGGAAGCATCAGCTGCTGCTCTCCATTCCACACTGATGTCTGCAGGACAACAGGTTTCAGCCTTGCCTTCATTGATGGCACTGCCCTAAAATTCACCTCTGAGGTTCCCAAACAGCAGCACAGCTGGAGGTTGGTTGGAGAGTGCTTTAATATCTGTCTGAGATGAAGTGTGTCCAGGCTGGGCAGCAGGGAGAGAAAACCCTGACATGCTTTGGGACATGCAATTGGAATGGGAAAGAGAAGCCAGAGCCCCAGAGCAGGTTCAGCTCCACTTCTTCCTCTCTGGTCTCTGGGCTGTGGAGGTCCATGAGCTGCTTCCTTCTGCTCCTTCCTTTGGAACTGTCCTGCCTTTCTCCTGCTTGTCCAGAGAGGTGGATGGGGTTTTTGCCATCTTCCCTGCAGAGAATACAGATCTGTTGGCAACAGTACCCACAGGGGCTGTGAGGGAGCTCTAGAGAGGGCTCTGGACAAGGGCCTGCAGTGACCAGAGAAGGGAGAATTGGCTTCACACTGACAGAGGGAAAGGGCTAGCTGGGGTATTAGGAAGGAATTCCTGGCTGTCAGGGTGGGCAGGCCCTGGCACAGGGTGGGGAGAGCAGCTGTGGCTGCCCCATCCCTGGGAGTGTCCCAGGCCAGGTTGGATGGGGCTCAGAGCACTGTGGGATAGTGGGAGGTGTCCCTGCCCATGGCAGGGGTGGGACAAGGTGAGATTTAAGGTCCCTTTCAGCTGGAATCAGTCTGGGATTCTGTGGCTGCTGTCAAAGCTCCTTTCCCCAGCAATGGTTTCAACTGCTGGGAGTTGTTACTTGGGAACATTTGCTTGACAGGAATGTTTCCTCAGCTGGGAGTTACACCAAAATGCTTCTGTGCACTTGCAGAACCACTTCCTGTTCTGATGACAGATGACTTTCTGCTTCCAGACTGCTGTGTTTGGTAAGAAAGAACCTCAAACACACTTGTTCTGTGGCAACCGATGCTTCCAAAATGCCCTGTAGGGACAACTGCCCCCTTCCCCTTGCTTAACTATTCAATTACTGCTGGGGGCTTTATTTTTTTATTCTGGTTGGAGGTTTGGTTTTCTTTTTACCCCCTCCTGCTTTGCTCTCTTGTTGAACAGTTGTCTGAAGTCAGTGGTGTTGGTGGAACCTTTTTGGTCAGTCTGTTGGATCAGCTTTAAAAGCAGCCTTGGGCTCCAGCATCTATAGCTGTGGCTGGGGAGCAGGAGAGCTCTGTTAGTGTGAGAAATGCTTTCTGTGGCCAAAGAAGAAATACTGGTGGGGATTTACCAGGGAAAGTTTTCCTTCCTTTCCCTGCCCTTTGCTAATATCAGTGAAGACCCAGGGCAGCCCCTCTGGTTTGCCTTGTGTTGGTGTGGACTGTTGGTAGCACGAGGAACAGGCACTGGTGCACACAGTGAATCAAGTTGGAGTGCAGTGATTGGGAGCCAAAAGGCTTTTGGTTGCCTGCTCCGATTCTTTTGCTTGTGAGGAGGGAACAAACCCCTCATTTAGAAATGGGGCAAGAGACAGAGAGGTGGGGATGAGGGCTGGCACTGCTGGGGAAGCAGAGCCCATGGAAGCAGCACTGGAAAACAGTCCATTACGCTGGATCCCATGTCTTTCTGCATTAATGGGCAGCACTGTGGCCATGACTCACTGGACCACCACCACTGTTGTCTAAAAATACCTCAGGAGATCATTTCGGATGGATATTGCAGTGAGTCGCCCTTCCCAGGAAAAGGGCTCAAGGAAAAATTAATGTACTGATGGAAACAAGTCTCCATCTCCAGGGCAGACATTTTTAGGGAGCAGATGGGCCTCAGTCATCCCATCCCATCCGTCCCTGCTGCCCAGGGCTGGCTGTTACCCCAGGCCTCTGTCCCTGGGCTTTCCCATGAGGTGCCATGCTGAGCCTTTGGGCCCCTGGGACACAGAAGCTCTAGTAACTTCTAAAGCCAGGCCCAGATCCCAGGGAGGGAAAAGCAGCTGTGTATTGGCAGGATGAGGACAGTGGTGCATCCTTACCAGGCAGGATGCTGAACCCCTCACCCAGAGTCAGGGCAGGTCAAGCACTGATGGGAGTCACTGCCCAGGTTCACACAGGGCCTGGCACTGCTCTGGGGTCAGTCTGTGCAGTGTCACTGCTCTGGGGTCAGTCTGTGCAGTGTCCCTGTCACTGCTCTGGGGTCAGTCTGTGCAGTGTCACTGCTCTGGGGTCAGTCTGTGCAGTGTCCCTGTCACTGCTCTGGGGTCAGTCTGTGCAGTGTCACTGCTCTGGGGTCAGTCTGTGCAGTGTCCCTGTCACTGCTCTGGGG
>JAWWEV010000115.1:5489665-5504225 GCA_035583235.1 Hafferia zeledoni
CACTGCTCTGGGGTCAGGCTGTGCACTGTCCCTGTCACTGCTCTGGGGTCGGTCTGTGCAGTGTCACTGCTCTGGGGCAGTCTGTGCAGTGTCCCTGTCACTGCTCTGGGGTCGGTCTGTGCAGTGTCACTGCTCTGGGGCAGTCTGTGCAGTGTCCCTGTCACTGCTCTGGGGTCAGGCTGTGCAGTGTCACTGCTCTGGGGTCAGGCTGTGCACTGTCCCTGTCACTGCTCTGGGGTCGGTCTGTGCAGTGTCAGTGTCTGTTCTCAGAGCAGGGCCATGAATGAGCCCAGAGCAGCAGAAGTGATGGTGGCCACAGTCCCAGTCTGGTTTTGGTGGAGGGTTCCAGTGCAGCTGGTGTGTCCCCCAGTGGGAGCAGCCTGGAGATCCTTCTGCCCTCCAAGCTGGGGAGCCCCTGGGACAGCCAGTCCCAGGTCTGGAGTTCTGGGAGCTGCATTTCCTGCACAGCAATGTGGCCACCTGCACAGGCAGACAGATTTAAAGTGGAGGCTTAAACCCTGTTTGTGCTGAGAAAACACCAGGGTGTCCCGTGATCCTGGGGGAGTCTCCTGCCCCATGCCAGGGGGGCTGTGGGTAAGGTGCTCATTTTCCTAAAGCTCTCCCACAGGCTGTGAGGAGCAGCTTTGGGGGCAGGCAGGGAAATGCCTGCTGAACTCAGGCAGCCCCATTTCCCTCTCCAGTAGTGCCTCCCACCCAGGAGCCCCCAGCCTCAATGTTGGCTGGAATGTTGGCCACAGCTTTGGAAAGGGCAGTTCTTCCACACTGCTGCTCACAGGGCCTGGTTTGAGCCCAGTGCTCAGCCTGGACAGTTCTGAAACTCTGAGCTCAATTTGCTGTGCTATTTGATCACTTTCTGACATTACCCAGTTCCTTGGAGATTACATTCCTTTTCAAAATAGCTCCAAAATGAAACACTGCTGTTTTCTATGAGTTTTTATTGTGGGTAGGAGAAGAAGGGGATGGGTTGGGATCTTGCCTGAGGCAATTTGTTAGGCACAAGGAGAAAGCTTATAAACAAGAACAGTGAGGGGCTGGAATGAAGCTTGGGGGAGATTTAAGAGCAAATTCAGTAATTCTTTGCAAACATTAGACCTTCCTACTCTCTGTAGCCACTTGAAGGGAGGCTGTACCCAGGTGGGGCTCGGCTCTTCTCCCAGATAGCAAGGGACAGGACCAGAGGAAATGGCCTCAGGTTGGACCAGGGAATGTCCAGGGTAGACATTGAGGAAAAATTCTGCACAGAAAGTGTTGTCAAGCCCTGGAACACACTGTCCAGGGCAGTGGTGGAGTCACCATTCCTGGAGGGATTTGGAAGACATGTAGATCCAAAGGGATGTGGCAGAATGCCTTTCCTGTGGGTCTCTATTACCTGCACAAGGACACAGCGAGAGTCCCACTGGGAGGATGAGGAGGGGAGGGTGGCCCAGGCAGGGTCGGGAGGGGGCTGCTCCCTGGGGGACTTTGATCCCTGCTCTGCTCCCTCCCCTCTGCTCAGGAACAGGGGAAGGAACCCAGGGAAGACTTGCATGTCAGAGCCCTTGGGCACTGCCTGGAGAGATCATTAGAGCTGAACTGAGGGCTCGAGACACACAAATGTGGCAGCTGTGCAGGACGCTTTGGAAGTGACCTTGTGCAGCTGGCTGGGCTGGAGCAGAGCTGGCACATGGATCCCTTTACTCATTTGGGTTGCTTCCTGCACTCCCAAGGAGTAGGAGTGTCCTTTATGCCTTTCAGCAGGGCATAAACATTCAGGTTCTCCTTCCTGACCCTGGTGCTTTGATCTGGGTGCTTTTCCAGCCATGCCTACCGGCCATGGAAAAATGCACCAGCCTGGGCTGATCTGTTTTCCCTTTGCAAACAAGGACAGCCAGTCTTGGGAAGTAGGGCAGGGAACTGGATCGTGGAGCTGCAGGGCAAACCAGTGTAAGGCTCACCAGGCTTTGGGCCTGCTGGCCATGGGGGGACAGTGGGGATTCCAGGGCAGGACACTTTGACATCTTACACAGATTTGTTTTCTCTTCTTCAGTGTTCAACAGGCTTTGCCATCAGCAAAACAAACCCAAAGGTGTGTAATGACTCTGCCCTTTCTGAGGGTTGTTTTGCTTGAGCAGAGAAGATTAATAGGAAAAGCAAAACTTATGAAAATTTCATCAACATAATTCCTGGGGCCAGGCTGTGAGTGAGCAGGATCAGGTGCCCCTTTTCTGCATCCATTCTGTTTGGTTTTGAGCAGTAACACTGTTGTCTCACCACATCCTTTTTCCCCTTTTTTTCTGGTGTGTGTAGTGCTGGAACCTGCCTGAAGGTGAGGAAGGTGCACTGACATCCCCTTCATCTGCTCCCTGCCAGTCCAGAAGATGCTCCAGAACCCCCAGCAGGGACATTGCTCAGGGTCCCTGCCCTGAGGATGGGGTGGCAGGTGCTGTGCTGGCAGCAAGGGCTGTCCCAGTGGACAGTGTGGGAACCTCCCCAGGGCTGGACTGCTGGTTTTAATTTGAGGGCAGCTTCACCCCGGCTCACTGAGCTTGGGCTGAGCCTTCCCTTTTCACTGAGCACTGGGCATAACCCAGCAGTGTCTGCCCTCCCAAGAGCTTTGCAATTCCCAGAAAAAGGGCTGCAGCAGCAGCTTTCAGTCTCAACTATAGACATTGTGTCTTCTGTGGATTTTCTCTCTCTTTGCACTATATAAGTTGGAGAAAGAAAGTTGTGAGTGTGTTTAAAATTTGCAAAACCAAATGTATCCCTAAGGTAGGTACATGTTTTAAAAGCCCCTACAACTTGGTTGCTGCAGAGGAGCTGAGAGCTATTCCCTGCTGTCCTTGCTCAAGAGGGTCCATGAGGTCAGTACAGGGTCTGAATCACCCCTTTTACAGCAGACTAAGCTGAGGATGGGTCTAGTCAGAGCATCCTGCTGTTTGACTCACACCTGGAGTCCATGGGGACAGAAAGCCCTGGATGCAGTGCCCACATGGAGCCCAGGCCAGCTGGGCACAGGTTGCAGTGTGCTGATGTCCTGGGGTTGTTTCTCTTGTTCTCAGAGCCAGCTCTCTCTCGGCAGAAGGTGCAGTAACAGAATGTGGAGCCTCTTGAAAGTCTCTGCCTTTGCTAATGCAGCTGGCATTGTCTGGGAAAACCAAACCAAGGAATTAGCAAAACCCAAACAGTGAAAAGAGCCACAAGTATTACTGAAACCAGCTCAGCTGCCTCAGTGAGTAACAACTTGCAGATGTGCAGGATGAGGAACCGCAGCCCTTGCGATTCAGCCCAGCCCCAACTGCCGAGCACCGGGGGGGCTCAGGGTCAGCCCTGCTCTGCCACCTGCCCTGCCAGGCACAGACAGCCTGCTGTGGATGTGGCCCACTGCTTTCCTCGCTGGCTGCCCCACCTCACAGCTCCCCAGAGGCTGCATCTCTGCCAGCTGCAGGGCCCTGAGCGGGTTCTGTGGGATGTGGTACAGACCAAAGCTCTTGGTGCCCAAAGCAGCAGGAGGTGTGCCAAGCCCCTGGCCCCAGGTACAGCTGTCACAGAAACGTGCCCCTCTGCCCTCCCTGGGGTTTACCTGCCCACCCCTGCAGGGCCCCCTTGCAGCTGCAGAAGGAGAGTGCCCTGGCTGGGGCTGGGGGTGCCCAGGGGACTGTGCTGGCTGCCCCATGGCTTCTACATCCCATCAGCATCCAGTGCTGCTGTGACAGCCCCACAGCCCCAGCCATGGGGCTGAACACGTCTCTCCTGCCTTTGAAGTGAGGGAACTTCTGTTTGGGCCCGCAGAGAGATTTTGGAGCTTCATGTCTTTGGCTATACCTCTTCCTCCTCTACAGCTGGAGGAGCAGGAAGGATGAGCCCTGCTTTGTGACTCCCACAGCCCTCAGGGCAGGATCTGGGGGGTTTAACTGCTGATTTCTGCATAGCTGGGGCTGGCAGCTCAGCACTCAATAGCTGCCTGCCTGCAGGACTGACTATAAAAAGTCATGTTTAGATTTCTGCAGCATTCATCATTTATTTCAGAAAATACAGCAGCATGTGTTCAGTCAGACCCAAATATGGTCATTGCTCCATCATCTCTGGCTGAGGCAAAGGAACGACCCAGATTCCAACACCTTTTCCTCATCCCACTCCACACCTGACTCAGGGATACATCCATGAAGGCTGTTCAAACCCTCCAGACTCTTGCTGTGCTCCTTATGGTGTGTTCATGCCTTTCTGGAAGTCCCACCCTCCTGGCTTTAGTGCCCGACTGCCATTCCTGCTGCCCAGCTTTTCCTGCCTCTGAGCTCACCTCCTTGGGGGGTACTGGCCGTCACCTGTTGCCCTGTGGAAAGCAGGGTATTTGCTTCTCTTCAAGGCAGTCTGTGACAGGTTTCAAGCTCCCTGTTGCCACACTCCTGTGCCCCCCAAGAGGGTGTTCCCCAGGAGGGTGTGACTGTCACACCATGGCAGGGCTCTGTCCCCGTGGCTGCCTTTTTGAAGCAGATGCTCCACTGGTGGCACCTGCACATCCCCCTCAGCTCCTCGAGAGCTGCTCTGCCCATCATGTTCCTGTTCATGGGGAACTGCTTTTAATTGATTTAGGAAAAAAACATCTGATGCTGACCAGAAGTTCGATTTTATCCCATGATTTTGTTTGCCTGGGTTCTAGTTTTGGTTGAAGGCAATTAGGAGCACAAAAATGTTTGTGGGTAACAGCCACTATTAACTACTGAGCTGACAGAAAATCAGGCCTAGCAATTTGCAGTTTAATGCCAGGAGCTCGGGAATATTTTTTTTCCCTTTCTTATCTGTGTAAGTGGATTGTTTAAACTGCATTTAACATACATGGGGTCACTCATCTCTGATTGAAAACTGCCTTAATATTATTTAAGTTTGGAAATGACTAAAGGCAAATTAAATTTAGGTAATTTTGCTTCTGAATAAGAACTTTCATTGAGGGATTGAATGCATTTTAACAAATCCACTTAAAGTCAGGCAGTGACTTAATTTAGACTATTTTTCCTGAGCAAGTCCGTCTATGTAAGACCTGGCACTGCTTTCCAAACCACCCTGCTCCACTTGGGCTGGAGCCGTGTGGCACCAGCAGAATCAAATCCACGTACACCAATGGAGTGCTGGCTTCCAAAGCGTGAAATTAAACACAAAATATATATTTAGGAGAATGAAATCATGGTCTGGATGAGGCTTTAATTCTCTCCTTTTGAAATAGCCAATAGAAATCCAGCATATATCTTTCTGGAGAAAAAATACAGTATATTGGACAAGAATTTGACTCATTCCCAGAGACTGACTTTGCTGTCCCTGAGCAACACACAGTGCAGCAGCTGGGAAAGGGTCTCAGGGGATTTCACATTCCCCTCTGCCTTCAAAATACTCCTTTATTTGTGTTGTACAGAATGCAGTGTCCTGATGACTGTGAGGTTCTGGTATGTGGGGTTTGCATCCAGGCTGTTACAGGTCACCAGGAAGAACTGGGGGTAATTTGTCACTGAAACAAGTGAGGGCACAGGGCTGTGATGTGGCTGCCTGTCTGTGGAGGGGCTGCTCACACGGGAAGTGATGAAGTGTTGTCCTTCAGGTGAGCAGTTTCATTTATTAGTGCAAGCAAATGCAATTCTAGATGACTAATTAGGAGTTTGGTTCACCCCAAATTAACCCATTGCTCCTT
Source organism: Hafferia zeledoni (assembly GCA_035583235.1). Taxonomy (NCBI): domain Eukaryota; kingdom Metazoa; phylum Chordata; class Aves; order Passeriformes; family Thamnophilidae; genus Hafferia; species Hafferia zeledoni. The sequence goes on from JAWWEV010000115.1 coordinate 5,495,343, forward strand.
CACTCAAGTAGGGAGTGATTCTGTTGCTTTCCAGCACAGCTTCCTTACCCAGAATGACATAATCATTTACCGTGGAAAAACCCTGCTAAGGCCACCAGGTGCCACCCATCCCCACTGCCAAGGCCATCACTGCCCCACACTGCCCCCTTCCTGCCCCACACTGCCCCTCCCTGCCCTGCCCTCTGGGTTTGTGCTGCATGCCAACAACATATTGGTGAGAGGCACCTTGGAAAACAGAACAGAACTTTTCTACGTGGATATTGATTTCTGAGAGATTTTTAAAATATAGTTTTATGATAAAATACAAATTTATGATAAAGTACAATGTTATGATTTTATCTGAGTAACAGATACCAATTTTCACGCAGAAATGTCTCAATCTGTTTAAACACTAATGTGTGTCAGAGTGCTGGTTCGTTGTCCTTGTTTTATGTAGGTCAGGCCATGCCAGTTGTGCAAGTGCCAAACAGTTTCCCTAAACTGTCACCTGCTGACATTTAAATCACCTTGTGTGTCCGGAACTTGGGCAATTATTTTAGCTAAATTAGGTTGAGGTGGCATTGAGAGTTGAGACATCAAGGACCTTGTTTCTTTCTTTCCTGCACTGCATGTAAACAAACTTTGGCTGTGAGACGCTGGTATTTACAAAGTCTGAAGTGCTGAAGGACTTCAGGACCAAAAGCAATCAGAGCTGTTTCGCTGGCAATACAGAACAGCACCACTACAGCTTTAGTGTAATCCACCTGATTGGAAGGTAGAACACTTCGGTGAACTCACTTGTATCTCTCTAGGTAAGTTTTAAACTCTTTCTTTGAATTTTTAAAAGAGGTCTTGCACATATTTAGCCTCGGTGTAATTAAGAAGTAAAGTGCCCCTTAAGCAGAGGAGCAGTTTGAGTGTGTGCACAGACTCACCTTGTTCTGCTCTGCTCCACCAGTGTCCAGACAGCCCAGTTTGCAATGCCCAGTGCACCCAGTCCCCGAGTGCTGGGAGGAGCCTCTGCCCAGCCCGGCTGACACCTCAGCCCCCGGTGCTGCCGGAGAAGCCACAGTTCCCACGTGCTCAGGCCTGTTGTGTTCAGCGTAACATGAATGGATCTGATGCTCACCCCAGAGAATGAAAGATTTTGTTCACAGAGCTGGAGAGGGGTATATTAGAGACAGGAAATTCAACACCCCGTCTCGCAGGCTGCACAGGAGCCACGGCTGTCGTGGGGATGCAGGCGTGGCTGTCCATGCAGATGGGGTCACAGCTCTCCACATGGGGCAGTTCCAGCTTTCTGCAGGCACAGGAATGTTCTTGGGTGCCCGTGCTGGTTTGCATTACGCTGCTGCCTCACTAGATGTCTCCAGGAGCAACCTGTGTGCTCCAAGATGCATCCCGTGATAAATCCAAGACTGGAATGGGGCTGGAGCTGAGTCTGAGCAGGAGCTGATTTGTTTGCATGCTATCACCACCTCTGCTGGAAATGAGAGTTAGAAGGGTCTTCTAATATGTTTGTACTCTGTTGCTTAGAACTGGGGAAGAATTTCATCAGTTAACACATTTATAGGCAGGTAAGTGAGGGCGACTGCTGGCCAGGGTGGGTAACATCCCAGTGAACTCCCTCTTGGTCTACTGTCAACCCAGGTGTGTTTCAGTCACAGTTTGGGATGCCAGTGAAGGTTCCTACATAAACTACTCTGTCCTCTCCTTTATCTGGAGTTGGGGGAAAAGGTGGTGAGCAATGAGCTGTATCTCTACTCAGAGAAAGGATGAGCGTGGCTCCCTCCCAGTGACTTTAATTAAGCTCCTTCAGCTGGGCCAGTAAGTTCAGCTCATTCAGCTGAGCAGTGACATTTCTGCTGTAACTGGGAGTTATCAGATGGAGCTGCAGCGCTGTGATCCCATTGATGAATTGCATCAGCCTGTGTGTGAAGTGCTGATGAGCTGGTTTCGGGTACCAACCCACAGATCATCTCAGGGATCTCTGCCACATACAGGTCCTTCCAGTGTGGAGGGAACAAACAGGCCCTGAGGCTGAAAGCTCCTGCACCTCTCCTGCAGACCACGCGTTCCTCTCCTGCTGGCAGTCGCTCTTTCCAGCCCTGACTAAACCCAGGGATGCTGCCAAGAGGGTGGAGGGGAAGGAGGAGAGGAGGGTTTATCTGCTGTCTGAAGGGAAGTCACACAGAGTGGCCTGGGAGAGATCACTGGGGCTGCCCCAGGGCACCCACCCCTGCAGAGCTGAGGTGAGGGGGAGCCTGGAGGGACCCTCTGGCAGGATCTGCCAGAGAGGCCAAGCTGGGCTGCAAAAAGAAGTGCTCCTTTTTAGCTGGTACTGCTCGATCCTTATGAGAGACCTGGGGGGTGGCCGGAACATGTCCTTGGCAACTGGAGGGCATTCCCAAGCTGGGGGACAGACAAGCACAGGAAAGTGGCAGTGCTGCCATTCAGGGATGAGGAGAAGCTGGGCACTGGCAGGAACAAAGCAGGGAAAGGCAGCAGGTGTGCTGGATGGATCCTCTGTGTGGGTGGGCACAGCCTGTCCTGGGAGCTGCCATGGCATCCTGTGGAGCAGCTCCGAGCCCTCTGGCTCTCCTGGGCACACACAGCTCCCCAGAAGGACCAGCTTGCAGAGCCACACTGTGCTGAGTGGTCCCACAATTCCCACAGCAGGTTCTTGTCTGCCTTCTGACCCATCCACATGGCCTGAGGCCTGAGGCACCAGCAGGACCCGGGTGTCCCTCCCTCCTCACCCCCCTCCCGAGCTCCAGAGTGCCAGGGGCTCAGTGTGGCTCTGCCTGTGGTGGGGGGAGTGTTGCATCAGCAGCTTGAGGCAGAGCAGAGTTTCTGTCCTAAAGGGCTTATCAAGCCCTGGTGTTCAGCAAGGAATCAGCAGTGCTGTGTTAATGGTTGGACTTGGTGCTCTTGGAGATCTTTTCCAGCTTATGTGACTCTAAGGAAGTCACAGGAGAGTCCAAGAAGGGCAGAAAAGAGAAGATGCTTTCGTGTAGCCTGAAGCAAACAAACTGTATGAGCAGTCTCCAAGAGTTGTTCTGTGCAAGGGTGGGCACTGGGAGACAGGGACACATAAGGAAGGTGGGACAGGGACTGGCATCCTGCCAGTGTTGCCAACCTGTGATGCTTTTTAGAGGAGAGCATCCCTTCCAGGAAGCGCACTGGGAGAGGCCACTGTGGAGAGGTTCAGCAGTAAAGGAGCAGGTGAATTGGTGGATTGGTGTTGGTCTGAAATTTCTATGAGATTTCATGATCCTTTTTTGTTTTCTTAGACTTTTACAAGCTGTGAACTAGGGATATATGAATGCTGGGATTCATACTGACGCTGCTATTTTCAATGTTTACACATTACCCATCATTCTTCTGCATTTCAGAAATTGTTTTGGCCTCAGAAACAGCTTCCTGTGGCAAAGGGTCCTCCAGGGCAAGTTCAGTACCTGTAATAGGATTTAATTTGCATTTGTTTTGAGTTTTCTGCCCTTTAATTTTGTGAAATGTTGCTGTTTTCCAGTGCTGTCAGGCAGGCAGAACTGCAGCTCTCAACACGCTTTCCTGCAGAGCAGCGGTCCTTGTCCAGCCCTTCCCCAGGCAGGAGGCACGTGGACACACCAGCAGCCGTCCTGAGGAAGGGAGAGGAGCAGGGACAGCCCCTGATAACACACAGAACTGCTCTGTGTGCAGGCCACACCACTGAGTGCAGAGCCAACGAGCTGCTGCTGCAATAGCAAAGAGTTATCTTGAGGCGTTCAGCACCGAGCTATGCAAGGCACAACCTCAAACCACAGGAAGCCCTGATATCCCGTGAAGTAACAAATATTTTTCTATTAATACCAGCGTTTTTATTGCCTCTTTCATCCAGAAAGAGCCCTAGTTGGCTGTTAAGCTCTGCACAGTCAATTTGGTAATTGCTTCTCCTTGTCACTGAAACCCGAGATATTCCCAAAGGTATGGGAATAGCAGAGGCCTGAGCACCAGGACAAACAGCCCTGGGAAGGGAGCACAGCGTCTGTCTGAACGCTCTCTGAGGCTCTGGCAGGGGAGGGCTGTCCTGCTCTGTCCTGCCTCTCTGGATCCCATCCCACTGGCCTTGGTAAGGGCAAACAGCACCTCAAAAGAGGGGCAAGTATTATATACAAATACAAATATTGTGTCTATTATTTCTTTAGTTTGCTTGTTCACATGTGTATTTAATTGAGAATCTAAGTCAAAAAGGCAGGACATGGAAAGCTTTAAAAAAGTCTGAGATTGAGTACAGCACAGAAGATTGAGGAAGCCAGATGCTGCTGCCCTCCTTTAGCCACCAAAGCCCCTGGAACCCTCTGGCAGAAGGCAATCCAGAATCCAGCTCTGTAACAGCCGTGTTGGTTTTCCTAAAGAGCTAAAAGAGGGAGAGTGCATTCCCTCAGGTGCCTGCCAGAACAGACCAACAGCACAGGTTCTGTGGGAACATGCTGAGGATGGACCTGGTGCCTCAGAGTTGCTCTCCACTTTTCTCGTGGTCACTGCCTCTATTCAGTGGCCCCAAACCCAGAAGAGACAAATGCCCTTGTCCATGGCTGTGTGCTGTCCTGCTGCCATCCCTCCTGCCTTGCTCTGGCAGGGCCTGGTGCTGTGGGGCTGCTGTGCAGTCCATGGTGAGGGGCCTGGGCACAGCAGGTGTTCCTACCCTGCAAGTCCTTCTGATGGCTCTGCCTGAGGTGTCACTCAGGGAGCACAGGAGAGCAGGTTTGTTGGCTCTGTGATGGAAATGGGCCTTCCTCAGGCTGCAGGGAGATTTGGGGTCATACCAATGACTCCCTGAAACCTCAAATTCACTCAAAGGCTTTCAGTGCAAACACTTTGGCTCAAGCTTTTCAGGGAGAGGAGAGCTGCCAGCCTTCAGGAGGAGGACACCCAGCTTTATCCAAGGCTGTGACCTTAAGCTGTCTTATCTAAGGAGATGCAAACTTATTTAAATGGTCTTAAATGGGAACAGACATAGCCTAAACTACTGTAAACTGTTTTTACATGGAAATTGCATCAGCTAGGCAGCCTTTTGAACTAGCCTGAACCCAGAGGACGAGTGTGTGACCAAAAGGAGGGGGTTTGTCACTGCTGTGTGTGGCACTACCAGGAGCTGACCAGAGGCACGGTGTCCAGCTGCCCATCACCAGCTGGCAGTGACACTCCTGGGTGCACCTGCTCCCTGACCTCCCTCAGGGCAGGGCTGCTCAGATTTACTGACACCAGCTCTTTCAGACAGGTAACTTTACACGGAAGCAGGAGAGGACCACTCACATTTCTGCTCACCAGGGGATCCCAGGCAGGAAGGAGGGAGCTGCCAGCAGTGGTAATCAGCAGAGTGTTTAATTGCATCCTCTCTGCGGCTTGCAGAGGATGTGTGTGTGTCTGAGGCCGCTCAGTTAAACAGCTGGTGTGAGCCACCCATCCCACTTCCCAGGAGAGAAGCAACTGTGCAGCCCCACCCCTGTCCTGCTGAGAGCCTGTGGCTTTGACCCTTGCACTGCAGCTGCTCAGCCACGGCAGCCTGACCGGAATGGCTCGGAGTGTCCGTACAACTGTTCAACCTGCTGGTGGGAGAGCTCAGCAGGGAACACCTGAGGTGAGGAGGGAGGCTCTCTGATAGGCAGAGAGCACAGGACGAGGCACAGAACGAGGGCACAGGAGCTGTGCTGCAAAAGTAGGGCCCTAGACTGAAAATGCATTGTCCCTTCTGGGCTGCCCAGATGCCATAGGTGGGGCTCCATAGCAGCTGTGTATGAGAAATGCCACCGCAGCGAGACGTGGTTGTGCCACGCAGGTGCCTCGGGTGGTCTCTGCTGGGAAGCACTGCCCAGCCCCAGTCTGATGCCCCTGCCTGTATTGGGCCAAAGCTCCAGGGCCACTCTCAAGTGCTGGTGTCCACCCCCTTGAGCCCTCCCAACAGACCCGGGGTGCTGCCGCCAGTTGGGGATCACCATCCCTGGCAGCTGCATTCTGACTGGCCAGTGTACACTCAAACATTCTGCTCTGCATGAAGCCCAAATATTTTTCTCTGGAGTTGAAAGCTCTTTGTGAGCATAATCTGCCAGTCCAAACAGAAGAAAATCTCTATTTGGTCTGAAGAGCAGAACTTGGCATGGCTTGCAGGGGAAAATGCCAAGTACATGAGGCCGTTTGCTCTCCTTGCAACGGTCACAACTGTTCCTTAGTCCACTGAGGCACATCTGGCTGTCATCTCTGCACATCTGTATCCTGTGATTTACACATTTTTCTCCCCATGCTTTATGTTTATGTGGTTTTATGCTGTGATGAGGCTCTGGAGAGAAACAAGAGTGCCTCTTTCTGCCCCTCCAAGAGGCAGCTCTGTGGGAACCTTCCTGGGGTCCTCCTCAGAAAATGGACTACCTGGCAACAAACAGCGATGCCAGCAGTGACCTGTGGGGAATGCACATGCACCAGGAAACCCTTGCAGGAGGCCGCTGGGAAAGGAGGATTTTCCTTAGCACCTCTGCTCTTTTTCAGCCCCAAGGTGAGGTTTCATGCACAACTGAACATCATTACACTAATTCAGACTTATAAGCTAGTCCTGTTTAGTTTGGCCTTAAGACTGGCTTGTGGTCTGATGGGCCCAACAAGAGTATCAGCCTGGAGGTCCTTCTATTGTTACTTTGGGTAGGATCACACCCCATGCAGGCACTCAGGCACTGGCTACAACCTGTCAGCAGCTCCTGAAAGCAGCAGCAGCTTCCTGCCCTGCACAGGCTGTGACAATGTCAGAGAGCTTTGTGCTTGTGTCTCCCACTCTCAGCCCAGCCAGGGCTGAGCCAACTAAGTAGGATTCCCTCACTTGGATTGCAGAAGGAACCCCAAAGAACACAGGGAGGTTTTGGTACCTGCAATCCCCTCCAACAATCACAGCACCTCTGACTTGCACCTTTGCTGACTGGCACTCAAAGAGGCCAAGATCATCAGATTCCTTTTCCTTTTTTAGGGAGGAGAGTCAGGTGGCACGTAGCTGTGACCTGATGGCCTAAAGGTGACACACTGTTGAGTTCCTGCACTGCTCAGGCATGAGGTGATCAAGAGATGATCCTTGAAATGGTCAGAAGCAAGAGTGGAAGGACAGAAGTGGCAGAAGTGATATAAAGCAAATGCTTACAGTGTTCAGCAGCGTCTTAGTCATGTCTGTTCTTTCTCTAGCAGGTTTTTTTGTTCTAGCAGAAGAGACTCCTATAGAAGATAAATACAAAGCTTTCCTTTCACAACAGTAACATCCATGGTGATTCCCTTCCTTCTGTTTCCTCTTGCAGACGAGCAGTTCAAAGCCTGTTCCACCCACACACCAGTTTATTAGTGGGAGAGAAGAGGGAATTCTCCTGTCTTATGCTCCCCAGAAATGGAGATGTTTCAGGAGCTAGTACTCACTATGCCAGTAAGGAATTTCTTAGATTTCTTTGTATTTCTGAGTGGTAAATTTGCTCCTAAGCTTGACAGGCTTTCCAGATACTCCCAGTCTCAATTCCCCAGACAGTGAGCTTGCACCTGCTATTTATGAGCAGCCCTGCAACGGGAGGAGAGAAGGCTTGGGGTGGAGGGGAGAGAAATGATTTTGCAGGGACTTTCAGGGTCACATTTTCAAGAAGTTACAGACTGCAGAGACATTTAGACTTACGGGAGTATTTTGGGAGTTGTGTCACAGTGCTCGGTCACGTCAACAGTGGAGAAGTTCACCCCTAAACTCCTTTCAGCCCCCAGTGGGTTGATTGCTTTCCCATGGCAACAATTTGGAGCCAGCAGTGGGACAGCCAAGATCTCTTTCATAAGCTGGGATGCCTTGCTGTTGTAGTGTTTGACAGCACGACAGGTTTCGGAGTTGTTTACCATGGGATAAAACCTGCCCTGCCAGGGGGAAGGGAGTGTATCCTACCCGGAAAAAACACAAACCAAAACAAAACACTGATTCCATATTTACGTCCTAGGCCAGTTGTTGATTCCATTTACTGTCTGGCTGAGAGCTGGCTCTGCCTTCCCAGGGCTCCTGTGTAGGGGCACAACTGGAAACGTGCAAGAGCGGAGATGGAACCTGACATGTCAGTCAAGTTCAGAATCACAAGGAACTGATGAGGTGCCCCAAGAACGAGACCCTCTAACAACAATGGTTAGTAACTAACCAAAAACAGTGACAGTGACGACAGTGAGCCATGGCAGCTCTTGGGAAACAGTCAGACTACAGGAGCAAACACGTTCCTTCCACTCCCCTGTTCATCTCAGCTGAAGGTGGCTTTGCAGACCAAAAAGGCAGACATGTCCTAGAGTCCCCCCCGGACAGTGGTGTCCCCGCACAGCTGCGGGCCCCGCGCAGGCCGCTGTTCCCCTGTGTGTGCAGCACCCCGGGCTGGCGGAGCCCGTGGGTATGTGCAATAGAAACGCTGCAATAGAAACGATGGGTTTATCTGGAGGGAGGCAGGAAAGGCTCCGGCCAGCGCAGGCCGTGCGGGGCGGATGGGGCAGCGCTGTCCGTGCCCAAGCGGGGCCGGGGCCGGGAACGCGAACGGGAACGGGGCCGGGAACGGTAACGGACTGGACCGCGCGCTCGGCCCTGCCCGCCGCGGCGCCAGAGCGGCTGAGGGAGCAGGGCACAGGGCCGTGTGCAGAGAGGGCTGAGGGCACAGAGAGGGCTGAGGGCACAGAGAGTGCTGAGGGAACAGGGCTGAGGGCACAGAGAGGGCTGAGGGCACAGAGAGGGCTGAGGGCCGTGTGCAGAGAGGGCTGAGGGCGCAGGGCACAGAGAGGGCTGAGGGAACAGAGAGGGCTGAGGGCCGTGTGCAGAGAGGGCTGAGGGCGCAGGGCACAGAGAGGGCTGAGGGCCGTGTGCAGAGAGGGCTGAGGGCGCAGGGCACA
>JAWWEV010000115.1:5510467-5557693 GCA_035583235.1 Hafferia zeledoni
CGCTTCTCTTCTCTTCTCTTCTCTTCTCTTCTCTTCTCTTCTCTTCTCGCTGTGGGATCCTTGCTGGACTGTTGGACTCCTCCAGCCCTGAGAAGCCTGTCCTTGTGTTATTTACTGCCAAGGCCATCCTGGTGGGGAGTTTGCAGTTAGCTGCTAGAAACCCACTGGGGGCAGCTCCATCTCACTCTGTCTTGTCTCCTGGCAGTTTGCCTTATCTTTCCTTGCATCATCTTCCGCAGAAGGTTGGGTCTCCATAGCAGTCAGCAAAGTGCCTGGTCAGGCGAGACTGAGGCCTGATTTTGTCAGCTTGGAAATGACAGGATGGAGCTGCCTTGCTCTGGAGATGCCTTGGGATGAGCCTGCTGTCCCGGGGCGTTTGCAGGGGTGTTGAGGCCTCCTCCTCTCAGGGGAGCCAACTGCATCGAAGGAGCCTCGGTACCTCTGTGAGACAGGAAGTGGGGGCAAGTCGGTGTGTTTGTACCACAGTGTGGCTGGATCTCAGCTTAATGCTCAGGTTTAAAAATAAAATGGGTACAGTGTCTAGATGCTAAGCTCTTCTTTAGGAACAGACTGAGAAGACTCTGGGAATGATGATATTTCTAAAGAAGGAAGGAGAGCAGGAAGGGATGTTGCATCCAGCAACAAGGGCTGATGAATAGGAGCCCACGGTATCTGGACATGACTCCAGGCTGGGCTAAAATCCAAAGCTTGATGTGGACTGGAGGTGTTCAAGGTGATATTTTTTTTTGTGGTATCCCTGAGACCAGGAGCACTGTACCAGGGGCTCCAGGGAGAAGTGCTGGGCCTTGTTCTTCTGGAAAAAGGGAGGCATTGAAGAGGAGTCCAGATGTGGTGTCCAGGGAGAAGGCTGTGTGAGACGGTACTTGCTGGGACGTTATTTTGCCTTTTATGGACTCTTTTGGCAAACAGGGAATGTCATCTGTCCGTAAGCCTTGTCTGTGGGAAGCAGATGGTCTCCAGGTCCTGATGGGGACCTGGCAATGGCGTCGGGGAGGGGAGGGTGGGAGCGTTTCCAGCTGTGCCCCCTGCCCTGCCCTGTCCCCTGGCTCAGCTCTGCGGGCTGCCAGGGCAGTCAGGGCGTGGGTGCTCTCAGGGACTGAAGGGCACAGCCAGGGCACCCTCCCTCAGCACAGGGCATCCTGTCTGTCATGGCGCTGGAAGAGCAGAAAGACACGTCTGGATGTTGCTGAGTGAGCTCCTCTGAAGGGAACGGTGTGTCAAGGCCCATCCTCAGCATGTGCTCCAGCAGCAGCCACCACCTGTCCAACGAGAACTGCAAACAGACCTTGATAGCTCCATTGGGAAAGGGCCTGCTGAAGTCCTGGAAAGATTCTCTTTGATATGCAAGCCAGAAACATGCTAACTGAGCTGCAAACAACTGAAGGGTCTGCTATTAAATTAATCCTCATTCCCTAAGATGGCCAGAACATCCTGTAGCATAAAGCAGGAGGAGAAACAAGCCTTACATGGACATTGCTTTCTCCTCTGAGAAGATCTACCCTCCAGTTCTCAGAGCACCTCTACACTGTAGTTGATTTGTATTTTGTTGAGAGAATGGGACAGAAAGAAACCCTTGTAAATCAATGTTGCATGCACTGAGAGATTTCAGCAGTTAATTTCAGGGGAAACTGGAGCAGAAGCTGTGCCAGGTGAGGTTATGTGCTGTGTACCAAAAGGCTCATTGCATGGGAGTTGTGTTAAAAAAGAGTATGTACACGTGCTATGCAACTCCCAGGCTGGTGATAAGTAGAAAAGAGTTGTTAAATGCCTTGCTTTTGTGGTCAGTGAGTGCCGTGCAGTCGTGTGGGTTCTGCTCCCTTCCTGCATGAGGGCACCTGTGCTGTGCTGGAGCCTGGGGCAGAGGATGCTGCAGAGCCCTGCAGAGGACAGCAGTCCTGCTGAGCTGCACAGCAGCCCTGCTGAGCTGCACAGCCAGGAGAGGGGGCATAGAGGGGGTGCAACAAAGTCATCTCAAGAGTGTAGGCTGTTGGACGGCTGGCTGGACCAGCCCCTGGGCATGAGCAGCGTAAGGCCCCGTGGTTCAGGTCCTTTGGCAGGACACAGGGTTGGTGTCCTGGGTGTCAGTGGGCAGGGACCACCCTGCTGCAGAACTGAGTGCCCTGGCTGGTGCCAGGGTCCTCACAGGCCTTGTGAAAACCAAACTGAGACAACCCTTGTCCCAGAGAGCTCCTTTCCAACTCTAACCTGTCAGATACACTTTTCTTGTTCACAGGTTCCATCCGTTCTGCTCACAGCTGCTGGCTCTGGATTCTCAGAGAGCAGGGGCATTAGAGAGCAGGGAGGGGGAGAAGAGGCAACACTTAAAAACCCCTCAAGTTAATTTTGCTGCTGACAAAGTAAAATAAATTGATTTTCATGTTCTTTGGATTTATTCTTGCACTAAATTGGAGGAGGCAGCAAATCAAACTTGTTCAGAAGTGATGAGTTTTCCAAGAAAGTAACTGAGTAATGTAAAAGCCTCTAGGACTACCTGTCTCCATAGCAGAGGAGCTCCAGGCCACTGAGCATCTTCGTTGCCTCCTCTGGACTCTCCCTAAGGGGTCCATGTCCTTCTGCTGTTGGTAGCCCCGCAGCTGGATGCAGTACTCCAGGTGGGGAGAGGACACTAGGCCCTTTAGAGCCCTGATCATAAGGAAAAAGCAAAGGCTTTTTGTTCTTTTTCGTGACAGCCATGTATTTTCCAAGGCAAACACGAGTTCTCTGAACCCCACTAGGTGCACATTTCCAAAGCACCTCAGGCACGGGGCTGTGTGTGGGGCAGAGCTGTTGGGGAGAGGGAGGCTGAGGACCTGAGGACTGGGACTGGCATCTCAAATTGTTTAAATTGACTGTGCTGGCACAGTGCCAGCTGACACCAGCTGAGAATCTGGACAGAACAATTTGTCCAAGGTCACGTCCTGGGCTAATAGCACAGCAGTAAATTAAACTCGGGTCTGCAGAGTCTCACTTCGGAGTAAATAAAGAATTGCTTACCACTTCTTGGAGGGTCGGCCCATCTTAAAGCCTTATAAAGAAAGGACAGCATCAAGCTCTTGATTCTGGTATGATGTGGAGCACTATCCTTTTGTGCCAGGATCTCTGGTTAAAAATAGAAAGTTTTTTTCCCCCTCTATATCATCATTTATTTCCTTTGGAACATTCCAGGCCAGGCTCATTTCTCAGAGGAGAGGGGCAGAGGTGCTGCTGTGCTGCTTGGGACTGGTGCCTGTTTGTGCTCAGGGCACCTTTGTGCCTGTGTTTTCAGCAGGTGGGGAACATTCCCCAGGTGGAAGAAGAAAGAGTGTAGTTGGCAGTTTGGACGGGGACTGTGCCCATGTCACCTCCTTGTAGGGACAGGCTGCCTTCTCTGGGGTCTGCAAAGGAGTCTCTACAAGCTCGAGTCAAGCCTTTGACCGTTTGCACTATTGATCTGTAGTCATTTATGAGGTGCTTCCTCCATGTGTGTGGAGATGCTTTTCTTTTTCTTTTTTCCCCAAGCCCTTGAAAAGCTTTTTCAGTTGCCATTATGATGGTTTGGGTATGGATGAGAGAATGGGAGTTCAGTTAAAACTCGGTCTGCAGCAGAGGTGCAGGGCTGAGCAGCTGGTTCTGGCTGGAGAGAGGGAGTCCCAGGGCTGACCCCCTCTCGTGGGACCGGGGAAAGGGACCCAAATGGTAAAAAGCCGAGTGGAAGGAGCAGGACAGGGCTGTGCACTCCCTGCCCTGTGACGGGCTTTGTCCCTGCGTGCATCGTCCCCGGGGAGATGAGACTGGCACCCTTGTGCTCAGGTGAGCCTGGGCTGCACAGCCAGATCCAGGGATAACCTGGGACAGCTCAGTGGTGACACCTGTTGTCTGGGGCTGAGGTGGGGAGGGCCGTGGGAGGCAGGAGATGGTTTGGTGTGCTGAGCCATCCGTGAGAGAGGGAGGAGAGGAGGCAGCGCGGGTCATTAGCAGAGCCTCTCGCGGGAGGGAACCTGCGGCAGGACATGACTGACTCTTTCCAGATAGCTGAGGCTGGCGATTTCACCTTGGCTGACTGAAATGTGGCTGGCTCTGGTTCTGTGATTCCCATGGCTGCTGGGCTTTGTCCTTCTCTTGCCTGATTACCAGATGTATTTTTAGATATGTTTACTTCTAATAAATGTAAGAGAGAGATGCCCTGAGGCTTCTACACATATTTGTCTGTAATTAAGGTAGGATTAATTGCTTAAAATTGTGTTTAAGGGCCTGTTCTGAGATCAGCAGATAGGAGCATGAGATAAAAATGCATAATGAATATATTATGTTATAAATAATGGACACGGCTAGTGCACAGGCATCCCTGAAAGGTAATAGCTCTTTCAATATTTAATTAAGTGGGTACCATAGGGAAAACACTCTGTGGCTAAGGGAATTTTCAGCCTGGCTTAGCGACCCCAGAGCAGTCTGGGTGAGGGCAGAGACCTGCACGCAGTGTGGGGACCCTCGTTAGGCACTGAGTGTGGTAACCAAGGGCAGGTCTGGTGCCTGGAGGGCTGGTGGGAAGGGGAAGTGGTGAGGGTCGGTAGGACGTGCTGGGACCATCTGGGAGGTTTGTTGGTGCTCCTGCCGTGCTCATCTGCTGGTGTAGGAGCACAGGAAGGGCTGTGCCTCTGTTGGCTTTGTAGAACCAGGCTTCCCACAAGGACACCTGAGGGTGCTCCCTGCTGTTTTTGGGGCCATTTGCCTGTGGCTCACTCCTGGCAGCTCCAGAGCAGAGGCACGTGCTGGTGGGTGGCAGGGAGCAGGGTTGGGTGAAGGACCACAAGCACCATGGAACATCTGAAGCATCTCGCTGGGGCTCTTGTTCTCTGTTCCTTTCAGCTCCAAGCACTGGGAACACAAGAGATGCATGAGTGCTGGGAATTCAGTTAGGGTGGCAGCAGCTGCCCTTCAGCACGTTCTTATCACTGGCACAAATCATCTCAGGGGTTTTGAACAGATACAGGAAAGGGGGAATTACCCCCACTCCCAAGGCCTGGATTCACGCCTTTAACCCCAACTGCTCATGTCACAGTTCCTGGCTCCTCCACATCCCATTTCATTATGTCTAATCCCTGTTCTCCAGGGTAGCAGGTGGGCAGAGGAGACCCCTGGGTGCTGGCTGAGGGCTGCAGAGGCCTGGGCTGCCCTCCCACAGACCCTGCAGGTCACTCTACGTCCCTGCCTGGCTGTCACTGCGGTTCCCTGGATGTCACATCATGTCCAGAGCGCTTCTAGGGAGCAAGTCCAGACTTGGTATAGAACAGTGGGGTTCAGTATCAGAGCCAGTGTCTTGCCTGGGGCTGAGACCTTGTCTCTGTGCTCACAGTGCCCGGCGTGTGGAGCAGTAAGTAACAAACACTTACCAGTTACAGGTTTATGTAGTGTTGTTGCAGGGAAACACAAGGGGAAAAGAGTTGCAAGGCAAAGAGACAGCAGAAATAGTCTTTTTAACTTGAAAAACATGTTTGTATTGAAACTGGGCACAAAACCTCCCTTTTTCCTTCTGCGTGTTTCTTGTTTTGCAAGATCCGATTTTTTCTTTAACTTTTGTGGAGAAAAGCAAGAATAAACCTCTCTTTTGTGATGGCTCTGCTGTCACCAGAGATACCAGACTGGGAGCCAGGGCTTATGAGAGTCTTTCTTCCTTTCCTTTCTTTCCTGGCAGGGGTGGCTCATTTTCAGTGCTCCAGATCCCAGCAGGCCAGTTCCAGCCACTGTCCCCGGGAGCTCCGGGTTTGCTGTGCACGAGGGTGTCACATTTCACAGACTTCAGAATTTAACTGGGAAAAAGTCATGCTTTCGCTGTTTTCCTTTTTTTTGGGGGTGGGGGGTTGGGGGGAAGAGCTGTTATGTTTCTTTTCCCAGCATGTCTTTGTGGTACTTTCAGACTAAATTTAATTCTGCAGAATTATATTTAGCTAAAAGTGTAAAAGAGGACAAACGAAACAAAATAAAAATACTTTATTTCAGGTTGATTAAAACATTTTATTTGACCCCAAACCATCTCTCTTCCCACTCTGTCAGCCCAAAATGAGGAGAGAAATATATAAATGTGGGGGAAGGACCAGTGATGGTTCAACTCTCGAGCACAAAACCCCCAATCAAACTCCAGGTATTTGTTTGGAATACAACCTGTTTTTCACTGCTTTTTAAAAGGCAGATGCCTTCTCCAGGGAGTCACTCTCTTTCTGTAACACGTTACCCAAGCCCTCTGAGAAACAAGGGGCTCTCTGGTAACAGTGAGGCTCTTGAGCACTGTTTTTCCAGCCTTGTAAGGTCATGGTTTCCAGGTTCAAGCAGCCACAGGATCTTGGAACTGTATAAAGTCGCACTGTTACTGATGGAAAATCAGTTTAGGTTATTTTTAATTAATTGCTGCTAATTTGCTAGTTTTTTCCTTGCTGTCTACCATGAAGAAGGAAAATTGTGGTGCGTGGGTTTGCTGGGCCTCCTGTGATGCCTCAGGTGATTTATGGTGCAAACACCTGTAGCACACTGTTACTGCTGTGATTGCTGCCTTCCCCGAGAAGGGAGGAAATGCAGGGAATCTGGATGTGCTAAGGGATTGCTGGCATCCCTCACAGGGAGCACAAGGAGATGTTTGGAATGAGGCTGATCAGGGAGAGGAGCTGCCCCCAAGGGAGGGGAATTTGCTGCACACCTTTGCTTTCTGCCTGTGAGAATTTCTTTATTTATTAGGTGGGAGTGGTGTTTGGAGGAGTGCTGGCACCTGCAGCAGAGCAGGTGAAGGATAACCCTAACCCTTTAGCTGCCCCTGGAATTCCTCTCTGTGACAGCCACAGAAGCAAGAGCTGTCAAAAGCAGAGTTTGCTGGCTGAGATTAGGAACCTGTTTGATGTTTGGAGTGCCCGGGGCAGGAGGAACGGGCAGCAGCTCTGTCAGGGAGGATGTGCCGTGCCAGGGTGCCATGGAAGGCACACCGGGCAGTCCGTGGGTGGCTGCCAGGCTGCAGGGATCGTGTCAGCAGTGTCAGACTTTGCACTTGTGCCAGATGAAATGTTAATGAGATGAGAGTGCCAGCAGAGAGGGAGATCCCCTGAGAAACCAGAGGAGAGAATCAGGCTGAAAGTGCTGAGGGCTGTTGTACAGGTCAGTGGGAAACTGCCACCTTGAGAACCACCTGTGCTTTGGGCAGAGTCACACAGGTACATCCCCAGGAAAACTGGGGAAGTTATTCAAGGTGTGAGAAGATTTTCCTGAGAAGAGAAACCCCGTTTAGTGTATAGAGGAGCAGAGTCACAGGAGGCTTGTTAGGGAGATGTAAAAAGTGGTATTTTTACCAGGTGCTGAACTGTTCCTTTTGCACTTAGGTGTCAATCAGGAAGAAGGGAATGGACAATTTAATGGACAAGCTGATACAAATAATAAAGGAAACATAAGTTTCTGCACAAAGTGGTAATGAACAATCAAGGGAGCCTGGAATAGTCACATATCCAATGACAGGTTTTGGCACAAGATAATGAACAGGAAATTTTATCTTCACTTATCTAAGCCTAAACCCAGCACTGTTTGGGATGGTGAAGCACATGCAGAAATCCAGGGGTTCTTTGGGTGTCTGATCGTCTCTCACAGATACTTTTCTGTCCCCTGAGCTTTGCTGTGTGAAGGGTTACAGGGACTTCACCTGGAGCTTGGTGAGCCCTGAGTGCATTTCTACCAAGAGCTGCCTGACGTTGAAGTTTCTTTGCCTGCAGGGTGGGAGCAGAGGCAGAGCCCAGCAGAATACATGTGGGAACCTCACTTTCAGAGGGTAGGTAGCTTTTCAGCATTAAGCTAAGCCCAAAGTCCCATTTGAACTGTTGCTGTGGGAGCTGCAGAGCTGTTGGAGCATCCTCTGCCCTCCCAGCAGCAGCAGCTGGGCTGTTAGCAGCGCTCAGCTGGGCCTCCTTAGGCTGGGAGGGGCCCTTGGTGGGCTTTAAGGGGGAGCTGGGGAGACTCTCTGGAGGTGTGTGGGAGGCTCTGAGGAGTGCTGGCTGCTGAGGGGGTAGGTGTATGGGAGTGGGGAGGCTGTGTTGTTCCCAGAGGGGTATCTGGCCTTTTGCTTTGCTCCCCTGAGGGTGCATGTGAGAGGTGAGGGCTGCATTCAATACATGTGGTGTGTTTGGGGCTGGGACAGGACTTGGGCTCAGGCAGTCAGCCTCTGGTGCATCTGAAGGGTCTCCAGACTGGGAGAGAGGAGGGTTGGTTTGGACAGAGGCTGAGTGTGTGGTCACTGCTGGGGGAACAGGAGCACTTGTGGTTTGCTCTTTTGGGTATGTAATCCTCCTCTAGGACCACACTGGATCTGTAAGTGAGGTGGTGGTTGCTTCTGTGGCAGAGCCAGAAGTGTTTGGCATGTAATTGTGCCTGGGGTGTTGTGCAGGCTACAGGTTTGGGGTTTTTCCTGTTAGTGGTCATATAGAAAATAGCTGGGAGGGTACGTGATGTGGGGCCTTTGGTGCAGGAGCTCTGCCCTGTATGGTAAGTGCTTGCAGCTTGGCTCTGGCCTCTGTGCCCTACTTGTGTGAGGCAGGTATTGACAGGTATTAGCAGTCTGCCTTCCCAGCTCTTCTGCACCTTTCCATGTAGGTTGGGATGTGTGGAAATACAGCTTTGAAATCAGCTGTAAGGATCAGACTGCTTGTCCAAGCCAAGTGTAGGATTTCTGGGCAGTTATTGCTGTTGGTTTTTTTTTTTTCCCTGAGTATGCACTATTTCTGGTCTTTGCTGCTGCTTTGGAAAGGAAAGCATCTCCCAAATCAGTCTACGAAGAAAGATAATCCACGTGTGGATGTTGCTTAATGCTTATGTAATCCCGAGCTCAGATTATGTGGTGATGGTCTGCAGCAGGTCTGAGGGTGTAGGAGAAGCCGTGGGCTGGCTGGGCACATCCCTGCGGGTGCAGGGCCAGAGACACAGGAGGACAGCTGGGGGGCAATGCTGCAGTTAATTCAGCTCAGTCTGGCTCCTCCAGGAGGATTCACCTGCTCTGTCTCCAGGTCACCACATCACTGCTCCCCCAGCGCTGCAGCAGCCTAATGTGGCAGCTTGTGCTTGCTCTGAAATATTTCCCTGTTGTTTTTAACTGTAGGAAAATTTCAGGGAGAGAGAGAGAGAGAGAGAATTCAGCTGGTTGTGGCACCAACCCTTTAAAATCCAGAGCTGCCCCCATGAAAACAATGGATGAAAGGGACAGCTGAGAGAGGAGGAAGGGCCAGCATATTTCAGTAAAGCTGTGCTGGTTTTAGCTCTGGCCAGCAGCTTGCATAGAAAGTAGTTTCTTGTGAGTGAGAGCTGAGGATACCTGCCAGCTCTGTGAGCCCTGTGCAGCAGTGCATTGTGCTGGGGAAGGCAGGGGTGGCAGGGCTGTCCCCTTGGCTGGGCCACCCCCAACCTGTCAGCTCCTCTGTACTCCAGGTTACTTCTCGATGAGCTCCTTCCATCTTGGTTGCCTTTCTGCAGCTCAGCATTGCTGGGCTGAGCCCTCCCCTGCAGGAGCTGAGTGTCAGTGCCTTTCCCAGTGGTGGGTTTGGGTGCTCTGGTCCCATCTGGCTGGCTCAGGTGTGCTGGCCAGCTGTGCCAAGGCCTCCTGTGTCCTGTGGGAGGGCAGGGGCACCCCCAGCTCCACACCAACCTTCTTTGTACCCCCCAGAAACTGGATGTCTGCTCCAAGGTCCTGCCACTGTTCTGGCTTGTTGGGGTTCCTGTGCCTTATGCTGGAAATAAATGCACTTGTGAGGTCAGAGTGCAGTTGGAAGCATGGGGATGTTGTGTAGCATTGTCAAGTGCTGTTCTTTGTGCTGGGAAGTGCAGGCAGGGTGTGCTTGGCTGTGTTTTTGCCGTGCTCAAGGTTGTAAACTCCAGCTAGAGCCATCTGGAATAGCGTAGGGAACTCCCAAGTTCCCACGTGCAGATCTGGGTCACACAGAGCCTTTTCAGGAGTTCTGAGCAATCTGATCAGTTCTTTCCACTCTATTTCATTTTCAGGCTCATAAGTGGCACAGCTCAGCAGTGTTGCTGGAGAGGCTGCTGTCACCAGGCTGCCACCCCAGCTTGGCAGGGACAGGAGCTCCCAGTGAACACACACTCACGTGCTCCCTGTCTTACATAAAGAGATGTGGCCACTGGAAATGCACTGTCTGCTTTGTCTTAACTTCTGTTATGAAATGCAGAGCAGGCACAAATACAGGGAAAAATGACTCATGTGCTACTTGTCCATGGGAATATCTCTGGGAGGAAGCACAAGTAAAGCTCTCCAGAACCCACGTTTCGAGTGTGTAATGTAAAACTGGTGCTGGGTAACTGGAGTTGTGGAAAATACCTTATGGCAATGTTGAGTGCTTAAAAAATAGCTCATTCACTTTGAAATATGCTATGGTACAGAACTTTGGGAAAATTCTTTATTACAGCAAAGTTTTCAAGGCTGTCACAGTATTTCAGCATGAAGCCAGCAGCTAGAACATTCATAGGAAGAGTCTCCAATCTGACCTGCCCAGAATGGGAGCGTGACTAATGCAGGATGTGTAGCAGTCCTTACCCTCACTGAGGAAATGATACCAAGTCTTTGTTGTGTTTGCCATTAAAAGTCAGACAATCCTGAAGAAGTGCATTTGAGAAAGAAAACTGTTAGTTTTCTAACTTTTCCTTGGGCAGAAGAGTTTGGCCATGGCTGTGGTGGCCTGGGTTGCTGGCAGCCCTGTTGTGGGTGCTGCAGCCAAGGGCATGTCCCTGGTGCTGGTGCCAGCACCTAACGCAGGCTGGCCAAAGCCACGGTGCCCATGCCCAGCGGGACAGGTGAGGGCCCTGCTGTATAGGCAGCCATGTGTGAGGGGTTAAAGTGCAGCTGGGAGGCAATGCCTCTCTCACTGAATCTCCCACATTCCACACAAATCTGGATTTCTGAGCTGTTTTCTGGATGGGTGAATGGGAGCACAGCTGGTGCCAAAGGGCAGCCCATGAGCTGCCTCTGCCATGCTACAGGGGCACTGGTGCCTGCACGGGGGGGGAAATGTGCACCCCTGGTATGTGCCATGAAGGGTCCGTGTTAGCAAGGCGAAAATGTGGATGTGTCCCTGTCCTCACAGGGAAATCCTTGGAAGGCTAAACCTTGAGATGAAAAGAGATGCTGTTTCAAACTTCTATTTTCTATTGCTTTGTTGACCTGTTGTTTTAGAGTGGTGATACCTTAGGCAGGATTTGGGGGGCTGTAAGTCCTGCTGTGGGACAGCTGGCCCTGCTCAAACCTGGAGATAAGAGGGGAGCTTTTCCTGGTGTAAGTCACAGCCATCCCATCAAGTTCTGCTCCTCTTTATGCTGATTTTTGTCAATGCTGGATGTAGCCTTTATAAACACTTCTATTGCTAAATTAAGCTTTTTCCCTTCCAAAGTCACCTTAAATGACTTTCTTCTTCTTTCCCCCTTGCTCAGAGGAGTTTACCATCCGAGATGGAGTGGAGGGAGCACGAGAGGTTCTTCCAGAGCCCTGGGGCCATGGCACTCCCTGTGTTGTCCCTTGTGCCATTTCTCTGTGCAGTGACACACAGTGAAGCAGCAGCTGCTTGGAGTAGAGTTCCTCTGCTTTGAAAGCAGCTTGTATGTGGAACTGAAACTGCTTTGCTCAGATTACCAGAGTGGTGGTTGTTATGGGAGGTGCCTGGTGCTGCGTTGTGGCTTGTGCTCCTTCTGGGAAACACAGTCTACTTCCACCAGCTTAATCTTACTGGTGCTTACAGGCTAAACTGGCAGCAAGCTCCATTCTCTAACGTTTGTAAAGCATAGTAAGGACAAAGTGCTTGAAGCTTCAAATGAGGACATTTAGTTGACCATGTTAAGTTGTTTTTTTGCTTAGAAAGCAGGGGTGCTTCAGGCTGCTGGTGCAGCTGCAGCTCTTCCACCAAACGTGCACCCAGACGACTCCTTCATGTCATGGGAGTGTTGGACCCAGGCACTGCTGGTGGACTGGGATGCAGCTCCTTCCCAAGCATTGTCCCCTTGCTGGTAGCGTGACATGGCTCTGCCTGAGCAGATCTGGGAAAGATAGACAAGTCTCAGGTTGGCCCCTTGTGTCCTTGGGATGTGCCAGGAAACCTCACAAAGGGTTGGGACCTGCAGAGAACCTTTGTCCTTAATCACCCTCTGAGATGTTGCCTCAAGATCTGAATGTCGTTGTTTGCTTGTGATCTGTCTGCACAGTGCTGGACAAAACTGGAAATAGTTCAGAAGTCCTTATGGAAGAGCCGATGTTCTGCTTGGTGGGAAGGAGCTGTATGGGTGGAAGTCCCTCTCAAATGCTGTTTGTTACTAGAGGAGCTGAAGGTCTCTGTGGCAAGAGAGCTGATTTGGTATCTGTGCCTCCTCAAAGTGGATGCCTTCTGGTTTAAAAAAAAAAAAAAAAAGTTTTTTTCTTTCTCCCTTGAATCTGAACTGGCACAGGATGCACAGAACTGACATATGAGTATGTGTGTCCAGCTGATTAGACACCAATGGCATGTCCAAGGCTGACCAGCTTTGTGCCAAGAGCGTTGTGGAAATCAGCCAGCTGTTTGTGTTGGCATTGCTAAAATAGAGCTTCGGTAGCAGCACCAGGGCAAAGCTGAAGGGGAAACAGAGCAAGGGGAGAGGCAGAAGTAGTGAGACAAAGTAATGCTCCTGGTGTTTGTGGATGCTTTTAGGTGGCTGGAAGCAGGGAGGCTGCAGAAGTGAGCTGGAGACACTCTCTGGCTTTGGTGAGATGGTTCTGGGTGGCAGTAACAGAGCACTTGGGCTTGCATAGAGACATTTCCATCAGCTGCTTTATGCTGTGCTGCAGATTTCACTTGCTAAATAAACATTTCCTATTACCCTGGAGAGCTGTGTTGGGCCCACAGCCAGCCTTCCGGGAGCATTTCCACCAATGTCGTTAGGCTTGAGCACAAGATCCAGACAGACACTCACTGTGGTGATTGACTGTGCAGACCTGTACTGCGAACTGTGACCAGGGAACAGCGCTGGCTGCTGTGCCTGTGTCCCTGCGGTGCTGCCCTTGGCTGGCACAGCTCAGCTGCCACACTGAGCCCTTCCTGCTCTTGGGAGCCCCACGCTCCACTGGGCAGAGCTCCCCAACACCTGTGCAGCGGTTTAGCCATTCACAAAGGAGCCTGCCTGAAACTGTGTGTCAGGCACAGTGTTGCTGAGGCCTCGTTCAGCAGCAGATTGGGTGTAATCCTGAGCAGAAATGGCTTCAGTGCTGTAGAAGCATGTGCAAAATTTAGCATAGTTTTGCTGGTCCCTAACAGCAGTGGAATGTGGCGATGAGTAGTAAGTTGAGGTGTGGTGGTTTGTGGGTTTTTATTGTTGTGTGATTTTGAACAGTGGCTACTACTCCAGTTTTAAACTGATTGGTGCTTGCAACTCTTGTGGAACCATAGATGCTTTTCTGGTATGAACGGAGTTGGGGAGGAATGCACCTGATTCCCGTGGGAGCTGGTGCCGGGATCCCTTTCTGGTGGGGTTGGAAACGCCACTCTTTGTAACCTGAAGGGCCCTGGGTTTTTTGAAATGCAAACATGGCTGTTTCAGGCATTCAGGAAGAGTCAGGAGTTGCCTTTCCTCATGTATCTGTGTTCCTTTCCGTCAGGTTCTGATGCCCTGAGCCGCTCGGTGGAGCGCAGCGCCAGCTGGAGCGGGAGGCGGCTCCTGCAAGCGCAGGAGCAGAACGCGACCGGCGGCCCGGGGGACGCGGGGCAGCCGTACGTCAGGAACTGCACCGAGCCAGGTAGGAATCGGAGCTGCCTCCAGCTCCTCGTCCTGCTCTTGGGTTCCTCTCCTCCAGGCAGCTGCGGCGCTAGCACCTGGACTGCCAAACTCACTGATTTTCACATCCATAAACACTGCAAAGCTTGCATGTCATTCCCTCAGGTTTTGGGGAGAGGACAGGAAGGGGCTTTCTCTGTTCAGGATGTACGTAGGTTCTGTGCCCCAACAGAAATTCTAACACAGTTCTAGCTTTATTCACAAAAATAGTGATATTGTTAAACACTTGTGATTTTGGGCTAGGCTTTAGCTTGTGCAAAAGACTATGAGGAAAGGGGGAGAATTACTTGTGTTACTTCAGGCAAAGTGTCGTTTACCCACCTGGTCCTGTTCAGAAATGTGACTCACCCGCTGGAAGCCAACAAAAAGGATTAAGCTGGTTTAACACTGAGCTTTGGGTCAGGTCCCTGTGCTGCCAAATTCAGAACTAAGATTGCACTGGAGAAACTGAGAAGCTTGCTGTTAATTCAGACGGGATTTACTCACTGTTGGGACGGTGACAAGCTGTGTGAGGGGGGTGTATGATGTGTCTAGAAATTCCTGTTGCAGGTCCCGTGCCAGCCCTCGTTAGCTGCTCTCCACACTGACATATGCTTGCCCTGACGAGCTGTCAGCACCAGCCTCCCCTGTGTTAGCACTTTCACTCCCACCTCGGAAAGGCTGAAAATAAAGGAACAGCTCTGCTTAAGTGGGCTGTTTTAAAGTCATTATCAGTAATAGCAGGAAATACGTGAATGCTGTAGGAACGAAAAGATCTCGGTATGTTCATTTGGACCCTCAGGCACAATAGTGTTTAAATTAAACAGCCAAAGAAGTTTTTGTGCAATTATTTTTTACATTTCCTCATCTTCTTTCAAAAGCAGCTTTCTCTTTTATCAATATTTCTCCTGTGAGTCATAGCTTGTGATAACGTAATTTGTAGTGCTTGGCTGTGGAGCAGGTGACACTTCCAGGCCGGTTGGTGGTGCTTGTGGCCATTTCCTTGGAGCCCTTTGGGTGCTGAACCACAGACCTCAGTGCACAAATCCACACCCCTTGGGTGAAGTTGTGCTTTCTGATCTCTTTCCTCCTACACGTTGACTTGTCTTTCAGACAATGACTTATGCACATGTTCAGCCTTGGGTGCTCCGAGTTCTCCTGGTTTGTTGTGCCCACAGTGATGTCCAGAGAGCTGCTGATGTTTCTGTGGGCTGTGTGTGGTCTCTTAGTGGACTGTCAGCCTTGTGGAGATAAAGCTGCTCGGGAGGTCGTGGCAGTGGCGGGAGGGCCTGGTGGGTCCCAGAGCTGCAGTGCGGTCTGAAATGGGCTTGTGAGCCAAAACAAGGTGTGTGAAATGGAATACTCAGGCATGGAAGGCACAGAAATTAAACGTGGGTTGAGATGTGCTCATGATTTCAGTGCAGCCTTGATATCTAAGTGTGGAGGGTAATGGTGGCTCCTTCATCTCTACAGACTTCTCAGCCTTTCCTGTCTGAGCATCCTTCTGCTTTTTGCCTCTGTAGGATGCAAGGGGCAGTACCTTTACAGGCCTGGGGTTTTCTTCAGCTGGATGGGCTTGTGGATGGGAAGTGGGAAGATGTGGAAAAAAATTCATCTGTAGTTCTTCTGAAAAGGTGCTGGAAGTAGCTGTGGGCAGAATGAGTGAGATTTCTCCTGCTCACCACTGCAGAGTTTCAGAAGGCCTTCACAAGCAGATAGAGTATGCTATGTGAAGAGTAATTTTTTTGTTTGTTTGTTTTGTTTTTCTTTTCTCTCTGAGCCTAAATCCAATTTAAAAAAGTTACCTTCCCTCGAGCAAAATTAATTTTATCCTAGAAAAAAGTAAAAATTTGTTTCTGCTTTGCAAGTTGCCAAACCTTGCTTTCACTCGTGGGAATGTTAGAAAAATAAATTGCTGTAAGTTTAGTAACACAGTGTCCTGGAGGAATAGAAAAAAAGGATGTTCTCTGAGCCTTAAGTTGGGCGAATTTGACAGAAATTTGTTTGAACTTTTGCTCCCACACTCTCCTTCTGTTTGTTTGTCAACTCCAGACCTAAAGTGTCAGAAAACCATAATGTTGGGGTTAGAACCTCAGAAATAAAAACAAAAACATGGTTGTTTCTTCTGGGTTTGTGTGCTGGCGTGGAGCTGCATTATCTCTTCCTGCAGCCAGGAAGAAGGGCTGGTGTCTTGATGGGAACAGATGCTGGGATTGGGGGCACGTGGCATCAGGCAGCAGTTTGGGCTGTTGGGTTTGGAGCTCTTCTGTGCAGAGCCTGAGGCTTCCTTTGTGGGAAGTGCTGCAGATGATTTTCCTTTTCTGTGCTGCACTCTGGGCTCGCTCAGGGCTTGGGGTTGGCCTTCTGGGCTGGGTATTGGAGGATCTTTAGGACTGTTGGGTTGCAAGGTCTCTTGGCAATGAGAGGTGGTCACAAGTACTTTTTTTAAGACTTTTCAGCCGATGTGTGACTGGTTTGTATTGCTGTACATGTGAGCCAGGTACCTGAGTGCCTGCCCTCTGAGTCAGAGCCTGCTGTACCTGGACAAGGTGCCAAAGGGGAAGCTCAGAGCAATTGCTTTTGGCTGGATATTTGAGCTCTGAACTGATCACCAAGACTGTGCAGTTGCCTGAAATCGGCCCCCCTGGGCACACACAGGAGGAGGCCAGGGGTGGCCTTGTTGCTGCAGTTTTGCCGGCATTCCCATGTGTGCAACTCCAGGAGCTGGAGCTTTAGGCAGAAAAATAATACAAGCTGGTGTGATGAACATCAAGAGGTTGCCCTGCTGTTTCCCAGTCCATAATTGGTGTTTTCCCTTGCATTGATGAAACAAAATAAATGGAAAAGGAAGGGGAGTGAAGTGGAAAACCAAAGTACACCCCAGACTGAGGAGGCCAGCGCTGCCCCTGCAGTTTGTAGGTTGAGCAGGGGTGGTGATCTCCTGCTCAGAGTGCCCTCCTTGGGAAGCTGCTGCCTGGTTTTGCAGAATACATCGCCGCACAGGTATCAAGAGCTGTAATTAAAGCACTGCTTGCTCTAATAGAACAGAGCCTCGTTAGCCCCCTTGGATCCTGGCTCACGAGCACACGGCCCTGCCCTCGGCCTCCTGTGCCGCAGCATGACCGAGGTGTGCACCGGGAGTCCTACTGGGACTGGTTTGCCTGATTGGTGCTTCTTGTGATTAGCCTGTTCTGTTGTAATTGTTGTTTCTGGTGGGAGCTGCTGTGTTGTCACAGGCTGGCTGTGCAGTGAGGGCTCTCAGGGCGTGCGGGGAAGGTCTGTGTGTCGTGCTGGCTGTCAGGTGAAGAACACCAAAGGATAATTGATTGTTGCTACCTAAGGATTATGTTAACAGTCTGGAGAAATTATGACAATAGGAGAGGAAAAAAGGAATAATCCTATAGGGAATAAGGAACAGACCTTAACCTACATGCCTTCTGCTGTCAAAGGCACAGGAGAATGTTTGAGAGCCAGTCAGGAGTGCAGCTCCATTTGTGTGGGAGCTCTCCCTGGCATTCTGTTGGTTAAGTCAGTGTTTTGCTTTCCTAGACACACCTGCCGTAGGAAGTGGTGGGCATGGCATGGCAGGCTGGGGGATCCAGCAGCAGTGGTGGGGAGCACACAGCTGCAGTGCCCCACCAGATCCACGCTGGGGACCTTGAGCAGAGCAGAGGAGGTCCTTTGGTGCAGGTGCCCCTGTTCATCGCTGTCCCTCTGGCTGCATGGAAACCTCACAGCCAAAGACATT
Organism: Hafferia zeledoni; assembly: GCA_035583235.1. Taxonomy (NCBI): domain Eukaryota; kingdom Metazoa; phylum Chordata; class Aves; order Passeriformes; family Thamnophilidae; genus Hafferia; species Hafferia zeledoni. The sequence goes on from JAWWEV010000115.1 coordinate 5,528,013, forward strand.
TGCCACAAGCCAAATCAGTGCAGTGTTTTCTTATGATGGGCTGCTCAGTCACTTAGTTTTTGAGATGCTGTGCAAGGGAGTAGGAGGGAGATAGTCTGTAAAACATATGGGTGTGTAAGGTGGGCTCAGGTAGTGCTTCAGCTTCTGATCTCCACTCTCTTTCTGGTCTTCATTTGGACTGTAATGAAATGACCTACCTGCAGCCTATTAGTCACCTCTTAATTACATCATCTCTAAGGAGTCTGCCTACTTTATCTCTGGAAAAAAGTGCAGGTAGCAAATGTCAACATTCTTCAGCACAAAGAGGCAGAAAATATTTTCCCAAGTACTTGACCAACCCGTTCTTTAGTAAGAACCCATATTTAGAGTAACAGTAGTGAAATGGGGGAACCCTGTGTCTTTTTTATGATTATTTTTTCCCCTCTGAAATAACTTTAAAATGACCGGAAGTTTTCTTAGGTTTGGGGTTTATTTTGGCTTTTTCCTTTGGTTGTGTTTTTTTTTTTTGTTCTGTGTATTAAGAGAAATGATATTTGCTTCCTTGACCTTTGGTTATTGTGTGTTGTGGAAAAGGCTGCAGAGAGGTTTAAAATACTGAGAAGGAACCACTGCTTCCAAATCTTTAAATTCTCTTGCATTTAAAAGGTGTTAAGAAGCAAAGCATGACTTAAGACATGAATAAATACCACGTTTTACCTTTTTGAACTGGGTTTTACTCCTCTGACACCTGAGTTTGCCAGGCTGCTGCCGTGCCTTGCTCTGGGAATCTGAGAAGTCTGCCATGAACCCTGAGATCTGAATGTCTGAGGAGGAGGTGGAAAAAAAAACTGTCAAGTCAGACTTGCTCCCTTCTTTTGGAAGAAAAAACCTGGATTTTCACATGCCAGGCAGGGAAAGCAGCACCACTGTAGGGCTTTGGTTTGGCAGCTGGGCAGAGTCAGTGGGGCCTCTTGTTGGGGACATTACTGAGCTGCAGGTGGTCCCTCACAGCTGTGGTAACAGTGAGTGTCTACCAGACTGGCCAGATACCACAATAGTTTATTTTTTGCACACCTGAATTATTATTCTGTTATGGTAAGTGCAAGTTGCCCACTTAACATTTAAAAAGGTATTGCTGCATTTTTTAAAATGTCATAATTTTTTCCAGGAAAATCTATGCTACTGTAAGTTTGGGGTTGTTAAGAATTTTAGGCTTGGAGTACCAAGAAACTTGGGAATTAAGTCATTTGTCTCAGTGCCTATTGATCCCAGGCCTTGTAAAATATACGACTTGTTTTTGCTGGGGCAGTGTGAGTTTTCTGATCAGAGCACACGAAGGACAGCATCGTTCCTAACTAAGTGATGGACAGAGGTGTTTTGCTCTGACCCCAGGGGAGGAAGGAGATGGAGGGGGGAGTGCTGTAGGATGTGGGAAATGTCAGCTCTGGAGGAGAGTGATGGTTGTGAGATGCTGGGAAGGGTGGCCTGGGCTGGAAGCAACTTCAGTCCTAGCTGTGTCAGGTTCTCTAGCTCAGGTGGGTTTGGGTGAGTTTGTGCTACTTCAGGAGCATGTGCAGAAATACCAAGTGTTTCGAAGGATTCCTGGGTTTTGTGAGGTTCTGCATAGCTCCAGGAGTTACTCCATTGGGTTTGGGAAGGATGCTGAGGGGGAGAGGTGTTGCCTTTTGTTTGTGTTCTGAAACAGCAATAGAAAATCTGTGTTCTTTGGCAGCAGGCTCTAGTTCTGAGTCTGGCAGGAGGTGGGGCTGGTGGGAGCACTGGCTGCACTCGCTGCCTCCGGCCTGTGCTGTGGGGATTGAGGCTCTGTGGGATGGGGGTGTAGACAGGACCCTCTGTCTGTGACAGGGAGGGCTCCTGTCTTGGAGCAGGATGGACCTCAGAGCAACACCCTGGCCTAGGCAGGGACACCTTCCACCAGACAGGCTGCTCCAAGCCTCATCCAAACTGACCTTGAACGCTTCCAGGGATGGGACATTATTCCATTTTCAAGTCTTTTTGGAGTGCCAGAAAGGTCGAGGGAATAACCTTGATGATGAAGGAAATCAGAGCAAATGGTTATCAGCACATGCTTTACATTTTGATGTGTCTGTAGTATTTCCCAGATTGAACATGGGCGTGTAAGCAAGAGCCTCAAGTCTGAAGTGTGAGGGTTTAAAGCTGATGTAACTCCAAAATCTGTCCCAGGACAAGCCTTCCTTACAGTTCTGGTTTAAGTTTGGTATTTTTGAGCTATTACCACAAAAGAAGAAAAATAACATCTGGCCCCATGTTGCAGACTGGATTTTTGTTGCTTGTTTTTCAGTTCTTGCCCGTAGTTAGTATTTAAAAATCAAAGGACCAGATTTTCCATGGATGTAAATTATTACTTGCTCCATTGACTTCATTCCATTTACACTAGTTTTAAGCTATCAAGAATCAAATACAACATCCCAAGTAAGGATTTAATACAGTCAGGATGGAGTCTTTATCATCTGTTATTTGCATTTTAAGCAGTGCTCAGTTGTATAGTTTATATATAGACACGTGCATAAACTCACTTATGCATGCACAGAATAATAGTTTTATATATTAATGCTGAAGCAATTTAATTTACTGCACAGCAGTGAATAAAATAAAAGTAATTAAAATGGACTTTTTTCATGTACTGCATAAAAAATGTCTAGATTAGATATTGGTTACCCATATGTGCAAGTCCTTTGTTATTTCCTTGCTGTTTCCATTCCTGAAACGGAGAGTTGAGTGGGTTTTCTTTGCACGAGGTGCCGTGGTGCCTGGTGCTGGTGAGGGAGCTCCTGCTTTGGCCAGGGGGCTCTCCAGGTGCACCTGTGCTGGGATCAAAGCCTTCTGTGCAGGGTGTGACAGAACCACAGAGGGGAGGGATGTTCTGTGGCCTCCCGCCTGAGCAGAGGAGGTGGGAGGTAACGGAGGGAGGGCAGCTGATGGCCCAGGCTGACCACAAAGCCAGGCAGAGAGCTGGGTTTCATCTTCAGATTCACGCTGTTCTGCTCAAAGCTGGGCTGGCCAGAGGTGACAGGTGTGGTCCTTGCTGGCATGTCCCAGCAGGGCGTGCTCTGGGCAGGAATGGAGACCAATGAAACAGGATGCCACCTGCTTGGAATGGTCACACCAGGCAGACACCCCTCAGACACCAGTGTGGAGAGCTGCTCAGTGTGCACGTGTGCTCATCCAAAGGTACTAGTGGGAGCTTTTTGCATTTGTTTTTATTTCCGTCCCAAATACCAGAATTTTAGGGTAATGTCAGATGGAGAATTTTGCTAGCAAATAAAGCAAAAATTAATTATTCATTGTCTGGACTGTGTCATGGCTCGTCGGAGTTGGGGTTCACCCATCCTGTGCACTGGGCTCCTGTGGTGGAGGAACAAGCCTGCCCCTGGGCATGGGGAGCCCTGTGCCTTGCCACCCTGCATGGATGGGTGCCTTCCTCAGGAGGAGGATGCCTGGGGGATCCAGGGGCAGCTGCCTGCGAAAGCAAAGCCTGTTGCTCCATCAAACCTGGCTGCGAGCTGCGTGCCTGGCAGGATCGCTGCCTGTGTTTGTGGTAGAGGTGGCCTTTGCCATGTGCCACAGCCAAGCCAGCACGTCTGAAGCAGGGCCCTGCAGGAGGAGTAGGGGCTGCTCAGACTGAAGGGGCAGGTGGCAATACCTTTGAGCTCCATCTGCAACCCGTGCCATGTTCACAGGGAAAGGTGCAAGTCAGGTGCGAGATGTGTTTACTGCAGGGCTTTGGGCCCATGGATTGAGTGATGCTTCTCAGGTGTACTCACACCTCCCAGTAACTCTCAGTGTAACAAGTCGGTAACTGGTTTCTCTGTATGAAATAGCATCTTATGCTTCATTTTCTCTGGGAATTTGAGTGTTTTCTGTGCCCTGTGTGAGTCTCTGTGCTCTGCAGCAATTGCTGCTGAGCTCTGCCTCTTATGAGGATGGCTCTCTCCTGAGGAAAAGGGAAGGAGGAAACAGGTTTGCTGTGAGGTGACATCAGAGCACTCTCCAAGCAGGCAGGACTTTAGAGGATGTCCTGCAGGACAGCTGGTTGCTGTGAGTGCCCTCAGCGAGGCAGGATGCTGCATACAGGCATGCAGCAGCTTTCCTGTAGCCATAGCAACCGCTGGGATGTGGTAACTGCTGGTGGGCCTGGAAGAGAGGTAGAGCTGGGTGGGGCTACAGGGCCAGGCCGTGAACTGACCTGCAGCCATTGGGGTGAATGGGCCAGGCCCCAGCCCAGATGGGTGGGTGCCCAGCAGCTGACCTCCCTGACTTGGGAGGTGTCCTCCCTGGTTATCACAGATTTACTGAACTGCTGCTCGGACCTGCCTGTGTGCAGGGTCAGAAAGCACCGTGGTGCAGACACGGCCTTGGTGCCCATCGGCCCCGGTCCAGCTGGGCTGACTGGCAGGTGCTGGGTTTGCCTCTGCTCCTCCCTGGGTGGCAGCACGCTGGAACCAGGCCTGGCAGAGTGTGCCATAGCAGTGCTGGGGTCTGCAGGGGCTCTGGCAGACCCCCCGAAGCAAAGGGGTGGGCAAAGGATTGGGAAAGACAGGGTGGGGAGCAGTGCAGATAAATTGCATTACATATGAACCAAGTCTTGAAGCAAAATTGTTGAATACCTGCTGAGCATGAGGCTCCTGTGGATAATGCTGAACCTCCTCTTCTCCCCCATCCCTGGTAACCAGGATTACAGATTTAATCAGGATGCAGGAGCAGACAAATACTTGGACTGAGTGATGGAAAGTTCCACTACTGCTCGTGTGCTGGGGAGGAGCTGGCAGTGGAGGAATCAAGCTGTTCGTGCAGCCTCCATGCTTGAATTAATTTTGTGTTCTGCTTGCACTTGGGTTCTTCCTTTTGACATGTCTTTCCATGCTCCGTTTTTCTTTAAAAAAATCCAAGTGAAATTTGAAAGCCAGTGTGTCTCCTGCCCTACCTCCACTGCATCTCTGCTGAATGATTTGGATGGAATCACTGTCTCTTGGGAAAGACTTGAAGAGATCTTTATTTTGCCTTCAGTACAGAATGGGCATGCAGGAAGGTGAGGGGACCCAGTGGTCCACAGCTGAGTTATGGAATGTGTGGTTACCCATAATCTGCTTGGCCAGGTTTCCTCGAAGCTCTTGGCAGTGTTTGGGGCTTGCAGGAGGAGCCCTCGGGGCACAGGCACGTGTGCATCTGTGTTGCTGAGCACCCAGGTCACTGCCCACACCTTGTTCCCTCTGCACAGCACATGGAGCTGCTGTGCCCAGCCAGTGACAGCGGAGGTGCAGATGGGGTTGATGCTTTCCTGGCAGATTTCTCTGTCTAGGAAATTCCCTGCTGCTTCGAGCCTATAAATCAGGGTGGGATAGTCTTTTAAGGGAGTGTGCTGTCAGTCAGTGTTTCCCATCCTATTTTGATTTTGCACATGGTCAGCATATTCCTGGGAGGTGCAGACTTGCCTGCAGCCAATTGGACTAGAAAAAGGCCTGCTTGTTTCCCTCCTTGTCCCAGCCCTGCTGGTGCTGGTGTGTTCCCACAGAGCCCCTCCAAGTGACACTGCTTGTGGCAGAGGCCACATAGGGACACCAGGGTGTCACCCAAGGGGACAAGGCTGGCACTGTCCCCCCTCCTGCCAGTGGGGTGCTGCCAGTCCTGCTGGGGCTGGGGTGAGCAGAGGGGTGGGGGGGTTAAAGCAGAGCCTGTTGCTGAATTTGAAAGGGAGATTTGCAAGCAGACCAGACTTAATTTACTGTCTTATTTTTCTACTCCCACAAGACTCGTGGAAGAAACATGTCCTTTGTAGTTTATCTGTAGAACTTTTTTAAAAACAAAGTGAACTGTTCAAACGATGCTGCTGTGAGCGATTCGTGCATGGAAAGCTGAAACACAGGGGAGGTTGTTCTTGGTGCTGGGCAGGTGAGAGCCCGTGTGCCTTGTCAGGTTAGTGCTCGGTGTCGGTGGCTGTGCAGGGGCTGTAACTGGCACAGGAGGGAGGCTCAGCCCGGTGGTGTGGCACGAGGGGCTGTGGGAGGCTCGAGAATGGCTCAGGGTTGTGTTGCCTGTCTGACAACTCCACACACAGCAGCCAGGGCTGGGGTGCTCGGGGCTGTAACAGTGAGGTGGGCTGTTTCAGGGTAAACAGAAACTACCGGGGAGGTTCTGTGTGGAACCTCAGGTGTGGCTGTCACGGCAAATCCATCTTTCTTCTTGATGTGCTTAGCGGGAGGCACACTGGGATGGCCCTCAAAGTGCTGGCACAGCAGACACACGCTCTGGGGTGGTGTGTAAATGGCTGCACACTGTTTCTATAGGGGCGAAAATAGTTACAGGAAAGTCAAAATAAATACTTGAGTGCCTTTACCTTTTTCCTTTTTTCTTGTTTTCTTTAAACAATTCATTGCTCTTCTGTGTAATACTGTTTTTTGTTATTAAATTCATTGGAATTTTAAACAGAATAGTTTGACCTGCTTTTTAATTTTTGGGTGAAGATACTTGGAATCCTTGATTTGCACGTTTCAGTGCGGAGGTGTCTGTGTGCAGGTGTGTTTGTGCCGGGTCTGGTGCATCCCCTTCCCAGCCCGGAGGCCGCAGTGTGTGCTGAGGAGCTCAGTGTGAGCCCCGGGCTTGCAGGGCAGTGCCCGGCTGTGGGTGCTGTGGCAGGCTGGGGTGGCAGGAGGGAGCTGTGCTGTTCCAGCTGGCCCCAGGCACTGCCAGCGCTGGCACTGGGCAGGCAGTGCAGTCCTGGGGCGGGACATGCAGGCAGATCCATCACAGGTTTGGGGCAGGAGCACTTTGCTGCTGACATTGGCAGCAGTGAATGACTTTGGAGAAGCATTAAATCCTGAAGCAATTAAATGTAGCACCAAAGAGGGATTCTTTTTTTGTTTTCCTCTTGTGAGATACTTTGCCAGCTGTTGTTTATGGAAAAAAATCTAAATCTTTTTTATGAGAACTGTTTTTAGGTTTCTTTGTGTTCAGGGCTGATTTATACATTATGCATTAGCGTGGGAGGGCAAAATATTTATTTACCAGCATGAATATTTAGAGGAAGAATAGGCAGAAATCAGTCTGTATCAATAGCTTAGCCAGAGATCCACAAGGACATTACCAGTGTTAGAAATGGCATAATTAGGTTGAAAGGGAACAGCAAGACAATCAACTGACCTTTACCTGCCAGTGTGGGGGTCACCCCTCTGCCTGCACAGCCTCGTGCTCCTTGCCAGGCTGCACTGCTGCTGTATGAACACATCCAAAGTCCTCTCAGGACTGGCAGGAGCTGGAAACTGCTCTGTTGTTGGAGGAGCTGGTTTCATGGAGCCCAAAGAAGGCAGGGACGTGTGGAATGGTTCCTAACTGGGTTGGCTGTGTTTGGGAGAAAGTGAGGAGCAGAGGGGGTTTTATTTGCTGAGGTTTGGTGAATGATAGTTGCCAGAGAGTTCCTTTATAAAGCACCACTCAGAAATACACAGTTCTTTATGCTGTTCCCTTTCTTTTTGCTTGGCATGAAAGAATGCTGATTAGAGCTCTGGGTAGCCAAGATGGCATTGCTGGGGATGAAGCATGCTGCAGGAACAATACTGCTGTAGAAGGAGGCCCTGGACTCCAAGTTAATTACATTGCCTGTTGATTGCGAAAAATTGCACCAAATGAGAGTTTATGAGAGCTGGGCTGTCTTAGGAAAAAATGGTGTGAGTGGGTTGGAGCTTTACAGAAATAAACAGTATGGGTTAAAACACGTTCCTATGGTTCAGACCATCAATTTCAGACCAAGGGTCATTGGGAAGTGACTCCCTGGGACTGGGAGGTGGTGGTGGTGTTGGTGGTGATGTGCCTTCTTGAGCTGGAGCTGAGTGGAAAGATGAGAGGGAATACTGCACGACACAACTTGCTCTGAAAATGAAGCTCAGTGAGTTCAGGGTGACTTGAGGGACCCCAGGCACCTTGTGCTCTGAAGGTCTGTGCTTTCATCACAGACTAAAGATTACAAAGTTTCATTGTTTGAAAAGAAATTTCAAGACTTGTGTCCATAAAACAAACAAGAGCAGAACCTCAGGGCTTGGCTGGACATTATAACATGAATTGGAATGCAGTGCAGCTCCCAGCAAGCAAACCAAGCTCTGAGATGTGTGAGCTGTGTTTTGAGGTGATGGTATTACAGTAGGGAAGTTGCAAACCTTCCTGGACAGCCCTATTGTGGAAATGAGGGCTGAGCTTTAGCAGAATCACACCCACCATGGCCCGTCCTGTGCTGCAGGAACACACAGTAAACAGAGATACTGAAAGGATCAGAGATTTTTCGAGGGTTTGCGGTGCTCTGGGTGGTTGGTTGGTGTCTTCAGGGAGGGGAGGTGGTGGGAGCAGAGTTGCTGTGTGTGCCCCTGGGCAGAGTGGTGGCACAGGACAGACTCCCATGGGCTGCCTGGCACACACAGAGGGTGCTGAAGGTGCCCCTGTGGTGCTTGGCCATTTTGTTGGGTTTCCCAGCAGGCTGTGTGGGGTGGCTGCTGTTGGCCATTTTGGGTCTGACTGACTTCACTTGCCACTCAATAATGATAAAAATAACTGCAGAGCTGCACTTAGTTGGCAGAGAACATGAAGGAGAAGGCAAAGCAAAACCCCCTGGGCTTTGTGTCCCAGTGGAAAATAGTGTTGCTCAGCTCTTGGAGGAAGGAAGCCTCAAGTGAATTGTGTGTGGTTGGTGGGAAGCACACACAGCCCAGAGCAGCCAGCCCGGGAGGGTTTGGGATGTTGCCCACAGAAGGAAGGCGTTACTTGCCCCACACCATGCCCTGAAATAGTAATGTTTGGGTAATGTTTTGGGGGTAACTAAGCTGGAACATGTGTATAACTGTTAAAATCATAAATGCCAAAAAAGGAAATCCATGCTAAGCTCAAAAATACAGTCTCGTCATTTAATTCAAATAAGTGTTACCATTGTAATTTGGTTTTGTTGCCTTGTGCTATAGGCTCTTTGGCAGGGGCTTCGTGGGGGATGAGCAAACAGCAGCCTGATGCTTCCCTCCAGCCTCTTTGAGACTGTTGTCTTAGTTTAGCCAAAGTGTATGTGATGCATTCTTGAAAAATCCAGCTTGGGCTCCTCAGCCTCCTGCTAGGAACTTCTCTGGAGGGTGAATGTGGGACAGAGCAGATCTTGGATGCTCCTGCTCCGCAGGGAGTGTTTCCCAGGGCTGGGGGTTTGCCTCTGAAAACCAGGACAAGGGGCTGAGGTTAAATCCAGTAAGGAAGGAGTTGGCCCTTGCATTCAAGGAGGAGAAAGAGGAGTTCTGGCTGTTTGCTCAGGGGACATAATCTGTGCAATCTGCAGTGAAGTCGTAATTAACTGGGGTGGTCCTTGAGGTTGGGGCTGAGCAAACATTCCCAGCACTTTCTTGCTTTTGTGTAAACAAGGGCACCAAACCCAGACAAAGCCACTGCACATCTCTGAGCACACAAAATCGGTTTATAGCCCTTACGTAAAGGGTGGGTCAGAAATGCCCTGGCAGGAGAGAATGATTAAAAATGCAGAACTCTTTAATAGGGGGAGATTCTCAATTTCTTTGAGGGAAATAAAGCCACGAGGGTTATCCCTTTGCTTGGATCTCAAATTAACACAGAGTTTAATTTGCTGCATTTGTTTTACTTTGTCAGCTGTGTGAGGGTGAACTTGGGTGGAGATAAGTCAGAAAATTAAGCTTTACCCCTCAGAAAAAACCAGAAAGGAATTATAAGGTTGGTGAAGAGAAGGGGGGCAAAAAATTTTTAAAGCCAGTAGACTGGTTCTTTTTATTTGCTTTCAGGTTTAGGAAACCTTTTGAGCCTCTTTTCTGCAACCATGAGGCCTCAAGACCATTTCGTGAGTGTTGGGTTGCTTTTCTGGTTTTGGTTTTTAACTTCCTTGTGGTGAGGCTGTGCCCGAACCCCCAGGTGGGTGAGGTGGCCCCGTCCGAGGGTGCTGGGTGGTCCTGCGGGGCAGCTGGCACAGCCCCTGCTGCTGGCGGGGTGGGAGCCGGGCACCAGGACGTGCCTGGCACAGGGCTGAAGGGAGGCAGCACCCCGTGTGCCCCGGGGAGCTGTGCCAGGCTGTGGAAGCTGGCAGGGGTTCACACCTGCCTGTGCTGGGGCCGGTTCTCTTTGGCGCAGGAGGGCCCTGGGGTGCTGGTGGCCTTTATTCTGTAGGGCTGAAGGAGCCACATTGACAGCTGGGCCTGTAAGATGGGGCTGCAGGAGCTGAGTGGCACCCGGGAGCCCTCAGTCATTGTCTCCGAGGTCTCCCAGATTTGGGGGTTGGCAGCAACGTGCAGAAGGCATTGTGCTCTGGTGTGAGAGCCACAGGAATATGGCAGTGGTGGGAGTGGTTTCCATGGAAACATTTCAGCAGCATGACATCACTGGCACTGTCACATTGAAGCTTTGCAAGGCTTTTTGGATTTCAGGAATTACATAACTTTGGAAGAGTTAGGCTGGGGCTTGGATCTAATCAGTGTTCAGGGGTTTAGCTGAATTACATTTTTAAAAGAACCAAACCCCCCAGTCCAGAAGTGCCTGCTGCAGTGGCAGTGGTGGTTGCAGCAGCTGTTGCTGCATGGGGAGGCTGGTGATGAAGGCTTTGTCCCCTCCTGTCCCTGGGAGCCCATACCTGCCCCTGTTGTGGCCCTCCCACAGCGGGCACAACCTTGCCGCTCCTGAGGGTGGCAGGGAGGGAGTGCCCCCCGTGGGAGTCGAGGCAAGGGGAGTGTGTTCATTTGGAGAAAAGGGGTGGGACAAGCTTCGTGCTGTCCTGAAGGTGCTGAAGATTTCCTATGGAGATGCTTTTGGGGTCAAAACACCAGGTGGGCCCTCACGCAGCCATGCTGGGGGGCAGGAGTAGTGTGAACTTACATGTATGTGGATTTATGTGCAAGGGTGTGTGGGCACCGCTGTGTTCTGCTCCTCCACAGTGATGTGTTCAGGCAGTGTTCGTACTCGTACTGTGGCCGCCAACTGAAGCACCCACGTTGGGGCTGGAGCTGCTTTGGCCATGGTGTAGACATGCAGTGAACCCAGTCAGGTTCTGTGTGCTTGCAGTGCAAGCTTTGAGGCTGTCTGCTCAGCTTGGACAGCTCTGCAGGCCTTGGAGCCGTAGGCAGGCTGGAGCCACCTGGGCTGGGGCAGCAGGAGCTGCTGGGCTGGGGCAGCCATGTCAGCCGTTCACACTTGTGGCAGTAACAGCAGCATATAAATAGCTCTCTGGAAAACAATTCCATGAATTCATCCTGCTGCCTGGAGGTGCTCTGCAATTTTGTGCACAGCTTTTGATTGAAGCCTTCTGGCAGAAGGAAATGTTTTAATAAGAAGAAAAAGCAAGAAGTTTTGTGGAGTCCTTTTTCCCTCTGCTCAGCATCCCTGAGACAGGTACCCAGCTGGGGCTCCTAACGATTGTTGTGTAACAGAGTGTTCCTGTGTGATTGACTCTTGATTTTCACATGTATCCTGCTGGGAAGTGCTGTGCAGGGAGGACAGCAGCATTTGGGATCTCCCAGCTGCTGGTTTACTCTGAAATCTCTTCTGGGAGTCAGTAAAGTGAAAGACATAAGTTACAAAGGTATTAGCAATGATATTCATGTTTCTTGTCTTAAGTTCTCCTTTCCGATTTTGTGGTTCTAATCAAAGTGGTGAGTCTGCAGCAAACACCCACCTTTATAAATGATTTGTGTGGCTCAGGTATGGGTCTGACTGCCAGAGACCAGCGTGTCTGGAATCTGCAGTGGTGTGGGGAGAAGAGGAAGGATGAGCATGCTCTTCATATTTACTTTTTCACCCAGTTTGTGCATGAGCCCTTCCACAGTTTATGCTATGTCATGGCCTTCTCAGCAGTGACACAAATTTGTCACAGCAAGATGTTAAACTTGAGCATCTCAAGTGTGAGAAGTAAACAGGCATGCTGGGCACTGGGCACCTGGGTGCTCTGAGGGGCTGCAGGGCCCATCCAGGGGTGTGGAAACCTGATGATGTTCTGTTGCCATTGTGCTCAGCTTGGGCAGCCCAAACTCTCCCTGCAGGTACTCTGCACCACAGGTGGAAGGAGGTTTCTGTTCCTGGCTGGGCAGAGCAGTGGATCCAAACTGGGAGTGTAGGGAGGTGGTTTTGCTGTCCTGGAGGTAGCAGGCAAGGGCAGGGCAAGGCTTTTCACCCGTGGCTGAGGGGTCTGGCAGGGTCACAGTACGGAGCTTTGTCTTTTCCATGTTACTTCTCTCACCAGGCTTTCCTGTCTGCTTGTTCCTCCTGTGATTCCCTCTGGCCTGCTGGTGCCTGGGAGAGCCCTGACAGTGCTAACGAAGGGCTTGGTTCATCTTGTTCTGTAATTTCTGAATTGGATGACAGCTGGCTGCTGAGCCAAGGTTTATTTTTTGCTTGGAGCAAAAGAAAAATCTTCATCTTGTTTCTGATTTCTGTAATGATTTCCTAGTAGTTGTTTGTGTTCACCATTCTGGCCACTAATTTTTCATGCATGTGAACTTAAGGAAAATAGTGTGCTTTTCTGTTAAATGCAACTTAGTGTTTTTCTGAGACATTCAAGACTGAAGCTCCTTGCAGGAGATTTTGAAATAATGTGATAGTGAGGCAATAAATGTTGTAGGTAATGCAGAGAACGTCTTGAAAGATGCTGGACTTGTTTTTAACCACAGTACAACTGCTCCAGACTCGGGGTTCCTAATTCAGCATTCCTGAGGGTAATGATTTACAGCACTGAAAGGCAAGTGAGTTCTGGGATTCTCTGGGACAAAAAATTGTCTGGGCCTGAAAGGAGGGACTTACCTTGCAGTTTGACTGAGGGGAGGTACAGCCTGAAAATGAGGGATAAAAGTGAAAGTCAGTGTGAACCAGTATATCAGATTCTTAGCAGTGGCTGGAAGGTTGTCTTGGGAAGGAGTACCCTGCTGGCAGTTCTCAGCTGGCAGAGTTCAGTGTTTCCTGTGGGGATGGGCACAAATCCTGCCCCGGCCATGGAGGAGCCCTGTGGTGATGTGCACTCTGCGGGAGGCCGAGGTTTGCTGAGGGCACCGGGGTCTCTGGCAAGAGGGTCTCAATCCCTTGGTGCCAGTGTGCAGCACAGAGACTGTGAGGGGCTGCTCACCTGCATGGAGAGAGTAGGGCACTATAAAACCCCCTCCTGGTGGTGTTGCTTCCACCTGGGTCCATAAGCTGTTCTGCCTTCAGGGATGCCAGGGCCAGCTCTGCCTCTGAGCCACAGAAGCCACTGCCTGTCAGGGCTTGGAATCCCACATGGGTTTGCTCCAAGCCCTGTCCAACCTGGCCTTGGGCACTTCCAGGGATGGAGCAGCCACAGCTTCTCTGGGCACCTGTGCCAGGGCCTGCCCACCCTCATTGTAAAAAGCCTTCTTCCTCGTATCTGACCTACACTGACCCTCTTTCAGCTTAGGGCCATCACCCCTTAGCCCTGCTAAAGGAATGAAGGGTTGCATTGCAGCTTTGTGGGTTTATGGAGTGTTACCTGAGGGAAGGCAAATCCTTGGGCATCCTGCTGGGATGGGTGGGCTGATCCTGTGGGGTTGTGTGGCGCTTCTCTCTCGAGCTCCCCAAGCCTCAGGTGCCAGAAACCTGTGGTTCAGTGTGGGTCACTTACAGCTCTTACCTGATCTCCCCTTGTGTTTGTGTGGTCTGTCCACTTGCCTTTGCTGACATGAGAAGCAGCTCTTCGCTCCTGACAGGAACATAACAGGGAGTAACTTGGGAAAGAGCCAGGTGGATTTTTTTGCAGCCTGGACTTCCTCAATAATATTGTCTGGTCTCTGCTGATTTCCCAATCCTCACCATTTTGTTGGCAATGGGTCAGAGAGAAGACAGTTTGAGACGTGGTCTGAGCTGGTTGTTCCGACACACAGGCATCAGTCGTGGGTTTGTGTGTAGGCTGGACAGGGTGGATAGCCCAAGGGAAGGAATGCCCACTGCAGAGTGCTGGCTCTGAGGCCAATGCCAGTGTCACCAACCCTGGGTGGCTCTGGAGGGCCATCCTGCTCCCCTGGTCTCTTCCTGCAGCACAGGGATTAGTGTCATTGTGCAATGCCATCGAGAAGGGGAACTCCTTGGATAAAATGCAGCTTGATTGTGAAGGGGGTGTGAAGTAGGTGAGTAGTTACTGCAGGGAAGGTCTCGTCGAGCTCTGCTTAGAGCTGGCATTGTCCCCACAGCAGTGCCAGTGCCACAGTGCCAGGGCAGAGCAGTGTGCCCCAGCCAGGCTCTTTGTGCTGCACACACGTCCCCCGAGGGGTGGAGGACACAGAGGGAGTTTGTGCCGCTTCTAAGCTCTGTGGGAAAGCAGAAAGGAAGTAGATGAATCCTCCAGGTAGGTCTGCACTGCCCAGCTGTGTGACCCTACAGTTTGATGTTCCTGCAGGAGCAGGCAGCCTGGGAAGCAATTAGTTAGAGGAGTTCATTAAGAGTTGGGCCTTGGGATTGGCCTTTTCTCATGCATTTGTTAGTGGCTTGTGTACAGAAGGCATAGGGCTGGGAGTTGGGCTCAGAGCAGGGCCAGGCTGGCCTAGGGATGAGCAAAACAGCCATGGCTCTGGGACAGGATTCATACACAGCTTCTGACAGAGCAAAGCCCGTTCCTGCTCTGGCACATGAAGCATTTCCAGCACAGGTCAGACAGTGTTTGTGCTCCAGCCCACAGCTCTACTGAGAGCCTGTTAACGCTGCTTTCTGCACTGGTGTCAGCACACTGAGACAGTGATCCAGGCTGGAGCAGGGAAATGGAAAATACTGGGATCATCAAGGGACTGTGGAGGCTCAAAACAAGGAGGCAACACCTTGGTCTTGTTTGGTGCAGCCTGGTAAAGTAAGTGCTATTTGCACATGCACAGGGCTAAGCACTGAGCTGGTGGACAGGGCTGGCACAAGAACCAGGGAAGAGAAAGTGGCAGTGAATTAACAGGCTAGAAAACAGAAGTTTCTAGCCTTGAGATGGGCAGTCTGGAATAGCTTCCCAGAAAGTGTTGTCAGACAAGACCAGAGCAGTCCCAAAGTGGGAGCAGTGAGGTCCCAGCTCAGATCTAGTGGCGTGCAGGCAGGCTGT
This sequence comes from Hafferia zeledoni, assembly GCA_035583235.1. Taxonomy (NCBI): domain Eukaryota; kingdom Metazoa; phylum Chordata; class Aves; order Passeriformes; family Thamnophilidae; genus Hafferia; species Hafferia zeledoni. The sequence continues at coordinate 5,543,083 of JAWWEV010000115.1, forward strand.
ACAGGATTGGCCTCACACGGCTCTACAGGGCGATGTTTGTGTTGGTGCCAGGGGACCAGAGCCCCAGTGTGGAGCACCTGCCTGGGCGCATGGTTGGAGGAGTCCCTGCTTCAAAAGGTGAGGGTTCTCAGGGACCATATGGATGCTCTGCCATGGTTCATCCCTGAGCTGAATGGCATTTCTGGGGCAGCAGGAGAGAGCACTGGGATTTCGGTGGGAAGGTGTGTCTCTCTTTGGTGAACTGCCATGAGACACAGAGATAAGCACTGCTCCAAGGAACCCCAGCACTCTGTAGGCTGCTCACTGTGTGCTGCCTGTGCTCCAGCTCCAAGAAAAACCATTCCTTTTGCTTGCAATCCACAGTCCCATGTGCTCACCCACGTGTGGAGAAACAGCTTGCAAGTCATTATCTGATTGGCATCCAGCCACTAAACTTCCAGTGACCTGCCTGCTGATATTATTTTGTGCGCTCCGTTCTCCTGACACATCTCTGTTGAGCGTGTTGTATTGTTTTTGGAATAAATATGAGGGGGAAGAATAAAAACTGAAAACAGCTGCCAAGGATGGAGGTAAAACACAGACTTTGTGGCTGGTGTTGGAAACAGGATCTGTGGTCTGGCTGCCCTCCCTGGGAATGGGCAGGCCTGTTTGAGCAGTGCCAAAACAAAGTGCTCTTGACCTGTGCCAGCTCAAAAGGTGTTATATGCAGGATCCAGCTTTTTCTGGATCTTGGCCCACAGAGCAAGTGCTGCAGGTGAGTGTCTTAGTGTATTTAGGAGGTGTAGGGAGTTTCTGCAGTGGGCCAGGCAGCATGGCCCAGATCAACTTGGGTGAAGCCCCTGGGCCCTTTCCTGAGCAGTAAGATCATTAACTGTGTTTTTTTTGTTGCCGTGGAGCATCACAGCCTGTCCTGGGTGCAGGAGGGTGAAACCTTTCAAATGGAATGAGCAGGTGTGGCTGGCTCTGAGGGAATCGAGGGGATTGGCAAATACCTGTGATGTCTGCAAGGTGACAGACAGGCAGACTGGGGTCCCTAACTGTGCTCCTGTGACAGGGGAGCGTGGGTGTGGTGGTCAAGGTGAAACTAAATTGCATGGTAGGCAGGAAAGGACCTGACCAGAGGTGTGATTTGTGAGTGGTTTTGTATTCACGGGGTTTTTCTGGGGTTTGTGATCTGTTGATGGTTTTTCTTACCAGCAACAGGACCTCAGCAGAGAATCTGAGGGTTACCTTCATAGCCCCGTGCCAGGAAGCTCTTTGAGGGTCGGCTGGGGCAATGCCTCACTAGAGAGCTTGACAGGCACTGCAATGAATATTGCTTAAATGCAGGTTTCAGTGTTAGGGAATTTGGCTGTATTTTTCTTCTTTTTGAAACACACCTGCTGTTAAGAGACATTTCATCCAGATCTGCTCACTGACACCCCTGCCATGGGAACAGCTAAAACTTCACAGATCCCTTGCAAGTGTGTCCAGTCCCAGTTTAAATGAACTCATTATGTTTCAGCTTGGCAGCAATACGAGGAACAATGAGGAAGAGGGAAAAATCTGAGTTAAGAGATTTCAAAAACACCTTGGGAAATGTTCCCAAACAACCACAAACCCTCCCTGGGGATCCTGTCCACATATTAAGCTCCAACTGCATATATCAAACAGTTCAAAAAGGCCAACTTGGCCTGTGCAGCTCTCAGATGGAATGAAGGCAGCTGTGAGGGAGTGCCAAAGTGTCTCATGAGTACAGGAAAAGCCACCCCTGTATGGGGCTGACTTGTCACCAGTCGGGAAGTCTTTCAGGAAACTAATAGGAAAATGCATTAGGTGGGGATGGTAATGCTTTCCCCGTGCACTGTCCAAGGGTGTTCTGCTTTACATTTTAATTCTTTCCCCATGACTGTGGCAAAAATGTTCTGCTTCACTGAGCAATCCAGCCTTGCTGTGGGAAATGGTGTTTTCGTGGCTGTTGACACAATGTCAGCATGTGCTTTGGGAGGAGCCTTTGCTGTGTGTGATCCCTGCTGGTGCAGGTGGACATGGCTCTGCCGCAGCCACCTGGAGACACCTGCACAGTGAGCAGGGGACAAATCAGGCATGGCAGGGGAGGAGGGGAAACTGGGCAGGGGAATTGCGTGGTGACAGCTCAAGTGGAAAGTGGAGGAGGAAGGTTTTGAAGGCAGGGCTTGTGCTTTGTAGCAGCTTGACAATGCTGGGGTTTCTCTCTGAAGGAGAAATTGTTGAGTTGTTGTGAAAGCAGCCATGGCTTTTCCATTTGACAAACACTAACAGCTCCTTGTGAACTGTTGAGTGCTCTGAGGGGGAGAACTTTCTCTGAAAAGCCAAGAGGAGGCTTGAGCTAAAGACACTCTATAGAGGCAGTAACATTGGGAAATGTGCATACTTGATGTTGAAGCCAGGCTGGACTCTGTGTGTTTGGCACCTGTGCTGCAGCCTGCCTGCCCTCCAGCACGTGCTGGGATTAACTCCTTGCACCAGAATGTTCTTGATCTGTCTTGGTTAGCAATGGGGCAGAGAACTTTCTTCCATCTGGTCACTGCCTACAAACTGAGGTGACTTAGAGGAGTTAGGGGGGCCAGATCCTGCTCTCAGTCCTGACACTGAGTAATGGCATTGACAACAAGCCCAGGTGTTGGTCCCAGACTGCCCTCACAGTAACCAGGCACCAGGATGGGGTGTATCTTCCATCTTTTGATGTGTAGCCTTCATTCCTTGTCCCAGGTCCCCTGCAGGAGGGCTGGAACTCGAAAGCTCTGCTGTTCCCAGCTTGCCAGGTCTCTGATAGAGACCTGTTTTGCTGTGCCTTACAGTATCTGTACTGCTGTGGCTGCAGCTGCTCCAAAGGGAGGGAACACCGTTCCCAGCCACTCCTTGCCCTCTTCCTGCCCTCCAACAGGCAGCTGTCTGGCAGAAGGGACTTCCTTGCTGGATGTTTTCCAGACCAGCTCACCTGGTAAGGAGATGCCCTCTGATGTCAGTCTGCTGGTAGTCACCTCTTCCGGGGAGTGAGTACCTGGCCATGAGCTGCAGCAAGGTGTATATTCAGGGATTCAGGCATATTAAAGGCAGCCAGCAGAAAACTTTCCCTGGTTTCGGTTCTCTCTGGCTGAGTCAGGTTGAGAGGGAAATTCAAAGGCAGAGCACTGAATAAAATCAGGGCTTTCACAAGTGGAAGGGAGGCATTTAACAACATGATTTACTTTTCTGTTAAAGCTGTGTGGTTTGAGTCCTGTCAAATCGGGCTTTGAGGGTGTTTTGGGGGCATTTGGAAAGGGTTAGGTGGTTTCTGGTCTGATGCTGAGCCTAGTGGAAACACGAGAAGGTACCTTGCTGAAAGGTTCCCTCCACCTTGGTACCTGGCGAGTCACCTAACCTCCCTGCATCCCACTGTGCTACTCAGTGAGGTGACAGTGACAAGGCCTGTGCTGTGAGGATTAGTCAATTCTTTGCAGTAGTTCGGGGAAATCTCATGGAAAGGAACCTTAGAAGTGGAACAAATTAGTATTTGTGATCCAAATACTTGGTCACTTCTTGGCGCATTCCAGATTCACATCCCGCCAGCAGCTGCTGTGTGTCCTGGTGCACAGCACAGCCATCCATCATTCTGCACCTGGCTTTGTGAAGGATGTGGAGGGGCACTAATCCTGGCCTGTCCTGTGAGCCCAGTCTCCTTGCTTGGCTCTGTGTCCAGACAGTCAGCAGAGATGTGCTGGTCACTCCTGTCGCTGCTGCTACATACGTGGGGGGGTTCTGTTTTGTTGTGTTAATTATCATGGAATCATAACATTGCTTGGGCTGGAGGGGACCGTCAAAGGTCACCTAGTCCGACTACACGGTGTTTCATCCTCCAGCTCTGTGGCGGAGACTGAGTCCAGGTACAGCAGTTGATCCTTTCCCAGACCAGCAGTGCAGTGGCCCTTCTGTCCTCTGCCAGTTGTCCTGCTGTCACAGCAGGGTAGCAGCATTACTGAGAGACATATTTAACATGCTCAACGCTGGGAAAGCAGGCAGAGCTCCAGTCTTGCTCCTTTGGCCCAGTTCGGTTTCCTACACTGGGGCTGGGGTTGCTGCAGCTTAAGAAGGCAGCCTTTGTGCTGCTGAGCAAGTTACTGAGCTTCCTTCTCTTCTTTAAGTAGCAGCACACATGGTCCTTCTGGGTGCTGTTAATGGCCCACCTTGTGCACTGCCCACTCATGGACCTCTCTGTAAGTGCAGTAGGGTCTTGTCCTGTATCATCCCTGCCATTAGCAGGGCCTGGATCATACCTAGTTCAAATGGGACTTGAACGGTGGACTTGGAGGGTGCCTGGGGCTGAGAAAAATGGGGAGGAGTTACCCGGAGTAGGGCAGGGAGATGTCTTCCTCCAGGTGCACTGTCTGTTGGAAGGGGGTGTTTGGGTCCATGACCCAGGAATGCTCCTGTTTTCTGGCTTGGGAGGTGCTGTGCCTCCTGCAGGAAAGGCCCAGAGGGTCAGAGCTGGAAGGCTCTTGTGTCAAGACTGCTTTCCTGTCCTGTTTGCTGCTGGAAACTACCAGTGCAGAGAATCAAGCACATGCTGTATCTGGCCATGTTTATCTTGTTCCATAAAATATCCCCGAGGGTTTTCCTGGCTGAGGAGTGTGACTACTGGTCTCATTATTATTCAGCTGCTCTTTGGTGATATTTTGCTTTGCTGAGAGCTGCCTTAGGACTATTGCTGGTTGTTCTGTGAGGGCCCATAGCAGAGGTACTGTAAATCCCTGGTGTTAGCTGCCTGACAATGTCTGTGCAATATTTTACTTTTGGACCATCAGGACCAAAGGCCATAAGAAACACTTTGACTGTGGCTGGTTATTAGGCACTGGCCAGGTGGGCACATGCCAGATTTAGGGATTGTGCCTGTAATCACTCTCCTGTTCAAGGGCGCTGTGGTTTCAGCTGGCAGAGCCCAGGTGTGACCAGTGAGAGTGCTGGGGCTGTTTCAAGGCCCACTAGGTTTTTGCTGTCATTAGGGCTGTGTTTGTTTCAATAGCCTCCCTACAGTTTGTTGTTGTTGATGTTTTCACCCTGGTGAGGGTGATACTGCTCCTGGTATTCCTGGTTTTGAGGTGTTTGTGATTTTCTGCAAAAGCAGGTACTGAAGGAATCAGAGAGAAGGTGCGAGAGCTTCCCTGTGCATTGAGCAGTGTAGCCTTGTGTCACTGGAGAAAACATTCCTGCAGGTCTTATCCCCAGTTCCTTTCAGTAATTGCTCCTTTGCCAGTGCTCTGTAAGCAGTTGTGCATTCAGCCCTTGCAGCAGCACGGATCCAGTTCAGCCTCACTGCAGAGGTTTCTGCATTGTGTCTGCCATACAGCGGGTCCCCCTGAAGTGCTGCGCTTGCTGGCAGTGGGGGGGCTCGGGGATGCCAATTTTAATCAAAGCCTTTCATTGCAAACCAACTTTCAGCGTTTTGGGGGTGATGAGAGTTCCTTACCACGTGAACTTTCTGAAGGCAGCCCTGAGCAAAGAGGGAAGGGGTGTGGGAGTTGTTGCTGTTGCCCCCTGTTATTTGGGGCCTTTTCCTTGCTCAGCCTGCCATGCTGTGGGCAGCTGTGCAGCCACTGGGCAGGAGGGGCCAGAGGGGATGCTCGCCTTCCCCAGGCCATCAGCACAGGCACCTCAGTGGAGGAGCTGGTGTCCTGGAGCTGGGAGAGAGGAAACAAAGTGTCAGGGGGCAGAAAGGAAAAGGAGGCTTTGTTTTTCATTATTTGCTGCCTGAGTTGCAGGAGGGGTGAGATCTGGGCAATGCGGAGGGCACCAAGGTTATGGTTCTGTACAGGGGGTTACACAGGGTGCCTGGACTGGAGCAGACCCCACTCCCAGACTGCAGGGGTTCAACCAGCGCACAGATCCAGTGAGCTCTCTGTGCACACACAGCGGCAAACTGTGCTGCCGCTTCCTGCAGAATAATGGGATTAGTTTGCCAAACCTCTTCTCAGCAACTCTGTTTTCAACCTTATTACTCTGTAACAACTTTTTCTGTCTGACTGATGTGGAGTGATGACCAGGACAAGGAAACTGGTTACATTTTAAATGTCTCATATCCTGGTTTTGTGTCTTCAGCTATCAAGGAAAGGGATGCCTATTGACCTGGGCCAGGGGTTCTGATGGAATTAGCAGTGGCTCAGAGCTGGTGCACACAGTAGTTTCTACTAGGCCTGATTTGTGCACTGACACCCCAGTCTGCTTGCAGAGGGGGAGAGCTGCCTCAGTGCTCATGATTCCCTGCCTCTGCCTTCTGTCTGCATCCACTCTGCTTCTTGCTGAGCCAAATGGATGGAACATACAGTAGTTGTAGCTCTCTGGCTTTTTAAGCCTTTAAACGTCCAGGCTGTGTTTCAGAGACAGAGCAGGAGACTGCCAAGCACTGTGGTGTCCTCTGTTTCTCTGAAACATCCTGAGTCACACCTGTGACAGGGAACTCCTGCTGTCCCCTGTGCTTTAGGAAACCTGGGCTGGCCCCAGGGATGCTGATACCACTGCTGTAGGTAAAACATTGTAGATCATCTTCTTCCTTCATCACAAAACCTGTCTGAGTGGGGACCTGTTTGGTGACTGCTTTGTTCTGTCTTGGGTATCGCAGCTGTGCTTGCTGTGCTATGTCCTCCACGTTCCTTGGCATGGGCTAGAGGGGTGTAAGGTCCAAGGAAGAGCCTTGGATCTGAAGCTGTGATTGTGAAGGAGCTGCTGTGGAGAGTCCCCTGAGCCATGTGTGGCTGGGCAGGGCATGGCAGAGCTGCTGGCCACTGTGCTGCTGTCGGTGTGGGAGGTGTTCAGACACCTGCTGCTGAAGTTGTGCCAGTTTCACCAGTGACTCCAGTGAGGACAGGGCTGGTCCTGGAGCTGAGCATCTCACACTCCTGTGGGCAGCCCTGCAGTGTGTGCCCTCCCCAGGCAGCCTTGCTGGCTGCTCCGCAGGTATCGCTCTGGGGTGGCCCGGCTGAGGCAGAGGGTGGCATTCAGCCACCTGCAGTTCTCTGGGATGAACCTGCTCCATGCTCCTGAGAAACCCTGTTCCCTTTCAGTAATGCTGTTCCTTTGCTGCCCCCGGGATCCTGGAGGGCCCTGCCATCCCATGGGTTGTTAGCATGCACAGGAGAGCCTTGCCTGGCTCTCAGCAGTCCCCTCTTCCCAGGCTGCTGCAGCCACAGCATTTCACTGTTCCGTGCCTGTTTCCCAGAGACCTGAGGCAGCCAAGTGCCACAGCCTTGTGCCCCACAGCTTGGCAGTGTGTGGTGTCGTGTTATGCCCTTGGTCTTTTGCAAACACCCAGAGTTTCAGCTGCCAGCAGGACTGGTAACTGTGCACGTGTCCTTGCATCCCCTCTAGATCCCTGCCCTGCCTCTGACTGGTCACCCTGCAGAAGGAGGTGCTGTGCTTCTGCATGGCTGGAATGATACCTGGAAACACACTGTCCAAGACTGCACTGGGGTGCGCAGGGTTTCTTAGCAGGCACACCCCTGAAATGGGAGTGTTTATTAAGCAGGAGTGGGTGAGAGGCCTTTTTAAGGCTTGTTTGCAGATTATTCACTGCAGGGAAGTGTAACAGTTATGCAAAGGTTATGCCGCCAAGGGGTACGTGATATTTAGCTGTGTGATTGCCGCTGAAATCCATTGCTCTTCTGGCCAGACCTCCCCAAACCTCCTTGAAAGTGCCTGGCATGTGTTCCCTGAGCATTACACAGGAGCATGGAGGTCAGCAGAGAGAATTAGCCAGTGTAGTTGTGGGGCTGAGGGAAGCCTTTTCCTGGCACGCTGCATGCCCAGGAGCAGCCCATGGCCTGGCCTGCTCACCGCAGCTGGTTACAGTGTGTTACCTCTGTGTGCCTGCTCACATCCCCAGGCAGGTTTGTGTTCTGCCTTGGGCTGTCACAGCCATTCCTGCTGCCTGTGCCTCTGCAGCCAGCACAGGGCCAGGTCTCTGGCTCACCATCCTCAGCAGTGCAATGCTTTTCCTCTCTCCTGATGAAATGCAGGGAGATGCCCAACGTCCTCCTTGGCTTTGCTTTAAACAAGGTGTGTCTCCTTACAGCAGTTAAAACTAAAAGCCATGTACAGCAGGCAACAAGCCTCAGTTTTAATGAAGTGCCCTCCTAACTGTGTGCTGAGATGGGATGGATGGATTTCCTGTAAGTCAGGGCACAGGCAGTGGCCTGGGAGTTTTCAGTTTGTACACAGCACATACTTGGGAGCAGCAGCTGAAAGGGGTTGATGCCCTTGTGTGCGAGCCTGTCCTGAACCCAGTGAGGGTGCAGGTGTGTCCCTCATCCCAGGAGAGCACCTGCAGCTGTCAGTGAAGGATGAACTCATGGCCCTGGTCTGCTCTGTGCTGCTTCTGGAGTCTCTGGAGTGTGTCCAGTGAGAAGCATTGTGCAATGGGGATTGTTGTCAGATGTGTCCCTTCTGCAGCTTCGGCCCTACCGAGAGCAGGCAGGGGCTGTACAAACTGTGTGTGTCGTGTTCTGTTTCTTCGGGGATCAGCCCTTCACACAAAAAGGCTTTTCTTGAGGATAAGAATGCTGCTTTCTTGTTTACCCATCTTGGAAGGCAGGGCAGCAGAAGGGGGATAGGGTGATGTTTGATGTAAAAGTGGAAGGTATTAACTAAGGCATTGATGGGATGATATCTCTGGGGTGCTCTTTTTCCATCTCTAGCTGTACCAGCAGCAACACAAGGACCACCCTGACAAGCCAACCTTGATGACCTGAGGTTTTGCTATAGGAACCAGAGCTAGGAGCCTTGCAAGAGGAGAAATAGTTTAAAAGTCCCTACAGGTTGCTGTGCTGTGCCAGGGTCCTGTTTCTGCCAGCTGGCCTGTCCATCCTCAGCTGCATGCCTGGCTGGTGGCACCTCTGAAAACAAGACCACCCTTCCTCCTCCTCTGTCCATCTCCCATCTCGCTCCATACAAATTCTGCCTCTCTTTTGGGAAAACACTAGGGTTAGTTCTTGTTGGACCGGTTTCACTAGTGACATGGAAACTGGTGGTGGACAATGCTCTGGAGGAGCACCAGGGCACTGTTCTGGAATGCTCAGGAAAGAAGAGGCCGGAGGAGGCACTTTGCTGAACCTGTGTGCCATCATGTAAATCCTTCTCATTTGTTTCTCCATAAACATAGCCTCTTCCAGAGTAATGAAGCTGTAAGGAGATCCTCTGGAATTGATTGAAAGACTAGTTTGCTGTTGTAAGGTATAATCCCACTTGAAAGACTCTCTCATTTAAAAAGATAATCTTATTTTAAGACTCTTGATAGTACCGCAGCAATGCTTCCACATAGGGAGGAGGGGGAGGGAAAGAATATAATTGAGATAAAAAAGGCAGTGAAACAAGAGCCTAGTGGTACCTTCATAAAACAGATGGTCCTTTCTCCAGCCACATGTGAAATAGAGTTCTGCCCCTGTGGGGATTTACATGTAATTACAGCTGCCCTTGCAGCTTCCTCTGATGTTCTGTAAAGAAGGAGGAGGCAAATTGTGTCCCTCTCGTAAAGGCCTGGAGGCCTAATGGTGGCACATCCATGTCCTGGGATTTCTGGTGTTCCAGCTAACATTCAGCCAGGAAAAGGCACTGAGGAAGAAACCCCTGCCCTCTTGGAGGGACCCATGTTTGATGACTTGCCACCTCGCTAGGTGACCTGTGTTTGAGCTGAACTGCAACATCCCAGGCACAGCTGCAGGGTGGGAAACAAAAGGGTGGTACCTGGCCCAACAGCAGAGTGACATCCATAGACTGGATCTGGCCAGGGCTCCTGGGAGATGGGTGTTCCTGCAGCGGGCTCTGCCGCTGGCGCTCTGCCCTTCTGGCGGAGCATTCAGAGAACTGGACGAAGGAGTCATTGTAAGTGGGGTCTGGGCACGGTTCATGGGGAGCAGCACTGCAGCCACCTCCAGCACACAGGGCCTGGACCTTCCCAGCAGCCTTGTGCTCTACAAAGCTGCCATCAGCATCATCACTGGGGAGCTTTAATAAGCATGAGGCATCCAGATGGCAGAAATGCTGTGTGTGTTGTAGCACAGCTAATGCTAAGGCCTAGTGATAATGCAATGTTCCTTGGGTATTGGTAGCAGTGTTCTCTTCTAAAATGGTAATAAAGGGCACATTTGCTTATTAGTAATGAATGTTAAGCCATTCACCATCATGGAAATATCCTATTTCCATGACTTTGATAAATAGCTGCTGAAGCTCATGAATTTTTAACAGTAGTGCTATATTTAGGGGCTTTCAGTTTCTGAGGGAGATAAAAGGCTCTTCGGAGATGGAGCTCTGGAAGCGCCTTGTCTCCTGCAGCCGCTGGTACCTATTTAAAGCCAGTGTTGTCTTTCTGATGTATGAACAGTATATTGACAGTGATTGATGTGATTTTTATGCTGGAGATTGGGCTCTAAGCCTGCCTGTCACCATAAAGCAAGATGTGTAACTGCAGAGGGACTTGCTGTGTACTTTGCTTCATCTGCATGTGGTGCGTGTTCACTTCTCCCCACAGGTGCAGTATAAACCAAACTGCACCGACTCCCCATTGTGGTGGGGCTCTCCTGTTTCAGACAGATGTGTGTGGTAATTGTGTGGGGATGTGTGTGCACAGAGGTGAGTACATGTCTGTGCATATGTGCGTGTGTCACCTGTGTACATCCCATGCAGAGACATGTATGTGAAGCTCACATGACAGCCTGTGTTTGGTGCGGGATGGGAGGTGAGTGCACACAGAGTGGGCATGTGTGAGCAGGGCACGTGCGCCACCACTGCACTGTCCCCTCTCCTGCCGGCTCGCAGGGTCCCAGGGTGTTTGGTGCTCCTCCAGCTCAGTGCAGCTCATCAGGGAATAAATACAGGTAACCAAAAGTAAAACCACAGAAATCTCTTAAGTGTCTTCTGTTTTGCATAGAAAGCAATTAGAAGGGGTACCTGTGCTGAGGGTGACAGCCAGGCAGAGAGCTGACTGCTGCTGGCTCCCAGGGGAGCTGGGCTTGTGGCTGATCCTAGACAAAGCTCCAGCCAGTGATGTTGGGATGCCTTGGAAAGGCTGGCTATCATCCTGAGAGCTGCACTGCTTTGTCACCTGGAAATCCTTTCCAACGTGCTTTTCATTGCAGGCAAAGGCCACAGACTTGCATGATCATGTGTAAATGAGAGTTCTCTTGGATGAGCCATGATATGGATGACTGGATGACAAGAGAACACTCATTCATGTGGTAGTGAATCTTTGGGGGAGTCTGGTCTTCAGGCAGGTTTTCACTGGCTGATTTCAGTGGTGGTTTAGATCAGTAGAGTTGCCAGTACTGGGGATGGGATACAAGACTGGTTGCAGCAATCATCCTTTGCATTTGTACTGTTTGCATCCCTAAGAATTCCCTTTCAGTGTACTTTCATTGATCTAGCAAAGTAAAGGATTGCTCTGATATCCTTCCTAGAGGTACTTTAGTTGGGTATAGCATTTGAACCTTGCAATATTGGAATGGAAACCTTTCCTACTGGTGTTATATGCAAGGAGCGAAATGATGGATGTGTGAACTGCAGAACTCTCTCTGTTTGCTAAATACATTTACGTAAGGTAGAAGTGCCTGAGCACCTGAAGCACCTTGTGGATGATAGTGTTGTAATGAAAATGGGAAAAGGTAGCTTTGCTGCTGTTGAGGCTGTGAGGGGAAGGGGCCAGATCCTCTGTGTGTTGGGAGTGTGAGCCTAAATGGAATATCCTAACAGGCTTTGGGGTCTGGCCCCGTGCTCAGGGTGCTCCCCAGGGTGATGGGGTGGGGGCTCTCTGTCACAGGGGGGCTTCCTTGCCTTGCTGACCAACCCTTCACTGGAGAAGGCACAGGCCACGTGGCCCCATTATCCAGAATTAATCTCTGAGTAATGGTGAACACTGATTACATCAAAGTAAGAAAACAGTAAATGGGATGCCTAATGTAAAATAACAAAGAGATTGTAATAGCTTTAAGCATTTAGACATTTGAGGGAGCTTAAAGCGTATTAGAGTTGCTGTGCAGATGAGCCTGGACAGTTTAAACGTTGAAATTCATTTGCAGGCAGTAAATCCCTGCCCTGGCAGCGTGTGAGGGGCAGAGCCCGGCGGCCTCCAGGCTCAGCTCTGCCCTCCAGAGACGGGACGGCCGGGGAGCCCCCAGGGCAGAACCCCCCTTGGCCCGGCCTTGCTGGGCAGGCTCCCCTTGCAGGGGGCAGTGCTGAATGAGGAGCTGAACTCATGGCCTCAGAAGGGCTTTGCCACCCCAAATGGCTCTGTGACTCTGGGACTTCTCTGTCCCTGTGCCACTCTCGGTGCTCGCAGTGGCATCACCATCGCTGTGCTGCTCACTGGGCAGGGCTGCCTTTGGATGCTCCATGTTGAAGCTGCCTCCCTGCCTGGACCACGTGTTTAAGCTGCAATTTTGACATGTTGTGTGCAAAGTCCAAAAGTTTGATTCTTTGAAGGGTTTTTTTGTGTATTTCAATCCAGGTTCCCAGCCACCCCTATAATGGGGCTAAGGGTGAAGCATCCAGGGGGAATTTGCTCCCTTTCTTTAAATAAATGACATCCCTGCATTCACTACTTGGGGTGCTGAAAGATTAAGTCATTCCTCTCTTTTCTCTCCAAGAAAAGGAGAAGAGACAGCAGCATCTCTTCCTTATGGGGGGCTCTGTAAAAGTGTTTGTTGTGAAAAAAATTGCTTTTTGGTTAGCCTACCCCTGGATAGGAACACAATGTAAATATTTTTTCCCCAAAATAAAGCTAATGAACAGGGGACTGTATTCAGTTCCAAATCAAAAGAAGCCTGGGAACTTCAGAATAGCTGTAATTAAGCCAGTAAGTTATTAGGGATTTCTGGCAGTTCATGTGAGGACAGGAGCCAGCCATGGATTTGTTCTTTTCTTGCTGTGGTTTTGCTAAGAACCTTCCTCATGCCAGCTATTTCTGGCCAGAGTGTGTGGCTGATAATGGATCACTTTGCAGAAGTATTGCATTGTCAAGGGAAGTATCTTCATCCAACACCAGCGGTCCTTAGTTCTGCCAAAGTTACAGCATTGCCACTTCTGCTAATCAGAGAATCAACTGGCTTGAAAGAGACCTCCCAGATCATCAAGGCCAACCCTTGATCCAGCCCCCTGTGATCACTGCTCGTGGCACTAACTGCTACATCCAGTCTCATCTTAAACACTTCCAGGGACAGTGAATCCATCATCTCTCCGTGTTTCCTTCTCCAGGCAGGAATCGCTGCTGGTGATGGGAGGACCTGGGGACACAAAGCAAAACAAAAGCTACCACAGAATCCCAGAGAAAGGTTTGGGTTAGGAGAGCCCTCACAGGTCCTCTTGTTCCAACCTGCTGTCACAGGTGGGGACACCTCCCACTGTCCCAGGGTGCTCCAAGCCCTGTCCAACCTGGCCTGGAACACTCCCAGGGATGGGACAGCCACAGCTGCTCTGGGCACCTGTGCCAGGGCCTGCCCACCCTCCCAGCCAGGATTTCCTTCTCAGTATCCCATCTAACCCTGCCTCTGGCAGTTTGAGCTTGCATATATATATTTAAGCAATTTAACTATAGCATTGTCAAGGGAAGCACAGGACTGTAATAGCTCAGAGATCCTGGGAAACAGTTACCAATTCTTATTGTAACAGAATTACTGTCCTGAACAAAGGAAAGTATAACCTTCTCTTTAAAGGTCACTTGCTGCTGTTATTTGACTTAAACTCTCTCTGAAGCATATGCTGTTGCATGTTGTTTATTATTTCTGATTTCTTCCCCATTTGTGTTGAGATATTTGCTTGCTGTCCTTGGATCTCGATGCTCCTCTAACCTTGCAAGCGATTCATTTGGACTGAAGCCAAAGCAGAACCTCTTTGACTTCACGGGGGCTCTGCTTACACACAGAGGTTTGCTCCTTCAAGCCTTTACTTCCTGCAGCTGAGGAAAGTGTTAGTTTCAGGGACACCTCATGTGGTGTGTGTGCACTTGGCCCAGCAGAAGAGGCCCAGGCGGGAGCAGGAGTGGAGCCTGGCAGGGCAGTGCCACCCAGCACACAGCTAGGAGAGTCTGGAGAGAGGGCAGTGCAGGGCTGGGCCCTTCATGGGCCTCCTTTTGGAGGAAATGCGCTTTGCAATTTCTGTGCAACTCTGAACATCTGAAGTGCTGAAGATGTGACAGGTATGGGTGGAATGACAAACACTTCAGCTGTTGGGGATGCTCACAGAGCCAAGCACGATGTGTACATGTGAGTGTTTACACCTAGATACAACACCCCTGCAGCCTAAAACCACAAGCCTGGCCAGAGCTTCCCTTGCTAGAATTGGTGCTGCAGGGCAGAAACGGGGCTTTCCAGGAGCTGCAGTGCTGGCTGTTCCATGGGTGGAGGGAGGGGAAGCTCGCTCTGTGGGGTGTTTTCAGGCAGGGATTTCTCACGAGTGCTTCCTCCAAAGCAGGAAGGAGCAATGTTTGTTCTCACTTCCCATGCAAATGAGCTGCCAGTTCTGAATTCCCTGGGGTGCATCTCATTCCCATTGCTTCCTCTTCTCCCTCCTTTCTTTCCCTCTGCCCATGCATAACCGACTTAACAGAAATGCAGGCCTCTCCCATTTCACTCACACC
>JAWWEV010000115.1:5557793-5655629 GCA_035583235.1 Hafferia zeledoni
CTTGTCTGGCTCACCCCACTCAGAGGCACCTGTGAACAGGTTCTAGGTGAGGCTCAGCGGGGCTGCTCCCACCCCTCTGCCTCCTGCTGCCACCTCTGGTACAGGAGCTGTGGGGTGGTCACTGCTGTCTGAGGTGCCTTGGCCTGGGCTGTTACTGTCCCGTTGGTAAGGAAAGCTGGATGTCAGTGAGGGGGAGAGCCCCTTCTGGTGTGGTGTGAGATGACAACCCCAACCTGATGTGACCTGCTCTGCCACCCAAAGCTGCCAAGCCCCCAGGCATGTCTGTGTGGCTGCTTCTGCTGGGGGGCACAGACAGAGCCCAGCAATGCCCCCCTGGGCATGGGATGGTGCCCCTGGGGGTGCTGCAGGATTTACAGTGGGGTGCTGTCCCCTGCGCTGCCTCAGCCACTTGTTTGCAGCAGTTCAGTGGAGACGAGAGTAAAACATTAGCAAAATGTTTTATTATTGGTGTATCAGCTTAGTTTGGCACTCTTTGCATTTTAGATCATGGCACTGCAATGCAAACACCGTTTTCACTTGGCAGACAGTAAAACATTTCTATATCACCCTCCCCTCAGAGAGAATCTGAGTGAGCTCAGTGATTTTAGAGCCAGCTGAAGATGTTCCCAGTCCCTGCCTCTGATGGGGTTTGGTTTAACGCTGCTCCCCGTGGGACAGGGCCTGGTGTGCTGGGCAGTGTGGGGCTGTCTCAGCCGGTCTCCAGGCAGTGGGAGCTGTGAGGCTGAGCAGGTGCAGCACTTCCTGAGCCCTCTGCACCTGCAGGGCCACCCTGGCAGGTCCCTGCTCCCTGTGAGGGGCAGACCTTGGGGATGCAGGGGCTGCTCACCTGTACACTGGGGCTGTCAGAGCTGGGAGTGCCCAGGGTGCTGTTGGAGGGCAGGGAATTGGGTGAGACACTGCAGGAAGGTGCTCAATGTGCTAGTGTTGCTTATCCTGAACCAGGCAACAAACTTGAGCTTGAGTTGAAAATAATGATTCTGAGGATAGGGGGGGAAAGGTAACTAATTGTTTTAAAGTTATGGGGGATGCAAAAAATGTTGTCTCTGCTCCACTAACATCTGTCCCTCACAGGTGACAATAGCAGAAGTCACAGAGAGCCCCTGAGCAAATGTGGGGATGTTCCTTGTTGCCCTTTCCTTGGCTGTCCAGTTCAACATGGCCTTGGACACTCCCAGGGATGGGGCAGCCACAGCTTCTCTGGGCAGCTGTGCCAGGCCCTGCCCACCCTCCCAGGGAAGAATCTCTGTCCACTATGCCATCTAACTCTGCCCTCTGCCAATCTGAAGCCATGAGGATGTTCCCCTTTGTTCTCTGTTGCTGTTGTAGTTGCTGCTGCTGATGTATTTGCTGGCACACTCTGAGCCCGTGCAGCTGGGCACAGGAGCAAATGCTCTGCCATCTGGGCACCAGCGAGAGCTTGCTCCCAGCTGCTTGGCACAGTTCTGTGTCTGGGTGGTTCTCCAGCTGCAGAGGTGTAGTTGTCCCGGGGACTTTTCGTGGCAGTGGAAGTCATGTTGATGCTGTGAACGCCAGTGGTCCCTCTGTGCTGAAGTTGCATATCTAAATCCTGGTTTCTAATCCATCCCACTCCTGTCATTGTTTCAAGCTGTGACTTTCTGTAGTCTTCCCTTCTGCCCAGTGCTGGGACGTGCAGCCCACTTTGGAAGAGCTCTTTGGGAAGCAGCAAGCAAACAGGGCACTGGGCAGAGCACTTACCCTCAGAGCTGTGCACCAGGTACAGGCTGGGCCTCTTCCCACGGGGTAATTGGAACCTTGGGATTGATTGCAGAGCCTGGCACTGCCTGGGTGTTTGGATGCCCTGGGAGCCTGGCACTGGTGTGACTTACCTCTGCCATGGCAGAATTGTGGGGACAGCATGAGAAAATGAACCAAGGCTGTAAATTTGTGAGGCTGAACATCCTTCATCTATGAAAGCAGTGGCAATTTCCCAGTTTCCCCAGGGGAGGTACACTGGGTAGCAATATAAAGACTTCTTTAAAAATAAGTGAATGTTGTAGCTTTGAGAACTATTGATCCAGTTCAGTGTTGGGTTTTTTAAAAAGAAGCTTTTTGGAGAGGTGGAAACATTAGAGAGGAGAGGGAAGGGAGTGGCAGAGAGGAGGGCTGTGCAAGGTGGCTGTCCCTGAGGGTGGTGCTGCAGCACCTTCCCCACACACCCCGCGGGGCAGGGCTGGGCTGGGGGGCTCAGCTGTGCAGGACAGAGCAGATCCCTGCTGTGTGGGAAATCCTCTGAGTGCCCTGGGAATGTGGATCATTCCGTAAGTCAGGTAAAGCCAGGGCTGAGCAGGGTTCTGATTTCAGTAAATCACACACTGATTGAGAATAAAGGGACAAGAATTCATTCCAGCTCATTGTATTAGGACTAAAATAACTTTTCCTTGATGAGCAGTGATACAGACTTTTTTTCTGGATGTTTCACAAGCCTCACCTTTGTGATGGCTCTCCTGGGAGGGAGCAGCAGCAGGTCCCCCACTCCTTGTGCTGCCTGGAGCTGTGCTGTGCCTGTGGTGGGTGCCCCATGCCCTGCTCCAGGAGATGGGGGCTCCCCCTCCTGCACAGCAGCCACTGCCTGGCAGAACACCTGTAGGCCCGTGTCAGGTTCTCAACTGATGCAGAGGAGCACAGCTTCCCACACCTCATGCTCATCTGCCCCTGTATTGCTTAGCCTTCTTTCCAAGGCTGATCCATACCTTGGTAATAGTCATCTAGTTCCAGTTACTTCTAAATGCTAATCATCTTAATATTTATTCTTAGTTCTACAAGTTGCCAATGCAAGGTAGAACTGCACCCTGAAAAGAGTTGTATTGAGCTGCAGACTCCAGTGCTTGGTTTTCAGGGAACGTGCCCCTTGCTGACTGAAAACCAAACCAGAGTCGTGTGTGCCAAGGGCTGGAAGGCCCAGCCTGTGGTGGGACTGTGGGTGCTGCTCCTGGCATTGTGCCTGGTGCCTGCACGGCACGTGTGGGGCTGCTGGGCTGTGTGGAGGTGCTGCCCTTGTGCTGCTTGCAGGCAACCTGTCCAGGCAGCAGCACCACAACAGATTGTTAGGCAGAAATCTTTAATTCTTTGAGTTTAGGTTCCTTGGCACTGTAGTTGGCTTTTTTTCCGTGCAATCAAAATAAGCTTGGCAAAATCTGCCTCTCTTTTCTGTACAAAGGCTGAGGACTCTTTTAAGAGCAAAATAACAGACTGTCTGAGCTTTTATGACTGGCTAAATAGGGCAGCTGTTGTTGGAGTGGTATTCCAGCAACACCCTTTATTTCTGCTTAGAAGGAACTCCTGTGTTTTGCAAAGCTCTGCTCTTATCTGTGCTCATCTGCACCTGGTGCAGCTCATAGAAATGCAGCAGATTTGGGATTAGCATACCTTACTTTGTAATTGCATACTCTCAAGGGTAACCCACCAGAAGCGTTTGTGTTCAGACGATGTGACAGAGAATGTGGTGATGGACACCTTGGATTTTCTGCCATAGAGAGACACATTTCCTGACAGTGTGAGGTGGGAACCTGAACTCGAGGAAGGACTGGACATTTCTGCTGTGCACAGTTCCCAGGATTCCCAGTCGCCGACCAGTGGCAGCTTATGCTATTTTTGTACTGTTTTTTCCCTGTCTCCCTTTATCTTATGTGCACTTGGGGCTCCTTGAACCTGCCAGAGACTCTTGATAATACAGGGATGGGATTTTTATCATCTGTCTGTAATGAATGTGAAATCTCAGAGGAAGCTGCAGGAGGGAGGGGAAGCACAGACCAGAGTGTGTGTGTGTGTGTTGGCAAAACATTGGGAATATTGATATGGCTGCAGACGGACCTCCCTGTGTTTCCTTTGCCTGTGCCGTGGGGAATGGCCAGGAGTGTTTGTTCAAGCTGTGATGTCAGCATTTGGTTGTCACACAGTGAAGTTTTGCTGAGGGAAGATGAATCCTTTCCAATTGGTTTAATGTCATTATTTTCCAGCTTCCATGAGTTTGGTGTTGCTTGTTGGGTTTTTCTGACTCCTGTCCTTGTGCTGGTACCTGCCTGACTAATTTCTTAGGCTGCACACCTGAAGGTGTTCTTGGCAGCTTTGGCAGCTCAGGCCCAGCTCGTGTGCTGGGGTAGGAGGGTGAAGGCAGCCTGGCATTACCAGTTTGCCTCAGCAGGAAGTAGTTACAGCCTCTGGCAGGTGAATCCTGACTGGTGGCAAAAAGTCACAGGTATTGCTGGTATTCTACCTCTATTATGATATTTGAAAGGTGCTCTCTGTACTGTTCCAGCAGCTCCTGGCAGTTTGTTAGGACTCATTATAACATTTACCCCTCCACAGGAATACAATTAATGGTATTAACCTGAGCCTGTGTGCAAATGACCAAAGGTGAAAGTGTGTTTTCCTGCCCAGGTGCAGTGCCTGGGTAGAGCTGTTGCACTCACAAAATTAAGATGTAGCTCCCGTTTGCTCAGTTACTGCTACAGAGGCAGCAAAACGGGGAGAGGGAGCTGGGTTGTTTTTCCATTTAATCATCTGTGGAATTGCTAATTAGATTCCAATCGCAGGAGCTTTATTAATGATTGGAAAGCCAGGAAAAACACAGCTGAGGGGGTTTTTTTAATTTTTTTTTTTCCAGCTGAGGGCTGAATGTGCAGAAGTGACCATTAGCAGAAAGCTGTTACTTCAGTTATTACTAATTCAAATGTGGAGTTCCCGGGGAGTGCTTGAATGCCTCAGCATCACTTTCACACTTGCTTTTCAGTTTATAACCAAAAGCCATTCCTGCAGCCTAATTGGCAGCCTGTCCTTAAGAGTTTTATAATCCAATTAACATCCAGAGCAGTAATAAAGCATTTGAATAAATGGAGGGAACTTGCCTTTAAATGAGTTATATTTGCAGCCCAGGCTCTGGACTGTGTGACGTGCCCTTCCCAGCGGTGATTGTTGGCTGTGGGAAGGAGCTGCCCCTCCAGCCAGAGGTGTTGCCCTGGGTGCAGGCCCAGTGCCCCCTGCCCTGGGCAGCTCTGGCTCTTCCCTCCAGCTGCAGACAGAGCCAGGCTCTGCTCTGGGGATGTGCCTGTCCCTGCCTCAGGGTCTCTGGGTGGTGCATAAGAAACACTTGGAGAAGGGGAGTGCCCCGAGGACCAGGTAAGCTGTGCTACAGGGGGGCAAAACAGAGCCCCTGGTGTGGCACCTGCAGGGCTTGGTGGGCAACTCCTTGCTGTGTTACTGAATGGCATGTGTGGTGCTTTTGAGTAGCTGATTAAACATCTGAGCTTTCTTTCCCACCCCCACCCCTGCTTTTTGCAGCTCTCCATGAGTTCCCCAATGACATCTTCACCAACGAGGACAGGAGACACGGAGCTGTGGTGCTGCACGTCCTTTGTGTAAGTGTTGGGACTGCTTTTCTTCTCCTGCTGGCACAGATGGGGCTCAGCCTGCTCTGGGGTTTGAGTGAAGGTGTGTTTTAATCCCCTGTATGCACTGTGCAGTCAGGCTTGTGATAGTTTGTGTCACTGGGATCTGCTGGTAAAAAGGAATCATCTTCATAATGACAGGATAGTTTAAATCTTTTTCCTGCTTTCATTTCTTCTGTATACACTGTTGACATGTCACTCTATAGGAAAGAGAAAGTTGTTTCTGGAAATGGAAGTTTTCACCTTGGGCATCCATAAGGTGAAAACCAAATGTCAGAGAGCTAAAAAAAACAAGACTTCTGCAAGGAGCAACTCTGGAGCACTGTAATATGAGACAGTAATACTGGCATAGAAATACCCATGGGGTTATGTGACTTGCAAAGCTTTCTCTATGGGCTCCACCAGTTGTGTTCCTTCAGCCAGAGCAGCTTTGCTGAGGCTGGGGGGATCCTGGGCCCCTGCCCCTCCACGCCTGAGCAGGATGGTGCTCTGGGCTTGGCCAGCCGAGGGACAAGGCCAGGTCTTTGCCTCCAAAAATAAATGAAATCTTCCCCCTGAAATCCTTGTGGCATCCCTGATGGCAGAGCTGTAGGACAAAGAAATGAGAGATGGTTTTCTGTCTGAAAGATTATCAACTACATTAATATATCCAAAATAAAAACAAAAGAGTTTGGTTCTCCAGAATTCCTTTTAGTACACAAGTTTCTAAAGTGAGCTTTTCTTCCTGAATATGTTAAAGAAACTATCGCAGCTCCTCATTTATCAGCTGGAGGGTGTCCTGGATCCTCTTTGGAATTCTGGAGGACGTTGAGTGGGCAAGGGATTTGCCTCAAAGTTCAGAAATGGGCCAAGAAGACTTCCATACATCTTGCTATTTTAAAGACTTTACTAATACCAGAAATCTGTGCAACTTTGGGCTTGTAGTTCTGTGATCTCTGCTCCAGAGAATTCAGTGTAATTGGTGTGGAAGGGTAAGGCCAAAATTAAAGATACTCAAGAGAAGCTTCTTTAAATAACCGTGGTCAGTCAGTCCATTGGAGGCTTATGGTGTTGGAGGACTTGTGGTCAGCAGCTGCAGCGCTCTGACAGAGGGGACACTGCCCCTCCAAGGCCCTTCCAGGACTCCTCTTAGGTGGATGAAGACAATTCTTTTCCTTTTTAATGTTTCTGTGTTCAGGAAGAACTGCCAAGTCAGTTCATCCTGGGGGTTAAAGTCAAGAAAATACCCCCTTCTAGTGAACGTTTAAAAGCTTTTTATAATTTTTAGTCGGCCAAAATGAGCAGTCCCCATTAGCTGTGTGCAGTGATTAATAATTTCTTTTGAAGTATGAATTAGGTTGTTTTGTATGTTGTAATGTGAGTCCTCTGTGTTAGGATTTTATTTTGGCTAAATGGCTGCAAGAATTTCTTGAATAATGTTGCTATTGACTGTGCCTGGAAGGCTCAAGAGTCCCAAGTTTCCATGGGAACATTGAGCTCTGAGATGTTTTGGAAAGTGAGTGCTGGACCTGAGCTGGACTTTTTTAGCACCCACAATAATACTCTCAAGAGTTCTTACATGAATTCAGTTGTGAATAAGTTGAATGTGCCTTTAACATGTATCAAAATGGAGTGTGGAGAACTGAAATTTGGGATGACCCCTTCACTTGAGAATAGAAAGAAAAATCTGTTTTCAATGAGAAGTGTGTGTAAGAATGTGCTGTCCCAGCAGAAATGCACTCGCTCAGCTGCTCCCCCTCTGGCAATAGCGAGGCGGCTGCCTTGGTCCGTCAGTGCTCCACCGTTCTCCGTGGCAGTTTGGGTGGCTTAGAACATTTATCAACTCTGCTCTGTCATGTGTGTGTCCCTGAGGTGCAGGACCCCCTGGATTCAGCCTCCTGGCACGGCAGCAGGTGGGGACAACCTCTTGTCAAGCAAAAAAATGGTACTAATAGAAAAGAGACAACTGAGTCAGCATTTAGCAACCAGCCTCTAGTCTGTGTTGAAAGGGATTGTCTTTGTATTGGGGTTGCTAAACCCCTAATTCTGTTTCTTACCTCCCAGAAATGCAGTGACCAAACACGAGATGAAACCAGAGCATGTGCCGAAATGCCCTTCTTGGAGAAAAAAAGATACAGACACAGTTTCATTGTTTCCCTTGAGGTTTCTTAGTGGGTTTGAGGAAAATCAGCCTGTATGAGGGGCTCTATAATGGCAGGAAGAACAAACGATGATTAGAGGTCATCATTTTGCTTCTCATGTTTATTGACCTCCCCTTAAACAGTTTCTATTAATTTCAGTAAAAACTTGTTCGTTCTTCTCTGCCCCTTTGCCCATACGTTCATGTTTATTTCTGAAAGACATGAGGGCAAAGCTGCTTTAGCAGAAACAGAAACAGGGACACAATTGTCACTGAGGCCTTGGGTGTCTGATGTTTAATAAATGCGAAAACACAAAGCCCACTGCTGCCCTGAGGGAACCTGGCACTGGGGGCTCCTGCTGTCATTGGGCTCTTTTCATCTCTCCCCAACACCGAAGTTCGGGCTGGTGTGTGATGTGGTCGGAGTTGAGGAAAGCCCCGTGCTCGTTTGAGGTGGCCCTTGGCGGGCTCTGCTCCCCCAGGGCAGAGGGGCTGTGGGGCAGAGCAGGAATGGTCATCTCGGCCTGTCCCAGCACTCTGGGGAGAGGGCAGGGCCGTGGGGAATGCTGGCTCCTCCAGCATTAAACTCCGGTGAAAAGCTTCTTTTTTAGCTCAGCAAAGCAACTTTCAGTTCATGTGAAGACTGTCATGGGAAGGTGAAGGATGCTGGACGAACATGAAAAATGACAGTTTTGTCCTGTGCAATGGAACAGGTGTTTCCAGTAAGATACACAATCTCCTTTGATGCAGAGATTGCAATTACTTCTGGTGCTTGTTTGTTAAATCATCATTTTAAAATCCATCCTAATGTAGTACTTAATCTGGCATTTGTAATCCTTTTATGCAGGGCCATTGCATTTTCCTAATTTTTTAATGTCCTTCTGGGGAGGAAGAGTGTCCTTTTAAGTGTGTTGACTGGCTAAAGACTTCCATATCATCACTGGGAGCCAAACACAACTGAATGTGTGTTGTGCCCATGGCATTACCCCCGGTGCCATTGCACAGCCACGCTCCAGCTGTGCCCACAGCACACCCCTGTCCTGCTGCTGTGTCATTTCAGGTGGGACAGGCTCCAGCCCGTGCTGCCCTGCTCCTTTCCATAGCTGTGCTGAGCCTGCTGCTCCCTCGGTGCCTGTGGGGACATGGCAGTGTGTGCTGAAGGAAACAGCCTTGAGACTCCTTGCTGGAATCTCGGGGTAACATAGGTGGAAGCTGCCAGGCATTGCAGCCATCCTGTTGGTGTTTGCCCCATGGCACACACAGCGCGGCCTCCTGCCCTGGTGCTGCCTGCCCTCTTCCTGCTCACAGCAAACAGCTTCAACTGCTCTCTGGGCTCCACCTTGCATGCAATTAAGTGTTTTAGTTGTGTTCCTGCTGGCTTAAACTCTAAACATTGCTTTGTTTGGTTTGTTTAAAAAGCAAACAAACAAGAACAGCCCCGCTGAAAAACCCCAAAGAACTTCCACGGAAGTAACAGTTACTGTTCTTGTGTCACTGATGTGGAGTTAGCTCCCAGTGGTTTAGTCTGTGAGCAAGGCTGGGATTTAGCCAGATACTCCTTAGACTAACACTTTACAGTATTGCACTCAAGCCACTTCAGTAAAATTAGGCAAGACTCAGGACCAATCCCAGGTTTGTGACAGCAGTGAGGTCATTAAAGTAAGTGCTCAGATGTCCAAGTCAGCTGGGTTGAGCCTGGTTGGTGCTCTCAGCCTGGTGTGCTGACGTTTGCTGAAGTCACCCTGATACCCTCGAGGAGTGCAGTGGGTTTGGCTCATCTCCCTCCCAGCACTGCAGCACTGCCATTCCCTGCCTCTCCAGGGGAGTTAGCCAAGAGCATGGGGACAGTTTCTTTGCATTTGTCTTTCTGTTCCTTTCTCATTTCAGTTCCCCTTTTGCCTTTTCTCTGGTTCCTGATCCTACAAATATGAATATATGGGTGGGGAAAAATTCTCTTGTCACCCTTTAGGGTTGCAGTTGTCTCCTCTAAAAACCAGAACACCCTGAGATGCCACTTTTGTGCCTGCCTGTGAGTACCAGGGCATGGAGATGCTTCACCAGTCTCGTGTGCACTGAAGTAACACAAACCTGCTCCTCGCATTGTTTGAAAGTGCATTTAAAGACTCACAGAAGGAGTTTCCTAACCTGCAGAGCTGATGGCTGTCTTGCCCCTGGTGTCTGTCAGTGAGTGTCGTGTCTGCTGAGGGAACGGTGAGGAAGCACAGACCGTGTGTGTGCCATGAGTGGAGGCAGCTGCTGGGCCCCCCTGCTTTGGGTTGGAGTGTGTGTTGTCTGCCCTCAGTCCCTGTTTCCTGGCCTCCCTCTGGCAGGGCCCAACTGTGGAACAGGAGTGGGAAGCTGGAGCAGCCCTGCAATGCCCTGTGGATGTGAGTTATGTCAAAGGCAGAGGACGTGCTCAATTTACAGGGATGATGGTGGACAGATTAGTGTTCTTCAAAGGCATTACTGTGTATTTGGGAAAGAAAACAATGGCATGACCCAGTGCAGATTAATATTATTAGCAGATCAGAAGTCCAGGCTGAAGTTAGGCACCTGCTATCCATTGTATTTCAATGGGATTTGGCCACATAACTCTCTGGAGCCGTTTCTGATCCTTCTTCCTATGATGCAGGATGTCTGTGAGCCATTTGCTTCCTTTACTTCTGTTCATACAGTTGGTATCCTGTCAGCAGCTGGAGCTCCCTCTGCAAGATCAGGCTCTTTGCTGCACCCAGCAGAGATGGAAACCTGGAGTTTTGCTTATACTTGTGTAAGAGTTTCAAAAAGCCTAAGTTACATTCATTCGTGTTTATGAGTGACAGAGAAGCACAGACACTGTTCTAAGTGACAATCTAGGGCCTGTTCCTCAAGATGGTGTCAGAATTATTTATGAGGAAATTCCAATCTCTAATCCTGAAAAAAATACACTTGAATTATTGTTGAGCTTGAGAATGTTCATGGCTGAGATTTACAGTAATTGCTGGCTTTTTGCAGCCAAATTGTAGTTCTGGCAGGTTAGAATCTGGGCTTTTGGTGGGTTGGGAGATTTAAACCCTGGAAAACTAAAACAAGAACAAAAACCTGGAGGCCGTTTTTATTGCTGCTTTCTCCCTAGAAAAAAGTACTCTGGTCTCCTCTCATCACCTGAGCTTGTGCAGGACTTCCACAACAAGCAGAGCTGGAGGATCTGTTGGTGATGTGCTCCTAACTGTGGTTCCATAGGATTGAGACACTGTTTTTCTATAGATACTGTCCCCTTTTCTCAGCAGCAGTTACTCCCTGCAGCCACACTGCCTGTGGAAGTCACCCTGTGGTGGTACGGGGCAGGTGTTACAAGAAAGGTGGAGCCATCTTTGGACTTCCAAGCAGCCCCTGTGTTGGACGCGTGTGGTTTGTGCACATCCTGTGGGATGATGCCTCTCTCCTCTGCCTCTCTGTGTTCCTGGCTCTGTTCCTTCCCACCGGTCTGTCTGTGGGAGGGGGTGCAGCAGCCTGGGCAGCCTCAGGGGTGTCCATGGCACTAAACAGAGTGGGCTGGAGGCTCAGCCTGGCTGTGGGGTGTGCTCTGCCAGTACCTGTCATGCTTTTCACCTCTTTTCCCCTATGCCAGCACGGATTGTCCTATTCAACGGCAGGGTGTGCGTTGGGGTGGGGCCAGAGATCCTTCTCCTCTGGGCAGTGTGGGCCAGGTTACCCTCCTGGGGGAGGACAGGCCTTGCTTCGAGGATGGGAGCCTTGCTGTGCCATTTGCCTCTGGGGGCAGAGATCAGGCCCCACTACAGTCTGTCTCCTTTCTCCTTCTTCAGAACACCAGATTGCAAAAATTACTCTTCCAAGGTTTAAATTTTCACAGAACACGATGATGATAAAAAACCTTGTGCTGTGCAATGGGCTAAAAAAGGAAGGCATAAAATGTTTCAGTGTGACTTAGCAAGGTCCAGAAAATTTTAAAAAAGAAGTCTTTATGGTGATGATAAAATGTTGGCAGCTTTTGACAGTTAGTAAGAACTTTTGGATAAATACTTCATGATCTTTCAATTAAATCCCAGACAGCTTCATGAATTCTTCTTGCAAGAGCATTTTATTTTTTTGAAAAGTATATACCAAACTTAGGATGAGTTGGGGCACTGCTGTTCAGCTCTGCTTGACAGTCTCCAGTTTCAGCCTTTTCTCTCTTCTGTTGCAGGCCGTGTATATGTTCTATGCATTGGCAATCGTCTGTGATGATTTCTTTGTCCCTTCACTGGAAAAGATTTGTGAAGTAAGTATTAGAAGATGTTCCTTCAGCTCCTGTGCTGCATTTGCAGCAGCTCTGGAGAGCCTCAGCATGGGATGGTGGTGGATTTGCTGTTGTCCTGCAGCATTGCTCATGGTGCTTGTTTAGGTGCTCAGTACGGTGTGTGTGTGTTGGCTCAGCTCCGTGTTCTCCCTCGCAGGAGAGAGGCAGGGAGGCTGCTCTCGAGCTCACTGTCACCCTTTAGTAACAGCTCCTACACACATCCTGCCCCTTCTCCAAGTGAAGGCACAGTGAGTCCTGTGGTGGCAAACATGTTCTCTCCAGCAGGGATCCCCAGGCTCAGTGGGCAACCCTAATGGCTGCAGCCTGGGTTTCCAGGGGATAACCCCAGCCTGGAGGGCCTGGGCTGACGGGCTCTCTGGCTGCTCCAGCCACTCACACTGGGGGAGCTGCTGTTGCCTCTGGTTTGTGTGTCTTGGTAGATGTCTCTGTGGAAACACCAGGCCCTACCCTTAGCTGACACAAATGAAAACCTCTGGTGATTTACCCCAGTACAAATCACAGATCTTGTACCTTGTCCTCGAAGAGCTGAACCTCACACCTTTGTTGTATGGTTTGTAAAGCAGCAGGGATGGCTGGGGCAGCTGTAAAGAAGCTTGTGAATGCTCTCAGCAATTGCAAGGGACTCTGTCTCTCTTTTACTAAGGTTGGCATGGTGAAATTTGGGAAGACAAGGAGTACATTTTAGCCTGAATCAGGTCAGACAGCTACAGAGCAAACACGGGCCCGTGTGCCTGAAGGGACTGTGAGCCCGCTCTGGGGTCAGTTCCAGGCAATGGAATCTTTGCACATCAAAAATACGGTCTGGTCTGGCAGCGAGATGTCTGTGTCATCTGGAGGAGAGCCTGCCCGTGTTCCTGGCAGAGTGTCACTTGTCAGGGCATGGGCTGTGCCTGGCCCTGGCAGAGGTGTCAGAGATGGCATGAGAAGTCATTTGTGCTGATGGCTCTGATGGAAGTAATGTCTAAACTAACCTGATACTTGTAGTTCAGCACCCTGCTGTATGAGCCTTTTGTGCTCCCAGGCCCTAGAAGGCAGTTTTCACTTGCCTAGATCTTTGCTTCTGGGTTATTTGTTGTCTTCTCAATGGTAGATAACAATTCCTATGTGCTGTACTGGTTCTGAACCGTTCTGTTACCCAGCACTACCAGTAAGATGCTAATAACAATTTTAATTCAGTTGTCTGTGAAAGAGAAAGCTTAGCAACCAAACACCAGATCTGCAGTACTTGTAGTGAGAAGTTACTGTCCAGGTGGAAGGGCCTGTGTCACTAGAGATTATCAAAATGGGTCATATAAATGGGTCAGACTTTTAGTGTTCCTGTTGCTCCTGTTTGATTCTCTCCCAAAAGTTTTTTCGCACCCCATAGGTGAACTTTGGGGGCATTCAAGTCCTTTTATGTAGTTGATGCATAATTAAACAGTTCAGTAATTAGATGATACCAAAAGAAATATGCAGTCCTGTTTCCTGGTCCAGAATAGCTGTTCATCAGTCTAGAATAGATTGTCTTCCAAACATCCAGCTTTCCATGGTTTGTCCTTGATGTTAGCACTCGAGAATGTGTGGGAAAAGGCTCGGGCCACTTTCAAATGCTGCTGGTCTTTGCTTTCAGAAGACACTGTGAGTTGCAGCAGCTCATGTAGCATGGCAGTCTCTGTAGTTCCATGCAGCCTCCTGCAGAAGAGCCTGGCCTTTGGGGAACCTACTTCTGGTCCCATGAACTTCTTCTCCCATAGTTTTGTTCCTGTTAAAAATCATTGTCCATAAAGCTGTGTTTAATGAGGTTCCACAAGTGTTTATAGCACTGCAGCCATGCCATGGTCTTCTGCCTAAAAAGCATTTGTGGTGAGGGCTCATCCTGTCCTTTCACCTTGTCCCCATAACTCAGGTGTGAAGTGCTGTTATCAATGTATGATCAGTGGGTAGAGCTCACTTTGCTTAGGGCCAGGAATACTCCATTGTGGGATCTTCAGTCCAGAGAAGACTGGTGGGAGGATTTCTGCAGTCTTGTCTCTGTGCAAAGGTGATGATCAAGTCGCAGAGAAGCCCTGCAGAGGGATGAGGGGAGAGGAGGGTTTCCTCTGTGCTGCCAGGCTGGGATTGCTGCCTCCAGCCCTGCCAGGGACACCTCCTGCTGTCCCAGCTCATCCCGGTCCTCCCTGCACTCCCCCAGCAGCTGCTGCCTCCCACCCCAGCTGGGTGCAGTAACAGCTCCGTGCTGGGGCTGGCTGGGGGGTGCTGGTTTTGGCTCTGTGTTGAACAGGGAAGGTGCCAGTGAGGCACATGGTCTTCAGCAGCCTCGTGGCATCTGCTGAGCAGCAACTGGTGCAGATGGAGCAGTGGGAATGCAGACAACATAAAGGGAATAATTAACCAAGTCAATCTTTGGAAGCAGCATATGCTGATGAAGTTTTCATAGAACAGCAGATCCTTTCCCTTCCAGAAGCCCCTGTTACAGACAGTCCCTGGGTACTTCTGAGGGACAGGGCAGGAGGTAAGTGATGGTGATCCAAGAGAAAGGGGGTGAGGAGAGGGTAAATGTCCAAGGCTTAAGTGATCCCAGGGAAGGTGGCTGGGGGTGAACCAAGACTGAGCCACAGCCTAAGTGGATGAGATGAGGTGTGTATTGCTGGGATGGTGAAGCAGACAGGGCCATGAGTGGTGAGGCTGCCCTGTTGTCCAGAGTGCTGTCCTTTCTGTTCTCTGGAAAGGCACAACCTGCCCTCTCTGCCAGGAGATGCTGACCTTAAGCAGCCAATGCCTGTGATGACTTTTTCCCCTATACTTAACCTTACATAAAACTTCACACGTGTCAGCAGTTTGCACTCTGAGCAGACAGTTGAACATGTGGAGGGGATTCCTTCAGCCACTCAAGTGTTGTAATCACTGCCTCTCTTTCTCTGCAGCGCTTGCATCTGAGCGAGGACGTGGCTGGGGCCACTTTCATGGCAGCAGGAAGCTCTGCTCCTGAGCTGTTCACATCTGTCATAGGTAACTGTTCACATCTGTCACCTGCTGCTGCTCCCCCAAACCTCTGTGTTTCCCTGGCTGCTTTGCAGAGTTGAAATGGGATTGCTAAATGCCTGTGACATTTGTTGTAACTCCTGGCCCTTCCCTGATGGGCACACATAGGTCTGCCTACCTGTGAGGAGTCCTTGCTAAGTGAAGCAGCTCTGAGTGCCACTTTCTCATGGCAGGGTTTAGATCTGCCCCTGCCCAGTCAGGGCCAGTGTGCAGTTCACCGTGGCTGCCTGTTAGCCAGACAGCACCTGCAGCCTTATCCTCTGCTGTCTTAAAAAACTTAAATTGGATACAGTTGGGGTTGTATTTCAGTTAGGGCTAGTGCAGTAGCAGGATGAAAATAAAACCAGATTCCTTCAGGCAACTTGGAAAAGCCCTAACAGTCAGACCATTATGCTGCTGTGGTGCAATCCACATGCATGTCACTTGACAGGTGAGTGCTTCTGGGTTTCTGACAAAAGCAGAAAGTTGGAGAGCATACCTAAACTGCACTGACCAGATAAATACTAC
Source organism: Hafferia zeledoni (assembly GCA_035583235.1). Lineage (NCBI taxonomy): Eukaryota > Metazoa > Chordata > Aves > Passeriformes > Thamnophilidae > Hafferia > Hafferia zeledoni. The sequence continues at coordinate 5,573,167 of JAWWEV010000115.1, forward strand.
TGGGAACCTTAAAAGCAAGTGGTGAATTTAAACAGACTGACAGCTAGCAGGAGATGGAGGGTTATTTTTAGGCTGGCTTCCTAAGGAAAGGATTTTGGGCAGCACCATGATGCATGTGTCTGTCAGTTCATCTCCCTCACCATTAACCTCACTGGCCAATTTTAACCAAAACTGACAGAAGAGCTTGAAACGTAGCCCCATAATTCATCCTGAGAGGCATCACTCAGCTTGGAAGTGGCTAATAATGGCCAGACAGCTCTGAATCAGCTCCAGCTTCTAGCGAAGCTCCATCCCCACTGAAGCCTGTTGGGATGAGGATATGGGGAAGAGCAGTGTACTGGTAAAAGACTGCCCTACAGGGAACAGTTTACTGCAAATTTGTGTCCTGTCTGCTGCTCCCATGGAGCTTACAGTTTTATGGTGAGTATTGCCCTAGTGTTGGACCACAAGACCAGGAGGCTTGTAACTTAGGCATGTCTAAGGTACTTTGTTTCCATCACACAATCTGTCGAAGTCCCCTCAGAGAGAAGGTCTCTGCAGGTTGCCCTATTAAATATGAGAAAAAGTGGCAGAACCAGTACCTCCCTTTAGATTCATTAATGGGGTTGTGAGGTCTGCAATTTTCAGTGAAAAAGTTCTGCTCTTTTCAATTTACACAGCTTCTCTTGAACTTGTTTTTCAGGTGTTTTTATCACAAAAGGAGACGTAGGCGTTGGAACCATTGTAGGCTCGGCTGTATTTAACATTCTGTGTATTATTGGCGTGTGTGGGCTTTTTGCAGGACAGGTAAGAGCATTTAATGATTCCTACAGTTCTTGCTTCACCCTCTGCCTTGGCTGTACTGTGACATCAGATGCCACAACCTTGCCACAAATTTCTCTGGCTTTGTTCTTTCCAATGGGGCCCTGTGCTGTTCCCTTCACATTTGTGAAGTGAAAAGCAGAACAGCAAACGTCATCTCTGGTGCTGTAAGCTGCCACATGTGGGTGGGCAAGGGAATAAAAGTTGGTTATTTACCACCTCCTCTTGGTAGCTGCTGAAAAGCACCTGGTGGTGGCGCTGGGGGAGCCAGGACGTGTGGGAGCCTCAGGCGGGTGAGTCGCTGTGGGGAGGCCTGCGAGGCACCTCGGGGAGCGACGGCGCTGCTGGAGCAGCACCAACGATGCTGCTCTTGTGCAAGGCAGCCTGGGGGGCGTGTGCTGGGCTGGCACATGTGGGGGACACTCTGCTTGGGGTTTGTCTCAGCGTTTGCACCCAGAGTCACAGAATGGGGGGGGTGGGAAGGGACCCCTGGGGGCCTCTGGTCCGAAGCCCTTACACCCTGACCCCCCAGACTCTAAGCAGGGCTGATTTCAAAGCTGGATCAGGTTGCTCAGGGTCTGGTCCAGTCAGCTGGGAATATTTGCACGGATGCTCCAACTATTTTCCTCCCTAGCAGTAAGGCTGTCAGTTCCTGGAGTCTGACTGTCTTCTGTCTGCTCAGCGTGTCAAACTGCTTATGACAACACAAGCTATTAGTCTGAAATTAGAGTAATTAAGTTTTGAGATCTGAGCTGCTGTCTGAATTGCAGGCATGATTGACTGCATAATTAAATATCTCAATCTGTATTCACCTTGTACTTGCCAACTTGCCCACTATTTTTATGATCTCATAAATGTTCTTCCACACGTTACTGTGCCCACTTACTTGTAAAGAGAAGCAGGGTGATGTTACCAACAGGGGGCAATTGGATAATTAGCTCTGGGAGAGGAACTGAAGACAAGGAACCTGTATAACTTGGTCAGTATGAGAAAGCACACAGAGATTGGGCTTTCTGGGACAGCTGGTGGTCCAATTTATTTTCCATTAGCAGTGAACTTTCACAGGATGAAGATGAACATTTTCACTGTAAGGAGGCTTCAGGATAAGGCCACAGCAGTACCTTTCACCCACCTGAGTGTCCTGATTTGCATGGGAAGATGCAGCTGGAAGCTACAGATGCTCAGTGTGTCAGTGGCTCTGCTGTAACTCTTTACTATGAAAGCCCAATTGATTGAGGTCAGTTTTTAATGACCAAAGCCTTCCCAGGGCATGAAGCTGTGTTCCCCAGAGGTATTCTGCCTCAGGAGGACTTCTTGCTCAGGCTACTTTTTTCAGGCAAGCGAAGGTGATTACCTGTTTAGCACAGTGGGAGAGGAACTAATTCTTCTGATTTTCACTCTGCACAGTATAGACTGCATGCTTCAAACCTGCTAAAAAAAATGGCTGCAAATCACAGCTTTTGGCAGAAAAGGTTTGCTGGAGTTTGGGGGGATGTCAGTCTGGAGAGGCCCTGTACAGGTGGGAGATGTGTCTGAAGGATGTAACAGCTCAAGTGCTCTGGGAAATGCCTTCAGTCTCCAGACATGGTAGTGTTCAGGAGTTCAATCAAAGTGGGCTCTGCCTGCTGCAGATCATCTTCAGTGTGGTCCTTGTGTCTCTTCCAAGCCAAGAATTGAGATTTTGACTGATTTGTCCCAATTTTGTGTTCTTTGACTCTGCTGGTGGTGTGTGTGTGTATGGTTTGCTCAAGTCACTTCACATCTGTTTGCTGCAGTTTAACCCTCAGAGGGTGGATGAGCTGGAGTGATTGATTTGGGATTGTGATTTTAATGAGCAAATAAGAAACCTCAATGTCAATAATACAGTGTTGTAGTTAAAACTCTGGTTTGGTTTATGCTTTACATTTTTTGCCACTCCCAACCTATTACCAAAAAGTCATTCCATTTTATATTAGTGTGATTCATCTTTTTGTTTTATGTTAGTATTAATAGGAATTTGGTTTTATTCTCAGCAGTGCCTCTCTGTAGAGGCACTAACATAGGTGCTGAATTTGTTTGGTGGACAGATTTCTGTTCTGCCAGGGACCTGAATCTCAGTGTCATCAGCTGCTGGAGCCCTCAGGTGGGCTGGGAGTGCCAGAGCTCAGACCTGGAGGGGCCTTCTACAGCATTTCCATCAGCATCTTTTAGAAAGCCTTTCTTTGGTTTGGTTTTTGTGGGTTGTTGACTGGTAAATGGTTGAATTGTAAAACACTGGCCAGCTCTCTCTGTGGTATGTTTTATTTTTGAATTAGGTTGTAGTTTGCACTTGCTGTGTTGGATATATTGTTCTTTGGCTTGAGAAAATACTGGGTTTGGTTACCTTGTTTAGAAGAAGAAACAAACTCACAGCCCCTAAAAGCTGGTATGTATTTGCTTGAGCACCAACCCTAATTGTTTATTCTTCTGAGCCTTTAATGGCTGTAAGTGCACACTTTGCAGAATAAGGCAGAGTAGACATCCCACTGCAGGATGGTGCCCACACTTCTGTATGGACTGAACACCTGAAAAAGGCATTAATAGAGCGTTGTTAGGGTTGAAAGTCAAACACCCCAAAGTTAGAAAACAGCAGCGTTGGGGTTCCTGTGCACCCTTAATTTGCCCCCCTGGGGTGTGTGCATTATTATCCAGGCTTTAATTACAGGGTCCCCTGTGGGTTTTCCTCAGGGTTGGGCCTCCCTCAGTGCACAGAATGGCCTTTGCTCACTTAATGAGCAGCATTCAGGATTTTGTTTTCTCTTCATTGTTCAGTCTGTGCCCTCCTGCCTTATTTACCAGCTCTATTCAAGCCCTGTTCTAGAGGTACATTATTAATTTCCTCTTGAACTTCTGCCGATCTCACTGTGATTGTATCTGAGCAGTTGATGAGCAATTAATTAATTTTCCCCAAACCTCTGAGGTGAAGGGATGTTTTAAAAATGGGGAAACAAAGCACCGAGAGATTAAATAAAAAAGAATAACTTGTCATTTTAGTGCCAATTAGAGCTGGCACAAGCCTGTTCTTTCCCATGATCCATAGCATCCTGTGGCACACTCTTTGGGCCTGGCTTGAGGTGCTGCTCCTGCTGCTTCTCACTGCATGGGGGTTTCCTTGCTGGGCTGGCCTTGGTTTGAGTGGCCATGTTGGTGTCCACATAGCCCAGCTCTTCTTGGGAGCACCCAACTGCTGTAGCTGCATGAATCCTTCTCTCTCCCAGCACGAGTTCCACATTGAGAAGGGGCCACACAGACACTGCCTCTGTCCTGGGCCCTGCTCTCATCCCTGGGGCTGTTGTTGCCTGGAATTAAGCAAGTGACTTAATTACTTCATCTCCTAACATGAGTGGTTGCTATTGCTGGTGTGGTGGTGTTCCTTCTAGTCATGCCCTCTCAATTTCTTGAGGCTTGAGAGAAGATAGGATTTCACCTGCCAGATTCTTCCCCTGTATCATGAATCCACCCATAGCTGTCACTTGACCATCCAGCTTTCCCCCAGTGATCTCAGTCCCTTCTCCTCTCCCCACTCCTCTGCTCTGTGTCTCCTTATCCTCACTTCTGGCTAATGTAACCCACACCAGTGAGGCACCTCTGTAGGTGCAGGACCATGCTCTGCAGCCAAGGAAAGCAGATTTTGTGCTGGTTTTGTCTCCTCTGAAGGTTCTGGACTGGAGGGAATCACAAAGTAATGATGGATGCAGCCTGCCAAAGGAAAACTGCCCAGAAAGGCAGGATGTTCTAAACTGGCATCCACACTCTGAAAATCAGATCTTTTAAATATACCTTAAACTGCACCTCTGGAGCAGAGCAACTCCATCTCTGAGGTGTGCTGAAGTTCTGACCAGGGCAAATTCAGAGAGAGCGCCAAAGTTTGCCCCTTGGATGGTGAGTGCAGCCTGTGTGGCTGTGGCTGTGACTGTGAGCCATGGAAGCTTTTCCTTCTTGCAGCCTGTTGCAATATTCTGATTACACACACACACCCCTCAAGGAAGATTTCTCTTATTCATCCAGGTAGTAGATGCAATTTTTAAGATGCAGATGGTTTTAGTATATGGAAATACATCAGGAGCTGTCCTCATTCCCCACCTGCTGGTGTAGTGCAGGTTGGATGTGTCTGTAGCTGTTTCCTCTCTTGTCTGTAGACCTGGGACACCAGGATGTCTCCTTTCAGTTGAGCAGCTGCTGAGTCACATGACCCAAATGTTGGTTTTGTGGCTGCTGTGTGTGCTGTGCTTGCTCCTGGCTCAGGAGAACGAGGAGGGAAGAGAGTGCGGGGAGGGGAAACGGCAGCAGGTGCAGCCCCTCAGACAGAGTTCAGTGGCATTCACAGGGACGTGTCCTGGACAGCAGAGGGGGATGTGCCAGCACAGAGGCTGCCCCTGCCTTGGCATGGATTGTATCAGGCTTGTCCTGTGCTGGCAAACCAGCTGTACATGCAGAGCTCAACCTTAGCCTGGGGTCCCCTCCAGCCTCGGTCGCTCTGCCCTGTCTTGCACACTCATGTTTGTGCTTCAGAAATTTTCCCCTCCTTCCACTGCCCTCTTACCGTCCTTGGCAGCCAGAACATGGGATTCTGGGAAGCAGCCCTTGCTTCCTTCAGCTCCCATTCAAACCAGCACAAGCAGAGCTTGTTCAGTTCTGGACATTTCCCCATCCAGATTAGTCTGGTTTTTGCAGCTCTGCTGCTCTCTCCTGCACACTGTCCTGTCTTCACCCAGCACTGACCCTCAGCCTTCTGTTTGCAGAGGAGGGGGGAGGCTGAGAAGTACTTAAGTGAGAGCAATGTAACCATGAGTTGCAAGTCATGCAAGTCCAACATTAAACTGTAATTTTGAATCTGTATGGCTTGATTTGTTAATTAGTGTTTAACTGCTGTGTTTTTCAGTTGAGTTCAACTTTCTCTATGAAAATGCCAGGCTGCTCTGGGTGGAGCAGGGGACCAGGAATGCTGGGCTGTGCTGCAGATGTTCTTCAGTTATTTGTTCTGTCAAGGGGTCTAGTGGGTGATGAGGCATCATTCCTGAAATGCTGGAGGGGAAAAGGACCATCTGACCATCTGGTCTCCTTCTACTCCAGTGGGATTCTTTTACCTGAGGAAATAAACTGAAATCAGAAGGTTCTCCTCTGTGCACGTCTCAGAACCCTTGTGCCAGGGTGAGGTGTCTCTCAGAATCATCTGCTGCCCTGCACTCTGGGTTATGGCAGTGGGAAAACACACCTGGGAGAAACAGGTGTTACACTAGTGACAAGGACACTGAACACAGTTTAATAGCCTGGTAGAGCATTGTTTAATGAAGGGCCTGGGACTTGTGTAATCTTTTACCCCACTTCTGCCATACAGCCAGCTTGCATGCATCTTAATCTTTTAAGCTTTAATTTCACTCACAACTTAGACTGCAGTCATTACTGACCTCTGGCTGAATGATTGCATTCATGAGCTGTTTTATTTTCTTCTTCTGGGCTGTGGAGGAGTTTTATGGAGGGGGGAGTTGAAATGCTGTTGCTATTTCTTCATTGGTCTGTAACCATCAGTGGAAGATGTCTAAAACTCTGGAGAAGTAGTTTGAGGAGGACTTAGTGGCAGCTGTTGGGACTGTGCACTGCTCTGGTAGCCCCAGGCACAAGGAGTTTTGGTGCTGGCAGCATTTTATAGTGACTTTGGGCCTGCTCTTCCACTGATGGGTGTGTTGCAGACAAGGGACAGACTAATAAGACAGACCTAGTCCCAGAAGCCAGGGCTGCGGTCCTTGGGAACGCGGATAACTGCTGGTATGGCTGTGATATGTGAATGCCCAGGTATGGGCAAAGCAGAGGGAGGATGCTGGCAGTGTCTTTCCCACCATCCTGTGGAGTGTCAGGTGCTCAGTAAAAGGTGCTGAGACTGTGGCCAGGGCAGAAAAGGGTCAGTGGAGTTTCAGGACAGAGGCACCGTTAATTCAGAGATGCTGCCCTGGGGTACTCGGTGCTGAGAGGCTGCAGCCTTTCTGCATGCCCTGGTCAGGTCCCTGCACACCCCAGAGGAACAAAGAGCACCTCCCAGCCACAGGGCCAGCAGCAGGACTGACCTGCTGCCTCAGCCCCTTCCCTGCTGCTGCCTGGCCAGGTGTCCAGTGGGCTCCTTGGACCACCCTTTGTGTGGCAGCAGAGCCAGATCTGCTGTAGGCAGTAGGGTGCTCCCTTTCCACGAAGGTTTCCTGCTGGGATGTTTGGCACAGGCAGACAACAGAGTGACTCTGAGAGATAATGCAAATTAGATCCTTTCTGACTCCTAACACAAGTGCAGTTATCTAGGGCATTAGGGGCTTCAGTATTTATAGCAAATTTTTAGCTGTTGTGTGAGCCAGCATGGTTTGTGTTCACCAGGCAGGAAAGGTGACTGTCCTTTCTGCTTGTCTCCGTGGTGGTGCTCCATGGCATCCACCTCTGTGTGGTGAATAAGCTCTGCCAGTGGGGTCTGTTACACCATATCCCTTCTTTTGGAGAGCTCTGCTGAGCTTTGCAAGCAATTTGTCATTCCTGAAGTAACTGTTTCTCAGAGCTGGACTAACAGCATGTGTGAAATTGGTGTTGCTGCAATGGGTGCCAGTTCAGTGCCTGTGGCTGATTACTGTGTATCAGGAATGTCCAGGACTGGTCTGGCCATCACAGAAGCTTCTGTGGGTTTTTTTTATATTAACATTTCAAAACCCTGATTGCAGAGTTCCATTCAATGGTAGGGTTCAAAAAAGGGAAACGCTCAGAAGAGTTGAAAATGGATTCCTATTGGCATCAGAACCATCTAGTTCTTAATTGCCTCAAACCACCATCCCCATTTTAGGTCCAGCTTTCTCTGACAAAATTCACACACAGATCAGTACTGCAGAGGTACCAGTGGTAATATTTCTTTCTTAAATCACTTTTAGTGTGAAAGCAAGGGAAATCACAAAATTTGGGGTTTACTTCTGACAAGGACTGGCCAGTCTGAAGATATTGGGAGATCTTTACCTGTGCACACTGGCCTGTCTGCAGCTGTCCTTGAGTTCTGCTGTGGAGCCTGTAGTCCAGCAGACATCTGCCAGTGCAGTCATGGGGCCCTGCTGCCTTGGCTCTGCAGGAATCTGTGCTAGAGACACGCTGGTCCAAATAACTCCTGGATGATTATGAGTACCAGTTGAGCAGGGAAATATTCTTGGCTTTGCCCTGAGGTTTGGAGGGTGTCCACTGTTTCCATTCTGAGAGTGTCTCAGAGACAGATTGCTGCCACAGTGATGAAAATATCTAGAGCTGATTAAAAAAAGCAAATATTCTCGGAGAAATAATGAGGTGCACAATGTACGAACTGGGAGCTGGAGTGACAGCTGAGCTCCACAGTGAACCAGAGGTAAAATTAGGGGGTGGTAATTGGAAGGAAGCTTTCCTCACAGTGAGTGCATTAGATCACTGCTGCTGTAGCTGTCTGAGAGATGTGTATTTTAAGGCCTGGATTTTAATTTGGCCTGACCTGTGGGCAGTATTGGTCAATGCCTGAATGCTGCATCATCAACATTGGGGTCTTTGCCCAAGATTATGGTCAGAGGACTGGGCTGGGTACTTGGAGTGTCCTGGGATACTGGGGTGTGCCTTGTGAGGTATAGAGGGAGTGTCTCTGTGTATCCCTAGACCTCAGTCCAGGACATGCTGCAGTGCTGGCAGTGCAGCACAGCGGGGCTCCCAGCTGCCCACCGGCTTTCCCGGAGCGCTGCACAGACAGCGGTGCATTCCCTGCAGGAATCTCTCTGAAAGGGCTGCTGTGGCAGAGTGGGTCAGTGTGCCCCGAGGGGATGTGGGGTCGGGACTGCTGCTGTGCTGTGAGATGGCCCCTGGGGCATTCTCCTGGCAGGGGGGCAGCCTGGCCAGGCCTTCCCTTGCACCTTAGGGCTGTCCCAGAGGGGCCCGAGGCTGCTCCTCTGGCAGGGAGAGCTCTCCCATTGCCACAGTGTCCCGGGCCCCTGCAGCTCTCTGGCCTCAGCTTCTCAGGCAGCCAGAGGGGTTTAGACCTTCATCTCGGCGATGCTTCTGGTCCCTCCAGGGGCTGTGAAGTGGGAGTGAGTGAGTGACTCACAAGTTCGTTTTGGAGTCCAGTGGGTTATCATTGGAGGAGCAGTAAGGGGGAAGAGTGTACCCTGGGATCTCTGCTGTATTGGATTTGCAGCTAATGATTATTAGCTGGTGATGGGCTGATGGGCTTATTGCAGGAAGGATGTAACAATGCCTAAAACAAGGCAGGTTTTGTGAAAATTACCATGCAGGTCCTGATGGCCAGGCTGTTCCTCTCTTCCTAGACTCTGCTAGAAGATGGCAGTAATTATCTTAAGAAATTCCTTCCTGCCTTATCTTCTTTACAAATGTTACAGGACTGATGCACTTAAAGCAAGAGAGAGAAAGTGTGTACTGAATATTAAACATGCAGTTGCTGTTTCCCACCTTCTGTTTGATCATGCCCTTTCCAGCACAGAGCCCGCAGCCTCTGGATCACAGGCACCCATCCCTTCCTGCTCTCCCTCCACTGTTCTCCCTTGGGTCTGAGCACTGCCAGTGCTGTGGCTGCCCTGGCAGGGGAGCTCTTCCTCTGGAGGTGGCAGCAACGTTGCCATCTCTCCCAGCAGGGTGACAGGGCTCTGGGGGCTGCTTCTGCAAACCAGGATCAGTGTATGAGGAGGTTCCCACTGTCTCCTGCAGCCGATGGGAGGGGTGACACAGCCCCTGACAGCTGGTTCTCCTGGCTCGGGGCACGCACAAGGGATCACACTGAGCAAGAGTTTTGCCAGCAGAGTCAAACATTTGAAAACCTCTCTTAGGGTGGGGAAGATCTTCTCAAATCACTTCTGTGCAGTCCATGGGAAAGAGGAGCAGAAAGTCTGACCCAGATTCTCTGCTTCTGGATGCCTTTTGACAGTGGTGGCTTCACTGCTGGCACATCTCTGTTGACCTCCCCAGATTCCTAAGGCTAATCGCTCCTGGGATTGTCTTTAATCTTTTGACACCTTCGTCCAACCATTCCTGCCTCTACACATTAACCAATTAAGTTATTAGCTCTTAATACCTTAAAATCTAGACCTTCTGTGCCAGAGGGTAAAAGAGAAACAAGATTAGGGAGATTGCTTCCAAAGCCTGGCATTTCCCAGCAGTGTTTGGAGCTGATCAGAGCCTGAGAATGTCAAGCAAAGAACGAGCCTTGAGATGGGGAAAAGCCCTGAAATAATTGAGAGTGAGAAAGTTCTGTGAGGAATGTGGAGGTGATTAGGCAGCGTTCAACGCGCTGCCCCTCGAAGATGAGCAGAGAGCACGGTCAGGAGTGCACACCCCCCTGCACTCTGCAGTAGGGGCACACATGGCCTCACCACAGGAGCAGCCTGTTCTGTGGCACATGCTTTGTCTCACACCCATCGTGGGCAGAGCAGGCTGAAAAACAGCCAGCTCGGTGGCCTGTGTGAGGGGGATCTCCTGGATGGGAGAGGAGCTTCCATGCTGCTGAGGTGAGGGAAATAATCTCAAGGAGCAGGAGAGAGAAATGGTCAGTGTTACAGAGGATAAATGGTGAGGCCCTGGGATGGAGTATGGAGTGTATTGCTGCTGAGTATATTGCACTTCAATGCCAAGGGCAGCAGGTACCAGTGTCTGTTTTTTTTGGGGGGAGGGGGTGTTTCTCTGTGGTGGCTGATCTCCATGTGTGTGCTGGATGGAGGAGATGGTGTGTGCTGTGTGGGGAAACAGCTTCAGGAGTTGCAAATGGTAGAAATTAAGCTAGAACTGATAAAATCTTGATTTCTCTGCTCTCCAGCGCTTCAAAATGGGAAATAAACATTCTGAGTAGTAAATGTTACATGTGAGAGGGTGCAGGGTGCAAGTTTACCAATGAGGTATCTGCTGTGGGTCATTTCACCCCACGAGTGGTGCTGTGGCGTGCAGGGCAGCAGGCACTTCAGTCTCATCTGGACTTGTTGGGGGGATGCTCTTGCTTGAGCCCAGATTTCAGAGCCCTTCCTTTCAGCATAGAGGCTGCTGGACTCAGTCCCCACTGGGTGGTCAAGAGACAGCTAACAGGCACTTGTCTGGAGTTGGAATTTCAGGTACTTTCTTCAAATGGAGGGGATGTCCCCTGAGTGACAGTCAGTGGTTTTACAGCTGCCTCCTTGTGCTCGGCTCCCACAGGACCAGCTGGATGCTGGGTTACAGTATTGCTGATTTGAACCTCAAATTTGATCCTGTTTTTACCCCAGCTGATTGCTTCCCCCTCATTTCTTTTCTGCCTTGCTCATTTAAGTGGTTTCCGGTGTGTTAAAATGTGTGTGGAGTCTTTGGCGGCTGCAGGGCTGTACAGCACAGCTTAGGCCTTCAGGGCCTTGGCAGTTCTACCTCGAGACATGGTTCTTACCAGCAGGGTGAGAGCTGCCCTTGCCCTCAGTGCTGGTGAGCTCCTGTCACCCTCGGTGCAGGGTTACCCTGTGTGCTTGGCTTTCCCTCTTGGGCTGGAAACTGCAGCTGAGTGACTCAGGCCCTACAGATGTCTGGGATTTAATTGCCCCACAGTTACTGCACCAGGGAGGGCTACTCAGGTGTCTGAAATGTGAGCAGCCTGTGCAGGTGCCAGGCCTGAGCAATCCGTTCCGAAATCAGTGCCAGAGTCCTTGTGATTCCCGCAGTGTCTTGGTGTGTCCGTTCTGTGCACCAGGTCCCTGCTGGAGAGCTGCATTTGGGTGTCTGCATCTTAATGTGCTCCTTCAGGGATCTGAGGGAAGTTCTTGGAAAAATACTGCACATTGCCTTCAAGAGTATCCAAGAACAGGAGAGATGCCACCTTGGCTCCTGGTGCTGGGCCAGGGAAGGCCCTTGCTGGGGCCAGGGGTGCTGTGCTGCACAGGGACAGCCCTTAGGCCAGGGAGAGAGTTGGAGCCAGAGCTGCCACCGAGCCTGTTCTGTGGGGATTGTCATTTGTTCCACAATGTGAGCTCTGCTTGCAGAACTGATGTTTCCAGCTGCCACATCCCCACCAGCATCCACGCTGAGCAAAGTGCACAGGACCTTAAGCAGCATCGTTAAAACTGAGTGGAATAATGTCAAATTGTTTTACAAACTGTCTCACCAAAATTGCTCAATCAGAAGGAAGGGGCACACTGCCTATGAATGTAAGATTTAATTAAGGATCTCTGAATAGAATTATGAACCCATCTTCCCGTTTCTACGTTTGGAAATTTCCATCAGAAGGCATCTCGATTCATCTATCTCTGTGTGCCTTGAAATGTATTGTCAGCTGGTATAAATCTGATCTGCCTCCAGGGCTTTAAAGGCCTGCTTTTTTATTTCCAGTTGGAGTTTCTAACATGTCAGTGGTTGCATAAAGAGACTTTACACTGGGCATAAATCACAACCACATAAAAACCCCATAGTATTAAGCAGCTGCAGAGATTTTTGAAGTATAATGGTCAGTATCTTTTTACAGCATTTGTTTTGCTAGAACTTCTGGAAGATTCCAATATTGTAAGAGTTAATACAAGTTGAAATTTGGGAAATTAGTTTTGTGAACACTCTGAAATAGAACCTTTTTTCAGCTGTCATAGAAATGAAAATGAAGTTACTGTTCATTTGACTGAATTCATGCACAGGCATGACTAGTCAGAAAATTTATTTCTGTGTTCAGATCCAAATGTGTACAAATTAAGCATCTCCTGTCTGCTTCCTTCAGCTTTATACCTGTGAAGGATGTGACCCACAGTGTTTTAAATGAACTCCAGAAATGGGAAGTACAGATTTGAGGAGAAGCTTCTACTGAAGGGACTTCCTAGAGCTGCAAAAGATAGAACATACTGAAGATGTTACCACGACATAACTGGTTCTAATCTGCCTTTTTGAATACTGTTAATGAAATTAAAGACTAACTTATTCACTGGTATTTTTTCTTCTAAGATCTGAAGTGCAGGCTCGTTTGGTCTGCAGTGACAATTCCTCCTCATTTCTGTGCCTTTGGAAGGTGTCAAGTGACATGACCTGCACAGCAATCCCATTTTGTTCTCCATTGCATATAAATTACTGCTTTTTGTTCATAAGACTTTGCTGGAGTGTTGATGTGAGTGTTTGTCCCAAACCCCAGAGCTGCACTGATGCCCCTCAGTATGTTGGTGCTGGTCAGGCTGAGCCCCCCTTGGTGCTGCCCTGGCACTCACAGCCTGACCAAGGCACAGCCGAGTCTGCAGCACCTTCAGGTTTGGCCATCCCTGCCTCCCTCAGAACTGTTCCAGCAGCCACAGGAGGTGTTTGCTGCCGTGGGGCCAGTCCTGGCACGTGTGGGGACAGCTCACAGAGCCAGGTTGAGCTCTGGCACACGCTGCTGTCGTGCTGGTGAGAGCCTGTCTGACCTCCTCTCTTTGCCTGTTTTCCCAGGTTGTTGCGCTGTCATCGTGGAGTCTCTTGAGAGATTCAATCTACTACACGCTGTCTGTTGTTGCACTCATTGTGGTAAGTTTTTGGAGGTTATTCTTCTGTGGGAGCCCATGTCTCCTGCCATCTGTAAAGGGAACCTGCTATGGAATCACAGGCTTGTAGCTGAGATCTGGCTCCTGCAGCCACGTGGGTTTGTGCCTATGGAGAACTGCCTGTCATCTCCCTGTTTCTGTAGCAAAGCTTGGCCCAGGGGCAGGAGGTGGAGTGTCCAGAGCCATAGCTGGGTGGGCTGCAGCAGCCCAGGGCAGAGCTGAAACCCTGAGCTGAGCCCCCTGCAGGGGATGGGTCAGGGAACTCCAGCAATGACCGTTGTGGCTTCCTGAAAAACGTGTAAAGAGGCAGCTTTTGTGCCCATAGGAAAGAGGTCCTGAACAACTACAACATGTTCAAGTGAGTTTTTCCTCACGTAACCGGGGCAGGTTCTGTTCAGTGAGTGCTGGCAGCGAGTCCTCTAACAGGCCACAGTTCCAACAGTTCTTAGTGCTGTGCATATTCCAGTGTGCATCAAGCTCAGTAAGTGCCCCAAATCTCTCAGAATTGGGCTGTACAGGGAAAAAATGTTAGCACAAGTTTTGGATAACAACCTTGCTGTCAGTTTAGCATTAACTTTGCAACCAATACAAAACCATGTGAGGAAATGAGTTTCCTGGTAATAGTTGCTTTTCTCTCCTGGCCCCCCCCGCCAGCCTCGTCTAGTCCCTAGACTAGATTCTCTGAGTTTAACTTCATATGGAAGCGAGAGGAGGACTTGAGAGTCTGAAGAGGGTCATGTATTTCTCAGTTTGGGTTCCTTTGTTTAGTGAGTTCCAACAGTGGGTTCCAGTTTGCTCCCTGTGTCTGCCTCGTCCCACACAGAGGAGCTGCCTCAACCCATTTGTACTATACTGCAAGGTCAGCCTTTTTGCTCTTCATGAAAAATCATTTTCCTACATAATTACTAGCAGTGAGCTGCTAAACAAAAATGTTTGGTTTATTTTTGCTTTGGTGGCCTGACAGTAACCTCATACTAAAACCTGTTGATAAACAACAAACGTGGCCACCCATACTAAGTGTAGAAAATTTCACTGCATGAGCTTAGAGACATGCAACAGGCTTTCTCCTGCTTTACTTCCCAGGAGGGACAGGTGTGGACAGCTGCCTGCCATTTCACCTCCTGGGGCTTGGATTGGGCATTTCATTCATTGCATAGCAGCAAATAAGTTGAAAATCTGTTGACTCTGTCACCAGTTTTAAATTCTTCAAGTGTGGCAGGTTTTTCATGGCTAGTTCATACCCATGGTTGTCAGCTGCTTCAGGATGTGGAGAACCATTCTCTATTGTGTCCAGTGCCCCCCTGACATTCCTAGTTACATATTCTGTGTCATGACCAAGTTTTGTGCCTCATGGAACAGCCATCTCTGTTATCCTTAGGACTTTTCTCTAACATTTTATTGCTGTATAAGGGTTATTCCTAGTTACTGAACTGCAGAAGTCAGGGAGTGTACGTAATGTCAGGATGGGGTTATTTTCCCCCTAAGCCTTGAGTTAGCTTCTCCCCAGGTGTGTGCAAGCTCTTCTCATCTCATCAGTGGTGAAGTTCAAGGCCCTTCACATAGCCAGGGGAGCAGGACTGTGCAACTGCAGGCACTGAAGGCATTGCCGCAAGTCATATTCCCAGGTTACAGCACTGTATGGCTAATTTGGCTTGGGAGATGTGGAGCACATCCCATGTCTTTGCATGTTTTACTCCACAGCAATCATTGCAAATGACTTAAACACCTGTCAGGGAAAAACAGAGAAAGATGGCAGGAGGGGAAAACATCTTAAGTGCTTAAAGGTTTAGCTTCTCTCCAGCTGATTTGCCAACCCTTTTTAATGCAATGTTGGTCCCCAGTTGATGGCACATGAGGATTTCTCCTTCCAGAGTCAGACAGTGCTTCAGTTTAAGAAATTTCTCCTCCCCTTTGCTCACCAGGGAACCCCTGGCTTCACCTTTCCTCTCCTTTTAAGGTAGAATCAAATTGAGATGGCAGCACATTTTCCTCCAATTTTGACTCTCCAGTCCCCCAGGGCTCAGCTGGGAGACGAGCCCCAGGCTCCATGTACAGCACAGCATATCCTACGTGTGGTTCCCTCTTCCTTAGATTTGTGTGCTCCTTTTAGAGAACACTTAGTGCTGTTATGCAGGGGTAATTTGCCATATCAGGGCATTGGGCCTTCTCTGCAGCTGGGATAGAGTCATCAGTCTTGAAGAATGATATTGCTTGTAGAAGGTTGTTCTCATGGTGTTTTAAACAGCAGCTTGTTGTGCTGTGGTCTAAGTTGCATTCCACTGGTGTTTTTACTAATCATAAATACACGTGAGGGGCAATAAATACATTCCTGCCAATGCTGAGATACAGCAACTTTAAAAAGCGTGATACTGTGCCGGTTAAATCAGTATAACTTTCACTCCTTCCATTTGCACTATGAAAGGAAGTGTAGTAAGAAATAGCAGAACAGCATGGAGTCACCTGTGTTTGCTGCTCCAGGCCATTTGTCAAGAGTGAGTGAACTCTAAACCACATAAGTTACAAGTGGATAAACCACATAAACCACACTTACTGTACTTATTTCACTTTGATTCAGCCCTGGGTTTTTTTTAACTTTATAATAATATTACAGCACTATCTTGTCTTTTTGTAGAGCTTGGCAAAACTGACTCTTTATTTCCCTTGAATGGAAAAAGATGCCTGTGTATCTTATCTTGAAGGGACATGGTCTGTCATTAGTGGCAGATGTGGGATGGGCGAGGCGGTGCTTTTAGTGACAAAGGCCAATGCACACACTTCTGTTCCATCACACCAACACACTGTAACCTAAACCAGACCTCGTCAGGTTGGGTCATGGGGACTGGGAGCTGTAATTTGCAATGCTTTGTGGTCGTGTGGCCATGCCCTTCCCACACCACAGTGCTGGTCCTTCCCTGGCAGCCCCTGACCGTGGCACCGGTGCTTCCCTCAGCCCTGACCGTGGCACCGGTGCTTCCCTCAGCCCTGACCGTGGCACCGGTGCTTCCCTCAGCCCCGGCTGTGGCACCGGTGCTTCCCTCAGCCCCGGCTGTGGCACCGGTGCTTCCCTCAGCCCCGGCTGTGGCACCAGTCCCTCTCGAGCAGGAGGGAAACCTGTTCCTTGTCCAGGGGGGCTGTGCAGTGCTGTTGGGAAAGCCACAGTACCTGTCTCTCAGCAGGTGTACTGGAAGGACTGTCACAGCTGGCACGTGGCAGTCACCCCGAGCTGGTGGCAACAGCCTGGGCCCAGCATTGAGGCAGCAGGATGTGGCAGCAGCTGCGGAGCCGGTGGTGGCTCTGCCAGCTGTGGGGCTCTGGTCGTGCCCCTGGCCATGCCTGCACTGGCCGGTCACTCGGCTGCTGCCCAGGAGCGGGCGGGGAGGAGGCTGCGTCCTGGTGGGATCAGCAGGTCAGGGGGTGCAGCCCCTTCTGGGCTCAGGGCTGTTTTCCCTGCAAACACTGCAATAGCCCTGGGTAACACCAGGATTTGGGAAGGAATACCTGCCAGCCTGAGGGGGTGAGAGAAGCCAAGGGTGGAGAAGTGCAAAGGCTGGGCAGGAGGGCAGTGCCACACTACACCTGAGCCTAACTAGTGCCCCTGGCCCTGGGTTGCTTCTACTCTGTCCCCTGCCTCAGGTGAGGAGCTGTTTGCAGCTGTGGTTTTGTATATAACATGCTGTTTTTAAACTTTTTCTCCACAGTTTATTTATGATGAAAGAGTTTCTTGGTAAGTGAATCCCTTTTCATTTTTTTCTGGTTATACACAAAATCTGCCATAGGTAGGGTTTGTCAGGAGAGGAGAGGAAGAATAGAAGGTTCTGCAAAGCAGAAGTTTTCTCCTGCATGAGAAACATCAGCACAAAATGGGCTAGAAAACTCGGTTTTTTGAACTAGAAACCCCAGAAGAGTGTTGCTCAGACTGTTTCTGATGCAGCAGTCAGTGCCTTCTGCCCACCCTGCAGCAACCCAGGGATGGCAGTGTGTTCAGCAGAGGTGAGGGTGTGCCAGAAGGGGCCTCTCAAACAGTCATAAATAAGAGTATTCCAATATTTTGGGTTTTAATAATTTAAAACACGAGAGTTCTTAAGACAACATTAAAGAGTGAATGACTACTTTAAATAACTAATAATTAAGAACATTAATATCCCTATTAACGTGAGTAAATGTGGTGCAGCAGGTATAGTGGGCTAGGAGGGCATCAGACATTTCTAAAAGTGTGCTTCCAGTTGCTTTGGTCTCGTGGTGTTGCTTCCAGTGCCTCCCAGGGCTGGAGGTGGCAGTGCGGGTGGCTTTGGTGGCGCTCCAGCCACTGCCATGTCGATTGCAAACACCAGGGAGCGTCAGGCCCTCGGGTCCGGGTTTTCCCTCGCTCGCTCTCTGCCGGGGTCTGGGTTTGTTTGAGGCGGGTTCCAAACACCCCCTCTTGCAACAGCTTGATTTTCTTTGTTGGTTTTTTTTTTGTGGTTTGTTTTTGTTGGGTTTTTTTACTGAAATGAACTGGAGGCTCAACTGTACTTAACTCTGCTCTTCAGCAAAACCCCATCAGTGTGGAAGCCGAGTGTTGAATCAGCAGAGGCAGGGAATGAGCCACTGATACAGTTAGTGCAATGTCTCAAAATCCTTGGGGAGAAAACGGTCCAGGAGTTTTAGTATGTAGCAGTCTAATAATGTGTGGTTTCTGCTAGGACTAGCAGTTTGCCATAGGGATCTGTGGACAATGCAGCCTTTTGGCTAGTGAAAAAGATTATGTAGAAAGTCGTATTTGGTTTTCATACAAATTTCATTAGTTTGACACAGAAACAGCAGAGGAAAAAAAACCTGTCAGTATCTAATCAGCAGTGCAAATGCTGCCTCCTGCATTCTCAGTGCTTGAGCAGCAGCACTAGTGAAAGAGTAGCTGCCCCTTGTTCAGGTTGTCTCAGCACAATCAGTGTGCCCATAGAACTCAGCATCCTGCCGTGCCCATGCAGGCAGAGGCCCTGCATCCCTGCCTTGGCCACAGCCCTGTGGTTATTGTCCTTACAGAAGTGTCAGTGGTTCCTGGTGTGCAGTTTGTTCCCTGAACTCCTGCGTTTGGTCACTTGTTCTTAGCTGACAGGTCGATTTGGCCAAGTAAAACAGAGCAGAAGTCAAGAAAACCGAGGAGGTATCATGTGTGGATGTGTGAGCCATTTCTTGATGCATCCCTTTTTTACAGAGGCGTGTTAAGGCAGCCCAGGAGGGTCAGGCCTTTCTGCACACTTGTGATGTGACAGTGGGGGAATGGCTGAACTGGGGCAGCTGATGCTGTGCCCTGCTCTGATGTGTCTGTGTTGCTCTTGTTTCCAGGTGGGAGTCCTTAGTCTTAGTGCTGATGTATGTCATCTACATCATTATAATGAAGTAAGTCTAACGTGCCCTCGGCTTATTTACATTCTAAGGCTCCTGCTCCCTCTGCATCACCCACCCCTCACGACAGAGACAAGAGGGAACAGCCTCCAGTTCTGCCAGGGGATGGCTCTTATGGAAAATTTCTTCACAAAAAGGGTTATCAGCAACAGGCTGTCCAGGCCAGTGGTGGAGTCACCATCCGTAAAGGGGTTTAAAAGACACGTAGCTGTGGCACTTACAGACATGGCTTAGGTGGTGGGCTTGGCAGTGCTGGATTAACATTGGACTGGATGATCCTGGAGGCCTTTTTCAACCCAAACTGTCCTATGAATCTGTGCTCTATGGATCTCACTGTGTGTGTGCTGACTGAGGGTAATGCAGCAAGTCTGTGGCAGAGCAGAGACCTGGGTCCATCCTCAAGTCCCACCAAAGCAGCCCCTTCTGGCTTCACTTTAGCATCCCTACTCAGAAACAAGCACATGTAAGATTCTAATCTGCTTTTTTTGAGTGTGAAGCTCTGCAGCAGTTCTTGCTTGCCTGCAGACCCATGATAAAACTACAGCACAGTCAGCAGTGATTTTTCTGAGCATGTAACCTGTGTGACTTCTTTTGCACAAGTTCCTGCTAGTAAAACTAGTCTGTTCTGCTCTTTGGTTTCCCCTCCTCCTGTCTTGTTTTCAAAAGCCAGTGGAAAGGAAACCCAGATTTAAACTGGAAGATTCAACAAAACCTGCCAACTGCACACCAGTGGTCTTGTCTGAACAAGTAAGAGTAGAGATTTGTTTTGAAATTAAGAGTAGTGTAAATATTGTGAGAGCAGTAAAACACTTAGGCTGAGCTGATGGGAACACGAGTCGGAATTGATCTCACTTTTAATAATTAGGAGCTTTAACATGAAGGGCAGCTTCACCCTTGCAACAATTAACTGACCAGCAAGGCAGTTCTAGTGTCAGAATATTTTTTTTTTTTTCTGAAATCAATGTTATAGTGTGAACAGATGTTTGACCTCTTTAGGTACAGCTGCAAAGGTTGTCACCCTGGTTAGAGACCTCATCCAGGTGTTTGCAGGGGTCTCCCCTTGCCTTTGAGCATCACTGTGAGACCCTTGGCTCATGTCTGTGTCAGCTCCTGGATAGTTTAATAAACAAGGATTATTCCCCACCCTGCCAGAGTTGAGATGAACTGAGCACATGGCCTTGTGTTTCTGTGGTGGGTCATCCCAGATTAAACAACAGGGATACTCAGGCGTGATGATGTGATAAACAGTGAAGTGAATGATGACAAGCAATGATTACTCATGATACAGAATATTAATCACACCTAATACATAAGCACACATGCCATTCAAGATTCATGGCTTTTATCTTTCATAGCCTTCTGGGTAAAGAGAGATTGCATTGTGTACAATTTACTGTGCTCTGCCATGCTCTTTAAACCAGAGGAATTTTCTTCCCTCCCTTAGCTGGATTGCACAGGGTACCAGTCTAGGAAAGGAAGCCTGAAGAAGTAAAGGTACATCCTGAGTTTGTTTCGTTTGTGCAGGTACAACTCAACCATACATCACTGCTTTGAGAGAAAGACAAAAAACTCTGCAAGTATGGTGAATGGTTTAGCAAACAACACAGAAATGGATGACAACAGCAACTGCGATGCCACAGTGGTGTTACTAAAGAAAGGTAACTGTTCCAGTAAGTCACTCTCTCACTTGCATCATTCTGAGTGGTTACAGGTCTGCCCCTGGTCACACAGTGTGAACTGCTGCTGGCTTGGAAGCCATGAAATATTAATGGACAGGTGGCCCTTTTGTAACCCCCTCTCAGGTGGGGGCACAGTGTGGCAATCGTGGGCACCACCACTGGAGACAGCTCAGGCTCACCCAGGTCTTCCTGGGCAAGTGCTTGGCTTTGATGACTCCTTCAAGCCCAGGGGTGGATTATTTAGCCCATTATCCTCCTGCAGGTGCTGCTGTTCCTCTGCACTGACATTCCCATTTGTATCATCTGCAGTTAACTCCATTCCAAAGGGACATGAGCTGAGCAGGGAAAGAGGCCCTACTTAGAGCAGTGCACTCTTCTCCCCCAGTGAAGGCAGAGTGGGGACTCTCTGTGGGTCTGGGTGGTGTGCTCTTACTGCACATGCAGTCTTGAATGTGCACAACTTTTTCTTGTAAGTGATCTTTTAGGGTATTTCACTTTGACTGTAATCTGGGTATTTGACTTTGACTGGGCTGCTGGAGGTCTGGGCAGACAGTGGTGCTGCTGTCTGGCCCAGCCAGGGGCACGGCGGCACAAACAGCACCTGCTGCAATGGGGGCCTGAGGGTTTCACACACTGTCTGTTTTCTGAGGCCTTTTCTGAACAAAGCATTGAAAAGACTGAAACAGAAATAGTGAAACAGAAAAGAGTGAAACTGTTTAGAGCAGTTCCCCCAGGTGCCATTCAACAAGTGCCAGTGTGGAAAACTTCACAAAGAAAAGCTGTCTGGCTATTTTGATTGGTTTGTTTTGCTGGGTTTTTTTAATACAGAGGAGCTGCCTTACCTACCCCAGTCCATGGATTGCATTCATCCAATAGGCAGGAAAAAGAAGTGACACAAAGGCCAGGGAGATACTCTGTAAGACTAACAGTGGTGGTAAAAAATAGTAATGCCACAAAACATTTGCCAGTGTTCAGCACTGGTTTTAGTAAACTAGAGCAGGAATGTCGGATGAGGCCTCAGGTTTCCCTGCTGCCGAATTCCAGTCCTGGGGTTGCATCCAGGCAGAGGGGAATGAACCCCAGAGGCAACAGGCATGGCCACCGTGCCTCAGGTGGAGCACCTGCTCTTGCTGCTGGCCTTGGCATTTCCCAGCCATGAGAGCAAGCCCAGGATGCAGAAACCTGCTTTTTGTTTGCACTGGTACCTCACAGGAGTACAGGGATGTTTTCTTGCTGCTGTGTGCAGTTAATGGTGGGTGAGGGCAATATCCTCACAGAAGTGCAGGTTGCAGCTCTGCTGTCCTTCTGCCCTGGTGGGACAGCTGCTGTGGAAGCAGCAGGCTGCCTGACACAGGCCTGGGATGAGCCGTGCAGAGCAGATTCAGCTCTCTGTGAGGAGCACGAGTGGCAATACCACATTGGCAGTATATTCAAAGACAGAAACACAGTATGTGTAAAAGGCAGAAATTAAGGACAGATGTGGCATATTTTGAGTGGTGGTAGCTGAAGGAATGGTCCTTACAAAGGACTTTTGGAACCCGCGTGTTTGTCTTTCTGAGAGGCTGCTAGCAGACTACCTCAATTTCGCTTTGTTCCCTGGCTGCAGGAAATTTCCACCGTAACGCCTCGGTGATCATGGTTGATGAGCTGCTCTCTGCCTACCCACACCAGCTTTCATTTTCCGAGGCTGGGCTCCGCATCATGATAACCAGCCATTTCCCTCCCAAAACACGGCTCTCCATGGCCAGCCGCATGTTAATCAACGAGGTGTGTCTCTTATTTCCCCTCCCAGCCCTTCTCCTCCTGAATTTGCCTTTTCCTGAAGCAGTGCTTGAGTTGAAAAGGAGCTCTGTGTTTCTGCTGGATCCCTGATAGCACTCTTCCAGATTTTATCCTTCTGACATGGACTTCGCTAAATCATGGCTTGCTCTCTGTCCCTGTGGAGATTTTAGCAGACCAAGTTTCAGGTGGTTATGGGGTTATGTTACCTGTAGCTGTTGCTCACAGGAGGTGCCCCCTGCATTGACATAATAACATCTTTTGCACTTGTTTCACAATGTGGTACTCCCTGAGTCTGCACCTGGTCTGTCCCTGGTCTTGGAGTACTCCTGGAGTCGATTCCACAGCCACTGGTCCTTCTCTCGTGGAAGTTGCATGTGTGAGATTTATCTAGTGGTCTGCAGGCAAGCATCATCTTTTACATATCAAAGTTCATCCCTTTTACTTTTAAAGCTAAATTTTTAAAGAATTCTACATGTCTCTCTCTGTTTCTCCTTTTCTCTTAAAATCAGATTTTAAAAAAATGTTTCAGCAAGACTTTGTGCCTGTATTTACAGAGACAAAGGCTGATCAACAGCAGGACTTACTCCAATGGTGAGTCAGAAGTAGCAATCAAAATCCCCGTCAAGCAGGTGGTCGAGAACGGAACCGGCCCCAGCAGCGCCGCCGAGCGCGGCCTGAACGGCACCCGGCGGGACGAGGTGGCGGCCGAGGCGGGGAACGAGGCCGAGGACAACGAGAACAACGAAAACGATGAGGAGGAGGAGGAAGATGACGACGATGATGACCATGAAGGGCCATACACACCTTTTGACCTACCAAGTGAGAAACTCCTGGGCTTGTGTTTGTTTGGACATTGCCAGGAAAGGTTGCAGAGGCGGGTAGAGGTAGATGTGCCTGGGAGAGCTCCCATCAGCCTGCACTGATGGCTCCTGGTCACAGGTAAAAGACAAGAGGAACTGGGCAGCAGCAGGAAGCTCTCAGGGTGCCAGGGCTGGGCACACCTCTGCTGCAGCTCCTGTGCTGCTGTTGCAGTCAGGACAGGGAGCAGGCTCCACAGGGTGGTTCCTGCCACCTAAACGTGGCTTACCCTCTGGAGAGACGGATCTCTGCTGGCTGTGGAGGGAGTTGAGGAGGGTGGTGGGGCACTGGCAAGCCCAGGTCAGATTTATCTGTGACTGGGACCTGCCTTTGCTGGGAGTGAGGTGGGCTCTTGCCTCGGTGGGACAGTGTGGTGCTACCCCCTCTGCTCCCTCCCAGGGAGAGAACACATGTGCTCTGGCCCATTAAACTCTCAGGCAGTCCCTTCATACTCCTGGGCCTCTCTCTGCCCTGCCATCTGCTGTCACACCCTGGTCTTCTGAATGAGGGATGGCTTGTCATCATTTGTTTGGTTAGCAATCAGGCTGAGGTGTCTCTGGCATCTTCCTTAGATATATTAACAAAATAATAACATTCTGAAATATAGCGGACAAGAATTGTGATAGTTGTCCTTTTTTTGTTCTTGTTTTACAGCTGGAAAGATAGAAATATTGAAGTGGGTCTTCACATGGCCTTTGAGTTTTGTCCTGTATTTCACAGTGCCCAACTGTAACAAACCCCACTTGGAAAAATGGTTCATGGTTACCTTTGCTTCTTCTACCCTCTGGATTGCAGCTTTCTCTTACATGATGGTGTGGATGGTACGTACCAACTAAACCAGAAACCACTGGCTGGGAGGAGCAACAGAAATGGGGTTTTTTAAGCCTAGAGGAATGTATGGGAAGTTTTACAAACCTGAATTTTCAGATGAGAAACCTTACTTTGCTTTCATTGCTGTGGGACCTGTCCCCACTCAGAGAAGAAAACACAGAGTTGCTGTGGTGCTGCTGACATATGGCTTACATTGCTTGGAGTTCGAAAGAGGGATTAAATCTGAATAATAGGAAATAGGTGTCATTAGACAAAGGCACCCAAAATTTAGAAGTATTAATCAATTTGAAGAGTGCTAATTTATCATACACTGCATAGCAAAGGAAATAGGAAATTAAAGGTATCTTCTATCTGCTCGTAGGAATTGTTTGCAGTCACTACATATATCAGTTTCACGTTGTAATGAACCACAGGGTAGTTTTAGTGTCTGCTCAGCCAGCATTTGGAAATAATGTTTACAAATTTCAGCCAAGATCAGGAGATGGTTACACAGGGTAGTGGGCCATCATATGGCCTCTTTTCCAGGTTAGCGTCAGGAAAATTGTGGATGAAATGTATGAAGCAACTAACCAAAGAGGATACATGGCAGGTGAGTGCTGTCCTCTGCCAGCTGGTGAATATACCAAAAAAGCCTGTCACTGCTTCTCTTTAGAGGAAGTGTGAATTTGCACTGAGATATGCTCTGTCTCACAGCATATTGCACATTTGGGCCAAGCTGGTCTTGGATTTCAGGGCTCGTAAAGAGCTTGACAGTTTTTCCCTCTTCCTAGGTGACAATCATTGGGTACACACTGGGAATTCCAGATGTGATCATGGGCATCACGTTCTTGGCAGCCGGAACCAGCGTGCCAGACTGCATGGCCAGCCTGATCGTAGCAAGGCAAGGTGGGTTGGGCACAGAGATGCCACACTGCTGTGAAAGTGTTTCCTCGTGTTCTCTTTGGGTAGCACAGGTGCCTCGTGAATGGGAAATACACAGAGCCTTTTCCTGAGCCTGAAATTTAAAATCAGAACAAAGAAGGAAGTGAACTGTGTTGCTATTTTGAAGCAGCCAACAGGTCCTTAGTGGCAGTGTGGAACAAGTGTAAAGGGTTAGAAGTTGCAAGGCTGTTCTGAGCCATGTCTGACTGTCTGTGGTTTCCCCTCCTGCAGGTATGGGGGATATGGCTGTGTCCAACTCCATTGGAAGCAATGTTTTTGATATTTTAATTGGCCTGGGCCTTCCATGGGCTTTGCAGACCCTAGCAGTGAATTACGGATCATACGTAAGTCCTACCTTTGTTCACATTATTCTCACTTTTTTATTTTTAGTAAACTGGGGCTATATAGGAACAAGAATTAAGGTCCAAAATTCTGTGGATTGGAGAAGTAGCAATTAGTTGTCACTGGACATTCCCCATCATTTGGAGGACAAGGACATCCATTTCATCCTTAAGGGCAGAAGTCTGTGCTGAAGTAAGAGAGCTCACTCGAGTGCACTGGATTTTCACACTCTTGAATATATTCCATGTGAGAAGAATGACCCAGTTTTTAATAGGCCAGGGGGAATAAACACATGTAAAATGTAAAGGATAAATGAGAGCCATAGGGCTCTCTGGTGTTACTAAACTGTTAAAATACTGGAAAGTGATGGAAACTTAAATAATTGGATGTTTCAGAGTGTGACCATCAGCAAAAATCTCTGCAGAGCTCTCCTGTTAAAGGAAAAACTACCCAACACCAGTGACCTTATCCTTTACTTCCCAAATGATGTAAGAATCACTCCCTCACCCCGGACTTGTTGCAAGGTTCCTTTTGAGAGGGAAGAGCAGGAGATGCTACAAAGTTCTGGATGGAAGTTGCTGTGAGTTTTGTTAGCTGCACACCACTCAGACAGCAGTGGAGGGTGGAGGAAAGACTGCAGTCACTGAGTGAATGCAAAGTTAAAAGACAGGAGAATCACAGAATTGCTGAGGTTGGCAAGTGCCTCTGGAGATGGTGTAGTTCCCAACCCTCTGCTCAGAGCCAGCTCAGCTGGAGCACAAAGCTTAGGGCTGTGCCCAGTTGGATCTTGAGTTACCTCCAGGGATGGAGTGTGCACAGCCACTGTCAGCAGCCTGCTTTGTTGTTTGACCACTCTCACAATGAAAAAGCATTCTTATATTTAAATGGAATTTCTGTCTCTAAAATTGTATGTGTTGCATCTTGTCCATTCGGTGGATTTCACTCAGAAGACTCTGGCTGCACCTTTTCTGTCCTCTCCCCCTGGGTATTAATACATACTGATAAGGTCCCCCAAGTCTTCTCTTCTCCAAGTTGAACAGTCCCAGCTCTTTCAGCCTTTCTTTGTGTATCAGATGCTGCTGTCCCTTAAATCATTCTTGTGGGCCTTCGCTGGACCTGCCCCAAGAAATCCTTATCTTCCTTGTACTGAGCAGCCCAGAACTGGACCGAGCACTCCAGATGTGCATTACCAGTGCTGAGCAGAGAAGGATCATCTTCCTCTGCCTGCTGGCAGATGCCCCCCAGGGTGCTGTTGGTGCTCCCTGCCACAGGGGTGCTTAATGGGCTTCAGCCTGGTGTCCACCTGGATCAACAGGTCCTTCTTGGCCAAGCTCTTTCCAGCTGGTCAGCCCCAGCACAGGTGGAGTTATTCCTTCCCGGGTGCAAGGATTTTCATTTCCCTTTGTCAGTGAGTTGGCTGCCCACACATTTCTCCAGCTGTCCAGGTCCCTTTGGATGGCAGCACCGCCCTCGGAAGCATCAGCTGCCCTTCCCAGTTCTGTATGGGCTGTGAACTTGCCCAGGGTGTTCTCTGCCCTGGCATCCAGCTCATTAATACAGGCACTGAGCAGGGTTGACCCCTGGGGTAAGACCCCAGTGACTGGCCTCCAGCTGATTATCAGTTGGCTCCACTGTCCACTTTCCTGGGCTGTTCTTCCTTTGTTTGTCTCTGAGGATGTTTGAGAGACAGTGTTGGAAGTCTTGCTCAAGTCAACATAAACCATGTCTGTTGACCTCCCCTCCCCTCATCATACCAGGCTATCAGGCTGGGTAAACATGATTTCCCCTCCATCAGACTATAGGTCTGCTCACAGTCACCTTTTTGTCCTTCATATATTTAGAAGTGGTTCCCAGGATTATGTGCTCCATCATCTTCCCAGGGATCAAGGTCAGGCTGACCAGCCTTCAATTCCTCAGGTTGTCCCTCTGCTTGAATATAGGAGTGCCAAAAGGAAGCAATCTGTAGGAATAGAATCCCTTTCTTTAATGGGCAGCTTATCTGTAGCTGATCTGTATTTTTGCGGAAAAGGATGAAAAGGAGTGGCTGAACAGATGCAGCCAGCTTTCATGGAGGTATCACAGTATCACTGCTGTTTTGCACACCCAGAATGTCCTTTGTGCACTGTGATCACCTGGTTGGAAAAGGCAGTCTTGGAAACAGCCCCACAATTAGCAAAGACAGTTTTTCGTCAGTTTTCACTTGCAGTTCCTTGATTTCTCTCCAAATCCTTGGGTAACTGGACTTCAAAACAAAGCAAGCCCCCTCTTTTACCCCCCATTATTAGCAATTAATTATTGCAGTATGACTCAGTTGCCAGGAAAGGCTGGCATGAGCTCGGTCAGGTGTAACCTGGTGCCAGCACTAAGAGCTGCAAGATGCTCGTTGTTGCTTGGGGAGCTCTCTGAGGTGCCTGGCACTTGGGTCAGCAGTGGCAGCAGACACGGAGCTCCAGTCCCTGAGGTGGCTCATGCTGAGCCCTGGGCTGCTGGCATGAGCAGGGTGGGCTACCTGGGGTGGGTTCATGGGCTCAGGACAGCTTGGTTGTCCACTAAATGTCACTGTGAGTCAGAAGCACTGGGTAGTTTCTGAACTAATAGTCAGGATTTAGTGCTGCTCCTTTGGTATTTGGCGGGACCTAAACGTGTCTTTGTGGTATTTCCTCCAAAAGAGGAACTCCTCAGAGCAATGATGATGCCCCTGACTTGCATACAGAGGGGAGGAGAGAGTTGGAGAAGACAAAAAGGTCTTGCTTTATCATGATTACTTTTGCATAGTGATCCAAAACAATGATTGCCTCCCCAGAATGTTTAATGCAAGTGGACTGTGGGAAAGTTAAGCTTCTGCTGAAGGTTGAGTGTAAACACATTTTAGTAAACAAGCTGTAATAACTTTTGTGGAAGCCAAAACCAGGAGACTGTGTGATTTGAAAGTTAAACTTCCACACAGAAGATCCTTCTAGAAGCCCCCTCCAGCCTAATTTTTCTGGGATTCTAAACACTTGTGGCTCTCTCCAGAGTGTGGTATCTCTGTAACATACTCTGTAAAATCCACCCATACATACCACGTTCCAGGCTGCCTGACTCAGAATCCCCTGTGGACAAATTGTGCTCCCTGTTAATGCTGGTGTCGAGTTCTGGCAGGTTCCTGTGCAGAAACAGGCTTGCTCTGTGCTCCCTGCGTGTGGAGCAGCCTGGTGAGTGTCAGTGGGTGCCTTCTGGACGTTCTCAGCCACCCTGTGAAGGGGCTTCATGTGGAATCAGCACGTGTTTAAACAAGCTCCCTCCATTGGGATGGTGTTTGAGAGGGAGAAGACACAGCTTGTGATCTAAGAGATGAGTCCAGAAAAGAGCGAGAGGGGGAACCTGTCAGAGAGACTAATGGGCTTGCTGGAGTCACCCAGTAGGTGAATGGCAGAACTGGAAATGAACTGTGAATCTGGAGGGACATCCTGGGGCTGCATTGCTAGATCTCATTGTGATTTAAGTGCCTCTCTTCTGACTGCCTCTTCCCCAGGCCCGTTGTCAGCTGATGTTTCAGCTTAGTATTTATTTTATTCTTCCTTCCTTGTTACAAGAAAGGTTGTCCTCCTGTTTTCCTGCTTTAAATGAAACATTTCCCTGTAGGGTATGGATACAGTGCAGGCAGAGAGTACAGGCAGTGGAAGCCCCAGACTGAAGGGGAGTTGCACCCACCTGGTGTGCTGTAGGGAGCTGACACACCAGGCAGTGCTTTGCAGAACACAGTGCCCTGTCTCTGATCCTGTTCATCCTGCCCTGTCTGTGCCTCTGCTGCACCCGCCAGGCCTGGGGTCTGCGTGATCAGCAGTGTGCAGTGCTGCAGTTTTATCCTCTCCTTCCAGTGCTGGCTGGAATCAGTCCAAACCCCAGCCAGGGAATGCTCCATCTCATACTTCTCTGAGGAAAAGTGTTGGTGCCAAGAAGAAAAGGTCCTGCTTTGCCCTCGCCCTTTGCCTTCAGCTCAGTTGTCGTTTCCACAGTTCCTGACTTGGACCAGGCCACCGATGCTTTTCCCATTGAAAGGGAATAGCCAATATAAAACTTTCCACATCAGATCCCTTCTGTTTCTACCATGCCTAGTCTCTAACCCAGCTATATGTTTATTATTGTAAGAGTTCTTGTTGTTTCTGAACACCCATTAATGTCCAGGTACTAACTCTGCCTTCCTTTGTGCTTCCCACTGGAGCTTCCCTGTCCACTGTTCAGAGGTCACTTGGCTACCCTCCTGCAGCACCTCTGGCCTTGTTATCAACACATCTAATCTGCCATGCCAGCAGGGCTTTTGAAGGAGAAGCAGCATCCCTCTGGACCTAGGGAGGCCTTTAACAGAGTTCACTCCCCTCCCTTCCAGCAGCAAGTCCTGGATACATTGCTGCCTGTAATCCAGTGAGCTTCCCTCCCCAGGGCACCTGGCTATGCGGAGGGGAAGGATGTTTGCTCCATCTCTGACATCCACTTGCTTCCCTCTGGAATATTTTTTTGCCCAGGAACCAGACGTCAGCAAGGAGAACTTTAGAGAACAGGAATTTTGGCCTAAGGATAAAGAGCCAGGTTTACTTGTTCACATCAGCGTGTGGGAGTATAATCATGTCAGTCCATCGCTTCTCTGCCTAGTAACTTCAGCCAGTTTCAGCAAAATTTGACAGTAGCTTAGAAGTCTTAGAGTTATGACTTTCGTTCCATGGAAACAGGCAGCTAGAGAGAGCAGGAATAATTCCAGTGCAAGCCTTATTAGGAATCCAGAGGGAAGTGAATGCTCAAAAAAACACATGGAGACAGGAAGCATCACTGCTTTGCTCCTTGCTGACCGGTTGCTTTTCGCTGGCTTAGTTCCAAGGCACTAGAATGAATGGTCCTACAGTTACACCATAGTGTAGAACAGAAGTGTCCTTGCCAGATCTCCAAGCATCACAGGATTCTCTCCAGCCACAGCCCTGACATCTCCTGGGTGACACCTTCATTGTCCATGGGCAGCACTCGAGGTGTGTGCCTTCTGCAAAGTGAATTTTGGGATACAGAGCAAACCCACGATGTTCTCTTAGGAGTCTAAAAAAAAGATTTAAGAAGGAAATTCCACTTAGACATGCAGGAATGCAGCACAGGTTTGAAGTTCCAGTTTGCTGAGATTGCTGTCTCAGGGCAAGACCTGGGGAATGCAGGATTTAGCCTGAAATTCTACTGCCAGACAAAGAGACTGCAGGAAAAGGATTCCCAGACATACAGAGGACCTACAGTTTTTTCAGCTGAGGGACTGGAAACATAGCAGAGTCCTTCTAAAATTCCTTACTGGGGTAATTTCTGTCATATTTGGACCCTGAAGCAAAACCAGTCTGGGTTCTGGCAACAACTTCTTGTTTTCCCTTGAGCAGCTGCCAGAAAGGAGCTGCAGCATAGAATCACTTTAATGTCCATTGTTTTTTCTGCTGTTTAGCCTCAGCCTTGGTTCCCTGTTTCCTGCCACAGCAGTTGGGGATGACTGGAGCTGGTGGCAGCATCTTTACATTTGCTGCACAAGCAGCAGGGAGATCGAACTGATCAAGGAGACTGTATCAGAGAGATACTGTTTG
Organism: Hafferia zeledoni; assembly: GCA_035583235.1. Lineage (NCBI taxonomy): Eukaryota > Metazoa > Chordata > Aves > Passeriformes > Thamnophilidae > Hafferia > Hafferia zeledoni. The sequence continues at coordinate 5,603,854 of JAWWEV010000115.1, forward strand.
TGCAGACAGAAGGCACCAGCCTTCTGTGTGTGATCAGCCAGAACAGCATTGTTCTGGCTTGCTTGAGCCCCTAGACACAAGCCAGACCTCAAAGGAGAGCTTAGGAATGTTGATTTTTCCTCCTTGCACTATGAGGGAGTTCTTAGTCTACAGACAGTTTTCTCCTGGGGAAGAGGCATTTCCTATTCTTAAATGAAGAGAAAACTGGGCTTTTCCTTCTGTAATTGAGAAGACTCCATATGAGGCTCTTTTTCTGGCCTTTGCCAAAACCTGAAATTATCTCCTCCCTTATTGTGAGTGTTGAATATTTTCCTAGCCTTGTTTTCCCTGACCTTCCCCATTGTCACATATCCTGAGAAAAGGTATTCCATTGCCTCTTGGAGGAAGTGCCACTCTTTTTATGAGAGGGCTGCTTGGCTGATTTCTGCCCTAATTTGACAGATGAAGGAACACATGGGTTTTTAAGCTATTGTTCCAAATTTCAGAATCTTCTGAGGTTCTGTGCTCACAGTTAAAAGTCATGATAAGAAATGGGGTGGGTTACAGCGATTGTCACAGAAGTGGGCTGGTTTATTAGTTAAATGTGTGTTTGCAGAGCTGTAGACTAATGGGAAATTTGTGAAACAGCAGCATGTAGTCTAAAGTCAAAGGCAGGAAAAGAAAGGGTTTGTCAGGAAGCTCATTTGGCTGAACCGGATACGTATCACAGCTGGAATTTCTGGAAGAAAAAGTGCAACTGATTGGGTAAAAAAACTGCTGGTGAGCTGAAAGCACTTGAAAAGCTGTGAAGAATTCCAGATGTTTTCACCAAGGCTTAGGAGGTGATGCATGAATGGCCACAGAGCAGGCACAAAAGGGGTGGAAGAGCACAAAGGCAACATGGCAGAAGGGCTCTAAAACAGTGAGAAGTGAGTAAAAATCCCAGACAGACAGTTAGAACAGACAGACATTGATGTAAGATTATTCCCAAGCCGTGGGATGGCTGGGAGGTGGATCCCATAGTGGGTGCTGGGTGTAATTCTGGCTGCACTGAACTCACAGTGGACATTGATGTAAGATTGTTCCCAAGCCATGGGCTGGCTGGGAGATGGATCCCATGGTGGGTGCTGGGTGTAGTTCCAGGTGCACTGAACTCACAGTGTATGTGCTGTGGGTTTGGGCGGTGCAGAGCAAGGAAGGGGCTGGGGCTGAGCTGCTCCAGCATCGCTGCTCTGGCACTGCAGCCACTCTGAGCTCACCAGACTTGGGCAGAGAAGGGAAGGATCCTTTAGGCAAATGGAGAGTTCAAATGAGAGACACAAGGCATATGTGAGCAGTGGGGATTCAGCTCTGTTTGGATTTCCATCTCTCAAAACCACTCAACAATACTGTATAAAAACAGCTCCTGGTTCTGCAGGATCACTTTTTGAAGCAGCCAGATGTCTGGTACGTTAGAACATGTGGAAGGGCTGCCAGGAAAGTTCTTATTTCGGTTAATTAGGAGCTGTTTGCTTTGCACAGCAGTGGGAGCTGGGATAGATCCCAGGCCAGGAATGTTGCTGGTTCAGCCTGAGTTGAGAACTGTTAACCTGGAGTCAAACTGAAATGTTTTAGTGCAGTAACCCTGCAAGGGCAGGTTGGTGCTCGTGTTGGTTGCTGTGTTTGTTTTGCCTGCATAGGAACAGCTTTAGTTGTGTTGCTGTTATATTTGTAAAGCTGCCATAAGTAATTAGCATACACTTTCTACTTCGGAATAATCCTTACTAGCACCTTTTGTTCCCCTGAATGACCTTCAAGAAGGAGCCCTCCAGGTTGTCCAAAGGAAGCAGCCTCAAACATCTCTCTTTGGAAGCACTCAGCAAATTAGACACAGAGGCCCTTGGAATGGTCTGCTGGTTTTAGTGATGCTGAAGATGTAACTGAGAAGCAGCATCTGCACATTTTCCATGCTAAAATTATTGTCTTCTTCATTTACTTCCTTTTCCTGTAGGTCCTTTTTCAATTGATACATTTTATACTGAGTTTTTGCAAATATGGCACTGGTCAAACGAAATTCCTGACCAAAATCCAGACAGGAATTTATAGCAAAATAGTATCTGTCTTTCCTAGCCAGGTGCTGTTAATGTAGGGTGGCAGGGAAGGTGGCTTTAATTTAGATTTTAGCTACACAGAGTTAGTTTAGGACTTTTTTTGCCAGACTGTCTCTGCAGTTTTCATTGGCATTGGGATCATGAGACTTTTCACCTTCAGTTTTGCAGACAGTCCCAAAATGGACCTTTTCATGCCCTGAAGCAATCCCAGTCCTTCATTTCTCTGGACAGGCAGTTTTGTGGAATTATTGCATTTTATGTGTAATGGTCATAGCAATACAAGGGTCCTGCTGTACCTGCATTCCCTTACAGCATCTATCCTGGAGAAATTCTGGAATACCTCTATGAACAGATGATCATCATGGCTGTAGCCTTCTTTAGGATGCCCAAAATCAGTAAAGAAGGAAAATGTTCCATTTGTGTAAGCCAGCAAATCTCAGGCAGCATCAGAGCTGTGCAGGTGGGTGGGATGTTTGGGAGCATGAGGGATGGCAAAGCCCATGTGGGAGCAGAACACCTTAAAATGGTGTCGGGTTCTGAGGATGCTCCTCTAATAATACTCCTCCTTCTCTGGCAAAACAGAGAGCAGGCAAAATAATCCATGATGTAATGGTCTGACTTGGCATTTGCAGCTTGCAAGCCAACGTTTAGCAGCTCAGCACTAGAGGGTTATGGAAATAGCAGCAGAGGAGAAATATAATTGCTTGAAATTGTGAGATGGTTTTATCAACTTCCTTCTTTTACAGATTCGGTTAAACAGCAGAGGACTTATCTATTCTGTTGGTCTCCTGCTGGCATCTGTTTTTGTCACAGTATGTATATAGTCTTTTGTTCTTCATTTCCAAAAGAATGATTTTATAGACCTTTTTTTCACCTATTTCTTTCTTACCTCCAGCTGCAATAGCCTTTGCAAAGGCTGTTGTTAAGGCACAGGAGCAGTTGCTGCTGTTGGAGACTTTCTGGGACCTTGATCTGGCACTTTGCAGCAGTCCCAGAGTGACACTCCTAGTTGTGTGTTTGTCAGGGGAGGAGCCTGGGAGAGCCATTAGTGGTCATTAGTTATGCCAGAGCTGAGGCAGATCACTTGATACATGATGAGATTTGTTCTTCTGTGGGACAGGTAGACCAAGTGCTGTACAGGTTGCTTGGTCCTCTGCGAGATCCTTCTGAAATACAGTGCAGTCCAGTCAAAGTAGTGCCTGGACATGATACTGTTTCTGTTGAAATCAGTTCTTCATGTTCCCTGACCTCACCCAGAAATGACAGAGAGGAGGAGAGTGATGTGACATCTTCCAAACCTTGAGCCCAGGGGCTGTAGAGGGGGCCCTGTGTGTTGGGTACCAGCACAGCTCCCACACACAGGAGACTCTAATCTTTGGTCCAGCAAACTATGCCAAGGCAGGTACAGTATTAGGCTGTGTGACTCTAGACTGAGGTGCAGAGGAGCACATCAAACATTTTGAGTGAAGAAAAAAAGGAATCTGGCCTTTAAATGCATTTCTGTTTGAATCAAATGTGGTTGTTCTTGCCGAAATGAAATTCATTGCAGAGTGAGGTGCTGTAAGTCGGGGTGGCTCCCATGACTTGTGGTTTTACTGCAGCTGTGTGCGCAGCTCAGTGCTGCAGTACTGGGGTTATGGTGGCTTCCAGCTGATCATCAGGGAGGGGACAGCCCTCTTCTTGCTCCTGTAGGTGAGGAGAGGACTTACCACTTTATTCCAAATGTTCCTGCTCTGGTGGCTGACTCTGTGTTTATTGTAGGTTTTTGGTGTCCACATGAACAAATGGAAACTGGACAAGAAGCTGGGGTGTGTGTGCCTTTCCCTTTACGGCATCTTCCTGTGTTTCTCCATCATGACCGAATTCAATGTGTTCACGTTTGTGAACTTGCCCATGTGCAGAGAGCACTGATGCAGAGGCAGAGCCTGTCGGGAGGAGCTCCTGTCCCTCTCACCTGTGCAATACGAGCCAAGCACGGCGCCCCTGAGTCGTGGCGTGTCCTGCTCCCTGGCCATGACACCCGTGGCCTCCTCTGGGTCTGCCCCCTCTCTCCCTGGCTCCGCACCTGGAACAACCCTGCGTCCATGTGAAGAGGTTTTTTCCAACATTCATGTGATTCCCTAGCTCAGTTTTCGAACAGTGGGACTCGACTCGAGATGAACTGGCTGCTAACTGGCGTTAAGCCAGGCAAAACTGGTCTGCTACAATTCCTTCATTTTTTAAGTTATTTGATGGAAGACTAATTAATTTATGACTTAAGACTATTGCTACAATGCAGAAGAGGGTACGTCATACAGGGGCTGACTCTCAAGGAGAATCATGGGAATTTTTTTGTTGTGGGGGGTTTTTGTTTGTTTTTAGTTTTGATTTTGCTGTTTTTTAGTTTGTTTGTTTTGGTGCGGGTTTTTTGTTCGTTTTGTTTTTATATTTTTAACTTGCCAGAGCTCAGCGTCCTCTGTTGCATCTTCTCCTTCTGAGCGCTGGGTCTCCTGTAACAATCCAAAGGTCACAGGGCAGTGTAAAATGGAAATGCAATTCAAGATACTCAACGTAACAGTGGATAAAAGAAGATTTTCAAGGCAACAACTGAAGACTTTTTACTATAAATAATCAGTCTTGTACAGGTGTGTTGAGGAATGCAAGCTAAATGTAGATTCAAAGGGTAAACACTGCTACTATTTTATAATGAATGTTGGAGTTTTATTACTAGGGTGTTTATGTTATTTCCAAGCAATAGTTTGAATGCCAGCCCAGGAGGGCTGCCAAGGAAGTGTCCTGGTTTTTATTGGTCTGCACATGGAAATGGAAGGTCAGAACTTTCTCTGCTTCGTCAGATTTCTTGTTTTGGGGGGATTACATAGTTCATGTCTTAGTCATTCTGAGAAAGACATAAGTACGTGTCAAAACTTTTCAAAAGGAGTTCCAGACACTGGTTTCTTTTAAGAGGAAAGAGGCATATTTTGCACAGACATAGTTACTGAAGTCATAATTTGCCATTCTTTAAAGAATACACTGGACCTGGCCAGAGATTTGTCATCTTAAGCTGATGTTGAACTGATTTGGTAACAGAGTGTGTGGATTCATCGCCCCTCCTTCGAGAGGGAGGAAGACACAGACAGAGATGGCACTTTTTAAAATGTGGAGTATCTTCAATCCAGACTTGCTCACAGATCCCAAGTTACTGTGAAAGTTTAGCTATTCATTGTTCCAATATCCCCACTATGTTTTGAATAATTCTGTGTTAATATGCAGGCAGGTTCCACTCCCTGAGAAACACCATCACAGCTTCATTTGTATGTGTTGAGCCTGTGGATTTTTGCCACTGCAACTCTTGTATTTACTTTAGGCACTGATCACTTCTGATCTATTTGGTATGGTTTTTTTCCTCTTTCTTGTATATGTTCTGCTATGAAATGTATTGAGACTACCCGCTAGGTGAATGTTTTTGTCTATGGTACAAACAGTGGTAAATCTGAATAGTAAACGTACAGCAAACCCTACATTAAAAAAAGAAAGAAAAAACAACAAACCACCATACTCTAAACTGTAGCAGGAAAGAAAAGAACTCCCAACTTACAAGAAAAAAGAAGAGAGCCATGTTCCATTCACAGATGAAAAGCCTATTTTTATTTCCTTTGCACTTTTTGAATTTTCTTTGGGCAAAATGTTGTAAATGAAAATACTTGCACCCTGTGATTTCCATACAGCTAGGTACCTAATTTTCCTTCTTTCCTTGTTGTTCTAAACATTTAGAGGCACTGGCAGCTCCTTGCACTGTGCTTGTCAGCAGAGTCTTGTGGAAAAAGTTGTGTCCTGTTGGCCTTGGGAAACAACATGTGCTGGTGGGTCCCTGGCAAGGAGGAGGAAGGGCCCAGGGAAGGGCCATAGAGAGTCACTGATGTGCCTGTATTGTCACTTTGCATTCTGGCAAACAGTTGTGTTGCTGCTTGTTGAGCCCTGCAGGTGTTGTTTGAGGAGCCTTCTCGTGCCTGTGCCCACAGGACATGCCCTTGTGTTGGGCTCCCACTGTACCTTCCTGTCTTTGGGCTTTTGTTTGTTTTGCTGTTTATGAGATGAATAATAATAATAACCACTAAAATGTCTAAAATACTCCCTTAAATCAAACAGTGTTGGCAACTATGTGGCCGGTGTCACTGAAAGCCACCCCACAAACACACAGCTCTACTCTTGTAGCAGATGCAGTTGCTCCTAAGCAGAGTGTGTCCTTGCTGACAGAAGGGACAGATTAGGGGAAGGAAAAGAAAAAAAGACAAGTTTCATATCAGGGCCTATTAATACTTCTATTTTGAATATTTATACTGCTGCTCCAATGGAGCCAGTTGGATCTATTTCTACGAAATAGGCATTACCTATCCCATGGCACAAAACCTGCATGGATATTTTTTAGGAACTTTTCCTATTGGTGTGCATTAAATACTGTAGTAATTGTAGCTTTGCATTGTATGTAAAACCTGGAATACCTTGCTTTGATCTTTGTGTGTTGTGCTAGAATGTTCTGCAAGTACCTTGTTCTGAGCAGAAGCAGCAGGTACCTTGAGCTGCTGTCCCTGTGCCCCAGATGGATTGCCCTGCACTCCCCAGGTGTGCTGAAGATGTGCAGCCAAGTCACCAAGTGCAGGCCTGGGTTGGAACACGGCAGACCAACTGAATGTGTGCATTCTTGTTGTCATTGCTGGAAAAGACCACGCCTCTCACTTTGTTGGCACAGGCAAAGCCTGTGGTGAATTCCCCAAAGCAAAACACCTGCAATTTTTTGTGTTCTTCCTGACATGTCCAAGCCTTGCGTGGACAGTTTGGTTCTGATGCAGTGAATATTCACAGCTTCCCTGAGTCTAGGAGGGGGCCTGAGGCTGGAGGGGCTCTCCCCTCCTGGGGTTGCACTCTGCAAGTCCCTGGCTGGGCAGGAGGACACCCAGCACCTGCTGCAGGTTCCCAGCAGGGAGCTCTGCTGTGCCCGTTGCTGCCCAAGCCGTGGGGCCGCAGGAACCGGCCAGGCTGGCACAGCCTCGGGGGGCTGGGGGTGCTGTGTGGGGAGGGAGGGAGTCTGAGGGGTGGGAGGCCCAGAGGTGTTGGGGCTGGGCTGCTGTGGGCTGGGTGTTTTAGTGTCATTGTGATTCATTTGCAATTTTACTCCTCTGAACACGAGGTCACCTTCGCCTCTGAGGCTGCTCTGGTCTTTTGGCCACTCAGCCGTCCTTGTTACCATTCCCAGCAGCTTCAGGTGATTTGCAATCAGTATTTCAAAGAGAGATTAAAGGGCCTTTTCCTCAGTGCAGAGGCTTCACTGCAGCTCTGCCTTGGACTTGCTGGAAGGATGTGATTGTTGGCTGGTTCAGTTCTGCCTAACAAGGGTGGCCTCCCTTTGGCAGCAGGTCAGAGGCACAACAGTAGGACAGGGTATGATGTGAGGTCTTCAGACATGCTGGGAAAACTGCTTAGTCCCTACCAAAGGTGAATTTTATACTTGCTTTTTTTTAATTATTATTTTATTTTTTATTTTCAGTGTACTGCACTTTCAGTAGTTTCTGCAGTAGGAACACCACTCTGAAATGTGTGTGTGGGAGGAGATTTTTGCTGGCATGATTTGTTGGTTTTGCTATGGTGTCACTTGCCTGCTTAGTTTTCAGCTCTCTGCCCTCAGCTGTCATTGAAATCAATTGATTAGCTTTGGATTTATGATGATAGTGCTTATGGAGAACAAGGTGCAAGACTGGCTTTTTCTCTTGACAAAGCAAATCAGGTGGAAGAGCAGTCTAGTTTTAGAAAAAAACCTGTGTTCAAGGTAGGTGGAGCAACCTGAGGGTAACATTCAATACCCTCCTGTCAGAACAGGAATTTTTATATGCTTTTTCCAAATAACTGTTAATACTTGTGGGATAAAACATAAATTGAATATTGCTGAATAACTTTTTAGAAAACCATAGCTTTCTGCTGATTGACAAATGTTTCTTACATTAAGATTCTTGGAAGCCCTAATATTTTCAATTAAAGTTCAGAGATGCAATAATGTGAGGTTTATGTATTTCAAAGTGACACCACTGGAGCTTTGAACTTGTTTAAAAACACACTTTACAAAGCAATCTCAATGGACTGTGCTTACCTGGATTTCGTTCTGCCCTGTACTCATGAAGTTCCACTTGATCAGTGGTCACTGCATGTTGGTCTGAAAAAGACTCCAATCCAGGTAAGAATGTTCTTCATAGGTTGGTCCAACTTTAACTGATTAATCAGTTTAAAGCCACACTTTTAAAGAAAGCAGTGAAAGTTTGAACTTTGGAAAGACTTCAGGCACTTCACTTGAGATTTGAGTAGCTGCAGAGTCTGAGTGTGCCCAGTGGATAAACCACTTTCAGGGAGAGAGTGTTCATTGTTCAGGGACTTGAGTGAGTGACGTTTGTGAAAGCAGGGGCAGAACCCCAGTGACTGTTGTAGGTCAGTGACATGTTGGCAACAGATAGTCCTGGAGAGGGTGGAGACACTGCGGTTTTTTAAAGATGAGCAAACTTTTTATTTTCTTACCTGAACAGATAAATGGCTATTAATACTATAAGCACCTTTAAGGGAATTTATATTAATACTGTTAGCACTAGTGGCCTCAAATCTGAAGCATAGTTCCCAAATGCATCTACTTCTACCCAAGCTGCTTGGACTTGTTCAGCTGAAGCTGCACTGTGGAGCTCAGGTGTGGATAAATCCCTGCCTTTTGGAGACATTTACTTTATTCAGGGGAGAGCAATGGGGTAAGAAATGACAGTCTGTTTCCTTGTGCATTGGGAATATAAATTGACTGTGAAATTGATTGTTTGCCGCCCTGAAACAGCCTGAGATCTAGGCCAGGTTATCCAAGTTTGAGCAGAATCATCTAATTTCAGCAAAGCTTCTAAAAAAGCACAGTTTGTTTAAAGCAACAGATTTTAAAATGTATTTATATAGCTAAAATGACTTTATTGTGATAGATTTTAGCTAGGGTTTTGTTTTACTTTTTGTAATAGCCTTGCAGAACAAATTTTAAATCTTCCACAGTGAAACAACCTGACAGAAGTCTTGTCAGTATAATCCTTGTCCACCAGGTCGGATTTGAGTGGTGCTAAAAGTCAACATGATAATTTTACAGCAGCAATTCAACACAACCGTTTCATTGCCAGTTGAGGGAAAGTTTAACACTCTGTATGCATGAACTTGTGGGGATTGTTGTAGCTGATTACAGATCTGTGTAAATGCTGGGATGTGCCATGGAATCTTTTCCAAGAGCAGACATCCCTGTACACCCAGTGTCCTGTTTGCTTCCTTAGGATTTTATCTTGCTCCTTGTGTTGGGAGGACTCAGAATTTTGCTTCTGCTTTCTCATCAGCTGAATCCCTCTGACTTTGAAGGCTGACCCATGTGCTGTTTAACACAGAGTTAATGCACTGGGCTCACAGAAACAGTGTGGAGGGTTTGATCCAGTAAGTTGATGGGATAAAGTGTGAGGAGCTTTGCTTGGCACCCCAATCTCCACCCCCCAGTCCAGAGCAGTACAGGTGGCCTGGCTGCCCCTGAGGTGTCCCCAGCCATGCAGTGACCAGTCCCCTCTGCCAGGGGAGACTCAGGGGTGTCTGCTCACAGACTCTCTCAAGGGCAGTTTGCACCCTGTGCCAAGACACCCGATCAGAGGATCAACATCACTGACCTGATCAAGGGGTTCTAGAGCTGACCTGAGCCTTTTACACTTTGTGAAGCCAGACTGCACTAAGGGAGTTTGAGGGACTCTGTCATAAGTTCCTATAATACATTGGCAGATTTTTAGCATTATTTTTTAAAATTTATAAACGTAGATTTATATTCAAGCAACATACATACATATATATACACACATATATGTGTGTATATATATATATATTTAGTAAAGTCTATGTGTCCACTGTTGTAAAATTGAAGCCCTGGGGTAACTAGCTGTTTCTGCAAAGGGATGAACTCTTATCATGGCGACTGCTAAGATGCTCTAAGTGTATGAGAATTTAAAATAGACTTACACATACCTATTTATAAACTCAAGAGATAGTTGCAAGCTTTTGTTTGTTTACACATTGTATTAGCAAAGTTTTGTGAGCAGTGCATGGCAGTTGCATATCTGTAATGTAGGTCAAAAGCTTAAACAGCTTATCTGTGTACATTCAGAAATATTTCTAATTGTAATTATTGTTAATCATCTGAAGCTCCAGTTCCATTTGGTGAACATAAAGACAGCTTTGAAAAAGCAAAAAGAGCAAGTGTGAGACATTGAGAAGGTCAGGAAATTCTGCACTGAGGTATTTATGCATTTTATTTATTTATTTATCATACACAAAGAGCTGAGCCCCTCGTTCAGGAAATCATTCCTCATGCTGGCAGATTTAGAAACCTAATATTGGGCCTTTCCTGACACTAATGCCAGGTTTCCCTGGATCAGGGACCAAGCAGTCTAAGCCATTAACAGCATCTTTCCATCCTGTTGAGTGGCCACAAAAAGTGGGAAGATGTTCTTCAATGCTTCTTATGTTAATAGAGAAGCTGAGGAATGCTGAGAGACCCAAAGATGATTCTGCAGTGCTTACCTCTTTATCTCAGAGAGCAGAAATATATAAATAACAAATACTGCTTGCACTCTCAGTGTTTGTAATGTCACTGTCACGAGGTACCATTTGCAATAATATCACATTTCATATGATACCGACAAGTAGATTTTTTTATTACTTGGTTTTAGGATTTCATATTTTTTTAGTTATCTCCTTTCAGTAAGGCAGTAATCTTCCTTTGCCTGGCTTTCCCTGGCTCTTTTTAACAGAACATGATTGGCTTTGGTTAATGTGAAGATCTCCCTCAAGCAGATGCCACGTGCCAGCAAACACTTGGGTGAGGCTGACATTTATTGCCCCAGCTTTATGACAAGGTTGTTACCATTTGCAGCAGCCAAGGACCTTCTGCCTTGAAATCCTACAGTAAAAATGGTCCCAGCACTCACAACCTGACACTTCCCAAGGCCCCAGCACAAGCCTGGTAATGGCAACTGAGGCACAGGGAAATCAGGATTCCTCTAGAACAAGAAGGAGAGCAGACAGACCTGTTAGTCCTCGAGTGTGTTGCACAAGTTCCATGGTCCCCCACCCTCCCCTGGCCAGCCCCTTCTCCCTGGCTCATCCAGCAGCTTTTGGGCCAGGCTTTCATTAGCTCAGTGCTTCCATAGCTCCCATTTGTGCTCTGACAGATCCGTCTCAGTTCTCAGAGGTGTTTGTTGGGCCCCTGCTCGCTCCAAAGGGCTGGGGTGCTGCTGGGTACAGGCGGGTGCTCTGGAGAAGCTTCTCTTGGTTTCTTCCATGTGAGGGTTTTGTCCCCTGGTGCCCCTCCTTGGGGTGGGTTTGCAGATCTGTCCCTGTAGGGACACCTGCTGTGGGGACAGGTGGTTTCTTTGCAGAGAAGGGCCAGTTTTAGGCACTTGCAGCGTTTTTCAGAGCCAAGCCCAAACCTGTGTGTGCAAGGAGCCCTTACTGTGCTGCTGAGCCCAGCCAGAGCCAGCCCAGCCCTGCACTCTGTGGTCAGACTGGCATCACGGGGGCACACGGGGAGAGCCCCAGTACCAGCACTGTGTGCTGGTGGAGGAATGGGTATTCAATCATCTCCCAGCCCAGCAGTCAGTAATTCAAGATGGGATAATTTGGTGGAGCTATACTGGAATAGTTGGGTTTATGCTGTTACTGAAGTCTCAGACCATGGAATGCAATTTCTACTGTGGCTTGTTCTAAAACACTGCTGAGACTGTGCCAGGCTCTGAATCGTGGGCATGGTGAGTTCCCTGCTTTATGGTGTTCCTGGAGCGTCCAAGCTCCAGGAAGCACAGCAATAAAAGTGAGTGATAGGAGCACTTTGTGTTTGATTGGGAATCAAATAACGCTGTCTGGGCTCCTTCTCTGTGGGAAATTCTGTGATACTTCTAAGCATGAGGAGGAAAATGTAGGTGGAACTGAGTACAAATGCACATATATGTTCATTTACAACCAGCCAGAAAACAAAATAAGCAGTGGTTTCTAGTAACATGATTCTTCTCAAAATAGCTTTCTATTAAGTCAGCTTGAAAGTGTTAAAATGGTGGAGCCACAGACAAAACATTTGTTACCTTTTGAAATGAGTTATAATGGTTTTGTCATACTTGTACAGATTATAAGGTCAGTCTTTCTATATGTTTTATAACTTATTGTAGAATAGTCTTCTCTGCATAGCTGTTCCACTTGCCTGTGTAAGTTACAAATCTAACTGAAATGAAAGCATGGATTTTTCTCTGTTTGCTGGTAACCTATGAAATTAGAAACTTGTATTTCTGTGGGTTTAATGTGTTACACTATAAACAAAATTCACAGCACTATTGTCTATGGAATATCACAAAGTTTTATTAGAATTAATTACTTTACATGTTTTGTCAATTGATTTAATAATGTGTCAGACATCTATACTGAGACAATATAATGTTTATCAATAAAAATACCCTCTCTTTGTACTAACTTGACACTTCAGGATATGCTTGGACAGAGGAGTAGAGCACCCCTGTGGGTCTCATTATTCATTTTTTGCATAATTCTGAGAATGCTTTGTACGCCTCCTTTGACCTCATCTTTGGATGAGGGAGTTGAAGGAAGAAGAAAAGAAAGTTTTTATACTTTGTATTTCCAGTGCACCAAAGGTGTGTTTGCTGTAGAGGTGTGTGCACCCCAGTGGTTCAGGGGTCAGGCAGCTCCTGGGACATGTTTGTGTCAGAGGCCATGCAGAAACAAGTACTGTGAGGATTTTATTTGCTGTTGTAGAAAGAGTCAAACTCTGCTCTGTTACAACAGTACAGATCTGAAATGACTGCACTGCTGTTAGTTACTCTCTTCCAGCATAGGGAGGTGGGAGTTGATTGTCACTCTCCCAGCTGGAGGATCCTGTGCCTGTGAGCGCTCAGCCATTGACAGCTGTGCTGCTGAGAGCCAGTGTCCTCTCTGAAGCTGTTCTGGAGTCGTGTTTTCAGTAATGCTTGGAATAACAAGGACGGGGAGGTGCTGTTCTAATGGTTCTGCTGGGGTTTCCAGTAGAGTGCTGCAAAGCACTGGTGGGCAGGGATGGTTAGAAGCCCGTGCTTTGAGGGAGGGAAATACTTGTGCTGTTTTCTGCTCTGCACCAGCTAACAAAAAGCTGCAGTTTCCCCTCTAACTCAGCCTACCCTGGTGACAGACCACTCCTTCCTTCTGCCTCACTGCATGAGATGGTTGGTACACTTCAGCTGCCCCTGCCTCCCATTAGGCTTTCCCTGACTGAAGGTCTTGAGATCCTTGAATGCAAAGGCATGTAATTGGTTCTGGCTACCTCACCTAAACCAGTTTTGCTTTTATTTTTGTAACAGCTGCTGACTAAATGATCTGTTTCTTCTGAAGTGCTCACCACGTTTCCACCCTGATGTCAGATCTCAGAAGCTCAGCAGGGTCAGCCCTGCTTAGTGCTTGGATGGGAGCCCCCCTGGCAATACCATACCAGGTACTGTAGGTTCTACCCCTGAGGACTTCCCTGTCACCGTCCTGGCTCGCTCGGCCGAGGCAGGTGAACCTCAGGAGCAAAGGGTGGGGCAGTTCTGTGCACGCTGTGCCTCACCTAAAACACCCCTGTTCAGGCTGGAAGGGCACACCCACGTGGGCAGAGCCCTGCCCAAATCCCTGTTCACTAAGCATAGCCATGATGACTCACCATGTCCACAAGAAGCAGTGGTATGTCCTAGGCAGGGGATTTACTTACACATCCACAGCTATTTCCAGGTGCAGAAGAGTCCTGCAATGCAGAAAAGGCACAGGTGTTGATCCTGCACCTCTGTCCAGGAGCACAGGGGTGGGGTGCAGGCTTTGATGTCAGTGCAGAAAATGCCTTTCGTCAGTGCAGGCCCAGCAGTTGTCTTGAAAATATTTTCCACTGGTGTGATTGTTTGCTTTCCAACTCTGTGTGCTGGCAACTGCAAACATACACTGGAGTCCATACGGATGCTGTGCCTCCGTACACAGTTCCTCATTACTAGTTTTCTGGTTCAGAGATAATCTTGCTTCTTGCCCCAGTTTGCAGCAGTTCCAGTTGGCTGTTGGACTCTCTCAAGATACTCTCACTCCCCACCCCCTGCCAAGGTGATATGCCAAATATGCATCCTTTTTGAGTGATTACTTCACTTTAGAAAAATTTTGTTTTAACTTGCAGCCCAAAAAGTTAGAAATTAGTTTTCAGAGATTGAGGAAGTAATTGAATTTCTAACCACTTTCATTGAAGTTAGGGAAATCTCAGTGTGAAGGCAAGCCATCATTGCTTTCACTGCTGGAGATGTGGAGGAGTATGTATTCATATATTCACTTTTGCTTTTTTAGAAGCTGTTCTGTGTTGTCTTTGCAGTTACTCTTCGGCCATCACAAACCCTGCCTAAGCAAAGATGTGAATTCTTAGTGCAGAACAAAAAATATGAAGCATCAGAGCAGAAGTACAAAGTGCTTGAAAAGAAAACTAACCATCCTCTCCCACCTGGCCATCTTGATCCATCATAAAGATACAAAACTAGAGCACATATCCTGTTTATTTTCCTTTTGGAGGTCACTTCTGACTTGCTTTGCAGAGGCCGGGCTTGTGGCTTTGCTACCCCAAAAGCTGTTTGTTTTGAAGTAGGAGATCTGTTCTCTGGAAGTTGTAGATAATAATCTCCGTCCAGGCTCTGCCCAGTTGGTTTTGGCCTGTTTTTTGCGATAGAGAGTGTGATTGCAGGGCAGGACACGGGGCTGTTGGTGTCCCAAAGCAGAGGAGTTGAGCATCTCAGGAGGGCTGTCACAGCCCTCAGGGTTGGGCTGCAGGCACCACCCAACTGCCCACCTGAGCTTTCTCATTGTCCTTGCATGGGCATGGTAACTGCTCTCTGGGAAACAAGCATGTTAGAGCTGGTAGTGCCAAAGTAAAATGATTTGGCTGCCTAAAATGGGGCAGCCTGCAGGTTGCTGCCAGGCTGCACAGCTCTGACACTGCTGCTCCCAGCCCTGGGCACTGGGAGGAGGATGCACACAGGTCCCCCCAGCACATCCTGCTTTCTCCAAAGCTGAGGCAGAGGCAGCGTGTGCTGTGCCTTGGAGGGGCAGTTGGGAGACACAGACCTTGGGAGGAGCTGCAGGTATGTTGATTTTGTGTGTGTTTTTCCTCCCTGCTGCAGGGGACTCAGCCCACTTGGCACAGTTGGGCATCTGCCCACTTCCTGTCCAGCTGCTTTGAGCATTCAGAGAGGAGGAGAGGGCTGATCTTCAGCCTCTAGTTGTTGGGAACAAGCAGTTCTCTGTGACTGCTGGGAGCCTTTACAGTGCCAACCAAATTGCTAGAGAAGAGTAGCACAGAATATACCAAAACAATTGGATACCACAGCCTGGAGAGAGCAGGTGCAGTGAAACCACTTCAAACTGCTCTCACAAGAAGATTTTACAAGTGAGCCTTTAAAGAATTGACTGGGGGGGAGGGGGGAAATAAGTGGCATAATTAATTTATCAGCTGCAGTGGAAATGTCTCAAAACAAGTAACATTTTAAAAAGAGAGCTCTGCTTTGTGTGTGAACTTAAATCAACACTTGTCCTGCCTGAAATTCTTTTGTGCTGACTGCAGGGAGAGCTTGGATTTTAGAAGTGTACTTTCTAATGCTGCAAAGCAATGCCATCTAGGGCATAGAGCCTGACAGTTACCAACAGGAATTCTATCTATCCTTAGTGACAGAGCTTCCTGGATTGAATATTAATAACTGATTCATCACAGCTGCATTAGGCCTGCTGGGATTTGCTCATTTTCAGTATCTACTTCCAGTTTTCCAGACTATGCTCTTGTCAGTTTTTAAGGGATAGTTTTGTCTCAACTGGAGCATAATGAATTTCTGAATATACCTTAGTTCCTCTTTAAATCCTCTTGGTAGCCTTCACCTGTGCAGCACAGCAGGGATTATCAATGGTCTCCCCAATCTTCAGCTACTCAGGGAATCCACCGTGGCTGTGATTGGAGCCACCATACACTTACACAGTAGATTAACATTTTAAACCCAACAGGACAGATCTTGTCATTCGAAAGCTACGTACTGTATTACTGAGGTTCTCCTGTTCAAACCAAGCTGCCTGTAGAATACTGGTGTGCATGAACGGAGAACATCTCAAGAACCTGGCGCAGCCGCAGCTCTGTTCTCCCTCCTGGCTGACACAGCTCCCTCCAGGCTGAAGGTGATGGTAAATACAAGGTAAGAATCTGCTGGGTTTAGTGGAGATCTGTGGCAGTAACAACTTCTGAACCCAGGTACGTGTGTGACGTTTTACCTCCTGTCTTGTCCTCTTCCTTCATACCACTTGACTTCATCATGCTTGGCCTTTCTAAGGAATGGTGGCAGTATTTAGTGGCACTTTAGACTTTGCTGCCCACTGGGGAATAGCAAGTGCTTTAACTCTCAAATCAAACTCAAGACATTCTTTAAACTCCCAAGACTGCACACCAGCCTCTGGACTAGCCAGCTTCTGCCCTCTTCTGTGAGAGTTACACTTGTAGCTGGGCATCCTCAAGTTACTGGCCTTGTATGATTTTGTTGTTTTTATAACCAGCTTCAAACTGAAGGCAAAATACTTGACTAAAAGTTGAAAGCACACTGGGAAAAGTTAACACTTTCACTAATAAAAACAAGAGCTTTTAACAAAGCTATGGGCATTCTTTCCCCTCCCCTTAGCTAATGACATTCCTGTTGCTATCTGAGCAATGAAGGAGCCTGATTTTCCTCCTGGTTTGTAGTGGTCTGGTGTGGCTGCCAAGAGCTTTGTGCCTATGGGCACAAAAATGCACATACACAGGCTTAGTGAAACACTGCAAGTCTGGGGAAGCAATGGTTAGGTGTTAACAGCATTAATTAAGAAGCAGAAAGTACATTAGTAATTAAATTTTTACAGTCTCTGGTTAAACAATGCAGTGTTGAAACATGTTGAAGTGACAAATAATTGGTTCATCACAGTTCTCCCTAGTGATCTGTTCTCCCATAAATTAGTATGTGGTATGTGACACTTTCATTGTAACTGGAGATGTGAAGCACAGATTACTGTTTAGCAAACAGTTTTACAGCCAAACTACAAACACTGTAGTCTTTCCTCTTCAGTAAAGATGAAAGGATAACTCACAATCATTATTTTCCTGCAAGTTGAGACAGTTGTGTGAGAAGGACTGGAAATGCCAGCCTGTGTTTTTCTGGGAGGTGATGGGAACATGCTCTCATTTCCACCATGGGGAAGGCAGAGCTTGGTTTACTTGGTAGCTGGTATTTCCAAGTGCTTTAAAACTGATGTCCAAACTTGGATCAGCTCAAGTTCCTGTGCTTCAGTGCTGGCTCTGAGGCAGCCTCAGTGATGCTGAATGCAGGTGGACTGAGGGGGCAGCTGCCCAAATCCAGGTGCTGCCCTCCTCCTCTCCTCCCCACACCGTGGCACAGAAAAATAGATTAATGTTCAGCAGTGGGATCACAGTATGGCTCTGATCCTTCCCAGGTTCCTGAGGTTACTCAGAGCTGGCAGGCATTGTTTCCCTGGACAGAGGTCTCATCACTGCTCTCATGTTCCTTTGGCTTGTGCTGCAGAGAATGGAATAGCTCTTGGCAGATACGCAGCTGGAAAGAGCTCTCCTTGGCAGCTGGAGGCTTGTTCTTGCTCCTCCCCATCTTGCTCCCTGATCTAATGAGCCTGCTGGTGAGGAGATGGATCAGAAGCCATGGCCCTCACACCTTCCTTACCCAGGGCTCAGAGTGGGCAGGACATGTGTGGTGCCTTTGTGTTGCTTGGCCTGCACTCTGCAAGGACTTTCTGAGAAACCTGGAGTTCTGCTCCATGCACTCTTTGTGATCTGAGATATCAAAGTGCTCACACATTCCTGTATGGATACATATTTTATTTGGATAATTATTTTCAAGAAAACCACTTGAAATTAAAGAGAGGGAAGGTAAGAAGTAAGTGCTGCTGAGCTGGAAATGCAGCATGTCCACTACTCATTCCTGGCTGTCAGAAAGACTCTAGCTGCTTGTCAGATCTCTTATCAGAGCCCCACCATGGAGCACTCATGTGAGGGAGTGTTCAAAAGCTACTGGCCAGATCTGCTTTCCTGGGACAAAGCTGAGAGAAAAGGAAAAAGTGGAACAAGGAGAGATTCTGCCTCACTGTACATGGCAGATCATGCCTGAGCACAGAAATACTCAGGATCCAGATTCCAGCCTTGATACAAAAAAAATCAGTCAGAGAAAAACTAGTTTGTTCAGTTCTGTGGGGTTTTGTTCACTTGCTGGTTAGTGGGTTTATTTGGTGTGGGGTTTTTTTTTCTTTCCATGTGTGTAATTATGTCTTCTCTGCTCACTGTATGAAAAGGTAATTAGGAAAACTAAACAAAATATCTGTTTTGCTCTTAAGCAGTTTTTGCTGTGCCTCCTTCCTGCAGTTTGATTCCCATCTTCCTCCTCCCTTGCTATAAAACACAGCTGAGTGCAAATTAGAACAAGAAGTCAGCTTGAAGGCCAAAGTGTAATACACATAATCCTGCCAAGGATAAGACTGTGAATGTACTGAAGTCATTGCTGTGACTGAAATACACATCATGTTTTCAGGTGAGAAAAGATCCCTCTGAAGTCTTCCTAGGCTGGGGGTGGATGCACCTGCATGACTGGGAGATGGCACAGGGGAACCTGTGGTGCAGCAGCAATGAGTTCAGCTTGTGAGAGAGATCCCAAAGATTTATCTGTCTTTGCTGTAAAAAAGTGCTGCAGTTTCTCTTCTCACTCCCACAGAGCTAACAGCAATGTGGCAGGCACCTAGGACAGGAGCCAGTGCAAGAGGAAAGTCTCTTGCCATAGGAATCTTGGCTATCCTGAGGGAAGTTAGCTGCAGGAATTAATAGTTGCTGCTTGTTGCTGCTGTTGCCACAGTGTGACAACAGATAAACAAGTCTGTTTTCTGTCCCCTCAGTGTCTCCTCCAGACACTGACAATCTACCCGGTAACATTGTTTTTCTTCGGACTCATCCTGTGATTTTTGTAGCTGAAGTACGTACTGCCCAGGCCCAGTCAAAACCAAGTTACATGGGAAAGCTTCCCCTGTCTCTCCTAGGTACATAAAACAGCAGCTTGGGGAAAGCTGTGCCAGTCTTGTCCAGACTAGTGAAGTGCTCTGGGGCATCCCACACGTGGTTAAAGCTTTCTGCCTACACACTGGTCTGTGCCCCACACCCCTATGATGGGAAATACAGCCCAGTCCATCAAGGCTTGAGAAGAACTTTTGTTCTTCAGGCTTACTGTGTGTGTAGAAAACCATGCCAAGCCTATCTCACAGCTGGATTGAGGGGAGGGATCTCAGTCAGGGATAAATAAGAAACACATGCCGTGAAACTTGACCCCATACTTTGGGGTTTTTGAAGGCTTTATATGGCAAAGACTTTTCCAGTGAATTTCCTCCTGTCCTTAGAGGTGAGTTCTGCTCCAGTTTGGCAGGGCTGGCTGTGTTTGCTCTTGTTTTGCACTATGGCTGGCAGGCACCCCAGGGAACTGCTCTTACATAGTTTGGGGGCCAGCAGAGTCTCCCCCCAGTCTGTGAGGATGGCAGCGAGCTCTGATAGCTCTGCCAAGTCAGGCACTGCAAAACTGGACTTGAGTACCTTCTTCTAGGCTACCTGAATAAATACCGGCAGCTTCCAGGGGACTGACAAGTCAGCCACGAGATAGCTTGTGATGTAAAAGCGTTTTAATGCCCCAGTTGTGTGTGGTATTTCTGCAGGTGGAGCAGGTGGCAGACGCCCTGGGCACGGCCTGCAGGACTCGCCCCTGCTGTCTCAGCTGGCAGCAGGATCGGTTCAGCTGCCTCCAGCTCCTGCCACTGAAGGTTCACACCTCTGGCACAAGGCAGCTATGGATTGTATGGAAGCTGGGCCAACCAGGTCTGTTAGTCCTGAAGATTAATGGCAACTTTCATGGAAGCTGTGGATTAATATAAGTAATACTCTCCTGGAAATAAAACAATGTTCCTTCATCCTGCTTCCTCAAAGCGAGGTAGGTATCCACCTTTTATTTTAATGGTCTGGATTCTGGAATTGCTTATACCCTCTTTAAGCATGTTTTTCTACCACTGCATGTCTTTGAACATGTTGCTAACGCGCTGGGCACAGCAGTGCCTCCTCCCTGGGGTCCTGCATTTTCAGTGGGCACTCCATTTACAGAGAAGGCAGCTGCCAGAATGGAAGGGAAATGTTGTTCTCATTGTTTTGTTATTTAAATAACTTGCACTGAAATAATTCTAATAAACCTGTGAAACACTGAAGTGCAGGGACCCTGGAATGAGCTGTGGAAAATGCACATTTTAACGGATCGATACTGATTTATTTTAACCAGTTCGTTGGGCTAAGCCGGTGCGGAGAGGCCGCGGGACGGATCCTGGTGCCAGGGAGAGAGAGGTCTGTGGGAAGGAGAGCGCGGCCCCCGAGCCGGTAACGCGGTGCGGGGCTGGAGCTGCGGCTCCGAGCGGGTCGCGCGGTCCCGGCCCGTCCCCGAGCGGGTCGCGCGGTCCCGGCCCGTCCCCGAGCGGGTCGCGCGGTCCCGGCCCGTCCCCGAGCGGGTCGCGCGGTCCCGCCCCCGTTGGGCGGGGGGGAGGCCGTGCCGGCAGCGGCGCAGGCGCCGGGCCCGGGGGAGCGGAGCGGAGCGGCGGTGCCTGCCCGGGCGGCCGGGCCGGCTCCCGACTGTGGCGCTGACGCCGCGACGCGGGAGGGGAGGTGAGTGCGGGGTGGGGCGGGGGTTGCGACCGGCCGGGAGCCCGCGGGGAGTGGAAAGGCCCCCACGGGAGCGCCCGGGCCCGGCCAAACCGTGGGGCAGCGTCGCTCGCGTCCCCGGCGCTCCCGTGCCCAGCCCAGGGCAGGCGGGCCGGGCCCGGCCCCGCACAGCCGGTGCTCCGGAGTGCGCGTTCCGCCGCCGCCCGGCCCCTGCCCCTGCGGTGAGGGTAGTCCGGCCCCGGCGCCGGCCCCGCCGCTCTCGCCGTGGCTGCAGCCCCAGCACCGCTGCCTGTGCCGGCCCGAGCTGCGGCTCCTGCGGCCCGAAAGGCGGGATGCAGTGAACGTCATGCTGCGTTTTCTTCTGAAGTACCTCATAGCAAGCATTATGGTAAAAGTTTCTTTTAGATCGCGTAGATGTGATTTGATGGATCTAGAAGAGCAGAAGCTGTACTTTTTCTCTGTAAGCTTTGATTATCTTCTCGTCCTTCCAGGCTACTGACCTTTCTTTTGTTTTGTTTGCTTCTTTCCTAAAATGTAGCTCTTCAGCCCTTTTAAGTAAGGAAAATGTTTTTGTGCCTTTGGCAGCACAGCTGAGTTGGTGAGGAGTGAGCAAAACACGGTTTCGGCCAGGTATTTGTGCGCCGGCAGAAGCCTCGGGGCGAACAGGGCAGTTCCTGCCGGAGCCCGATCTGCCCCGGAGGAGACCTTGGGGTGACCGCTGAGGTGCTTTGCAGGCACTGGGGCTGATGGTGCCTGTAGAGGGTGTGTGTGCCCAGGTGTAGGATGGTGCCCGCACAGGGGTGTGTGCCCAGGTGTAGGATGGTGCCTGCACAGGGGTGTGTGTGCCCAGGTGTAGGATGGTGCCTGCACAGAGGTTTGTGCGTGCCCAGGTGTAGGATGGTGCCTGCACAGAGGGATATGTGCGTGCCCAGGTGTAGGATGGTGCCTGCACAGGGGGGTGTGTGTGCCCAGGTGTAGGATGGTGCCTGCACAGGGCGGGGTGTGTGCCCAGGTGTAGGATGGTGCCTGCACAGAGGGATATGTGTGTGCCCAGGTGTAGGATGGTGTGTGCCCAGGTATAAGATGGTGCCTTAAGATGGGAGTGTGCCCAGGTGCGGGTTGTAAGGCTGTGGGGCACTGCCAGGAGGGGCAGGGACTCACAGCCAGGGCTCTGCCTCTCCGTAGCAGCTCTCCAATTCAGCTGTGTGTGCACCAACTCCAGGAGTAGTTCTGCTGTGGTAAAAATATACCAGTGTAGCCATGGAAATAAGCTCTTGCCCCTCTTTTTCTCAGGCCAGATCTATGTTAAGTTTCATTAGTTTTAGCTCTGTTCGGCTTTAAAAGTATTAATTGCTTGCTTGGGACCTGACTATTTAATTAGGTGAGCAGTAGGATGAGGCTGTATTGGCCAGGGCGCTTGGGCACAGCTGGGTAAGGTGTGTCAGGGGTCTCCTGTAGGAGACTGTAGTGGGTGTCTCTGTCACCTGCTGCAGTCCCAGCCAGCTCGATGTCTGTCACTGCCCCCCGAGGCCCCCCTGGGACAGCAGAGCTCTGGTGTCTGTGTGGGACTCTGCCCCAGTGTGTGCCCTCCCTCCCATTGCTGAGGCACGTGGGGAGGGGGCAGCTGGGCGGGGGGTCTCTCTGGCTCTGGAGGGACCAGCAAGGGGGACTTCTGTTACTTCTGACACAGAAGACAGCTGGTTCTTTTACTGAAGTCTCAGGGGCATTTTTGAGTTGTTTGTAAAGTTCATCCAAAGAGTTGTTACTGAGACCCTGAGTGAACAGTAGGGTGACTGAATTGTTCAGAAGAGACTTGCTGCTTTCAAAAAAAAACCAAAGCAAACCAAAAAGCCAGCCAGAACAGTGCTGTTACTACAGCAGTTAGAGAGCTGCTGTTATGTACTAGGGAAACGTGGCTGTCACATCGTAGGGAGAAGGTAATTCATCTCCTGTCAGCAGGAAGGGATTGGTGGAGCACTGTATGACGTAGATACCATCTCAGGTCTTTTCTTAGCGCCTTAGCAAACCACAGCTTCTGAGCCCTGTGGAATCACTAAGGGCCTCTGTATCAGGAGAGATTTTGCTCAACAGCAAAGTTGTGATCTTGCCTTCCAGATGCAGTGACTTCAAACAATGAGTGGAGCAACATGAGGAAGGCTGCTTTTGTGCTCAAATGTATTACAAGCCCTGTGGTTGTGCAGGACTTGCCTGTGACTGATAAATACTTGGCATACCACACAGAGCTTGAGAATAAGAGGGTTACGTACCTCTGATCTGCAGTTGGAGATTTATCAGATGTGTTTCAAAAAACCTCTCTAAAATTCCTCAGTGAGGAGTTGTGTGGGGAGAATGCTGGGTCAAGAGTTACCATTTGTTCTGTTTGGGTCATTTGCAATTCAATTGGTAGTGCCTATCGGGAGTGGGGATGGAAGTGTAAATAAATATTTGGAACCCTGTGTGAAATTGAGGCATTGTGTAACAAAGTACAGAGGTGATGTAGTATGAATCAGATGGATACAAGGCTCTTATTTCCAATATGTGTCTTAGTTCAGAACACTGAAAATAAATTTTTCCTCACATAAAAATGCTACAGCAAGATGCTTAATGCAATACAATTATCCTGTGTCTTCTTATGAGGCATGTTACTGGCAGCTGGAAAGGTTGTCGTATCTGCCTCAGCATTTATGGTGCTTACGATCTAGGGTAGGACATTACTGGTATCTGATATTCTGCCACCTGCAGTAACCCACTCCTGAGGGATGCTGGTTCAGCTCATCGTACTTGTGCAGGAGCCTTGAGCATTTGCAGCTGGGGCAGGACAAAGAGAAAGAGCTGGCAGGGGCATGGAGTTTTCTTTGTGTCAGCTGCTGTGAGCCATGCCAGGGTTTGTGGAGGGGCGGCTGCTGCTGCTTCACATTCTTGGCTGTGGGGTCTGAAGTGTGAGTGGTCTGATCCTGCTTTTGGTCTGGGCCCTGTGGGATAACTTAACCTGGCAGGGGAGACATGCTGTGCTGTAACCCAGTCTCTGTGATTTGGCTTTGGAGATGGACTGAGACAGACACACACAGTCAGCCCTTCCTCTGCCTCCTTGTTCCACAGCACTGCTGCAGAAATCGAAGGTGGGGAAGGTCCTGCCAGGCCTCACAGCAGGCCTTGGTCTATGGCTGCCTCCACACTGGACCTCCTGCCCCAGAAAGCACCTGCTGTCCCAGCCAATGGCACGATTGGAGGATGGAGGCCAAGGTTGGTGCAGTGTGGGAGCACAGGGCCCAGGGCTGTCCCTCACCTGTGAGCAGCGGGTGAGGCTGGGCAAGGGTCCCACCATGCCAGGCTTTGTGCCTGCCTGCTTCACATGAGGGTTGTTGCCTAAAGTTTTCAGGCGAAGCAAAGAGCATAATAACATAGCACAGCATTCCCAGGTTCTCTAGTGCTTGTGAAGTCCATTCTTTGTGAGGATCGTTCTGCAGTCCAAGGAGGGCAGGCCTAGTTCTCTGTTGTTGACAGGAGTAAGTTTTATTAACTTGAGGGGAGTTGCTGCTAAATTTACACAGTTGTGAATACTGATTCAGGCCCAGTGGCTTGGTTTCATCCTTGTAGTTTTTGGTTGCCTTTATAGTTTTTATGAGTCTATGCGTGTAGAGCACGCATTAATTCTTTGAAGTAAAACTGGAAATTTTACAGGACAGCTAAAGCCATATTTCTGCCTTGAGATCAGCAGAGAGAAACTGCACATAAAGGAAAAGACATTGTGGAGCTGTAGTCATGTTCTGTCAGGAGGTTCATTCTAGGTTTTTTAAAATATTCATCTTAACAATGAGTTTAGGTGAAATTACTGAGCATTAATGCTGTACTATGCTCCCTTTGTAGCTGGTAGGGATTTTACCATCAGTGTGAATATGAGAGGGAAGTATGAAGATCTCCCCATGGTAGAGCCAAAGTAGCAAAAGGAAGTTATTGGAGTCCCAACAGTCTTCTGGCAAGAGTAAGTATTGTGTGGTGTGTAGTTGTCATTATTTGGCATTAGTGAACCCGTTTGTGTTGGGTGTTTTGTGGGAAGGAAGGTGATGATGCTGCACCACGGAGGGTTCCGCTCTGGAAAGGTTGTGTGTGACAGGAGAGGGGCAAGTGAAGTGCATTTTCCTTCCAGTCTTGGAACAGGGTTTCCAAGATAGCCTTATAAATGAACATTCCTGAGGGTGTCTTATCCATGGCTTGTCTCTGAAGAGTAAAAGTCCTGCTTTGCACAATACCAGGTGTCTTCCTGAGTTCTGAAAAGTCTGGGAGCACTGGATCCCTCTGCATGGTAGTGAAAAACTGAAGGCCAGATCTTTAGCTGCAAATTGCATTTGTCTGTTCCAACCAACAGAGCACTGCAGGCTGACTCTGGTGTGAGATGTTAACTCATCTCCCCCAGTCTCATGTGTACATGCTTAGAGGCAGAAATAACTCAATTCTGAGGAGATTTTCTCAAAAAAAAAAAAAAAAAACCAAACAAAACCCCCCAAACTATTCCCTCCTCCTTGCTCCACCAGCTCCAGAATGTGAACGTCCTCTGGCCACGTGCCCAGGACTAAACACAGTACTCTAAACAAGGTCTCATAAGTGGCTTGTAAAGGAAAAGAAAAAGCCCCACAACAGCAAGAGACTTTTTTGACTTATAAATGGTTCTCTGACTTTTTTTTTTTAATTAAAAAATTATGTCTTCGGCTTCAGCTTTATATTTGCTGAATACAAATTTGTGCTTTCCAGGAATTAACTCTAGGGCTTCTCAATGCTGACTTGGTTGAAACATAGTTCCAAGGTGAAAATAACCCAAAGCCTTACTGGTTGTCCTTGCATGCATGATGTGTCTTGCATATGCTGACATTGCCTTTCTTAATTTACCTGTGGATCTGGAGCCTTGTCTTCCCCTAAATCCTTTGCTTAGTATTTTCTAGTAATTGGATAAATATTTGAGTACAAGCCAAAACATATTTAAATGCTTTGAGAGTGACCATGTGGCAAGTGAGAGGAGCATTATTTGACCCTGATTCACCTGAGGGTTCGGGGCTGTGGAGCACGTGGGGGTGGCAGAAGGCGGGTCTGGGTGAGTGACCGAAGCCACACGTGGAGCCAGCACCGAGAGAGGCTGTTCAGCTGTTCACCATGACGTGCCCTCTCTTTGATCTTCCTGTCCTGCCCCTCAGGTGCTGGAGGCAACAGCCAAGTGCCACGGGGTGGTTTGTCCTGCCTGGAGCAGTGGACAGAGTTCCCAGCTGGTGTGTTCCAGCCCAGCTGTGTGCTGAGCCAGAGTGCCGAAGTGCTGCCTGTTAGCCCAGCTTCGTGCTGGCTCTGTGAGTGAGGGCTCTGATAACTGGAATTTGGGCATTAAAGGAGGCTCAGACTGAGGGCTGGGCGTGCCTGCTGCCACTGTTGGATTTGCTTCTGTGGGAAACTGGGCACCGATTTTTGCAAAGAAGTGAAGTTTTTAAACTGAATTTAGTTTTTTCTTTTCTTTTTTAATGCAACCACAAAGCAAACTCATAACCATCACACAAATAAATATGCATCCTGGTGCCAGCTGGGGCCTTGGCATGCTTTTTGCTGCATAATTTGCTGAGACTGTAATTTCTTAGGAAAGCAGTTAGATATTGGCAACTGTGAAATGTCAGCCCTCAGTAAATGTTGTAATAAGCCATTTTAGCTACAGCTGGGCGTCTAGAAAAGAATAATTTACTCACAGTGTCCTTGGTAGTTCATGCAAGATGAAAAATCCTGCTTTGGGCACCCTGAATAGCTGGGGAGAAGGAAGCCAGGGGTCCTGTGCTGGGTTTGCCAAGGGCTACGGCTGTCTGGTTTGCATGTCTGGGGACCCTCAGGGTGCTGCAGGTTCTTTGAGCTGTGTCTGCACCTGTGCCACAGCACATCCCTGAGCTCTGTGCTTGGGGTTTGCCAGCATTTGTCTACAGACACCTGGGAAAAGGTGGTGGGTTTGGAAGCTGACAAATACTCAGTTTTGGGACGTGTGAGTAGAAAATGTCAAGTTTTTATTGCTGTAGCTTGAACTTGATTGACTAAATAATAGCTGCAGTGAAACTCATATATCCTAAAGTGTTTCTCCAAACGTGTGTTAGACCTGGGATTCCTGTGTAAACTGATTTTAAATAAATTGGAAACAATTGGAATTTTAGAAAATTAGCTTGGAGGACTTAGGTAGAAAGGCTCAGTTCTAACTTGTATTGATGGTCTTTTTTTATGTAGTATATATTTATTTGCAAACTGCATTGCTTGGAAATTTTAGCTTATTTGATGAGATTTAAATATGAAGATTCACCATCTAAGGAGTAACTAGTTTTCCATTGGGTAGTTCAGATTTTCTATTCAGTGGTTCCATAAAAATTCTCGATTCATGTTTGTTACCCACCTCCTCCCTTTTGGCAGGAGTTCCCTACAAAGATATTCTTGGCATCTGTTTTGCAGTATGTCCCTTCACATGTTTGACGTCACTGCAAATTTTTTCCTAAAAGATCCTGTCTGTCAAGGTCAGTATTTGGTTTGTTACAGCACAGGCTCGGTTTTTGATGTCTGTATGAAAGATGTTCATCCCTTGGTTTTTGTGAATGGCTGGGCATTGTGTCAGCAGCATTTCAGGTGGCTTTGGTCGTGTTTGTCTCTCCAGTGGGTGCTGGGATGGGACTGTGCCAGTTGGAGGAGACACAGGACAGCAGTCCTGGCCATATGAGATCAGAGTCTCCAGCTGTGAAAGGGGTTTGTTTGCTCCTTGATTTGCCTTTGGTGCTCTGGCTTTAGGGCAAAGGCAACCTGGTAGGGAAGAAAAAAAAAGAATTTTAGGGCTGAGTTGAGTTCCCCTGGCTCAGTCACAGGAGGTGAAGTTACTCGAGAGATTTGGGACTCGTCAGAGACACGGGTTTGTGTTTGTGTAGGGGATACATCACAGCTGAGGTACAGAGACAGTAATGAACATGTTGGTGTTTATTTTAAGAGCAGTTGATAGACTTGCAAGGTTTTTTCCATGTTGTTGAATTTATACAAAGAAGCCGTATAAAAATAAGTGGCACCAGATGTAGAAGCAATGAAATAATGCCATGTTAAGTCTTGAAACTGTTGTATGTAACCCTAAGAAATGTTTCACCTATTGGCAGCTTTCTCTTTATTACCTGCAGAATGAGAATGATGGAATTTATTTGCTGTTAAACTGTAATTTTTCATTTGTAAAAGGATTAAGTGTGCTTTGTCCAAGCTCCCTGTACACAATGGTTGCCAATGTTTGTTGTTGGCAGTCACGGGAATCTCTTGGTACCAGTGCATGAGCAAGAGTTAAACCTAGAAAATATCCTGTTGTCTGACTGCTGCCTTACCCTCTGCTTTTGATCATACTTGACTGAGACCAGAAAGGAAAAAGTGACACCCCCATACTGTCTGTCTGCCCTGTGCACACACCATGACTCCCCAGAACAGTGAAGATGTGGGGTCCCCAGTGTGTTTGGAGAGCTCTGCTGGTGTCACTGCTTGGACCCAGTTTCACCATTTCAGCAAGTGAGGCTCATTGTCCTCTAAAACTCTGACTTCAAAACACGCTGTCCCAGGAGAGAGAAAATAAATTGTTTACACAAGCAAACTAACAGTGGAGAATTAAACACCCACACTTTCTTCTCCAGGGGTTCCCCTGCTTGGAGTTTCTGTGAACTCATTAATCCACTGAGTAGGGAGAAACTTCTCTTGTGATCAGATGGGTGTTGATGTGGCCACTGAGGAGGCAAAGTTTGGCTGTGGTGATGGGTCCC
Organism: Hafferia zeledoni; assembly: GCA_035583235.1. Taxonomy (NCBI): domain Eukaryota; kingdom Metazoa; phylum Chordata; class Aves; order Passeriformes; family Thamnophilidae; genus Hafferia; species Hafferia zeledoni. The sequence goes on from JAWWEV010000115.1 coordinate 5,632,527, forward strand.
CTGTTCAACTGGGGGATCAAAAATTAGTTAGAGAAGGGAAAAGTGCCAAACCTAAGGAGGACCTTCTTCCTTCCTAGTCTGGATGAAGACAGCCTGGGAGAGCCTTTAAGCCTTTGTCCTTATTCTGTAGGAGCCAGTGGATGGCTTTGGCATCAACACCTCCCTCTCTATGTACAGGCTGACATGCCCTGGTCTTTTGAGGGACTCCAGGAAAAAATGGACAGGGGAGTTTTTGGGGTGATGAGCCTGGTCCACTTTCTTAAACAAAAGTGTTATGGACAAAGGGGGAGGGATGAGAAGGCTGCTCAAACCTACATAACATGCCAGATCTTGAAGGCTGTTGTGAAATTTGTCCACCCTAATAGTGGAAGGTGTTCCTGCCTGTGGCAGTGGGGTTGGAACTGGCTGGTGTTTAAGGTGCCTTCCAACCTGACCCATCCTGTGATTCCATGAATATGAAACACTTGTGTCTGTCCAGGATCATCCTGCAGATGGCTGGGGGAAAGGGGAGGAAAAGAGGAAGAGCTTTAGTAGGAAGCAGAGCAGAGTGAAACCCACAAAACGTGAGGAGGATTGGTTGGTGGATGGAAACTTTACTGGTACAGGCAGGAAAGCTGAACAGTGCTGAGGTTCATCTGCAGGGGCTCACTGCAAGATTAAAGGCAAGCTGACTGTGGCAGCTGGGGAGGAGAGGGTCAGGATAAGCTGAGTAAGAGGAGAGGGACAGTGATGGACAGTCTGATGGAAGAAGGGCAGAGGGTTGGGGAAGCAGCATTGGTGATGGATTTGTGAGTCAGCAGGGACAGGAGATGGTGGGTTTATCAGAGGGGAAAGTTCAGGGAGAGGCCGGGGGGAACAATTGTCCTTGAAGGAGGACCAAGGAGAGCACCATGAGGACAGGAAGGGTGACCTGCCTGTGTGTGACTTTGAAGTCACACAGATGGAGACCCAAGCCAGGAAACTTGGTTGGAGTGACACTGCCAGTCCCATGGCAATATTTCAAAAACAGGAAGAGGAGTGGAGTTACCTTGAGACCAATATTTCAACCGCCTTCAGCTTGGAACTTCCTGGGTTTCATTGGTTTGGGTCACAGTTTTCTTGTTGTCACTATTTAGTAGGTTTTTTTCCATAAAGAGAGAGGATGGAAGAAGAAACAATAAACACTTTGTCAGAATCATATGTCATGGTTGGTTTTGCTGCTGATATGTTTACATGGGATATCTTTGTGTGGCGAGCAATGACTGGTTTAATTAAGTGAAAGATTTTCTTGCAGTCTCTTCTGTGCATGAAAGAAACCGCTCAAGACATAAGCACTGTTCTTTCAATGCTGGTTAAAATATTTTCTTTTGCTTATTGAGAAATAGAACTTTTACTTGGTACTCAACTTCATGGTTTGCTGTGTTTGTGCACCCTCAAAAGAGTGAGTAAACACTTTGGAAGTGTGCTGCAAAAATGGTGCTTAAAGCAGTAAATAACATTCTGCAAAAATTAGTGGCTGATGCTGACTGAATAAACAAGGAAACTGTCTGTCATATCTGGTGTTCAGCTGTTTCAAATGGACAGTGCAACCACGAAAACCTGCATATGATCTTCCTCATACAGTCTGTTGGATTGCATTAACCTCTTAGTCAGAAGGCAATAGTGTAAATGTAACTAATGACATGCAAATTCTTCTTGAACAAAAAGCAAATCCACACCTGCCTAGTTTGAGTTACCTCAGGTTAGTCACTTGGTGCTGACCTGGTGCGATTCAGTGTGTAGGATGCTTTGCATTCTTAAACAAGCACATTGAAAATGGATCATCCTTTCTAGATCCCAGGATTTCAGTGGGTTTGTACTGGCTGGCCCAGAACATTTGCTGTACTTACTTTAGTGGTATGGTCAGAGCTTTGCTGTGGTGCCTCTGTTGGACAAGAAGGCGGTAGGATTTGGGACATGAGCACTAAAACCCTCATCCTGCTCTATTCTTGGTACAGAGATGGAGAGATGCTTTGCCCAGGGGCCTGAAATAAGCCACAGTCAAGCCTGGCAGGGTTTTCTTGTGCATCTCCATTGAGAGGCAGGTGCTAAATCCCATCTCCCTCTGCATTTGCCTTAAAGCTTCACTTGAAATTTTGAAGTTTCTCCAGACTTTGAAGCAATGTTGTAATTCAAGCCATTACTTTTCTTGCTTCTCCCAGGAAGGAGCTGCAGCTCGATGTTAAACATTTTTAGGAGGTTTGAAAACATATTTCTGAATGTGTTTATTAATTACTGGGTTTGGCAGGAATAGAAAATGGAAATTAGAGAAATACTTCAAGAAATGGTAGCTTTTGTGAGATATCCAGGCCAGGGAATTTGGGAAGAATAGGAACCTTCTGAAAGGTTATCCAAACCAAAGCCAGTCTTATAAATGTATTTCTCTGACATGTCCAGAAGCAAAACAAGACATCAATGTATCAACAAACAATCATTCCCTTGTAAGAGATTTGGTAGTATCCTCCATGACTTAGTGCTGTGCCAAAGGAAATGACTTGGGGTTTTATTCCTTTGCAGTAATGTGGAAAGTATGCCCTGAGAGCCAGCAGGAAGAGGTTGTTTAGTGGAAGAGAGGAAGAAGAAACTTGAGAAGGGGTGCAGAGAGACAGCCCTGGCAGCAGCCCTGGTTCTCTTGGTAGTGAGCTTGTCCAGCAGAGCTCCAGGACTGGCTTTCTGAGGCTCTCAGCGTTTGCATAACTGTCTGCTCCTGTTGGAAAGGGCCGTGCCATGTCTGTGTCGGTGGGAGCACAGGCAGGCACCTCCTGCGCCCTTCCAGATGGGATTTTCAGGTGCTTTCATTGCTGATTTTATGACTTCAGCAGAGATAAAAGAAGTGGGTAGACAGCTATGAGTGAGACAGAGGATCTGACCAAGATCTAATAAGACTTAAAACCTCTCCTGAGAGTGATGTGCTGAAACAAGTTCAAAGTAATCATTTCCCTTTATCATTTAGTTTGTTAAAAGGCTGCCAGTGAGTAGGATCTGGAATCAAGGGGGAATAAAGGCAAACACAGATCTACTCTTGGTCTACCCAGACCAAGAAACGAAGCCTAAGAGTGACGGTGCCTGATGTGAGAGATGCAGCAACTGGCAGAACTGAGGAGCATGAATTGGTGTGTCTGCAGCTGGGACTTGCCTGAGCCGTGTTTCCCTGGTCAGGATAGTTGCTCATCATTTGATTCTGCTGATTGCCTTTAACCATCTCATGTCTTCTTTATGTGAAGAGCAGGAATCTCCTCGGAGGAATTGGCGAGAGGCAGTAACTGGTGGGAAATTAAGTGGTGTTGCATTCAGGTTTTGCAAAATCCACTGACAGACATGTTGGGGGAGTGATAAACACAGTTCACCTGTCACCTCTTCGTGGCTTTTGAAAAGCTTGTGGGTGTTGCATATTTCTGCTTCCTTTGTGGTTTCTCAAGAGGGTATTTGTTCCTGAAAATTACAGACAGTCATTTGTGGCCCTTCTGCCTACACATGTGGAGTGCCTGTCTGTGTAGGATTGTTACCTCATGACCAGAAATACTGTCAGTCACTGAGGTCTTTCTGCTGACTTTCTTCAGGGAGCAGCTCACACAGGCACCTCATGTTCAGGTGGCAGAGATGAAAGTCTAAGGAGCATTTGAAGGAAAAGGAGGTTAGTGGGGAATGTTTGTTATTTCCAAGCTTTTTCATACTCTTTAATTAAAACAACAAAACATAGAAATACATGCTGTGTAAAAAGTGACTTGTGATTTTTGCTGTGTGCATTATTTCTTTTCTACAAGTAATGCACCCTTGCATTATTTGAATTAAAGAGGAGACTGCAAACCCTCTCTGCAGGCAGAGGAATGATGGAAGTTGGAATCCCTTCTCACATAATCCCCTCACACTCTGCCTGTGGGTACAGCTGTGTTAATACAATGCAACATTTGAGCTGAGAGCTCTGCCAAATCCTGGCACCAGAGACAGTTTGCACACTGAGGGTCTTATTTGATAGATTGTTCAAAGTGATACTGTGCTCAGTTCTGTCTGTGTCCCTGTAAGGCTTGCAGTCAACTTCTCAGAGGAAATACTTTCAAAAGGCAAAGTTGAATTTTGCCAAGACTCAGATAAGGTCAGGGTAATTGGACAAACCAGAGCTTTGTAGGTTGGAGATGAGCACAGCCTGCTCCCTGGGACTGTGCAAATGTGCTGGGAGAGCAGGAAAATGAAATGCACGGGAGTGCTTACATTTGCTGAAAGCCTCAAGTTCTGTGTGTGTCTCTTGGCATAGTGTCAAGTGTAGAATTGCATTTTAGAAGGGTGGGGGTTTTTTTTACCTTTTTAAAATAAGTAAAATATGTTTATTCTTCCTGTTTCTGGTTTGCACTTTAATCCACCAGAAAATGGATTCACTGAATTAATTTTAGTTGTTTTAATACTCTGTATTTATAAATGGCTATGATAATTTGATTGCAATATGATGCTAATTCACCAGAGGTTTCACAAGTGCCTGGCTTCCATGCTTTTGTGTCAAGGGACAGAGGGAATGGCTTTCCAGCTGTCCCCCTGTGGCCAAGGGAGGGCCAAAGGGCTGCACTGACAGGCAGCAATCGGCATTAATCTTTTGGCATCAGCTGACCTTTGCCAGTTTGTACTTAAGGTCTGAGCTGATATTTTCTCCTGTTTCCCTTGACTGCAGAACAGTCAAACCTTGGTTTAGTTTGCCTGAAGTAGTTTGTGTGAGAGTCCTTGCTCAGTGCTTGCATGGCCTTTACAGGTTGAAAATGAAAGGGGGTTTCTTGAGCGGGATAACTTAAAATACAGAAAAAGTGGGTTCTGCTAATTGTGTGTCAGGCAGCAAAAGGCACTGCCCTAAAACACAGGGGGAGGAGACACTGCTCCTCTGCAGTATGTACAGAGGGTGACGTGCTTTGCTGACTTTCTGTACCCAGCATCCCACTCAGATGAGGGAGATGGTTTTCCTGACAGCCTCACACTGTCTGAACTGAACAACAACTCCAGAGCAGGGGTTTTCCAGCCGCTTTGGGGCTGAATAAGCATCAGATGTGGAGAGCTGTGTAGAGAAATGGAATCTCCTGCCAGTGGGTTGGTTTTCCTGCAGTTGTTCCTGCCCCATGTGGAGGTACCTCTGAGCTCCAGGTGGGAGCCCAGCCCTGTTTGTTGAATGTTGCACCCTGGCCATTCATTTCCCAGTGACCCTCAGTGTCTGTTTGTGTACGGGGTGGCCTGAAAGAAATACCTGCACAAACCCCCTCCCTCCCAACAGCCACAACAAAACTCAGCAGTGACTAATTTTAGTCAGAAATAGTAACACCCACTCAAACATGGAAGATTATTTAGGTTATCCTAAATCTGTTGGAAATTCCACTGTCCCACAAAGGGGAGTGGGGATGGATTTGCTGGCTCTGTGGAGCTGAGAAGAGCAAGGGCTCGAGCTCAGCAGAGGCTCAGAGTTATGGTCCTGCAGATTGCAGTAATATTGCATCAATAGTAACAACAATGGCAGTTCTGAAAAGGTTCAGAGCTCCAAACCCTCTCACAAGCAGAAGCAGCAGTGGTCATGTTTGAGGCTTTCCTCTGACTGGAGTCACAGCACTCTTGGAAGGGCAAACTGCCTTTGTGTGTTTGGATTTGTCTGTATGTTTGAGTGGGGAATGTAAAAATCTTGGCATGGGAGGCTTATTTTGGTACTAGGATTGTGTGCAGACATCCTTGTGGTTGAATTGGAAAAAAGTACAAAGCATTCCATTTCCGTGAAGGGGTTGTTATTTGCAAATGGAGTGAGTAACAACTGTACCTAAAAGTGCATGATCTTGCTCATAACCCTCTAATGGAACTCCTTTAAAATCTCTGGAGTTTTTTCCTATGGAATTTAATTTGATATTGTCATTGAGGGAATAGGATGAACTTGGAAAATTGAGGTTTTATTCTAAATTCCTCGTTGTGTTTCTTGAGTGTCCCTCCACCTTAGGTCTGTCAGGTGCAAATTCCATTTCCAGAATTCATTGAAAGAAAGCATTTTTTTAAAATAATTAAAAGACCCCTTTGTTCTATGGCAACCTTCAGATTGTTTAGAACAGCCAGTATGAAATACCCAAAGGCTTTAAAATGCCTGATGTCCCCAGAGTGCAGAAGCTGTTCATGCCCCTGGGTATGTGGGAAATGAGGACCCAGAGTTCGGGTGAGTTAATGGCACTTGCAAACTGACCATCAGTCACTGCTGGGCTGGTGCAGTCACTTATTCAGGTGCATTTTGGGGTGAAGGAACACAGACCACAACACTTCAGAGCCTCAGCAGGAGAGTATCCTTCAAATATGCTGATTTAGAAAGAAAATTGGAATTTTTTTATTTTATTTTTTCCCTGCACTCTTTTTTGTCCTCTCCTGGTCATCCCCTTGTGTTTGGCTTTCACAAGCAGAATTCAAGATTTTTCTTTCAGCCTTTAAAGTCTGCAAACTCTGCCTGGAAAACAGGAAGGTTCCTGAGCTTCCTGTCATGGCTTCTTTTTTGAGCAGGATGGAAGTGAAAAAATGTAACCTTTTCTAGTGCATTTGTGACCTCTGAAAACAGGACAAACTATTTAAAGCTTCCTGCTTTAAAAAAATGTTTCTTCTATTCTGCTTCTAGCTGTCAGCCTTTTCTAGTGCTTTTGTTTGCCAGGGCTTTTCATTTAACCCTTTTTTAATTCAAGCTCCTCCTTCCACCTTGATCTTCCTCCCCTGTGTCAGTTCTTTCCCAGAAGGCATTAGAGGGAAGCAGGAGTGTCTGTGCATGGTGTGGGGGGTGTGGCAAATTTGGGGTTTTACCTGTCAGCATTCTCTGTCCCAGCTGCTTTGTTCCGCTCCGTGTCCCTCTGCAGCCACACCACCAAACTGGTTTTCACTGCTGCTCACAGCCATTTTCATTTTAATTTCTGCTTGTATCACATTAAAAGCTGTGCCTCTACCTTACTGTGTAATGTTCTGTACTTGCACTATTCACCGTGTGGGTGACTGAAACTTCCAGCATGACTGCCTGCTCTGTGCTTGGTGAATGTGTGGGCAAGGAGCAGAGTTAGGCTGCCTAAGTACCATTGTAAGCTCACCTTTACAAATCCTAGAGGCACTTTTTGGCCAAGGAACTGATTCTTGTTTAGTTCAGAAGTTCATTCACAAATCACTGCTGTGACTTGGTTGTGACTTTGCGGGAATTCGTACTGCTCTGCTTTCAGCTGGAGTGATTTTCCTCCTTCTGTGTCTCTTCTAGTGGTGCATTAGTTTATTCTCCAGGATGTTAAAGCTTTGTTCAATTTACCTGATAGTGGAAATGCAGCTTCTTCCCAACAGCATCTTCATTTGCCCCCTTGGATGTGACTTGGTTGCATTTTAGGAACTTGAAGCAGCATTTTTTGGGGTGTTTGGGCTTTTTTTTCTTCATTGGTTTTTACTGCAATGCTACTGTGTTTTCTCCCTTGTGGGTGATTTTAAATTGGCTTTTTTCCCTCCTGGTATTTCCCATTCATACTGTAATATTTGAGAGAGGCTTGTAGTGACATCTAACATTTTGTTCTATTTGTAGTCCTGGCTGAGGTCAAGGAAACAAAAACCCCAATCATTATGTTTTAGCCTTCTCTTTTAATGAGCACATTAAAATCTGACAGCTACAGGCTCAGCTGTGAGGAGAAGGGAGAAACGTGGAACCCTGAGTAGCACAGTGTTTTTGAAGCGATTTATGGAAAAATAATAGACTGAAGGGACACGTAAGGCTTGTGGTAGGGAATACATGGCACAGTGTTGTTTGCAGAAAGGCTTTTGGCAGAAGGCTTGTTGTGACTGTTTCTGGGGCTTAGAAATGCAGAGGAATTTCCTACTGACAGAACTAACCAGTAAAAAAATGTCTCTGCTTTTAGGAGTTCAAGGCACACGGTGGAGTCTTCTCAGGGAAGATGTCGTCTTTGACAATGAAAACCTGTTGTCTGGACAAAAGAGGAAGTTTCTTTAAGGTAAATGGGATTTTTATACAGAACACGAAGAACATGGGTTAGTGTGAAAGGAGTGCTGCAGAATGGTCAGTGCTCTCTGTGATACATGGCAAGTCTTTTCTGCAAAATGGGAAGTACTTCTTGAACGTCTCTATTTATGGGTGGAGTTTGTGGCTGGATTACCCCCCAGTTATGTCTTGTGTATATTGTTTTCCTGTTGCCTAAAATTGAGATAAAAACTCCCTGTATACTCAATGGAATGTTTGGTGTAAAACAGCTTCTGGCTTTCTTTGCTGCTAATGCTGAGAACAGAAGCTTTATTATGTATGCACAGGCATAAAATTAATAAAGCTTTCTTAAAGTCGATTTTTGTCATTCATAGTTGTGGTACTGGTTTCTGATTTCCATTCATGGATTGACAAGTGTTTTCAGTTCCTTGCCTGTTTGCAGCAAACTTGCCATCCCAAAAGGCTGAGGTGCAGTAGGAGTTCCCAGAGCAGGTTTCAAGAGACAGCTGAATCCCTTTCATGTTGTGTTTATGGGTAATGGAGGAGGCCTGGAGGCAGTGCTGGAGTTTAATTGTAGAGAATGCTGTAAATAAGGTTTTCTTTCAGTAGAAAGGATTAGTTGATGTGAAAACCCGTTGGTCAGAGCCTTCATGTGCATGGTGTGAGTACAGCTGTGCACACCCTTTGCTTCTGAAAGCAGGACAGGGGAATAGGAGTGTCCAGGCAGCCCCACTGTATGGGAAGGATGCTGACCTGTCAAACTGCTGTCCTGCCACTGGCCACAAAGAATGTGTGTTTTTCTGGTAAGTGCCTGAGTCACAGTGGCTGTCTTCCTGGGCAAGGTTTTGCTTTCAGAGCAACCAGAATTTACAGGTGCTCCTGAGCACTGAATTCACTTGCTGTGGTCTCATCCCTTGGAACTTTCATTGCTTGCTGCAGCTTCTGCCAGTGCAAGTGCTGTCACTCGCTGCCATCTCTGCATGTCGCTGTTTCCATTCCTTCTGTTCTCTGGGACAGAAATGTCCTTCTGTTGCTGCCTGAATCTGCCCCTAATGCTTGGGGGGTTCAGCGTGGGCATTCTGGATGATAAATACGCTCACAACAGGCTGCAGGCAAAGGGGAGCCAAGCAAGTGGTGGCTGATGCCTTTAGCACATGACGAGCTATGATGAGTGTGCAAGCACCAGTTTGGTGCCAGCCAGTTTCCCAGTACTGTGGGGGTGGCACAGGGGCCAGGGAAGGGTTTGTCCTGTGTGCTGAGCGCTGTTTTCAGTTTAAAGTAGTCTTTGGGAAGTGCAGGACCAGCACTGCAGGGGCAGCGTTTCCCTCTTTGGCTTGCCCAGCCCTTCGTGTGGTCAGAATTACCAGGGGCTTCCAGGGACAGGAACCACTTCTCAAGTTTTGTACTACACCTTAACTACAGCTCACATCTCGGGGCCACAAACATCAGCCTTGCTGAGAGCAGCCCACAGCCATTTATGGAGAACAGCTGTGTTCTTCAAATCATAGCAAGAAGCTCTCAGTTCTGAGGAACGGTTCTGGATTGTCACTTCTGTGTATGCTGAAGGAATCCTGATGTGAGATGGGACTTTAAGCAAGTTCTGCAGGACTTTGATACCTCCTTGTGTAGTTCTCGTGTGGAAAACAGATGCTGGAACTGCTGTTTGGTTCATGGTGATGCAGGTGTAGTTACTGAGAATGATTGGGAATGCAGTCTGCCTGACATTAGAGTCTTAAGGCCATCAGAAACATTGTCAGTTAAGAAACTGAGGTTGTCCAAAATTTGCTTTAGGACAGGCTGGCTGAGGAGAAGATTCCTTTTTCAGACCTCTCAGCATCCCTGGGAAGTTGCACTCTTGGATCCTGGTTCTGAATGCACAGTGTCAGACTGGGGACTGCAGGCAGGCAGTGTCCCCAGCCTGTGTGTGGTGTACCTGCTGTCTTGGGGGTGTGTGGAGTGCAATTACCTTTTTTCTCCCCTACATAAACATTTGCTACAGCTGAACAGGTGAGCAAGCAAAGTACTTGGCACATCAGATTTTTTGAGTTTGCATTATTTTAATTGGCTTGTCTGTCTCTTTAGGAGACCTCGGGATTGGGATATGGCCTTTTACCCAGGGTGATCTGTAGTTTGGAATACTCTCCCACATGCACAGACTGTGTGATTACTTTTACATTGGCTCTGGTATTGTGCTTTTACTTTACAGTTGCCCAAGAATCCTTTGCCATGCTGGCTTGCAGATTCTCAGGGCACTTAAATCCCCATGAAAGAGAGACACCATTCTCAGCAATGTTTGCCAGAAAAATCACTGACTAATACCGGTGGGAAATTCCAGCCTTATGGTTTTTTCTGGCTCTAAAGTAGTTCTCATTGCTGTAGCTTCTATAGCTATCACTTAGTTTTTTCACAGCCATTCTTTTGACTGTTGGTACACAAGGAAAACATGTTGTCCTCATTTTACACACAGCAGAGTTCTGCAGTTTTAGAGAACTTGTTTTAGAGGCTGAATTCTGGGGACTCTTCATGCCCTGCAACTGATGAGTGCTCAGACAGAGCAAGTAATAAAAATAAAGCAAAGATGGAGTTAGTCTTGGGTAATTCTGAGAGTACAGAGCCTGCCAGTGATTACAGAGGGAATCTGCAGTGAAGCAGGGAATTGAATATATATGTCTCTGATAATGTTCCTCTTTACTGAATCATCCTCCTCATTGCCAAGATGTTCCAATCTTGACTGAACTGGCATCAGAGTACACCAAAAGAGCTTTTTTGTTCCAAAACCAAGCATAGCATAAAACTTTGTTGCTTACTGGTGAGTAAGACACTGAACCATGTCAGTGGCCCTGAGAATTCACAGCTCACTGTGCAAAAGAACCAGAATTTGCAGCCGTGTATCAAAACCCTTGCTTGTCCTCAGACATTTGCACAGGAGTAGGAGCAGAGTCCCCACCTGGGCTCGGCCCTCCTCACACAGGGTGCCCTGGGAGGGTGGCCACATTATGCTTATCAAAACAGGAAGGAAGAGATAGGATTCCAAAGAGGATGCAGGTCTACAGAAAGAATGAAAAACAAGATGCTGGCAGGAAGGGGGCTGGTAAGTGCTGAGACTCATTTGTCCAGTCTGATTCTGCTCTTGCTATCTTCAGCCTGGGTGTCCGTGCCAGGTTAGGAGCACTGGTCTCACCTTTTCCTCTCCAGCTGCTGTAAATCTCAGGGCTTGGCAACATCTGCAGGGGTTGCCTTGTCTGGCTCCTCCAGGGCGCTCTCACAAAGATGGCAGTTTCATCAGTTCTCTGGGCAAGCTTATTGACATTTCAACACAAAAACCAGGAATTCAGTTGTCACGCAGTTTTTTCTAAAAATGTCCTGAAACGGACATCAAATCCAAGCCGCCTGTTTTCCTCTTGGAGACAGGAAGCTCTTCATCAGTCAGTGAGTAAGAACAGCTGCCTTTAGCTGGGCTGCTGGGACCGGCACTGTGTATGCCTGGTCCTGGGCACGTGCCTGCCCTGCTGGACAGCAGGGACGGGTGTGTTGGCAGAGCAGCTTCCCCGAGGTGCCTGGAGCCGCTTGGGACTGTGTTGCCTCTGGGGAGCGCACTTGCTCTCGTTTCTGCTGCTTCTGTGGCATTCTGAAAGGTGCCAGCCTAAACTGGGCTCTGTGTGCTGTGGTGGCAGAGCCTGGGCTGCTGCAGTGCCATGGCTGTGCTCTGTAGGTGGGAGTGGCAGCCCTGCCAGCTTCCAAAAGCTCAGCCCAGTCTTGCTGAATGGAGAATCAATTGACAGTGTGCAGAGTGGAGTGCATTATGAAAGGAAATGTTGTGGTTTAAGATGTTTGCATTTCGTTATTTTGTCCGTGGATATTAGGAATGTAAACAGTTCATAGTATTTGGTAATCTAATGTTTAGGGTAGGTTTGGTTAGGGAATACTGTACTGGGCTGCTATGGGAGTTCTTGCTGTCTGAGTCATGCTTATTATTTGAGTTTGCAGTGGTTACACTGCAGGTTCTTTTTAACCTACAGAGCAGTGGTTTATCAGAAATAAATTCCCAAGGGAAATCATTAGACACAGAAATAGCTGTTCTGTCATGTTACATAAGATCTCATTTTAATTTTGTTTCTTTAAAAATTGTTAATAACTAACCACATGAGATGATGTCATACTTCCAAATGCATTTCTTTTCAAGTAAACCTCCTCTTTCTGTAGCATACCAAGGCAGTATCTATTTCATCGTCCTGAATAGTCTGCAACAGATTTCTTCTGATTACTTTCCAAGTCTTTGGGTTTATGTGTGCTGCTTCACACTAACAGTGGCCTCTGACAAATGTATCCATCCATGTCAGTTGTATTTTCCTTTGGGAAAGCCTCTTACCATCTCGGTTTCAAATCTGTTGAAACAAATGGGTGAGTTTTCCCATTTTTTCCAGCAAAATAGGTATCAGACTCTGTGCAAATAGGGAAACCTGTTTGAAGAATTCCAATATTCTTAGCCTTGCTCTTAAAAAGGCAGAGCCTTCTGCTGCTGCTTGTTTTCTCAGGCCTGGAGCTGATAGTAGTGCATAGCCAGGATCCTTCCTGCATTCTGTAGGAACATGTTACTGACAGCTCCTCTTGTTTGGTGCTAATCAGGCATGTATAACCTCCAGAAGTGTCGTTGATCCTAAATACTTTGGAAATTATGGCAGAAAACATGAATACACCTTATGTTATTTGATAAAAAATGCTTTGTCAGGTGCTGTTGTAAAAGTTACTTCCAAGAATACCCAAAAGATTCAACTCTGTAAGACTTCTTTTCTTTTTTAAAATCAAGAGAAGAGTAACTTTTTCACCATTAAGAAGAATATAAGGAAAAGTAGTTGGAATTTGCAGGAAATATTGGTGGTTTATTTTATAAGAAAATGAAGGGTTTATTCCTAAGGATAAATGTATGATTTCAGGTGGGGTACAGGGTGGAAGGTGATAAGTGACTTTTGGGTTGTGAAGCGTGTTCTGTTCACTTTGATGCCCCACTTGGCCTGGTTTCCTTGTCCAGGATGTGCTGACTTTTCATAGACTAAGCAAAGACTGCTTTGTCATGGAGGATGTGTAGTATACGGGAGAAATTTGACCTGTAGAATAGAATGTGGGCATAAGACTCCTTGAAATGTGCCATTTTGTTTAAGTTCTTTTGAAAAATGAAAAAGTGAAATTGTTAAACACAGAAAAATTCCTCTCAGGAATGATAATTTCTCTTCCAGGCAGGCATACAAATTAATAGAACTTGAATATTACTTTGCTGTTAGTACAGCTTGAATTAGAGTTCTTTGCTGTAGTGTCCAGAGATTTTGTTTTCTAGGAGGGAGATGGGTTTTTTTGCAATTGCTTGGTGTTTTTTGGGAGGGTTTTGGTTATTTTGCAGCTCAGGTCAAAGACCATTAACACAGTTAAGTGAGTTAACAGCCAGAGAGCAACACAGCAAGTCATCCCTTTCAGTGGTTCCACCACAGTCCCTTGAGGACGAGTAGATGATGCACTGCAGTGTGATTATTGTGAGATTGGCTGTCTTTACCGTGCTGTGGGATGTGCTTTGGGTTTACCATGCTCCTGCACATGGAAGGAGCTGGGAGATAATTGCTGTGTTCTCAGGCTGTCCCTGGCCTGCAGCAGGTGCCCAGACAGGGTGAGCGGTGCCTGGAGCTCTGGAACAGAGTTATGTTATGCTGCCTGTTGAGTGAGAGGCTGCTCAGCTGCCCCGAGTCAGCAGTGCAGGGGCCAGAGCTCCTGCCCACGGTGCAGCTGGTGCGTGACATGAGTGAACCCTGCTAGGGGTTTAATAACTGTCAAACCTCAGGTAGAGATTGCCATCACGGGGCCATGTATTAAACTGTCAGATACAGCTGCAGATCGTTGTGAACCATCTATAATCTGTTCAGCTCAAATAAAGTGGCACTTTGGAAAGGTTTTGGCAGCAGCAGTGTTGGTGCAGCAAGGAAGGGCTGCGTGCTGCCTCATTGCTTAGGAGATCAGCCACTGCTACAAACCTCACAGGGTATTTTTCTCCTTCAGCTGCTGGAGAGACTGGGAGGATTGCTGAGAAACCTGCTGCTTGGAGGCCAGTAGGGAAGGAGGAAGCCTAGTACTCAGTGTGGCTGGAAGGAGGAGGACATTGCATTAGAGTCCCTCTACTTCATCTAAAGGTTTAATTTTCTGGCATTGAAGTCAACTAAAATTTGCAAGTCGTGTTTTTGTACTTGAAAATTCACACATGTAGCTCTGAAATGGAGAACAGTAAATGTAGGTGATGTGTATGTGAAGATACATGAGTAAAGGTGTGAAGGATAAGGGACTCAGAAAAGCAGATTGAAGACTCTGCCGAGCAGTTAACAAGGTATTTTAAGGATCTGAAATGAAAATGGCCTCGTTCTAGTGAAACAGATGGGACAGCAGTGCCATGTGTATTTTTCACCATGTCAGTGTGGGGCCTGGATTCATCCCTTTTGCCACAGGAGGGATGAATTTACCTGTGCTTGGCTGCATTCGGTGGAGTGCCCTGCTCTGGCAGGGCAATGTGGGTCCTTCCCTGCTCCGTGGTCAGGAGGGCATCGCTGCCGTCCCCACGGTCAGGAGGGCATCCCTCCCATCCAGCTGCAGAGACTCAGGGCTGTTGGAGAGTCAGCCGTGGAAGGTCTTTAAGGTGCCAGTGGGGCAGGCGTGGCTGGGAGCTCTGACACTGAGAAGCCCTTATGGTGTGGATAGTGGGGATTAACTCTCATTCAAGGTTGTCAGGTGGTAAGCAGAGACTAAAACTTCCTTTAAATTGATTGGAATAAAACTTCTTTTAAATGGATTGGAATAATGCTGCACAGCAAAGGAGAGAGAGAGTGAGTGTCTGAGGTAGAGGAAAACTTCCAGCAAAACAATATAGGACAATGATGCCCACAGTTCTCTGAAAGCTCTGCTGTGCCCCGAGGGGCACTTGGGATCACGTCCTGTGAGCGACTGTGGAGAGTGTTCTGACTTGGCCTGGAAAGCTGTTTGGGCTTTGTGTGCCAGTGTTTTTGTTTGCTGTGAGCTGCAGGGGTGCTGGTAGAGATCCCTGCATTGCTGCAAACCTTCTCATCAGGTTGTGTCCAGGCAGGAGAGAGGGAGCACTGCCAGGGTTTGTGTACTGTCGTGGTGCAGCAATCAAGCAACTTGATGCATTGGCTGCAAAGAGTGTTCAAGACAGCATGGCTTGCAAACTTTATGGTTGGTTTCTGCTCAAGAAAATATTTCCCAGAACTCTGTTTAGCAAATTCTTCCTTCCTCAGGGTACAGCCCTCATGCTGATTTTGCACAGTTTAAAATTAATTTTTTTCCCTCATGCCCAGAATTAGGATGGTGTTCCAAGTGTTACAAGGCAGTTTTCTTTTAATTGAATTGTTCTGTTCAAGAGGAGTCCAAAACCTAATGAGAAGAGCGGCCACTCGTTCCCTTCTTACTTTGTTGCTTTTCATCCTCCACAGTATTGCAATGCTGGCTTAGTGCCCCTTCTGAAATAGAACTTTAGCAGATGGAACTGTTCTAATTATATTTTTTTCTTTTTATTTGAGAAAGTCAATGCTAAAAACAGTTGAATAATTTAGTTCTTGTAAGTTGTTGTATAATAAGTAGAGGCTGCAAATTTAATACATAAATAAAAAGGCTGGCCAGCCTGGGAGGTTTTTTGTACTGGCACAAATCAGGAATTATTCTTCCTCTGAAAACCATTTTAAGCAGCCCCAACCCTTACATTTTCCTTTGCAAGGGGAAGTCCAAATAGGATGAGGTTTTGCCAAAAAAAAAAAAAAAAAAAAAAGTTTGTAATCTCTGGTGACTAAATTTGCCCCGGGCTTCTTTTCCACGCCTCTTCCACTCACTTGATGTCATACTATTTTTGTCCCTTTCTAGCTCATTGACACAATTGCCTCAGAAATCGGAGAACTGAAACAGGAGATGGTACAGACAGATCTCAAAGTGGAAGATGAATCTGCTGATTTGAAAAGGTGATTAAAATGTTTATTTTCCCAGTTCCTGAAGGTACACCTTGACAGGAATGTTTTCATTGTGCTCTCTTCTTGGGTGACTTTGGTCCTAGAACTTTTCTTCCCAGCAGCAGCATAGGGGGTGTAGATAATGCTGCTTCTGATCTGAGGAATTGGCCTTGGTGCAAGAGATTCTCTTGTTCTGGGTAGTTGCCTTCATGTCTTCTAATAGCAACTCAGCTGCACTGCTACTTGCTCGTTAAAAACTGGATACTGATGAAAGTCTAAAGCAGGAAACTGCCAACACCATTCCCTTTGTGTGTGGCAGAGCTTTGCTTCATGCTGTAGAGACAAAATGTCCATTGATTCAAGTGCTCTGTGAAGATTCAACATACAGTAACATGATTTGTTTATGTTCCAGGTTAGAAGGTAAAATATTCACTATTATGAGCTCATGCATGCGTGGGTTACGTGTTTAACTTACATATGGGTAACTTGCACATAAAAAAAATTAAATAGGTGAGGCATTTCCTTAACCTTAAAATTATTTGATACATATTAGAGTGAGGATAAAATTTCTGACTTTTTAAAACTGATGATACCGCATAGGTGTGGACTGTGAAAATTTATAATGTTGAACTTGCACCTTTAAGTGGGCAGAGTGGGACCTCAGCAATTTGGATTTGCTGTGGCTGAACATCTGTTAAATTGGCATCTGGGGCATAATCAGTATTTTAATAATTGTTTTAACAAAAGTACAAAAATGTATTTTCCACCTGAAATATTTGTTGGAAGATAAAAGCAACACATACGGGTGTTGTGTTCTATTTGACTGCGTGGTCTAGGCCAGCTCTGGGGCTGGGGGGCTTTGTTCTTCTGGCAGTGAGATAATCAAGTGGGTGATTGTTATTTAGAGTTACATCCAAGTTTTTTAGGGTTTTTTCTATGAATTCTGTTGAAATCTGCTAGAACTTACTATGAAATATGTATCAATTATTGCAATAAGACATTGAGCAGCACATTTGTTGTCCAAGTGGTAAAGAATGTAAGACATTTGAACCAATGGCCTTTGCTATGGCCCTGGTTGCACATTATTCAAGTTCTAAAGTTTTTGAGAGCACAGTTCTCTTACAGTGGCAGGAAGGAAACTTTTTTAATTTTAGTGGATTCGGCTAATTAATATCAGCGATCATCAGCTAATTCTCATTTAAGGAAAGGCTTACAGTGTGTTTGAATACACCACATGCATGAAAGGGTGTGATCTGCTGGTTCTAGAATCCTGGATGCACTTAGCTAGAAACAGTCAATTAAACCTCTCTATTTTAGAGGTCATGGGGATTTTTTTACTGATTTTTTTAATGGATTTTTAAGCTGAATTTGTTAGTCTTGAGTACAAACTGTATTTTGATAAAAATATGTAAGTAAAGCCAACATAAGAAAGTGAATAATGCAATTTCCAGGATTACTTAACTGAATTCAATTTCACATTGAAATAATAACAATCAAAAAAAATCTTTCTTTTCTGCCACTTTGAGATGATAAATGTAAATAAAATATGAAATCTGAACAAATGAGCTAATGTCAAATTTTCCATGACTGTGTAATTCTGCACTATGTGCTTCTATGTAAGGAAGAGATTGTACCAAAGTTTTATAATTGAGTTGTGCACAGTTATGTTTATATAGAGCTACAGAGCAAGATTACAGTAATTTCAACCAAAGTTCTCCAGAGTTCTTGTTTAAACTAGACACCTCGCCAGGCTGTGCTTAGTCATAACTTTATTTCTTTGGAGTTTATTTAAAGTTTGGTAATTAATGCAGTTTGCTCTTGTTATTGTGTGTTCTACTGTTCAGAAATTGGTCTCTTGATGTGACCTTTGGATTTGCATCTAGAGAAATGTGAGGTAGCTTTTCCTTACTAATTTTTCACCATATCAGATATCAACAGACACCCAGAGCAGTTTTTGAAAGGCAGTGGTTATGAGGGCGCTCAACTGGGTTCAGAAAAATAAGTACATGAAATGGTGTGTCTGCAATTTCAGGGTTCTGGTGTGGGATTTTTTGTAGTTATGTGGTAACTTTCAGATTATCTGCCTCCTCCCAGTCTTGGTTTGGGTTTATCTCCTCTTTGAATGTATATGGCTCAAGTAATAAGGAGTGATTCAAGGACTTAGACCTTTGGCCTGTAAGCATGTAAAAGCCTGGCAACAAAAAAGGCTTATAAAAATGTGTTTTAGGGGGGATGCCCACACTGTATTTCCATATTCCAATCTGTTTGATGCCTGGGCTTTTTTCCAGTGCAGACATTTATCTCGGTAATGCACATGAGCAGAGGTGTCAGAAAAGGGCACGAACGGGGCAGATTTCTGTCCCATTCTGTGCTGGTGACCTTTGGAAGAGTGACAAGTGCCCTTCTGCATGCAGAGGCAGCCCAGGGGCACGTGGGGTGTGGCAGGTGGCACCTGGGGGGTCTTTCAGGGGGCACTCGAGGGCGCTGGAACCCCTGTGTGGCGCTGCCCCTGCCCTTCTGTAGGCAGGGCTGGCAGGCTCTGGGCTCCCCAGGACATTTGGGGCCTGGGAGATGGCCCAGGGGTTCTTTGGTGGCAGCAGCGGTAGCTCCTCATTCCCCTCTGGCACTGGTACTGGGACAGGAGGAAGGGCAGAGCTTTGCACTGCACAGCCCTCACTCAGCCTGTGTCTTTGACAGCAGTTACTGCTATAGAGTCATCTCCTGTCTGTTGCACAGGGAATTGCTTCTGGTATTGCTGACAAGGGAGGCAACTATTCAACACCTGTTCCCAGCAGCTTTGTCCTGTTCTTTGGCTGTGGTGGGATGTAGGAGGAAATGACAGGCTAGCTGGGGAGTGGAGGCTGGTGCTCGGCAGAGGCTTTAGGTGGCCCGCAGATGCTGCTCAGTGTGGCTCTGTAGGCCAGGCTGGGATGATTCAGACTGCTGGATTGCAGGATTTACAGCAATCCAGGCACTTCAGCACTGGGGACTCAAACTGGCTTGACTGTGAGGTGGTTAACTTTAGGGGGACTGGAGCAAGGTTCCCATCAGGAGCAAGGATCATCCTGGTTACAGGCTTCAACCTGTTCCTTGTCTTTTTCCACTGAGAGCTGAGTCTAATCAGGATGCAGCACCACATTGTTTACCTTGGCACTTGCCTCTGTTTACTTCCCACATGCTTACGGGTTTTCTCAAGTCTAAGGAAACGTGTGTGAATCATGTGTTTTCTTCAGTTCATTGTGAGTTGTGTTGAAACTCCTTTCCCACCAAAGAGGAACCAGTGGAGCACCCCTGCATCAAAGCAGACCCATCTGGAAAGGCTGGTTTGTGTTTCACTATTGAGTTTAATGGGACTTACTCAGATTGTCTTTTATCAGGAGTCTCTGTAAAAAAACACCACAAAAAATAACACAAACCAACCATCCCCCAACCCAAAAGTAAAACCAGAAGAGGAATTTAGTTGTTGCATAATGTACAGCATATTTTGCTAGCAAGTTCTTGTTCTGCACAGTTGAATTCATCAGTGGATTATGAGGAATTCAAGTAGTTGTTCTTTCCATGGAGTTGTTTCCACAGTAATCACACATCGTAGTCCCAAATAACTCTACAGTCTAAGTCTAAGACATGACAGATTTCAAGAACTCCCCTGTGTCAGGGTTTGACCGTATGTCTAATGCCCAGATCATTAATTAAAAAGATTTTAAGAGTAAAAACCCAACTGGGAACATGATGCTCAGTAGTGCTAGGTCATTGTAATAGGCTATCAAAACGGACCAGTGGGCTCTTGGCTGTGTGTGCCCCCTGACGTTGGGAAGCAGCTTCTTGTAGGTTCTATGTGGTTTGTCAGATGTGGGTTTTCCAAGCTATGCTCTTTCCAGAGTTCACCAGGTCTGATCTTTGCCTCCTTCTTTATTTGGGAGTAGGAAATATTTGTTAAGTGTTGCTTGTTCCTGTTTACCACCCCACAGACTGCACTAACATACTAGTGCTGATCTAGCAGAGTTGTGTTGGGGTCCTTTGAACTGTTAGTGTTTAGGAGTGGCAGAAATTCTTTGCATGATCAGATATTTATAATCTTTGGCTTATTTCTTGGGGGGCAGAAGCAGCAGCAACAAGGAGGTGCCTGTGTATCTAGGTCAGAGCGTTTCCTAGCTGGATCCCAGCATGTGGAAGGGATTGTGCATGTAAGTACCTGGGGGTTCCAAAAACTTGACAGCTCCCTATTCAAGTTAATCTTCTGATTTACAGTGGGTTAGGGGATGTATGAGGACATGAAGTCAGTCGTGCCAAAGAGGAGCATTGTGCCTCTGTGTACCTATGAAAACTGTTTCTACCTGCAGGTGGTTTTGTGGTAGCAAGCAGTGCCAGGCATTCTAGCTTGTGCCAGTTGTGCACTTGCTTTTACATGTGATGTATCTTTCTTCAGTAGGCAAAAAGCCTTTCCCTCTTGGATATACACCCTCTGCAGCATGTTTTGTTTTCGCCTCCAGACCAAGGCATAGAAATGGTTTGTGTTCATTTAAAGCTTGCAGCCAGTGGTGGTGTGTGACTTGCACTTTGCCACAGCTCCCCTTGGTTTGTGATGTGGCTGACTGACACTGAAGGTGAGTGGAAAATTTCTGAGCAATATTTACTGGAGATACAGCTCGTGAAATCACTTTGTGGTTCATGATTTGACTTTTGTGGAGATTCCCACATTACGACACTGGGTTCTGGTTGGAAGGGGAACCCAGAATCCCTGCTGGGCAGTTTCAGAGCCCTGTCAGCACTGATGTAAACAGTACTTCCCTTCTGCATGCACCGTGTTTCTGTGTACTTTGTGCCCCTTGAAGGCATATTGGCAGTTCCTAAAAGCTTCTGGCACTTGTGGGCTGGAGGTCATTGTGTTTTAGATGTCTTGCAAATCTGAAGAGTGTCACACTATAAATAAGCAAACTGAAAGAGGAAAAAAGAAAGGGAGGCAGAGACTGGTAGTGGTGATTAATTCAGGTAATGAAAAGTCAAATGATTGTGCCTGTTCTTATCTCATAATACAGTAAAAGTTCTCTACTCCATTTGCTTTCCTTTCTAGCCCTGTCCAGAGATACTGCAAGTTGCTGACCAAAGCTAGAAGAAAGCAGTTTGGTGGTTTGGGGGATTTTGTTGTTTTGTTGGTGGGTTTTGTTTTAATTTGGTTTTGTTTCTTTGCTGTGGTTTTTAGGGGGCTTTGAGGGGGATGGGTGGGCTTTTTATTTGTTTAAGTATTCAGTGTTTCTGTACTTGTGGGTTCTGCACCCACTTTTTCTGGGTGCAGCAGGTGGCACAATGCAGCTGGTAAGTGCTGTCAGTGGTGCTCATGGCCTGTCCCAGGCATGAGGTTCTGAAGAGCTGCAGTCAGTCAGCAGTGGGGAAGTGGAGCTGCATTGCCCTCTGCTGTGCAGGGCCTGCTCTGCCTCAGGAAAGGCCTGTAGGGCCCACACTTTCCCTCTGCCTGAGCTCAGGGAGTCAGATTCGAGCTCACAGGCTGGGTTTGGCTGTTCCTAAATATTGTCATCAGGAAGCTGTTCCCAGAGGAACTGCTCTGTAGTGATTCCAGCACTGGGAGAATAACAGGATGTACTTCTAGTTCAGAAATGAGGAATTTGAACCAGCAACACACATCCAATTTTATTGGGTGTACTGTGTTATATGAATGACGGTGTAGCTTTGCACAACAAATGGAGTTCCTGAAGTATTCTGGTTGTTTGGAATTTCAATAACAAATATCTGTAGCCTTGAAGAACTGCTCTTCATTACTGAATGTAGCAGTAACTCCAGATGGCCTGCCACAAATAAATTTTAACCTGTTTTGCCACCTTTGCACCTTAGCTTAACCTTTATTTCTTGTGAGGTCAATCCAGAGCCAAAGGAATTAGGAGCATAAATATACAATTCCTTACTTGCTTCTGATCCTGGGCATTGTATTACGAAAATGTGAGTTAGGAACCTTTCATGGCAAATTGGAAAAATGTAAGTATTTACAAATTTTAGCACAAGGACTGTAAAAAGTAACAACCACTTACAAGGATTTCTTGGGCAGGGTTATTTGAGGGATTTACTATGTTTTCTTGTCATCTCTCTTGCCTCCTCCCTCTCTCTTTCTTTTCTCCTGGCTGTGGTCTCTGACCAGTCTTTAGCAGAGGGGAGCAGAGATGGATTTGCAGCTGTGAAGGCAACAGAGCTGCTAACCAGAGACAAGAGTCTGGGGATAAGATGAAGTGGGGCTGGTTTGTGGGCTCTTGTTGTGAAAATAACCCCTCCAAGCAAAGGGACCAAGTCCTTGTGTCTGTTGCAGGGATTGCCAACAGGTAGTGGGTTGCTCCACTGTCAGAGGATTGAACAGATTTTTCTGGCAGGCATAATAGAGAACGACTTCTGTGGGTTGCAGCATTTGCAGTCTGTCTGGGAATAAAAGTGTTTGAATTGCATAAATACCCTTGAAGAGAAGTTTTTCCGAATGTTAGCATAGCAAAGAAGGCAAGTGAAATGTTCATTTAATCACATACTTGCATACAGCTTTATCTGAAGCGATTGCTGTATTTCTGCAGCCTCGCAGAAGAGTGCTAAGGCTTATCCTAAAGTTGGCTTTGAATTGAAAACCTAGAAAGAGAATTTTTGTGTATGCTAAACATATGAATTCTCAGTGGGAGAAATACCAGTCCAGAGTACCAGCCAGTGCCATTAGCTTTGTGATGGTTCTGTTTGCTGACCTGAACAGGATGTTTGCATTCATAGGAGGTAATCACATCTAATAATTTTTTTTTAAATTTTCCAGTCTAATAAAGGAAATGGATAATGTTTCTCCTGAGAAAAATGATGTCAAAAGCTGCCTCCGGGACTCTGGATATGACAGCCTGTCCAACAAGCTGAGCATCTTGGACAAGCTCCTCCATACTCACCCTGTGTGGCTGCAGCTCAGTCTGAATGATGCTGAAGCCAAGGAAATTCTGCAGGCCCAGCCTCCTGGGGTAAGAGGTTACACTTCAATTTCTCTGATGTAAGTGTGGAAAACAAAAAAAAAAAGATTAATCAAAACCCCAGAAACAAGGCTAGGGTCGGGCCCAGAGAGTGCTGGTGAATGGAGCTGCATCCAGCTGGCGGCCGGTCACCAGTGGTGTTCCCCAGGGG
>JAWWEV010000115.1:5655729-5682417 GCA_035583235.1 Hafferia zeledoni
AGAGGTGGTGGATTCCCCATCCCTGGAGATTTTTAAACGCAGATTGGACGTGGCACTGAGTGCCATGATCTGGTAAATGGACTAGAAATGGACCCAAGGGTTGGACTCTATGATCTCGGAGGTCTTTTCCAACCGAATCAATTCTATGATTTGTTGTGTCCAACTGGAGGACTCGGAGAAGAGCACAGTGAATTCAGTGTCATGTCTGTGTTATACAAGGAGGAGATGCTTTTTCTAAGTGTTCTGCTGCCATTTTATGACAAGGTGTTGCACCTGCTACAGTAATGACCGAGTGAAGTTGCATTGTTTTCTGTAGATCAGACATCATGAGGTTGTTCTGGTTCCTTTTATTTGTAACCTGTCTCTATCACAGCATCTGTGATGAAGGTGAAACCATGTCCCTTTGCCTTCCCCACAACAGATATTTCTGGTTAGGAAATGTGCAAGGCTGCAGAAGAAAGTCATCTCTCTGCGTCTGCCCAGCGACTGCGGGCTGTGCCTGAAAGAATTTGCCATCAAAGAAAGTACATACAGTAAGTTGTGAGTTACACACTTCTCAGCTGTTTGGTACATGCTTTTCCCTGCATGATGAAGGAGTACTTGGCCTGGGGAACACACAGCCAAAGACACCCAAAGTCACACAAATCATGTCATGGGCTGCCAGCAGCGCTGTCTGCGATGTCTGGGAGTGGGTTGGGCATGTCTTGGAAGAGGGAGGATCCATAAAAACACTTCAATCTGTGCTGGAACTGGAATGTTTGCTTTGTATACCTGGGTGAATCCAGGACTCATTGGGTCTTATGGATATTTATCCTCTGTACAAACTTAGTATCTTCTGTAGAAACAGTCTGTAATCATGTCTGCTGTCAGTGAAACGTCCTTGCGTTTCCTCGGACTTGGAGGACTGTGCTTGGATGCATCTCTGGCACAAGCGCTCTCTGTTTACAAATTTGGGTGCAGCTGTTGTTTTGGGGTTTGTTTGTTTGGTTTCTTTTGGGGTTTTTTAAGTAATAGTTTCAAAGGGTTAAAATCCATCTACTTGTTTCTGTTGCAAAATCAATGTTTCTCTTTTTTAGTTCCATCTATATATGTACTGTCCTTTCTAGTAGAAATGAGCAAATGTCAGCACTCCAGGTGGTTTTGAATCAATAATGCCATCATATCTTTAGAGGGAGGGCGTGAAAAATCTGAGATTTAGGAATGAGAAACAGGAAGCTGCAGCTGGTGAGTGTACGTGGTGCAGAAACTGCAAGTGGGACAAATGTTTCATTTTAACAAGAAAGTGAAAACTGGAGAAAATTGGCAACAATTTCAGTTAAACTTCCCTGAAACAGAGGGTCTGTAGTTAACTTCTGTTAGTATTAGTAAACTGACACAATTTTAGTTGAGTTTTTCTTTTTTCATCTCTCCCTTCCCTGCTCCCAGCAACAATTAATTCTATGTGTCTGGTTTTGGTTCCAGGTACAAGCAAGGTGAGGAAAGAGAAGAGAAAGTTATCAATAATAGTTGATCTAAGTATGATCTAAGGCTCTGTTTGTAGGCTTGTTATACTAATGAATTCCCTCTCTCCCATCTAGAAAATAAAATAATGTTTTATTGTCTTCTGTGAATAAAATTTTTCCACAAGGGGGAAGTATCTAATGAAAGTTCTACTCACCCGTCACAGCTGAGGTGTTAACTGTAGTTTGGGGATCAGAACATTTGCCCTTCCTGAGCCCACTCCCAGGTCACCTGTGTGCTTCCTGTCTGCACTGTTAGTGTCTCTCAAAGAAATCCCTTTTTTTTGGACACATAAATGATAAGGTTGACCTGTACTTGGGTGTAAGAATTGGAGAAGAGGTTGGTACCTGGCTTAAATTTTCCTCTGGTTCCCAAGCAGACTTGATAGTCAGTAGCACTGGAATCTTTGTGTAGAGGAGCCATCTTTACAGCCTGTAGTACTGACAGAATTCTGTGTTTGCTGCTCGCCCAGAGGTCCTGCTGAGGTATCCAAAGCCACTGTGTGGCCCTTGGCTTTCCCCACCAAGCCTGGGAGTCACACTTAATCTGTTTCATGAGAATTAGACCATATGCTTGGAATGCAAAAGCAAACTGTCCACCAAGATTTTCAGTGTATTTTTGAAAATGCCTTCAGCAGAGACATGTGCTCCTCCACAGAATTGTTTTTTTTTTTTAATCAAACAGTAGCTAGTTTAATGGTGAAAACTTACTCAGCTTATGCCAAAATCTGAGATGGGTTTTATTTTTTTCTAAGAAATGGTGGATTAATGTGTGATTCTTTCTCTCTTGTAACTTTCTTTGCAGCATTTTCCTTGGAGGGGTCTGGAATAAGTTTTGCTGATTTATTCAGACTCATTGCCTTCTACTGTATTAGCAGGTAAGATGGTGTTACGTTCTCAGTCAGGTCTGCTGCACTTTATTCAAAAAGAGAGTCTCAGGGCTTGGTTAAGCTGGATATTAATGTTGCCAATTACAAATATTCCTGGGTAGCCTTAGAAGGTAATGGAAGAAGTAAGAGATGAGACTTGGAAGCAAGTGCCTCTGTCTTGCTGGGAGGCTGCTCTGCTGTCCCTGCCCAGCTGGGAGGTGGTCCCAAGCTGAACTTTACCTGATGTAATGCTTTCTTATGTGCTCTGTAACCCATTTGATAACCATAAACCAGCTTGCAATGCCCATTTCTTGGAATTGCTAGTAAGAAGAATTTTTGGAGCATAATGGAAAAATGTCAGATCACAGTGCAGAATATGACAACTCAGAGGTGTGAATTTGAATTGTGGACAACAAAAATGCCTTGTCAGCTTTCTGCTTTATGGTTGCCAAATTTGATTTCCAGGTAGTATGCAGAGAAAAAATTGCAGTCTGAGGTGGGACCATGATGATGATCTGTACTCTAGATTTTCTGTGGTACAATGTTGAATGTGTCTTTCAAATATGCCTGATTTGAGTTTGAGTGGTGTTCTGAAATCCTGTTTTTCCAACAAGTTAACATGCAGCATAGTGAATATTTATGTGATGAAGACTCACTGTCTGTCTGTGCTACAGCAGATGGTTGACTTGTTTACAGCCATAAAACCAAAATTTATGCTGACACCAGTTCTGTGTAAGAGTCCTGTGCTCCATTCAGTCTCATTTTGTCTTAATTATGTTGGTGCTTCTACTACAGGTTTTGCAATTTAGCATAGGCTGCTTGGGGGTTTATTGGTACCAGCTGGGTAGGCAAGAGGTGTAATACTGGTTGGTGGTAGTGATTGTACATGTACATATGATTGAGTGGTTTTGTCCCTTAACATCTCTGTCTAAAAGCCTTTTACATGAGATTTGGCTTATGCTGTTCTTCATGCATCTCCCTTTGACAACATCCATTGAACATCTAGTATACAACGAAGTGATATCCCATTTAAAAATTAATTACAAAAACTTCCTTAACTGAAGTGTGTTTTCAGCCTAGAACAGAGTAGCACTGAGACATCCTAGCTTAGAAATTTTCAGAGTAGCTGCACAACTATTCGTTTAAATTTTTATTTTGAAAACTGGAATTCAATTTTGAGAGCAGTCAACAGCTCATTTAGAAAATCAGATGCCTTGTTGAAGTGCTAAGGGCAGATAACACTTTTGCATCTCACAGATGTGCTTGTAGAAGACCAGGTGTAAAAGCTTCTGTTGGAAAGGCAGGAAATCCTGGATGGCTCTGTGGAAATGACCGCGGGGAGGGTCCTGGGTCTGCCATTTGCACCTTCACACCACTTTCCAGTGTACCAACCTGGGGCTGGGAGTGTTTTGATTGTGCTGCGTGTTTAAGGCTCTTACTACCTGCCACAGCTCAAGAAAATTATCCACTGCCAGTGTTGAAAACAAATGCTTTTAAAAGAACTGTGGACATTGTTGTGAAAACCATAACTGTTTTTCTCTTTGGCAACAGGGATGTCCTTCCATTCACACTGAAGTTGCCTCATGCAATTGCTGCAGCAAAGACAGAAGCTGAACTTGAAAAGATTGCTCAGCTTGGACTGAGTAAGTAGTTCTCTGCATAGATGTCCTTTCCTGTAGCGCTCCTGTAAGCTTGAAAAAATAATCTGCATCAGTACATAGTTCATATTGGTTAGTGATAATACAGATTTAATGTAGAAAAGAACCTTCTTTTATTTGGGGAGGCCAAACCTTGTTCTGGCCAAATAGTGGTGCTCTTCCTTCCTTCTTTCTGTGTTTTCTGTGGTATTTTCATTGGTGCTGTTTCCCTCTTCCTTCTCCTCTCCCCTCTCTGGCCAGCTCTTGGAGAAAGCAACTTGCTACCCCCGGTCAGGGGTTTGATGTTGCTTCTCCAAGCCCTGCTGTGTGGGCTCACACAGCAGGCACTGGCTGACAACTGACGAGCTGTGTGCAAGGACAGTATAGGAACTGAGGGCCCCGTCAGTAAAACTTCTACTCAGGTTGACATGCCAACTTAAAATGGTGAGTTTCGAGATCAGTGGCTCCATGAAATGGCACATTAAGAAAAGCAGAGGGTATCCATGTGCATTACAGCAAAATGTTTAAAATAACAAATCCCAGTGCAAGGCCAAGTCCAGCTGCAGTCAAGAACAAGCTCCTTGTCAAGCACACCTGGAGCTCACAGGAGGTGCAAAGCCTGGCAGGATTTGAAACTGGGGCACCACCCAGATGAATCATTGAGCAACTCCTGCAAAATGCTGAATGGCCTCATTTCCTTCTCCAGGAAGGGAAGGTTGACTGTCAGCAGTCTTTGTCGCAGTAGATTTTTTTAATCATCATGAATTTTGAAATGGATCCTCCCTAAACCAGAGTGTTAGCATGAGGCTCTCTAGAACTGGTTGGTGGGACTTTGCAGCAAAGCTGTACACACAGGGATGTATTGCACTGCTTTGCATTTTGATGTGGTTTAGAGAGGAGATAAATTACTTCTGCACTGCTTATTTGCAGGTTTAGGTAGTTAGATGAAAGTATAAATTATCATGGGAATAGAGGCAAATATGGTACTGTTGAGGTCAGTGTTCAGACAGAAAAAAGAAAGCAAAAGGTCTGACTGGGATACAGAGTAATGAAGACAGTGACACACGGAAGCCTTAAAGTAAGGTTGGGTGTTTTTCCAGAGGACATGATACATGATGGTGTTGATCAAGCTCGCCCAGACTAACCACACTGTCTTTGTCCTCGGCATGCCAGACCTCTGTGGCCACAGAATTAGTCTGGTTTTTCTTTAGCTAATACATTTGAAAGCTGAGGAGGAGGTTGATGGATCAGTGTCTGTGTGGTTGCTGTATTTGAGATCAGTTACCTCATATATACCAGATTAAGACCAGAGTTTCTATGAGCAGAAGTTGAGATTTTGATGGAGTTTCAGGTGTCCATGTGTGAAAGAGCACACCAGGAAGTCAGCCCTTCAATGCTGTGGACTCAAGAGGCCTACAAACTCCCAACAGCTCTTCCTGTTACGTGTGAGTTTTCCTTAAGCATCACATAGGCACAGGACACTGTGTGAACACAGAGGATTGTATCTCCTGCCAGAGCTCTGTTATGCAGTAGGCTCGGTGGGAGAGCTGCACGAGACAGGTCAACAGCAAATGACATCAGGAAGAACTGGTGGTAAAGATTTCAAGGCTTTTGCCAACCTATAAGATTTCACATGCTGAACTTAAGATTCCTTCTCTGAACCTCTCTTGTGTTTCACCTTCAGCAGTGCTTGTTTACACCGTGTGTGTTTGCAGCAGCCCACGTGCCAGGCACACTGGCCAATCTGCTGAGAGATCTGCAGGCAGGATGTGGAGTCAGGAAGTTGGGAAAACCAGCAGCATTGCATGACTGTGTAGAGAAACATGCCTGTGCCTATATATGCTCTCTGGCAGTGGCCTGTGACCATGGGCCATTTCCTGTCTTCTGCCCTGTAGGCAAGATACGGCTCTTGGGCATGGATGTGTTGTGGATGCTGCTTGGCATTCATGAGCTCGTGCCCAGGTGTCACTGTTTAATTGCCTCAACTGAGGCATCTTGACACTACAGGAAAGGGACCATGCCAAGATTGGCAGATTTCAGCAAAATCTCCCTTCTCTGCTGTTGTTCCCTTATTTCAGCATGATTGTTGTTCTCAGGGGCACATCTGATTTCCATTTTCATACCTTCAGGAGCAGATTCTTTACCATTGACTTGTTTGCACAAACATGCTGACGCTTTGCTGGGACAAGTGCAGAGGCTGCAGCTGAAACTTGCTGCTTTAGAATAGGTTTTCCACACTGCTGAAAAAGTGGGACTGCACATTTGGGTCTATTTGATGGGCTGCTGAGTGTCCATAACCTCGGGCAAACTGTGCCCATGGCAAAGGCAGGGCTGCAGGCCAGTGCTCTTGGACACACCAGCACTTGGTCTGCATAGCTGAAGGTGGTGTCTGCACCCACCACGGCAAAATGGGAGCTGACTTTTCTTGTGTAGTTTCATTTGTTCACTGTGAGGAGAAACCAAACCAAGATTTTTGTTGACTTGCCATATGGGGCCTTCAGGTGGTGTAAATCTGCTTAAGTGTTGTTTTCAATCAAGTGAGCTTATTTATACCAGCTGAGAATCTTGCCTTGTTTCTCCTGAGTGAGATGCTATCAAGTAGTTTATGTTCATTTCGGTCTCATGCTGGTGAGAAGTCCCCTGTTACCAGTCTCCCATTCCTTTCTTTGACTGCGAGTTTAATTTTAAGCTTAGTTCAGTAGGCCTGTTGGAAGCTGTGCATTGGTCATGGTGTTTCTAAATCAGTAAGAGCAGCCGCAGGAGTGCAGTGTGCACTTACCTCTGGTGGTGCTTTAAGAGGTTCACTTGGAATTTTTTTTTCCCTTGGAATTAATAAAAGCTTGCCTGAATTTCTTAATACTTTAAGTTGGTGTTGTTGAGCTGAATATTCTCAAAGCCGTCTGCATGCTGTTTTGCATTCTTACGTTAATGCAATGATGATTTTCAGACTTCTGGAGCATCCTGGCTAACAACCACCCCCTGGATCCTTCACCTCCCTGCAGGCCTGTGCCTTTGGGCAGTGCTTGTAAAGACTCGCGCCAGCTCTGCCTTATAAATGGAGTGCATGCTATACGAACCAGAACCCCCTCGGAGCTGGAGTGCAGCCAGACCAACGGAGCGCTGTGTTTCATTAATCCCCTCTTCTTAAAAGTGCACAGCCAGGATGTCAGTGGCAGTCTGAAAAGGCAGAACCCGAGAACTCAAGACGCGAATGGCACAGCGAGCCCTCGCTCTCCCCCGCCCCGGCCGCCACCTCCTGCTATTAATAGCAGCCTCAGGAGCCCACAGCTTTCCAGGACTATAAAGCAGGAGAGCATGCCAGAAACAGCCAGCCATGAGAAGGAGAGAGGCTTGGATTCGCTGCAGAGCAAGCCAGCCCCGATTCCGCCCCCGCGGCTGAAGAAGCAGGCGGTGTGCGCCGAGGCCGCCCCTCGGCCCGGCTCGGGGCCTGTGCCCACCGCTCCGGGGGAGCCCCTGGCCCAGCCGGCCCCAGCAGCTCCCAGACACACAGCCGCCCTCGCTGAGTCACACATGCCCTGGAATGGAGGCAGGCAGAGGCTGAGCGACATGAGCATTTCCACCTCCTCGTCCGACTCGCTGGACTTGGATCGGAGCATGCCGCTCTTCGGCTACGAGGGGGACACCGCCAGCAGCCTGGAGGATTTCGAGGGGGAGAGCGACCAGGAGAGCATGGCACCCCCTTTGAAGCCCAGGAAGAAAAGAAGCAGTTCGTTTGTTCTCCCCAAAATTGTGAAATCTCAGCTGCGGAAAGTCAGTGGAGTTTTCAGTTCCTTCATGACCCCCGAAAAGAGGATGATTAAGAAAATTGCAGAGATGTCCCGGGACAAACGCACTTACTTTGGGTGCTTAGTGCAGGACTATGTCAGCTTTCTCCAAGAAAACAAGGAGTGCCATGTTTCGAGCACCGATATGCTGCAAACAATTCGGCAGTTCATGACCCAAGTCAAGAACTACTTGTCCCAAAGCTCCGAACTTGATCCCCCAATCGAGTCACTGATTCCCGAGGACCAAATAGGTAAGAGATGCTGTCCTGTGTTTTGTGGGAAGGTGAAAATGTGTATTCTCTGTTTACAGTGACAGTCTTTGTCCAGTTTGGGAAGGTGGGGCTGACTTTGCTAGTACAGCTTCAGCCACTGAGTATTTGTTTTAAAACAACATCTCCCCCTCACCCTGTCAGCTTGGAAGAACCGTGGTACAAAGTTGTTCATAAAAAGTTATCCTCAAAGTAAGTGCAACCCGGACTTTTCTACCTGTGTTTATTGCTTCTTTAGCTGCTCTACTGGTAACAATACAGAATCCTTTATTTGCTGGCACACATGTATTTTTGCCTGGACTGGGCTGAAATAGTTCCCAATGTTTGGTCCAAACCTCCTGATTTTAACTGTGTGTATTTTGGCCGTAGAACTAGAATTTATTCAGATCCAGAGGTTTTTAAGAGCAGGGAGTCATTTCGTAACAACTTACTTTTGAAATAGATCTCATTCTTTTAAACGTTTTTAGTCACTCCTGGCACAGCTGCACTGTCCCTACACTCCAAACTAAGTAAAAGGAAATATAAGAGTTTTAGCAAACAAATGTGTGCAAGAGAGAGAAGGAGCTGCTAACCTCTAGTTTTCTTTACTTTTCTATTATACATACATGTTGATAAATGGTTGCAGATGAACTATATGCTTGAATATATGTTTTAACAACACACAGAGACTTATGTATCCAGAAAAGTGAAATGATTATTGTTGCATAAAATCTCACTGCTCCTCTCTTGCAGAGTCTGAGCAGTGTTTGTAAAAGTCTGTGAGCCACATTTAGGAGGTAAACACGCCTCAGGGCAGAATACTTTCCTTGTGAGCTCACTTCAGTCCTCATTTGCGTGTTTTTCTCCATACCCCAGTGTCCCAACAGTTGGCCCAGTGTAAAATTGGCAGATACTTTTCTCTCTGGCCCTAGAGAGTAATTTTATGTTGACATTCTGTCTGTCCTTGACCAAGAGGAAGTGTTTTCACATAACCTTCACTTCATTTACACAAAGTCAAGCAGAAGTCACAAGAACGGCTAAAGCAAATACAAAAAATGTGAAAAGTATTCCTGAAACCGAGACTCAGAGACATGTAATGTGCTCACTGTGATAATAAAGACTTTTACGTGGGTGTTACATGAAGAAAAAGCCCCAAATTGAGCAGGGAATGCAGGCATATTTTAGCCTACATTTCTGCAGAGTGCTGGATATTTCTCAAAGTAATACAGATCCAGTTTGTAATTTTGCGAAAGTTTAATTTGTTGTGTCCTTTTAATTGCAAGGGTGTGGTTTAATCAGACTGTGGGTCTCCTAGGACTGGAAAAATGTTCCCTGCTTTTAAATATTTCAGTACTTTGGAGTAGCATGAGCTACAAAGTATAACTAAACTACACCGGTTTTTCTTCAGCAACAGAAAGTCTGACCTTGATCATGTGATTAATGCAATTCTTTTATAAACTGGGATAGTTTGAACAAAGGAAGAACTTGCCTCTGAATCATCCACTGCCTCTGGTTTGAGCCTGCAAACAACTGCAGTGGATCAGGAGCGTCAGATGTTGCGGGTGTAAGCAGATAACTATGTGACAGCAAAATTTACTCATCCCTGTGGAGAGCTTTTTGTGAGGTAGCCCTGCCTGTTGTACAAAGTTTTACTTGACTATTTCAGTATGGAATTGCAGCCCAAATTTTAACTTTGTCAGCAGTCATTTATCCTCTCTTGTCAGTCCAACTTTAGTGGTGGAGGTTTTTCCTCTCAGGGCATCAGCCTCGAGCTGGATGTGTGTTCTGGGATACTCCTCCTCCTTTCTGAGTCAGCCTTAACCTGCTCAGCTCCTGAATTTCAGAAGGTGCTGGGGCAGCATCCCCAGGTTTAGCGAAGCCCTTGATGTCTGGAACTTTCTCCCATGTCTCTGTAGTGATCTTTGTGATTGTGGAGCTTTTCTTGTAGAACTGCATCATGGGCTCTTGCAAGTGCAAGACTTCTGTGGGCTTTTGAGTTTTCCTGGCAGGGGCCATATCAAATTGTTTAACTTCTGCACAATCACTGGGAGAATGAATATGTGCCAGGGTTTCTAATTAGTCCTGACAGATGCCTCCTAATCTTAGCACTGTAGGCTGTTAACGCTTCCTGAAGTGATGGGATTCCCAGTGTCGGGACAGAATACAGAGTAAGGCACATGACTTTATTGTTTAAGGCTGAATGCAATGTATTTTTTCAAAAGACATCCACACCTCAATTTGTGGCCGTGAAATAAAGACCTGGACTGGTCAGCCAAGGCCCTGATAGTCCACAGCTGCTTGATCAGCATGTTTGGGAGTTTTTGTTTGTATTTCCTCTTTTCCTGGCTTTGAAAAGAAAGGAGTCAAGTTGACTGTTGTCACTTCGCCAGGTGGGACCAAACATGTGAACAACTTCAGTCTCAATGCCACAATTTGTGCCTGGGCCAAGAAATGACTGGTTTACATAATTTGGCTATAAGATATTACCTGACCATGTGGGAATGTGCCTGAACAGTATTGTCTGTTATTTGTTTTGTTATTTCTAATATGCAACTGGTATTTAAATGCTGAATGTTAGAAGAAGCTTGGAGAGAAGGTGTTGGCCGCTCACTGGCAGGCCATGCCTTGTTACAGGTGCTTGGGTCTGTACAGAGGAGTTGCAGGTGGGCACAGCTGGAAGGACTAAACAGACTAAAGTCCAGGACTGACCCCTTTTCAAATATCGGTCTTGTTTGACGGTCAGTGGTTGATAATTGGATTCTCAGTGCAGTATTTTATGCACCTGTTCATGCATTCGCCCTTATGGTTATTACAAGAAGACAGTATTTCTCATTTGTTTATTTGGAAGGTTCATGGAACAAGGCTATGGGTCTCAAAAAGGCTGAGCTGCAGCCCACCCCCAGCTCCACTCTTCTTCACTAATCTAAGTATCCCCTTAAACAAATTGGAATGGTATGTCACTATTTCTCATTGAAAAGCTCACGTTAGCTGGGTTTTAGAGCTGTGTTACTTTTCAGGTGCTTGTACAGTTGTTTTGGTGTCCCATTCCTCTATTCTGTCATTCATCCTAGAATCTTTTCATCTTGAGCTGAGGCTGACCCACCTGTCCCTCAGTATGCCTCCTTTCGCTGCAGGAGTGGCAGGATTGGGAAAGTAGAGGAAGCAGGGGTAAAGCACTGAGCAGAGGCAGAGTGTCAGGTTCTCCCTTTTCTCCTCATCCCTTTGATTGGCTTTATCACTTACCCCCTGCTCCTTTTTTTTCAGTACTACTTTCAGAGAAGACAAGTGTTTACCACACAGTTGTGGCATGATTTTTAGTTAACTCACAGCTGTTTAAAGCAGAACAAACCTAGCATGGATAAATAACTGTGTGATTCTTTGGTATGCTTTAGGTAGGTAAAATGTTATGCCTGGTTGCTCAGCTTCTGCCACCACTGCCTGTACATCACCCACCTCAGTCCTGCCTCTGTTTTCAGGGTTGTGCAGATTATAAAGGAGTGTGGGTTGTGTGAGCTCTTACATTCAAGTCTTGCTCCTTCAGAGGAGATACCCTTGTCTGCACCATGGGCTGGACGTGGGACCTTCAGACACCCACCAAGAAATGGATACTTGGCCGTCCTGACAAGAGCTATTCTATAACAGCTCCATAGCGGTCGTGGCAGTCTATGAAATTAAAAGAGATCAGCACAATCCAGAGCAAAGCAAGTGCAGTGTGGCCAGGTGTGTTGCACGTGCACACTGTGGTATTCCAAAGCAGCCTCCTGGTTTCAGCTCCCAGACAATGCTATTGTGCAGGGTGGTGCCTTTTTGTGGTGCTTCTCAGGCTTGCTCAGTCTCTTACTGCCCCCTGCCCTTTCTGATCAATGGTGTGACTATCAGAGGTGATAAATAGGGCTTGTGCATGAAACAGGGACTGGAACCTGCCAGATCATCTCAGTGGACCAGCAGCAGTTGGTAAACTGGGAGCCTGGAATAGGTGCCAGTGCCTTTGAGGCAGTAGGAGGAAGTGCGGGTTGTAAAGAGGCTGGGCAAGGATACTGGGGATGACTCACATGTTGTCCTCTCTAGATGCAGACTTGTGTGGTTTGCAGCAAAACAAAAATAGCATGTCAGCACAGGATACAGATGTATTTCCACAAGTCACAACGAAACTCGCTGGCTCGCCTTCACAATTCATTTATCAAAGCACTTCCAGTTCCCATTTTGAGGCTTAGAGGCTAATTATAAGTGTCACTTCAGGAACAATACACGGTGTTCAGCTCAAATCATATTCTGTTAAAAAAATATCCAAAGAGTGCCTATTTTGATTTTGGAGTGTTAACCATCCTGGAAGGATACTTGAAAACAGGTAGCTGAAGTGAACAGGAATTTTTGTTGCTGATTTGCATCTGCTATGGTAAAAAAATCAGTGCTCAATTCACAGCTTAGATGCTAATTTGCTGGGAGACCCTCATGTGCTTCTTTGTGGCCATTAGCAGTTACACAGTGAAAACTGCTGCTGGCTGGGAATTGGTTTATGGGGTCATATCCAGAAACACCTTTGTCTGAAAGGGGCCAGAAACAGCAGCTCAGTTCAGAAGAAAAGTGAGATAGTTGGATGGTCGGACCCTAAACATACCTGTGACACCAAATATTGTTCTAAAACCCTGATCACAAAAATTGCTGTACTTCCAGGCTTTAATACTAATACAAAATTTTTGTAGGTTTTCTATGAATTAGGGCACATATGGGTATTATTGTTGACCACTAAAAAAGCATACAGCCCTTATCAGTCTTGCTGGTTTTAGCCTTGTCAGGTTGATCAATTTTGCCACTCTTTGATTTAACAGCAGAACTCAGTTGTACTTATGTCTGTGCCAAGAATTCGTAAGGAAGAAGAAAAGTTTGTGTGTTGTTTTAGGGGGTTTTTGTGTTTGGTTTGCTGGATTTCTCTTTTTTGTGTTTTTGTTTTCTTTGTTTTGTTGAACCCTGTGTAGAGCTTTGTACACAGCTACCTGATTTCTATGCTCCCTTCCTCTGTTCTGCTTCGAATGGATTTAAGTTTCCAGAGAAATTGTGGATTCTGATAGAGTAAATTTCAAAGCCATTTCCAGGCACTGCTTTTGGAGCCTGTGACAAATTGCAGATATGAAAGAACAGCTCCTCACTATCTTGCACAGCTGTAAAAATCTGCAGTTATCTGTGGGAGGCACAATGCCTGTCCAAGAGTTGAGGGCAGGAGACCTGGGCCTCCCACTTCTCACCGAGAAATAACAAGCCTGGTCCCAGCCAAGGACCAGGGCTTGGGGAAGGAGTTTTCTCTCCCAGCAGACTCCAGTTTGTGTAGCCCCTGGGTAGGTACTGCAGCTCCCCCCACACTGTTCCTGAGCCCTGCAGAGGATCGGTTGCAGAAACATGGTGAGTTTTCTGATCTCCCTTCCCAGGCTGAGGGCTCTGAGCACGTGTGCTGAACTCTTCAGAATGTCCTGAGCCTCCTGGGACCCAGTGTGGTGATGACCCCACATTACTGAGTTGGAGGATGGCTGATGCTCCTATTCACGTGCAGAACTTCCCGAGGAGACCTGTGGGACTTAAAATTTCGTGGCGATAGAGTTCTCTCACTTTGCATAATGTTTAGCAGCACCAGCTGCTTTAATAAATGAGACCAGGTGGTTGGAATGCAAACTGCAGAGGTGTTCCTCTTACAGGTGAAGCAGTTGGTGTCTTTCCTATTTAAAAGCTCAGGCAGTAACAGTGAAGCAAACTGAACTGTCAACAAAAACAAATCATCAGTGAAGCTAGCAAGGAGCTGTGTGTGCCCTCCAGACCTTTAGCTAGCCAACAAACCGTGGGTGAGACTTGTGCATTTCTCTTGGTGGAAAGTCGTTTCTGTCCCTGTGCAGAAGGGTGATGAGTCTGCCTATCTGGCAGTGCTCTGTAGCCCTCCTGTTAGTGGTGACCGTGTGCCTCTCCCAAGTACAGCAGGGAGGGATCAGTCGTTTGCGGTGGTGCCCCTTGCTAATGTCTGATTAGTGGCCATGCTCTGGTGGGAAGCTGGATCCAGCCCTCACCCTGCGGGAGAGGCCACCCAGAATACGTGTCAGATTGATAGTGCCTTCACTGGTGGCCAAAGGGAAATCCAGAAAATCAGCAGATGCTGCTGGTCACTCTGTCTCCCCTAGGCAGGTTCACAGTCTCTGTTGTGAGGGACAGCCCAGATGTGTTTAAAACATCTGGGAATGAAACAGACTCAGCTTTGTTCCTCCAGTAGGGTCTCCAAAGGGGAAGGGGGCAGGACAAGTTCCAGAAGCCCCAGCAGAACTGGGGCAGGGGGAGATGGAGCTCCCAGTAGAGCTGCAAGTTTGGAATTGCATAGCAGTCAAACAGGGAATGAATGTGACTCAGAAAGCCAAGGCACCGTAAGAGGAGGAGTGTGGCAAGAGTGTGTGTGTGTGAGAAAGACAGGAATGAAGACCCAAAAGGGAAAAGGGCTGGACACAAGGATAATATAGATAAAATCATGAAGAAAAGCAAGAAAACAGAAGTAGGTAATGCTTGTTTGGAGAGTGTGGGTGTGTGTAAATCCCAAGCCTTAGAAATAGTATGTGATTTTTGAAGAAAAGGGAGGGGAGGCAGGGAGAAAACAAAGAGACTGCAGTCTAAGAGAAGGA
Organism: Hafferia zeledoni; assembly: GCA_035583235.1. Taxonomy (NCBI): domain Eukaryota; kingdom Metazoa; phylum Chordata; class Aves; order Passeriformes; family Thamnophilidae; genus Hafferia; species Hafferia zeledoni. Next base: position 5,670,418 of record JAWWEV010000115.1, read on the forward strand.
CAGAAGTACAGGCAAAGAACCTGGAAAGGGCAGGAAGTTTAATGACACTTTAGTGGGTCACCATTATTAGCAGGAATGTGCACTGCTGGGTTGTATAAGCATGTGATCTGGCAGTGACACAGTCTCCTCTTTCTGCTCTTGGTCCTTCTGCTCGCCTGCCTGTTCTGGGCTGTGGTCCTCAGAGCTGAATGTTCTCCACTATGGGACAGATAACTGATACAATATAATCATTCATGTAAGCCACGTTGCCATACGAACACTGATGCTGTTGCTGTCAGGATGCTGGCAAAAGGAATTACCTTATGAAGTAAAGATTTGCAGAGAAAATGTTTAGTAAAGAGCTTTCTCTGTTGATGTAGTTCATACTTTAAACCTGGAGAAATGAGAGTTAAAACAAAACTTGAGTAGAACATGAATTTTAAAAAAATCCCCTAAGTTGGTGGTTACTGTGTCATGTGCACACTAGTGCCAACCAAAGAACTTCCAACTTGATGACAAAGCTGTATATAAGCCTGGATGATGAAACCTGAAGCTGGAAAAACACAGCTTGGTTTTCATTTAGAGTTTAAAGCCCATAATCTGCTCAGCTTCGTGAAAATCATGGCAAAGTTTTAGGAAACCTTGGTTGAGTTATAGTTTCCAGTGGAAACTATGCAAAAAGGATGGGCTTTAATACCAAAGCAGACAAAAATCATGTTTTTACGATGTTGACTGTGTTTTACTTTAAATGTGGGAGTTAAAGGCTAAGTTCAAAGTAAAATAAAACTTGGAGACTTCTGACCAACAAAAGAAAAACTTAACCAGAGCCACAGCTTCCTTGTTTTGTTTTGTTTTTGTTTTTTTACCATCTGTAGTCCCTTTTTGTGGGTGTTTTTTTTTGTATTCACCAGCTGCCATAAATGACAATGGAATACAGATTCTGGTCTGCCTCTTGTTTTCTTTTTAACAAACATCTGGAAACTCAGCTTGTGTAATCAGTAGGCCTTAGCCAGTAGTTTTTGCTCTACAGTCTCTCTTTAGGGAGTGGTTATATTAATATTAGCTCTGCTGTAGAGGAGGAAGTCAGCTGGCCTTGTGTTTTCCCGTTGCAGATGTTGTCCTGGAGAAGGCCATGCACAAGTGCATTCTGAAGCCATTGAAGGGTCACATTGAAGCAATGCTGAAAGAGTTTCATACCACAGATGGTTCCTGGAAACAGCTCAAGGAAAACCTGCAGTTGGTGCGGCAAAGGAATCCTCAGGAACTGGGTGTGTTTGTTCCAACACCAGACTTTGTGGACGTTGAAAAGATTAAAGTCAAGTTCCTGACTATGCAGAAGATGTATTCACCTGAAAAGAAAGTCATGCTGCTGCTGAGGGTTTGCAAGTTGATTTACACTGTTATGGAGAATAACTCAGGTATCGTGTTTCTTGTAGTTGAAGTTCACTGATATTCCATACCTGGCATTGTCTTTTAGAGGAATCAGACCCCCTGACTCTGCAGACAGGTCTCTTCCTGGAGCTCTTGCAGCATCTCCTTGCCCTTTTGAGAGGGATTCTTCCTCTCTGCTTCTTTTCTGCTATCTCTAATGCATCTGGTAGCACATCTTACAAACTCAGTGTGAGAAGCAGCTAAAAAAAAAAGAGCAGCTTTGCAAAACTGGGCTGTTCAAGTTGGCTGTCAGAAAGGCTGTCCTGTGAGCCTTGAATTTGACACTCCTTCTAAATTAGTGTTTTTCTGCAAATTGTAATAGTGATGAGACCCTATATTTAGCTGCAGTAATTCAATAGCATGTATGCAATATGACAGCTACAGGATTCTGTGTTAATGGGTGGAGAAAAGCAGCCTCTAACCTGGTATTTTTGGCTTGCTGTGCCTCTGAATGTTCTCATTTGGACACACTGTCATGCTTTTGGAACAGAAGACATCTATTTCTGAACTGCAGCAAGAATCCAAAATGGCCTTTGAAATGTAAATACAGAAGTGCACTGCACACCAGTTAAGACTTGCTGAGCAGTCAGTGGCACAATTAAATTGCTGTGCCGAGTGGCCTGAATTTATAGATGCAGCTCTGACATCTTCTCATGTGCTGCTGTCATAGGTCACGAGCTGAGGTGAAGCAACGCTGTGGTAGGGGGAGATTTTTTCCCCCAGGTGGGGATAAGTTGCTGCAGGTGGTTGGCAGGTTTCTTTCTAAGGGGGCACTGAATATCCAGCTGATTGTGGTGCTGATTAAGATACCTAGTTTCTTTTGAGATTCGAGATGAATGGTGAAAGCTCACAGGTACTTTTGTGAGATTTAGGACTGAGCTCCTGCCCAGCTTATTATTTCAGTGCAAAATCCTTCATTTCAAAAATGGATACAGGAATCTAGGCCTGAAGTTCTCTGAACTCCTTTTTCACATTGAGTAAGGTATTTTCAACATTCAGAAGAAAAATGTTGAGAGGCTGCTACTGGTGAAGTGCTACACTGAGGGGCTGGGATTAGGATGTGACAAATGCTCATTGGGCCGTCTTGTCACCTGAAGTTTGTAAAACATGGCACTGAGCCAGCAGCTGTTGAAGTACCTGCTTTGCCACACACTCTCAGACAGAGACAGGTATGTTACCTGGAGGGTTTTCCTCAGCTGGTGTAACTTCAGTTTCACCAGAGCTCTAAGTGGGCTCATGATTTTGAGTGCCCATCACACCAGTTCTGCAGTGAACACTGTTTGACCAGACCCAGAGATCTGGGCATGTAGGAATTTCTAAACAGCAAGTCTGAATGTAGTAAGGGTGTCAGCAGCAAAGACAGGCTTGGGTGCAGCCTGGGCTTGGTGTGTTCCCTGTGTGCTGCTGTTGCCAGGGATGCCTCACTGGCTACTTGAGAATTACCAGAGAATCACAGAATCGTTTGAGTTGCAGGGGACCTTAAAGCTCACCCAGTTCCAACTCCCCTGCTGTGGGCACCTTCTGCTAGACCAGCTGGTTCACAGCTCCATCCATCCTGGCCTTGGACACTCCCAGGGATGGGGCAGCCACAGCTTCTCTGGGCAGCTGTGCCAGGGCCTGCCCACCCTCACAGGGAACAACCTCTTCCTAATATCTAATCTAAACCTACTCTCTTTCAGTTTAAGCCATTGCCTCACGTCCTGTGCCTCCAGGCTGTGGTAAATAATCTCTCTCTCTGTTTCTCGTAGGCTCCCTTCAGGTACAAGAGGCCTTGCTCATTCATGTTTTTAACTATTCTATGTCAAGAAAATGAGCTGAGTTTCCTTGTCACATTTACTGTCTTTTATATTCAGGCTTCTCTGCTGTGGGATTCAGACTAAGAAACTGGTCTTTGTGTCTGGATCCTTCCAAAAAGTGGACATAATCCCTGGATGTTTAAAAAAATGCCTATTCATCCTCTCTTAGGGAGTGATAGAAGTGCCAGGTGGAGTCAGGTCAGATGGGCATGGCAGCGTTTGAGAGTTCCCCAGCTGAGCTGGTGCCAAGGCCAGTCCCTGTATTCCCCTTGCATGCCTTGAGGTGTGCACCATCAGATCTGTGCTTGTTGGACAGGACAGGGCAAAGCTGGTGTTGCTCTCCTGTCCAGTGTCAGGTGACGTTCTCCGTGCTGCACGCTGGGGACAGGAGACTCAAGAGCAATACGAATATACTGGTGAGAGAGAGAAGGCACAAAATAATGCTTTGCTTTCAAACACACCAGTTGGTAAAAGGACGTGGTTTGTCTCATTGTGTTCTCTTCAACCCAGGGAGGCTGTATGGAGCTGATGACTTCTTGCCCGTTCTGACATATGTGCTAGCCCAGTGTGATATGCTGGAGCTGGATACTGAAATTGAGTACATGATGGAGTTGCTGGATCCATCTTTGCTGCATGGAGAAGGTAATCTATTTATTTATTTTTTATTAGAACTGAGTGCAGGACTAGTGAAGGGTAGTTCTTCCTCTTAGCACTGTTGCTGTTCACCTTGAGTAGAAATCCTTTTAACGGGAGGCCTAATGTAAGTGATGTCAATAGTGTAACAGGAGACTCTCATAACCATTTCCACCTTAAGAGAAGGGAAAAGCTGGTTGGCTTGCAGAGCACAGGCCCCAGTGCCCTGGAAATCTCCTGCTGTCCACTGCCTCATGAGCAAATAGGTTGTTGCCAGCCCACTGTGAATTAGCCACAAAGGTGCACTGTGCAGGTGCTGAATGTCATCACCCTTCTGTGCCTGAAAACTTCCCAGCAGTATTTATAGGGCAGCAGCAGTCAGTTAAATTGTGAGGCACATGGTGGGACTTGGGAGAGGTGCTCTGTAAAAACTGAGGCCCTTCTTTGCTCCTCTGGGGGAAGTGATTCTGAGAATATTGTCCCTCTTTAATGATCTTTACTTCTTCCCAATGTTTGATTCTCGTGAAGTATTTTTATGAGCCCCAGGAATTGTGTTTCCTAAGGCAGTCTTGAATGATGGTTAAAGTTTGTTAGAGGCAAAGAAATCTCCCTCCTTGCTGTTTTCATGGTGACATTTTTACCACCTTCTTCAAGGCCCTGGTAGACCTCAGAATCTACAGGCTGATGAGGAATTTGAAAGGTTCTTGTGAGCAAGCTCAGCTGTATATTTAGGTGTATGTGTATGTTTCCTATTCCTGCCATCTCTTGGCTTGCTGAAATTGCTGTATCCTCTTAACATGCTGGTATGCCTGAGAGAATTGGTGCCATGATTCCTCCAGTTTGGAACTAGTCTGTTCCTTGCTTTGTGTACAGAGCATCCTCAACTGCATTTTGGAGGAACCTTAACATGGGAAATACAGGAGATGTGAAGCTGGCAATCATTAACGTGCTTCAAAGCCAGAAACATTTACTGGACTATTAAGTCATACTGTTTTTAAAGCAGCAAAAGAAGTCTGGCCATTGGCTGGTCCTGTCTTTGGCACCAGCTGAACTATACTGTGCAGGAAAAAGTGTTCAGTGCTTTGGGGTTGTGCATTCCAACTATAACTTATTGTCCAATGTGTCTCATTGGTTGTGCACGTATTTTATGTATTGATCTTGTTGCAGAGCTAAAGTCTATGGGGGGATTCTGTCTGTAATATAGAAAATACTGCTGTGGGCATGGAATACATCTTTCAGTGTCTCCCTGAACAGGCTGTGCCGCCTCTTACTTGGACACTCCCACTCAAATAGTTACCTTGAAAAAAAAAGACAGACAGCATGTCCTTAGTTTCTCCTGTTTGCTGAGAACTATTACCTCCTGTTGAGACTCCTTTTCCTTTGTGACCTACAGCTTCTTTTGTATGTTGGCAACTCAGTTGTGGCTTTAACTTCTTCTCCACTCATGTAATAAAGGTGGAGCATGTGGGACTGTACACATCTTCTGAACTAGTTGAACTTTATGAGGAATGCTGAAAAGGTGACAGATCAATCTTGCTTTTAAAAACAAAGACAACTCTTTGAAATTATTCCAGAGTACAAATCTCATACTCAGTTTTTGCTTTACTGCCATTAATGAGGGTTGCTTTTAAGCTGCTGAACAGTGGTACATTGTCTTTTACTTTGTTTAAACAGCGATGTTTATTTCATACACATCTGAAGCTTGGGAAGAAAACAAATCACTGTTTGAAACCTTTGTAGAAACACTCAGGAGTAACAGGAGTCAAATCTAAGTGACTAGCTGTCCTGAGCAGTAGTGGACAGAGAGAGAGGCATCTCCTGGTAATGTGGAGCACATGCAGCCACTGCATGTCCCTCACCAGCTGAGAACACACCAGCCAGGATTTTGCAGGCCAGTGAGCTGTTTGCCTTTACATACCATTATTTTGTCAATAAAGTACAGGGACTTTAATATGTGTGTGTGTATTTATATATATTAAAAAGTGCCTATACTGCTGAGTGTGAGCACTCTGAGAAGTTCCTGCCTTGCTGTCCTTCACAGGGGGGTATTACTTGACCAGCGCTTACGGAGCCCTTTCCCTGATCAAGAATTTCCAGGAAGAACAGGCTGCACAGCTGCTGAGCTCAGAGGCCAGAGACACTCTCCGGCAGTGGCACAAGAGAAGGACAACTAACAGGACAGTACCTTCCGTTGATGATTTTCAGGTAGAACTTAGGGCTGAAATAAAAACTGGGATGATTGTCTTCTTGGAAATTCTCATATGAGTGATATGATTCATAGTGATTTCCTCGAGGCCACAGGTGGAGTGAAGCTGTGCTGGGAATTATGTCTGGCAAATTTGCCTCTGTTTTGAAACCCTTGCACTTTATCAAAGAGTTTGATTATGATGGTGTAAAGAAATCACTAAATAATGGAGCTTTCTCACTATCCCTTCTAAGTCCTGCTGAGTGAGGACAAGCTGAATTGTGTCTTGGATTCAGCTTCTTTGTATGCTTTACTGATAAAAAGATCAAATCCAGATGTTCAGTGGTCTAAAGCAGCAGGACTCCCCAGTAGCCAGAGGTGGCATACAGCAAGTAACAGAAAGGAGAGGTGGGAGAAAAGTTTGCCTACAGTTCTAAAGGATAAGCAAGCAGTAAAGTTCTGTAATATTGATATCTTCATGTTTGTTTATGCTTTTTCCTTCCCCTGCATTTTGTACTGCTCTTTCAGAGTAGAACAGTACCTTCAAATGAAGAATAACAAAAGAGTTGGGATTACTTCATCTTTTAAAACCAGGCCTGCATCTTTTATGTGCTCTTGACTGACTATTCAGATGAAGCAGTTTGAGGACTGAAGCAAGAAGGATGTTGGAATAGAGAAGAAAGGATTTACTCTGTTGTGTTCAGTTGCTTACAGTTAGGAAGAGAACAGATCAGCAGACATTCCAAACCATGGCCAGTGCACAAAGCTAGTCCATCATGCTGGGATCCATCCTGTGTTCTTCTTACCTGTCATTACGTGTCAGATTCAGGTAGCTTGAGTCTTTGTTCTTTCTGGCAAGGCACTGCATTTCTCAAAGGAAAATCCAACACATATTTCTGCTGGATGACAAAATTACAGAAGATTGTTTCAGCAGGATCTTCTATGTTGTTTCATCTTCTCTTTCACTGCAAATGGACTTCTTCCAAGCTCAGTGTACAGCTGGATGCAGGAAGAGGGGGGGAAGAGCTGTCGCTGAGTGTGCCCAGTGCTGCTCCTTCTGTTCTCTTTCAAAGGAGAGCCTCCAGTCAGTAGGCCACACCACTTCCAGGCTATGCTTGGCACAAATTCAAGCATTTTTCTGTCTGCTCAGAATGCCAGTTTTCAATGTCCTTCCTCCAAGTTCTGCAGTCCTGAAATGAAGCACCTTTCCTCCGCCCAGTGTGTGATACTACTGGAGCTCAACTCACCTTTCCAAAATTGAACTAGGATGTGCTCATGGCATTTCTGTGATGCAATATCACAGCCTTATCAGCTTTTAGGCCCTGAGAGGCTGCCTCTCCTCCTTCCCCAAAAGGATGGAAAAGCAAAAATTGTGGGTTTTGATGATGATTAAATACAAGTTTCTGATACTGTATAAATAATTTTAGTACTTGGTATATGAATTACAGGCATTTTTACAAACTTCAGCCTCTTCTTCAAGCAGTCCTGTCCATCTGAAAGCACCTGACTTTAAAAACAGTGTAGTGTGTTTCGCCTTAACTAGGGATGGGTTTTTTTGATGATTTCTTCACGCTGGGTAACAAAAATGGGTTCAGTCAGATTCAGTCCCAGTTGTTTCAGTTCTGTTGCAGAGCTTCGGTGTTTGTCTGCATGCTATGAGGAATTAAAGACAAGACTGTTCTTTGGAAGTTAAGTCATATGAACATTCTTCTCAGTCCTAGCTTTTTAGTATGAAATGTAAATTTTTACCACTGTGGTTTAGCATGCTTAATTTATTCAGCTTACAAACTATAGGTACCAGCTCAGTCAATAAACAGGTCTTTCTCTATGGATTTTTTTTCTGCCTCCTTTAATTTCACTGCTTTGTAGCCTTTAATTGCTGCCAATTGTTCTTTTAAAACAAACAAACTGCATATGACAGCTGGCTGCTCTGTTCATGTGTTCAAAAGCTTTTGGGGTTCCCCCCTCTCATTTCTTGCTCTTTATTTCACTTTTTAAATGCTTTCTGAAGGGTAGAACTGCATTTTCTCCTAGGGCATATTTAGAATGTATCCATTGTATCAGAGTTGTGGGCATGTGTCACTTTCTACAGAGAAAAAAATCCAACTTTTGCCTTGAGATCATACGGATTTACTCAAATGCTGCAGAGTAGATTTTCTTTCTGCATCTGTCTAAGCCCTTTTTAAAGAAAAAGAAGATGGTGTTGTGTGAAGCTTGGTTGTGCCAGGCTTAGAGTGCAGCCTGTTTGGCACACAGCAGCCTGTGGCTCAGCCCCCGTGTGTACTGGGCCCTTGTTTTCCCTTCCCTGCTGGCTGACGTGCTGCAGGAGGCCTCTGCTCCTTGGTGCTGGCCCGGCAGGGGCGCATCAGCTCTCAGCCGTGCTGCCTCCAACCTGTTTGGCTTCACACCACCTGGTTTCCTGGTCAGGAGTCCCAGTAAAGCCACTGGCATTTCCCATGTGATTGCGGAGTTGGAGGGTGTGCCAAGGGAAGGAGGGTGTCTGGTGTACCCACTGCAGGCCTGCTGCAGTCCTGGGGCACAGGGTGGCCACACTGTGCAGGAATCATCAAGGGGGGAGTTTCACAGCCTGGACATGGAGAGGCTTGCTGCTTGGGGCTGACTTTTCAGTTTGCAGAGAAGGAGGGATTTTCTAAGTTTCTGATGCCAGTTTTCTCATCCTACAGAACTACCTTCGTGTTGCGTTCCAGGAGGTGAACAGTGGATGCACAGGAAAGACCCTACTGGTGAGGCCATATATCACTACCGAAGACGTGTGTCAGCTTTGTGCTGAAAAATTTAAAGTGGAAAATCCGGAAGAATACAGCCTGTTTCTTTTTGTTGATGACACCTGGCAACAACTGACAGAGGACACATTCCCTCAGAAAATTAAGGCCGAGTTGCACAGCCGGCCCCAGCCCCAGGTCTTTCACTTTGTCTACAGGCGCATTAACAGTGACCCATACGGGGCCATTTTCCAAACCAGCAATGACTCGCCATCTTAAAACCAGCAACTTGGCATTTTAATCTCTGTTTCTTGGTAACTGTTAAAAGCATCTTTGCTGCTGCCTTCCTTAGGAGCTAAAACATGTCTTAAACCATAATGCCTAGTAAAACACATGCTGGCATTTCTAGCATTGCTCACAAAACCCATGTACACCATGCACATGGCCAGTTATGCAGAATATTCTACCAGCATGTTTGGGGGAACACCCAGGAGGCTGCATTTCTTGTACCACAGGCTCTTTTGCAGCATATTACGCCATGGCCTTTCACAGGCCTCTGCTGTAGTGTGCAAAAATCTATTTTCTTACACTCATCATTTAGTTAAATGTCATTTTGATTTCAATCTGCGTGCTAGACAAGTATTTCAGTAAACTGGCTGGTATGAGCTCAGTTTTGCCAGCAGGAGTTTGACAAGACTGTCCGATGCAGGGCATCAGTTAACTCATAATTACTTGGATGATTGCATCCTTTTCTAATTTTTTTATTGCAAAAAATCGTCATGTTTATATATATATATACACATATATATATATCTCATAGAAATTTTATAGCAGTTGCAGGTAAACTGTCAGGGTTGGTTTTTTAAATATTTTTTTAACTATAAAGTATTCTATAATTATGCATGTGATTTTAACATTTAATATACAAGAATGAATCTCTTGCTGGTTTTAGAGTAATGCATTAAAAGTCTGTGTGGTTCTCTTCCTGTTGCAGGAGAGTTCTTATGTAACTTCTGTTATCTGTAAGAAGTTGTAACATCGGCACTGCCGATTTCAGTGCCTTTACCTGAACTTGTTGTATTGTTGTCTGTATTATTGTTTATATGCATTTTTTTAGACAGAACTAGAGGACTGGATGAGAAAATGAAAAGAAAAGGTTTCAGGGGAGGGGAAAAGAATGTAGAGAACCTAATTCAGGATTAAAATCTGTCAGTCTGCTGGTTCAGGCTCCTTGCAGAAAATGGTGAAGGAGGTCGGTAAGGAACTTGAGTGAGGCAGTAGTGTAGGTTTGCAGAGGGATTGTACAGCACCTATCCCAGGTACTACTTATATTAGCAGAGGATTAAATACGTCAGTAATGTGAAGAACACTATTTTGTATAGTTTGTTGCTGACATCCCAGCATGTTGGACTGAAGAACACGTTCCAGCATTTCCTGACACTGGTGAGCCGGGAGGGCCAGCCCTGTGTGGGCAGAGCTCAATTGGGTTTTGCTGTGTGTGTTCTGGGGGCTCGGCCCAGCCAGCCCCTGGCTTGGCTGATGCTCTGCACCCATCTGAGGCGGGCAGGGCTGCTGCCTTAGGGGGACGTGGAGCTGTCCCCAGATCTGCTCCGAGGGGTGGAACATCAGGCAGGTGACTGCAGCCATCCCACGGGCAGCACGAGTGTTGGACATCCAGTGCTGCAATGTTGGGTCAGTTTGCCTTGAGCTGAGAGCCCCGGCGCGGGTCTGTATGTCAGTTTGTAAATGTGGAGTGTTGCACATTATAATACATTGCAATGCTGAACTATAATTTGGGATGTTGTGTGCTGTGGAGTCTGGGGGGAACTTTTGTGTTTTTAAAGGGTTCACACAGTAAAGTTTTGTGTATAAATGACTGATGCTACTGCTTCTTGTGGTGCTTGACCCAGTCGAAAGTTTTTGCAGAGGAAGGAGCTGTGCTTGGCCTGAAGGGTTGGTGGAAGCAGCAGGCAGAGCTCAGGTGCTGAACAACCTTTGGTGATGTGAAGGCTGACTTTCAGTGCTAAAGAAAATTCCGCTATATCCATAAGACTGCAACACTGACAGGAGGGAAGGACGGGGCAGAATATAAAGAAACTGAGAATTTCAGGAGGGAAACAAAAGAAAGCTCAGAGTGCAAAAAGGGAAATGTGTGCCCAAACTGCCTCAAGACAGTTTTGCTGTCTGTTCTTGTGCAATTGTGTCTTCTGAAAATTAGAACATTTTATTCCTTATGTGTGCAAAACACTTCTTACTTCTCATAATGCCAGGAAACAGATGATAGAAAAAGCTGAAGAAAATTGACTAGTGAATATAAGCTATTGTGTCCTCTGCAGTGTGAGGTGTTTGATGTTAGGAATTACTGAAAAGCAAGGAAGTTACAGTTTAGTTGATCTCTCAGCATGTGCATTCAGAGCATGCTGAGATATGGGGGCAAAGAAGAGCACAGATAAACATGAAATTTCCCTGGGAAAAGCTCGAGATCAAAGCATTAACTGACAGCACAGGCTGGGATCAGGGCTGAGCAGCACCGAACCTCGTGCACAGAACACATTCAGCTTCCCCCCTCACGTTTCATCAAGGGTTTGTAGCCCTGCCAAGAAACAGGTGCTGAGTTAAGGAGTGCCCGTTTCTCCGTCCCGCCCCCGGCCCTGCTCCCGGTCCCCGGCGCCTCCATTTGCTTCGCCCCCGCCCCTCTCTCCGCTCAGTCCATGCCCCGCCCTGCCGATGGCCCTTTCCCCTCCGCTGCCCTCGCTCGGCCCCGCCCCTGGGCCCGCCTCCGAACCGCCCCAACTCTCTGGCCCCGCCTCTCTCGGTCCCGCCTATATCTCCTCACCCTGCCCCGCTCTTGGTCCCGCCCTCGCTCCGCCCCACCCTTTGAGCCCCGCCCCTCCCTCGGCCCCGCCCCTCCCCGCCCCTTTCCCCGCTTCTCGTCCCGCCCCGCCCCCTGGGTTTAACTCGCGCTACCTGAGCACCTCAACTGGTCCCACCTGTGCCCCTCAATTAGTCCCATCCGAGCCCCTCAACTGGTCCCACCTGAGCCCCTGAACTCGCAGCCTTAAACGCCCCTCGGCACGCTGAGCCCTTTGGCTGGGCGTGGTTATCTCGAGCTGTGCTCCCGGTCGCTCTGCTGGTGCTTTCGGTGGGCACGGAAAGCCTTCCCGGCTGGCTCTGGACTGTGCCGGTCCCGCTTCGCTGCCCCGGCCGGGGTGGTTTCTGCAGGAGAGGGAAAACTCCTCGGCCCGGTGCCTCC
>JAWWEV010000115.1:5697938-5721936 GCA_035583235.1 Hafferia zeledoni
AAACACCTGGTTTCATGCCCTCATTGTGCCCTCAGTGAGAAGGCCAGAAGCCAAAGTGGGGAGAAGTTTAGGCCAACAGGCTCTAACCTGCAGATCTAAAATTGCAGAATTATGTATTTCTTCTTCAAAGAAGGTCCTGGACCTTCCCAGGGACTGCACAGGGGCAGGTCTGGCATGACCAGCCACTGTGCCATGGTGTGACTGAGGTGGAAAAGAGCAAAAAAGGAATTCTGCATATCAAGAAACTTCAGCTGCTCATGCTTGGAAAATTGCTATGCTGTTTCTAAACTTCCCCCCTGCCAAACAATCAGTCTATTTCAACAGTGGCTGCTTTGAAAATGGGCTTTTCTGGGAGGGGTGTGGGCACTGATCTCATTCCCAGCAGGCATCACCACTCAGCCTGGCAGGGCCCTCTGGAGCTCTGTAAGATATACAGCCATTGCCCCAGCTTTTCTCAAAATACTAAGAGCCCAACCTGCCTCCAGTAGTGCTGAAACAGCTGCATGGGCTGCTCAGCCCCAGGACTGCCCTGGCCTTTGAGAGGGTGACAGATGGAGGAACTGTACCAGTAACAGGGTTTTTGTCTCTGAGCATGTCTTGCTGACCATTTTGCTTTCTTCTGAACAGTGTGTGCACAGGGGAAGAGGGGAAGTTCATGATGCTGGTCTGGCTGGGAGAGTCACTGCTTCTCCTTTCACCATGGTAACAAGGAGGAATTTGTATGCACCAGGCATGGGAAAGTTTGTAGTATTTTACTAGGGGGAGTGGAGGCTTTTTCTTGTGAAAACTCCTTGGTCAAGGGGAGCAGAGAAGGAAATTACCTTTTCAGCAGATCCCTGCAAGTCTTTGCTTGGCAGAGGCAGGATTGTGTTTGCTTCAGCAGGTGAAGGATTCTGTCAGTGCTAAAATAATAACTCAGAGAAAGAAGTTGCCTGTGAATGAGGGACACCTCCTTCCTCCTCTTAATTTTCTGTCTCCCGGTCTTTTGAAGGAGCACACACAGGTACAGGATCAGAATGGTCAGACTCTATTTACTGTCTGGTGGGAGTTTCACCAAGTCTCCAGTCTATTCAATCACATCATCTTATAGTCTTTCACTCCCTACTTCTCATTTTCCTTCATTATTTTGAGATCTGTCCTCCAGCCTGGCTGCAGGCACTGCTGGATGCAGGTTTGCCATGTGGAAAGGCTGCCAGGGCTGTGTGCCCATGGCAGCAGCTGGGGTGGGAGGCTGTGGTGGCCTGGCACCTTCATCCTGGAGGAGAGGGGGAGGTTGCTCCCAGCACCCCTGTACTGGGATAACTGGGATCCCTGGGCTTGGAGAGGTGCAGTGGGACCAGGAAGGAGGAGGTGGCAGGTGAGTTCACAGCTGGGCACAGCTGCTTTGGCTTTGCTTTCAGTACCAAGACATGGGGTGCCCTTGGGGGGGAGGGTTAACCACAGCACAACAAATGCTCTGTGGTGACCACCCCACTGGACCTTTGCAGAAACAAGTCACCAACACCAGAACGTCCCTGTAATTGTCTTTCAACCCCTGGTCTTTCAATCCCAAGGTTTAGGTGCTGCTCCCACTGGGTTCGTGCCAGACCAGCAATCCCAGGTGAGTTTATTGCATGATAAATTACAGCCTCTTTTTCAAGTATACCCCTCCTTCCCCTTTTCCTCAGTTTTTCTTCCCTGCATTGCATCCTGCACAGTTCCCTTGCGCTGGAAAAGGAGAGTATCCAGCTGCAAAGGTTCATTAGCACAAACACCTTCTACCATTAAAAATGCTTCACTAACTGGGACAGGGCTCTGTGCTCTGGGGAGGGCAGTGCCAAGCAGTTAGACATGTGGTTTTACAAAAATCAGAGCTAAAATATGGAGCAGTTTAGGTTTTTAGTACTCAACAGTCATCTCCCCTTTACACTATTTGTCCTTTGGAGCTCTATAGAAATCGACTCTCTCCCTGGTCTGCAGCCACTCTTTTGTGTTGGCAGCAGCTCTAATTATGCACCAATTAACCTTAATTAAACCAATTCCTGTGTAGCTGCACATGCAGACAATGCACTGAACAAATGGCCTGACAAATATTGTCACTTAAAAGGCATAAAAACACATCAAATCCGTAATTGGAAAGTCAGATTTTAAATTGGTGCGGATTTGTCGTTCTTTGTTCCTAAAACGATTGAACAGGAGTAGTGGCCAAATATCCCAAACGCTCCCAAAGCCTTGGCTGAATTCATTTGCTTAGCTGTTGAGGCCAAAATAAGTTATTTGTGTAGGAAAAGGGGGTGATGGAGCATCCTTAATTATAACAACTGTCAGGCAGGTCTAGAGGGCATCAGGATGGAGACAACAGAAAGCCACCAAGCTCTTCTTTTAGAGCCTGGGTGGCTCTGGGCAAATTCCTGGCTTATTAGGTGACTCCTGCTGCTATCTGCCTGGCTGTGTGCCCAGGGAATGCTCCCAAAAGCCGGGGCTGTCCCTCAGGACATGCAGTGGAGCAGCAGTTTTATTGGAAGCAGGATGCTGTTTGCACCCTGTAAGCAGTAACGCAGCCAACAGATGGTGCTCGTACCTACAATTACTCCGGGTTTCTTCCCAAAAGAACAAGCAAGCTTTCTGCATTTTAGGATGCAGGGATTTTTTTAAGGGAGCTGCTGCAAACAGCACAATTTTTACCTTAATTTCCCTGGGCAGAATGAGCCTCTGGGACTGCTGGTGTGTGGTCAGAGTTCTTGCCAAAGGGGTTACATGTCTCCAGTTTGGCACTTTATCAAAGTTTGGCAAAGGGAAATAAGTTGGACTGAGAAAAATTCCAGGCTCTGCATCACTTATTTGTCCTCCAGTAAAAAAAAAAAAAGACCTTGAGAGTGGTTTGCAGCAGAGCAGCAAGAAAAAAAGTCATAACTAGCACTGAATTGAGAATTTTGTCTTCCCTGCTGTTTGTAAAATGTGTTTAGTGGGGGAAAAAAAAAGCCTTTCAAATCCTTTAATATGTATTGACTTTCTGGTGGTTCAGCTTTATGCTGCTGAATGCTTTCCTTTCTGTAGATAATCAAACAGGCTCTAGGCATAGCGCTTTGTGGGAAAATATTCTGCCTTGTGAACACAGCAAATAAAAGCAGAGCTAATTAAGCATGTAAATCATGCTCACATAAATTAGTCACTAACACGTTCACTTGGCCACTGGCGCTGAGTGTGATGGGGAGGGGATTCACACCATCCAATCCGGGTGCCTGTGCGGGGTCCCTGCTGGGAGCAGCCACGTGGGGAAGGAGACACAGCCACGGACACACGGAGGGCAGTGGGATGGTGGGTGGGAGCTGAGGGTGGGAGGGATGGTGGCAGATGCTGAAGCAACTCAAGCCAGGGATGGGGACAGGATCAACCAGCCACCGAGTGGCTCCACATTGCGGTCCAACCCCATCCATCGTTTACTGAAGCAGATGGAAACGCTTCTTTGAACTGTCATTGTTTGGGATGGAAGTTTGTAGGAACATTGAGGGTTTCCCAGCAGGCATGGAAGCAAGCTGGCTGCACCCTGGAGGAAACAACTGGGAGGTGGGACAAATGGCCTGGCGGGAGGAAGAGAGAAAGAGGAATGAAAAACCTGTTGTTAATGAGGTAACAACAGAAAATGTGTTTTGGCATCTGGGCAAGTCTGTGAGAACCCAGGCAGAATACACACGGGCTAAAAATCGCTGCCAGCCTTGGGGACGGTGCTATTCCCACATTTACAAGCTGAACCAAGATTTTTTTTTCCCCAGGAGCATAATTTTTTTTTCCTTCCAAGCCACCCATCAGCCTGCACTGGGTGGTGAGGAATCCCTGGCATGGGCAGGACTCAGAGGAGCTCCTGGGAGCTTCAGTGTCTCTCCATCTCCCCCACTTTCACAGGAGCCCTGCACAGACACGGCAAGATCCTGAGAAGCACCCAAGGGCATCCAACCCACTCTTCATTAAGGAGAACAGAACGGCACCTGGATGGCACCCAGGGTGGCCACAGGGATGGGGGCAGAGGGCTGAGCAGGCTCTGGGCTCCAGCACCAGAGAAAGCTGCTTCTGGAGAACAAAGGCTGAGTGGGAAGCCACAGACAGCTACAAATACTGAACACGGACCTCTTGCAAGAGCTGAGGCCATGAGATTCAAAAGCTCATTTTATCACTCCCTCTTGTTTCAAAGCAAGAGTCTGCAGGTGCCTTCTGAGAGCAGGGTTCACTTTTCCAAACCTTTGCTGCCTCTGGCCCAGGAATCCCCTGCTCACCAGGACTTGGGTCCAGGCTGTCTTGCAGCCAGTGCCATGTCCTCTTCTACCTGGAAAGCACCTTCTTTGGCTCCAACAGCAACTCATTCTCCTTCTTGGAGCTGGACCAGTGCACAACCGTGAACAGGAGTGGCCCGAGGAAGGAGGAGGAGGCTTTGTAATCAAATGGTTGGACCATTCCCCTGGCTGGCTTCAGTCTGTGCTGCCTGGACACTTCATTTGCTGTTTTGCACCTTGCTGGCAGGGGATGAGAGCAAATAGTCCCTGTGAGGACATCGGTGTGAGCACTGGGGACAAACTGTGCTATGAGGCTCAGATGATTTTTTTCCCTTGTCTGCCACTCTTGAAGGATTTTTCTATGACAAACTTGAGCACTAATAGACCGTCTGGTAGCAGTGGAAGAAGTAGCAGTGTAATTTCTAGTAGCTCTGGGCAAAATAATTTATATTAAAATTAAATAACCACAGGAGCTCGTTTACAAATTTTTGCCAACTTAAGCTCAGAAGACACAAGGAAGAGAAGCTTTCTTCCACCACAGATCCCAACAGGAGAGGATCCAGCTCTGCAGGGCAAGATCCAGACATCTGCATGGGATTCAAATGGACTCAACTTCATTGCAAATCAAGTTGTCAGGCAAGTGCCTCAGTATGTCTGTCCCTCCCACAGCACAGTCTTCACACTGTCATCACTGCAGGCAGCTCTACTCTGCCCCTCTCCTGCTGAAGTCATTAAGGGAGTGCCAAACATGCCAGCCCGAGTGTGTCACCCTCACCCTGCACCTCAATGCCCTCAAAAAAATTCCTGGTGCCTTCAGCAGCAGCCTGTGGATGAGGAAAGAAGAGCCTGGCGAAGGTGCTGGCACTGACCACGGGCTGTTTGGTGCTGAGTCCCAGGCCAGGGATCTGCAGTCCATAATCACCAGCTGAAGGAAAAACCTGAGGAACAAATGCCTTCCCCAAAGGTACCCTCTGTTCACAGGTGGGTGGGTGGGATGATGTCCCCCTGGCTATGCTGAGACCCAAAATTCTCCTGTTCTGGAACAGACATTTCAGGTCACCTTGAGGAAGGTATTTAATCTCCCTGTGTGTCCATTCCCCAACTGAGAGACAGAAATAGCAGCACTGCCTTCCTTCCAGCAGAGTAAGTGCATTAAAGATTGCGAGGTGATGGGAGCCCTGGAAGGGTCTCGATGGAGGAGATTCATTTGAATACATTTGTTGTGCATTACTCACTCAGCCCTGAGTTTTAATCTTCTCCTCCTCTCCATCATTGTAATCTAAATTTCCTTGAGCTCTCTCACTAGAGCTCAGTCCCAGTTTAATCCCCGCCTCGTTTGAGTGATTTCTCCAATTTCTCCTTCAGCAAATGGCGAGGCTTATGCTCAGCCCTCATCTCTCCTCTCAGTCAGTCACAGGAGAGCTGTGAGCGCTCCCTCCATGGGGAGCACCACTGGTTTGTTTGGGAGCTCGTGCAACTTCTCGGAATAATTTCTCTCCTGCTTTTCCAGTCCAGTGACTTGTGGTTCCCAGCCTTTTCCAGGCCAGCTGAACCGTGTCGTGCTGGGCGGTTGGCAGGCAGTTTTCCATCCAAGCAGCAGCAGCCTGACATTCCTCTTGGCTCCTGTGGGATGTTTGGATCCGGGCAGAGGCCCACGGGGCGCTCCCCACTCATGCTGGCAGAAGTGCCATGTTTTGCAGAGGTACAGCTGGCAAGAAGGGCGAGCAGCACCACAAAATCATGGAATGCTTTGGGGTGGGAGGGACCTTAAAGACCACCCAGTTTCAACCCCGCACCATGGGCAGGGACACCTTCCACCAGACCAGGTTCCTCAAACCCTGTCCAGCCTGGCCTTGAACAATCCCACAGATGAGGCATCTACAATTTCAGTACTACATTGGACTGCTTTTGCTTTGTTAAATTCCAGCTTTCTTTACTGTTTTTCCAGCAGGATTATTTGTTACTCCATTAGCAAACAGGTCCTGGCTCACAAAGGCAGAAATGTGCAGGAGGCATATAATTCCCAATTTATTAGCTTGGTTCACATGATGTTATCAAGAATTGATTGTAATGCTTAGTGGCATTAGCAGTGCCTTCCTATGATAGCAGTGGTATTTACTGCCAGGAACACTATTTGTGCAGCAGTTGTGCTACACCACAAATAATTATATTACTTACATTCAATTTGTATCATTACACATAACACAACTGTGCCTGCCTGCACCATCTCATACTTCATTAATGCCCGAGGCAGAACAGCATCACATAAATACCCTCCTTGGCACTTTTCATTTGAAATTATATTCCACTTATTATTAAAGTGTAGATCAAAAATGACATTTCCCAAGTATTAAAAAACAGAGAAAGAAAAGTCGCCGCCGTATTAATAAAGAACTCCAAATAAAATTCATGGCTCTGAAAATGTTCGCTCCACAAATTTAAGGAGATGCTGTCAAGTTTGGTAAACCCCAAATATGACAAATCTTATTTTCCTGCATTTATTTCTCTGTGAATTTCCAGCAATTCGATGTGTCCTCAACTGGATGAAATGCTTAAGAGAGTTTTGGAAAGCAGTGAAAACTCAGTGGTTTTTGTGCAGCCCTGTGATACAAGGAGAGCACCATCCTGTACCTCTGCTCTGTTGTCAGTGTGACCCTGGCACAGCATCCCCTGAATGGGCTGAGAGGGGACAGTCTCTGCAAATTAGAACAACTTGGCCAGTGGTCCCTCCACGAGGGTCCTGCACCCCACAGAACCCCCCCAGCCCTTTGAATCCCACAGCTCAGAGGGGCTGCTGAGGCACCAAAAGGTTCTGCCTCTGGGGGCAGCTGCTGCATGGCCAGAGCTGAAATTCCTTCCAGGGCTCCTCAGAAAGGCTGTTTAGAAAAGGGCTGGCTGTGAAAACAGGCTAAGAGAGCTGGGAAGGCTCTGGGGAGACCTCAGAGTCCCTTCCAGAACTGAAGGGGCTACAAGAGAGCTGGAGAGGGATTTTTGACAAGGACATACAGTGGCCAAGAGGGAATGGCTTTGAACTGACAGAGAGCAGGTTTAGATTAGATATCAGGAAGGAATTCTTCCCTGTGAGGTTGGTGAGGCCCTGGCACAGGCTGCCCAGAAAAGCTGTGGTTGCCCCATCCCTGGAAGTGTTCAAGGCCAGGCTGGACAAGGCTCTGAGCAACCTGGGATAGTGGAAGGTGTTCCTGCCCACAGCTGGATAATCTTTAAGGTCCCTTTCTACCCAAACCATTCAGTGATTCTGTGAGAAAGTCCTATGTAACCTCTCTCCATATGTGACAAGAGGCACAAATGGTAACAAATAATGTCATGGGACATTTCACCACATGAACACTAAGTTTCTTCCATTTTAGGAAGTCTTTTTCATGGGATCTATGCCACTAATAAAGCACAATGCTTGTAATTTCTTCAGAACTGCTACCACCCTGGAGGAACCTGCCAATATCTCCTAAAAAACTCAACAATAAAAAAATGCACCTTGGCCCCACAGAGCCAAACCTTGTTTGAGGAGGTTGTGTTGTTCTGAAGACTGTTGGTGATTAGGTCACGAGAATACCTGGTAAATGGTGTATAATTCCAGTAGAAGGTGTCTGTAAACTTCTTTCCCTAAAAGAGAGAGACTGACATTCTGGCTGGGGTACTGGTTGCAAACAATAGATGGTGGAGGCCAAGGTGGGAGATGGGTGAGCCCCTGGCAGAAGCACAGAGATTCTTTGTTTTGAGCATGCTGCTCATACAGAAACTGTATGTAATTGTTTCTACATTATATAAGGAAAAATAGTTGGCAAAAAATCCTGTAAAGTCACCACATTTCTCCATCCTCATGAAAATAAATGTCAAATTTAAGTGAATTTTTTGGAAGCATTTAAGGTCATATCACATGACCTGTGCCATGCTATGGGAAGGGATTTCAAAGAGGTTATTTATAAAATAAGGTGCCAGGAGCTGAGGTCAATTGTCACTCCAGCTCATGGTGACAAACTCCTATTTGTGTCAGCAAGTGAACAGAGATATCAAAGTCTAACCCAGGGATTAAAGGTCAAGTCCACTTAGTCTTGTGAAACAGCTGTATCTGGAAGTTTGGGGGCAATTCAGAGGAGAAGGGGATGGATTAATGAAATTAAAGGACTCTTGGCCATTTCCAGGAATCAGGACCATTGTCAGTGTAGGACAAGGTGAGGAGGGCAGAATGCAGATGGAAAATATTTGCACATATCATACTAAAGCACACGTGAATTGCCTTTTTGGTGAGACAGATACCAAGCACATAGAGACAAGACTTGGCCCATCTCTAACTTAGGACACAGGTTAAAAATAATAGAGATCTTTAACATATTCCTTGAAGAACTCTCTATAACTACTAATGGCAGTTGAAAGCCAGATGAAGCAGCTATTTTATCTGGCAAGCTTCCATGCAAAATTTCCTGCTGATGCTGGCTCAGACAGATGGAGATTTGAGGGGAGGGGGGGAGAACAAAGTGCCATAGGGCTTTATTGGATGAGCCTTGAAAGGTTTCTGCAAGCTTCTATGGTGAGGTTTATGAACCTTGGGCTTGTTAACTTCTGTTTTGTTCACTGCTTTAACCCTGCTTTATTTCCTGTGGTCCAGATGACACATTTACACATCCTTACAAAATTTAGTGGGATGCTCTTCAAACAACATGTGGCTTTACACCAGTAAGGGCTGAAACTTGATGGGTTTACCTCAATATATGGAAGGTTTTCATTATCTCTCTATAAAGTGCTTTTCTCTTGAAATGCCTTCTTGGGTTAGATCATGCAAATCTAGTGCTGGCTGATGGTTCTGTAAGATGAAGAATAAGAACAGCTCATGAATATTTCATCACTTGTCTCTGCACTGGTCAGAAATGGAAATTCTAGCTCCAAACTGTAGAGATTTAGCAAAAAGAGCTGGACACTCGGAGAATAAAGATAGAAAAAAGTGCTTTTGACAGGATTTTCCCTTTCTAGTGCTGGTATGTAGAGGAGTTACCTGAAGGGTATGAAACTGGGATCATCTACTGAGGACAAGTATTTGGGTTGTGCTGCTGAAGCAATTCTTGGTTTGCAATGCATTTAATAACAGCATTTTCTTTATTTACTCTCCCCCCCCCGCCCCGAAACCAACTGAAAGCACCATGTCACCCAGGATCTCAGGCAGAGTGACACACAGGAGACAGCCTTGGTCCTCATTCACCTCAGGCTTGATGTGCATCACCATTCCCTCAGAAGGCAACGCTTCCCTGGACAAGCTGTGAAGGGGAATGTGAAGGGCAGGGACACCTCCTGCCAGACCAGGATGCTCAGAGCCCCCTCCAGCCTGGCCTTGGACACATCCAGGGATGGGGCAGCCACAGCTTCTCTGGCAACCTGTGCCAGTGCTGTTCTTTGTAACCAGTGTGCACCAATAATTTGTAGACCAACTTCAACCTTTCCCAGATATTAAGGTATTTGGGTTTGGGCCACATTATTTTGGGAGTAGGAAATTACATTGCCCTGTGTTCTGGCCTAGCACTAGCACTTGGCAAATTGCTTTTTCCCCTGTACTGAGAACTTCAGGTGTTCTTTTCTTTTTCTGTTTCTCTTGGGTTTTTTAGGAATACAGCAGAAAATCCTGTCCTTCTGTTCACTCAGTTCTGAAGCTCACAGAAATACTTTACAGATCCAAAAAAATTAATGGTTACAATTTTTAAGATCACCATTTCTCCAGATTTCCAAGTGGATCCTTTCTCTGGTGCATTCCTCTAGCAAGAGGAGGGGGAAAGATCAGCCATAAGGAAATGAAGGCTCTTTTTCTGTAGCTCAGATGCCGACCCTCCATCTCCTTGGCACCCAGAGAGGGCTGTCTGTGCTGGACTCAGACGTGTCTCATCAGACTTGCATTTCAGCAGTGCCACCTGACATGTTATGACAAGCTTTTAACTTTGGAGCAGTGGTGCATGGAAACATGTCACTGCTCTGGGAGCAGCTCAGCACAGGCTGCCAAAACCAGTCCCTGCCACAGTGGTGTCAGCCCCTCCGAGGCAGAAGCCCACCATGGGTGGAGAAGCCAGGATGCTTCAAGGGGCCTGAACACACCTCAGGCAAGCAATTTGCTGCATGACCTCCAACAAGTAAGAGATTGGGATCTAAGAAGGGAAGCTGGGAGGCATTTTTGAAGAACTAGGTGTTCATGGGCTTGCAGGACCAAGACTCTGTAAGAACCCTAAAAGTGGATGTTGGAACTGGAAACTTCCCACAGGAACAGCTGGTTAACAGGGGACCACATTGGCTCTGCTTGTCTGTGCTTATTGCTGCTGGTGGGGGAGTGGAAATACAACTTAATTCTGGAAAAATTCCCAGAGATGAATCTATACTTTAGAGAGCTCAGCTGGTACAGATTTGACAGTCTCTTAATGACTTGTCCTGTGTTTACTCCCTCACTGCTCTCTGTCCATTCAGGCACACCTGAGTGACACAGCAAGGAAGGCTTTCCGTGAAAAATAGCCCCTGCTCTCCCAGCTGACCAGTGCAGTGCTGTGGGGGTTTCTCTGCTGTGCTGCTGCAGGGGGTCTGTTGTGTTCTCAGGAGATGGTCACCTCTGGAAGAGCTGGTTCCTGATGATGCCAGTCACCCTCTTCTCCTGCCACTGCTTCATCAAGAGAAGTGATCACAGCAGGTGAGCAGCCCTTTAACCACCTCTGTGAGTTCAGGGTGCACTTGGGAGGTGCCTTGGGTGTTGGTAGTGGCCATGCAAGTGTTCAGATAGCCAGTTTCTAAAGCCACTGAGCAGCTGAAGTTTGCACCAATTTTCTGGAACAGATTTCCCAGAGAGGCTGTGAAGTCTCCCACACTGGAGATGGAGGCAATCCTGTGCCACATGCTCCAGGATGACCCTGCTTGAGCAGGGAGATGGGACCAGATGACCCACTGTGGTTCCTTACAACCTGACCCACCCTGTGAGTCTGTGATTCTCTGCATTAATGAGCACTCAGTACTTCTGAAAACCTGCATTAATTAGCCCCTTTGACATTTTAAACAACCTTTGCCTTCACCTGAGAGTACAACTGCAGTAATTACAGCAGGCCAGCACTGAGGGCAAGAGGAGTGACCCCGTGTGTGTCCCCACAGCTGAGACCTTGTCACCCCTCCACCAGTGTGGCCTTACCCATGTCTGGCCACAGTCTGAGAGTGAGTTGGCACCAGCCAAATCCAGGTCAGGAGGGTAATTGGCACAAAACCAGCATTGTATGACCCCCAGGCCCTGGACATGTTCGACCCAGGGGAGTTTTTAAGGATAAGGACGGGCCATGGGAAGCTGTGTCTGCAAACCCCTCTGTCCATATACAGCATGAAAAGGTCAGGTTGGTCATGACCAGGTTTCAGTGACAAACCACAGGGAAAATCTCACTGCTTTGTTGCTCTCTGAATTGTAAGGAAGGAGAAACAGGGGAAATGAACCCCTGCTCTCTCTCAGCTCTTCCAAATCCATCCTCCAGCAATGTCTGCATCGTTGCAACACCCCAAAGGCCAGCCACAGAGTTATCTTCATTTTTAATTGTATGATGGGCTTTTCTGTGATTCATTTGTTTTGACTGAATATTCCTTGGGTTTGGCTCAATTTTCTACCAACATCAGTCCCAAGCCAGGCCTTGGAGTCTTCTAATGAGGTCAAGACGCTACAGTGAAATTCAGAGCAAGTGGGGAAAAGGAAACCTTGGTCACAGGTCACTTTTAATGC
Organism: Hafferia zeledoni; assembly: GCA_035583235.1. Classification (NCBI taxonomy): domain Eukaryota; kingdom Metazoa; phylum Chordata; class Aves; order Passeriformes; family Thamnophilidae; genus Hafferia; species Hafferia zeledoni. Next base: position 5,709,921 of record JAWWEV010000115.1, read on the forward strand.
TAAAGAGCAAGAGCCATCCTGCCTGGCAGGCTCTTCTCTCTGCCATCTGTCCTACAGTGTGGATGGGAGATAACTCAGTGGCAGATCCCTCCCCTGGACCGATAAAAGGGGGTTTAATTTACCAGTCTTGGCACTGCAGAGCAGTATTAGAATGATGATTCCCCTCATGCTCAATACACTTCCCAACCTTATTTATAAACTCAAAAAAAAAAAAGGAGCTGAGGATTTGTTATCCTTTTGACGAAAAAGAAGAAAAATACCACATGTGTCTTCCAGTTTCCCTTATTTAACACCCACAAATATTTTATCTGATGCCTTACCTTCCATTAAAAAAAAAAAAAAAAGTGTAGTTTTCCTGAGATTAACCTCCTGTTTTCTTAGGAAAATAAAAAGGAAAAGCAAATTATCACCTCTCTAGATGGGAAAGCAGAGGCAAAACGAGGGCAAGAGACCTGTTCTGCAGAGCTGGAAAAAGATCACATCACTGATTATCACAGTAGTAATTTGATCACATCCTTTAACTTTGAGGGCGGATTAGCTAATGATGCAATTAGCAAGGAAAATATCCATATTGCTGCTTGAAATGTACTGGGCAAATCTGTCACTTACTTTGTTATGCATCTGTCTACCTACAGCAGAAATCAACACAGTTTAGAAACCCCTTTTTGCCTCCCCATTTCCTTTGAAGTTTAAAAAAACCCCAAAACATCTTCACTGTCTCTTTCCCTGTGCCTCGGCATTCAAGGCAGGGCAGGATGGACTTTGATCTCATCAACATAGTAGAAAAATATACATTTCTTATTCTTATTTCCTGAAAGAAAACAATTGGCTTTTTATATAAGGTTTTTCTGCTTTTCTTTTTGTCAGATTCCCCTTAAAAACTCCTGCATCCTTTGTTTAGTGTTTGCTGGAAGCACTGAGCTCTCAGCAGGAATTACATCCACAGGAGCTTTGGGGAGTTCAGTTATAGACAGGAGAGGCACAAGGCAATGCCTGTGGGAAGGAGCAAGCCTTGGCAAAAAGCCTTTGGAGATGTGGACAAGTTGGGAGGGTCCAGAGACACAAAACCCCACCAAACCACAGAAACCAGAAGACCCCCTTGGGTCCAGCCTGGTGTCCATAGGTGGCTGGTGCCACTGCCATTGGCTGAGAAGGGCCCACCAGCAACTCCTGGGAATGGTCCACTGGTGGGACATATCCATCTAGTAATATTAATAATCCATTAATGTAAGAAATTAGTCAAACTGAGGAAAAAGCAAACAAAAGTCAACCTTCTGTGTGACTCTGACAGCTCCAATTCTAGAGTTAGAAAAGGAGGGATTTTGTAGGTGTAGAAATCTTCTCCAAAACTCCTGAGGTCAGAGGAACTCTTCTCAGTCTCACTCTATCTCCTGCAGGACAACTGACTGGAGAGCAGCAAGGAGTGGTTTTTATTTGTGATATTTTGCATTTAACCACAATGGGAGGTGGTAGAAAGCGAGACCAGGAGGGTGGCAGGTCTTTGATTTGACTGAAGCTCTCTGACAGCTGCCAAGCCCCCCATAATTGGGGTTTCTATTTGGCACAGGGAAGCAAATGCTTGTGTGCTAATCCTATTAGAGAGGGAAGCTGAAGCCTGGGTGTCTGTCAGCAGGAACCTGTTCCCCCAGGCCTTGCTGGCACCAACCTCTCAGCCACAGCTTCCTGCTGTGTATGAAGTACCATTAAGCCCATGAGCAGAGCAAAGCTGCCCGAGCCCTTCCCATGGTGCTGCCCAGACTGACTCCAAGTGGCAGAGGACATGAGGTCACCAAGGTCACTGTATCACCACCGCCAGCCCAGGTGTTCAAACAAGGAGAGGCCTCCACCACGTCCTCACCACAGCCCTGTCACAATGGAGCCGTGCCCTGCATGCCCTCTCTGCACCTCATCACAGAGAGGACATGAAAACCCACCCAGGAAACTGCCCTCTCCTGCCGAAAGTTTTCCCTGGAAGCAGGGGCAGCAGCAGCCTCTTTGGAAAAGCTGCTTTTGTTGTCCATGCCGCACCATGTCCTGCAGGAATTTAAATACCCAGATTCGGGTTGTTCCAGAGCAGAGGGCAGGAAAGAGGAAGGCAGAAGCAGATGGACCCAGGCAAAGCTGATTTGGAGAGCAGACGTGGCTAACAGCATTTCATTTTCCACTGCTAGAACTGGATGTCAACAGATTCAAATATCTCTTTAAGTCCCAGGAACCTGCTTGAAGAGGTGTGTATTTATCAGACTAGTTATGGCTCTTCTGAAAGGCGAGTCTCTCTGGCTGCACCCAAACCTCAGAGTACATCCCACTGGGCCTTTGGGGAAGGAGAGGCTGCAAACCATTTCCCAAAACACTATTTCTAGTTGAATTTCATTGTGAGGAAATACACCTGAAGGGTGAGGCAGAAATTAGGGTTAAGACAAATGTGATTTTGGTGGGTCAATTATACTTTGAGAGTCTGAGAAATGGAGGAAGCCCAAGTGATGAGCCTGAGGTAGCCAGAGGGTTTGATACAGAGGTTTCACCCCTCCAGAAATATAAGGCACGAACTTAAAGCCACTGTTAATTTGCTGACATTTTTTTTTATTTTAGAAATGCCTTAGAGCTGTTTTCTTCAATTATTTTGGAATGTGAGCTGAAAAAAAAGCCATTTAGGCTGAAGCAAAGGGATAAACTGCCCATCTCCTCCGTGTAATAAATACCAGTTCAAACACAAATTAAATCATCTCTCATCAGACAGGACCTACAAATATTGTGCCATAGACTTTCTGCTGCCACCCACACAAGAAACCATCAGGCAGGAAATAAAGCCATGAGAAACAGGTTCCTGCAGCAGCAAAGCAGAGCTGGTTTGGTGGCTGACGCAGGATGACGTGAGCACTGAGCTCCGAGGAGGGAGGTGCAGATGCTTCTGAGTCACCTTCCTCCTGGCACCATCAGCCTTGGTTTAAACATGAAATATGTGATAGCTGTTGTTTCTACTGCTCAAATTCTTTCTCTGCAGACATTTGGGCTCATCTTGTGTGTAAATGGTACCAGCTGGGTTTGTGCTGCTGCTGGGCAAAGCACCGGCCTCACCTGCCTCAGGTGTGGGCTTTGGCTTGCCCAGGTGGTGCTGCTGATGAATGTGGGGAGAGGGGATATAACAAGGGGTTATAAATGCTCCCCCTGCATCACAGCTGGGTAGTGCAGGGATGGTATAGGGTATTTTCCACTCTGTGCAGTTTATGTCCAAGAAAACTGCAGAAGACCTCTTTATGGTTTCATTTCCCATCATCTCCAGTTCCCTTTCAAAGCGCTTCATGGCTTTTGAATGCAGCTCTGGCATCCAGCCCTGCCCTTGTGAGGATGCTGAAGTTCAAGGTGATGGCCTGCCCTGGCTAATGCCATAGGAGAGCTCAGGCTTCCCACCCCTCCCTGCAAAGCCCAGCAGCAGAATGATCCTGAAGGAGCACCACTTGCTGCTCCAGAGGGAAGTTTCCCACAGGATTCTCAGGCTCAGAGATAAGGAATTACTTTGCCTATTTCATTGCCAGCTTCTTGCGTGACTTTGTTAGTGCCACCTGGGGAGGTCACTGCCTCAGAGAAGTGTGATGTGCTGGAGAGAGGAAGGCTGTGGCATGAAACAAATGGGTAAGTGCTTTTGCTTCTCCTTGCCCTTGGTACAGTGGACTTATCCTTAACTCCATAAAATAAATGTGCAGTGCCAGTTCTGCCCTGAAGCACCTGTTCCTGTGTAACAGGAGTCTTGAGAAACCAGCTCCACAATCTTGTGCCAGCAGAGAAAGTCTGTCAGGAGGGGGGTTGTGGAGAGCAGGGCAAGGGTGTGGAGGGGAACTCCAATATTCCTGTGTCTCCACCTGAAAAAATGAGAGGTGCTCAGACAGGTGAGCTGCCCTGAGTGGTGCTGCAGTCTAGTTCAGGCTAAGCATGAAAGGCAATGGGAAAGCTGGAAGTCTTGTATGATCATTAGGGTAAAAAAACCTGCTCAGTTTGGTTGTTTAAATGTAGAGAATTTGCTGGGAAACTTAAAATTACATGTTAAGGGTTTGGCTGGATTGACTAAGGCAAGTTCAAAGCAGGTGGTGTAACAAGGTGGAGGATCTCATGCTTGTTTGCACCTGCTGTGCATTTGGCCCTCTGCAGTAATGATGAAAAGGATGAAATGTAGTTTTTCATGCTTTTCCTACCCCTGTGGCTTTGGAATGCTTTAGTAGATGTACAGTGAACAGCTGCAAAGCAAAGCATGTGCCTTACCTGCCAGCCACAGCAAATTTGTGAAGTTTTCATGAATGCCAAGTTACCCCAAACTGGGATAATCTGCAGCAAATACAGAACAGGGTAGAGCAGGAAACAAATACCACAAAGCTTGGGGATGAACAAACAGGTTAAACAGTACTAACTCTTGGAGCCAGTCTGAGTTGTCCTCCAACTTGTTTCTTAAATCTCGGCTCTCCTGGGATTGCCTGTGCCTCTGGTGAGTGTAATGGGATGTAGGAGGTGGGAAGGTTGGATTTCTGAAGACTCATTTTTATCCAGTTGATGAAAAATGAAAAATGAACCTTCACTGGGGGCAAGCAGAAGTTAATTGGAGTGATGTGGTTTGTGTGCTGCTCTGCTTGCAGACTGTAACTCACATCAAGGGCTGTCTCCTGTGGTCACTTTGCAGCAGGTACCATGCTAAGCAGGCTGGTTGTAGCACTTGCTGTGCAAGGCAGAGAGCTTGACAAAGGATTGTCATGAATTGAGTTTTTCGTCTCTGCTGAGCATATCTGGTGATGAGAGAAAAGTAATCATCTGAGGTATCAACCATCTCTCTCTGCTGCTGGCCAGGTGGCTCGTGCTTCTTGCACGTGACACCTTCTCCCATGCTTTTCCTCTTAGGAGAATGAAAAATGTATGTAATGTTTTATTGGGGATGCTGTAGTTTGTATGCAGGTATGAAGCAGCTATTTCTGGAGCATGTCCTGTTGACTTCTCATTTATTATGAGGTAAAAATATCACTGGCACATCTTTGTTGCCTTGGGATCCCTGGTACTCGTGGTGTGGATGGAAATGTTGGCAGGAGGGCTGTATTTTTAGCATAAAGTCTCAGAGTTGCTCTTGCAGGGAATGGATGGGCTTTGCAGGGTTTAACTGATTGTAGAGCCTAGTGGTGCCAACAGTGGCACTGGGCACTCTTGGTATGGCACAAAGCTGGCAGTGCCAGCTCCCAGAGGAGTGTAACAACAGTCTGTAAATGACCTTTGCTGGGTCTGGGAGATGAGCTGGCATCTGGTGGGAATGATCCAGAAATGAGGCTGCCAACCCACTAATATCACTCCTTGGCCAGCTGCTTTCCAGAAATCAGCTGCTGGGATAGCTGGTGTGTGCTTTAGCTCATAACAAGAGGGTATCTTCCCCAATCCTTCTTTCTGCCATCTTTTCAGACTCTTCTCCTTTACCTATCTCATTGTTTGTAACTGGATTTCTAGCTCAGGGTTCATGGGGAAGCAGATCTGGAGCCCCCAAGATGGTACCTGATGAGTCAGGTTTGCTTTACCCAGATCAAATATTTGAGTACCTCATCTTCCTTCACGCAATTCTAAAATAACAGCCAGCACTCACCAGACCTAAAACAAAAAATCATCTTGTATCAGCTCCCAGATATTTAACTGAATTGAACTGTTTGACTGCATCATGCTCTGGGGATGCATCTGTCCCAGTACCCGAGCCCTGTGCTTCTCAGTCCAGCTGTTTGGTCTGGCAAACATTAAGCTAATCCTAAAAATCCCTGCTTCTTAACAAGCAAAGCCTGTGGCACCTAGATGGAAATTTAATGAGAGGATGCTGAGGAGCAAAGCTGCCAAAGCAGTGACCTTTCCTCTGAGGTGAGCCAGACTGAGTCCATCCTGAGGCACTGGGATTAATGAACACGGTGGTTCCAGCCAAGAGCAAATGGGCCTCAGTTCTATCACAGGGCTGTTTTATTGGGATGCAGATTTCATAGTGCTGAACTCTCTGCTCAGGAGAAGAGCTGAGCTGAGCCAGCACAAAGAATCATTGAGTTGTTGCAATTCCTACCACAAGCACGCTCTGAGGTCAGGGCTGGAGCAATCCAAGTGTGGGGTTGGCCATCTGATATGATTTAGGAAATAACTCATTGAAGAGGAGTGGGGGGTTTCTGTATTTATTTCAGATTGCAGTACAGAGTGATCTACATACACTACCCTGGGCTGCATCAGAGCAGTGTGGGCACAGGTCAAGGAAGGGGATTCTCCCCCTCTGCTCCATCCTGAGACCACACTTGGAGTGCTAATCCAGCTCTGGGGCCTTCTCCATAAGGAGGACATTGACCTGCTGGAGCAAGTCCAGAGGAGGGTCCTGAAGATGCTCAAAGGGCTGGAGCACCTCTCTTGTGAAGGCAGGATGGGATCTGGGTTTGTTTAGACTGGAGGAATGAAGGATCCAGGGAGATCTTGTAGAACCTCCCAGTACCTAAATGAGCTACAAGAGAACTGAAGGGAGACTTTTTACATGGGCATATAGTGGTAGGACAAGGAACAATGTCTTTAAACTGACAGAGAAGGCAGGTTTAGATCAGGTATGGGAAAGAAATTCTTTGCTGTGAGGATAGTGAGGCCCTGGCCCAGGTTGTCCAGAGAGATTTTGGCTGCCCCATTAGGGTTGTCCAAGTGTCCAAGACCTGGCTGGACTGGACTTGGAGCAATGTGTTTTAGTGAAAGGTGCCCAATGCAGGGGGTTGGAAGGAGATGATCTCTAAGGTCCCTTCCAATGCAAACCTATCTGTGATTCTATGATTTTAATCTAAAGAATAAAAACATAACAGCTTCTTTGTTAGTACAGCTTTAAGGTGCTTTGGAGTACACTGGGAAACAGAGCAGGGGATATCTGTGGTGATTTCAGAGCTTCCCTGGTGGCTCCCTGCAAGGGGAAGCAATGCCACCAACACAGAAGGGCTGGGACAAGAGGGGCATTGCATGGCAAAGATAAAATAATTTAAAGAAAAACCATTTTTAAAAAATTCCAGCCTGGAACTTGAAGAAATAAAGGGGACAACACTGATAACAAAAGGCAGCTTTGAGGTTAGAGGTGAAGTGTAGGGGCAAAAGTAGAGGGATGAAGGAGGAAAGCAAAGTAGATACTGGTCTTCATGCACTGACTTAGTCTGGAAAACTAGTACAGAGAGAAATGCTGGAGTGGCTGGGACAGAAAGGTGGTTGTACCCAAGTGTACTCAAGAGCTGAGCCTCTGCTTTTGGCTGCAGCTGCAGCAGCCCCATCAGCAGCCTGGCCTTGCTCCCTGTTGTTCCTGCCTTCTTGTAGCCATTCAGTGGTAGCTGGGATTAACTTCCCAATGTAATTTGAAAAACTGAATCTGTGAACTTGGTGCACACTGAATATTGGCCTTTCAAGCCTACTTATATTTTAATAAATAATGTCTAGAGCCTGCTTGTCTGGCATTAACTCCCATTCCTGGGACATCCATACCACTAAGGAGGTGACCTCTTGGCAAGGACCTGTCTTTTTAGGGTCAGATGGTCTTAGGAGTTTGAGATTAGCCTTTATTTACTGCAGATTGTTCAGGCCTCACTGGGAGATGGCAAGAGATCAGACAAGAGGATCAGAATGGTCCCCTTGGGCCTATTTGCCTTCCTGTGCTAATGGTGATTATCTTCTCCATAAGCCTTTCTTGGCTGTAGGCTGGGTTAAAAAAAAAAAAAATCTCCCAAGCATCTAAGTTAATGAAATTACTAATGCATTTAAGAAATAAAATTGCTCGATGTAGGGTCAAGTGAGTCAGTGCTCCGTGTCCTGGTGGGTGGGGAGGGAGGGAGGGAGGATGGGGATGCTCTGGCACGGTCCTGCCTGGGCAATCCTGGCCACAAAAACTGCTGCAGAATTTATCAAAGGCACCCGAGCGTGTCCTGTACAAGGCTTGATGTTCTCAATGCCTAATTAAGCACGAGGTCCAAGGTTTTGTGGAGATGATGTGCAGGTCTGTGTCTGAGCTGTACCACGTGGCTGTTGCTTTTAACAGGTTTTTAGCTCCATAAATTAGTCCCTTCAGTTTTATGTGTGTTAAAGGAAGTGGTTTAGGTGTGGGGCTGGTTTTGGGTCTCACAAAGATTAATTTGATTTTTTAGAGTGCTAATCCTTTCAATGATGTGAGAATCCTGAACACCTTTCTATTGCACTCCATTACCCAGATATATAAATCCAGCCAGGAAAAATCACCTTCCAGCAGCGAGAAGCGAGTCATTTTTGGGGCAAGCAGAGTCCATGCAGCTTTGACATGAGGTTTCAGCAAGGTAACAGGAATTAAAGGGCACATCATGAGCAGATGAGACATCTGGATATCAGGATTCTTAATGTCACAGTGTAAATAATCTCTTACCACTCCATTAAATGAGAGGCTTTCAGGCCATGCAGCTATTGTTAATGACTGCCTCCTAATCCTGACTTTCACAGTGTGCTAATTCAAGGTGCTTTCTGCAGAACACAACTATTTTCCAGTTAGGACTGCCCAGGGGAAGGGATGCTGGACTGAAATGCACAATGAGAGGACAGTGTATGCAGGGAATCCCTGTGGCCACTGCTTAGAGATGCTTATTTTCCCCACTTGAAGATTAAGCTGCTGCTGTGAGGATGGGAAAAAAATCCTTTCCCAGGTTTGACTAGAAAGGAAGAGGAAAGCATGTTGTTAACAGACAGAAATATCTCCATTACTGGCACAAACCTGAGTCCAGAAATTCTTGATTTTTTGAAAGATGCTGAACTGCTCCTACAAAGACTTAATTTTAGACATTATCAGCACCCCCAGTAAAGTTTTATTTCTGAGGAGCAATTCAATAATTATGTAAATACTAGTTAAACTAGTTAAATTCCTTGGGCAGTGCCATGACTGAAAGCAGTGCAACACTGGAGGTAAGTTGATTTAAATTGCATTTAAAATTGCAATTAAAGAGAAAGAAAACCCAAATACTTCATTTGATGCTTGGAAGAGTTTCACACAGATGGTCAAAGCTGTCAGCACATCTTGAGGGTGTTCTTTGCCATACAATTTTGGGGCCCTTCCTGCTGAAGGAAGATGAGAACTTTATGCCCTCATTGCACTGAGCTGTGCCATTGCTTTTCACCTTTCAGCAGATCCAGGTCTCGCTGAGGTGTCATCTCAGGGCTGCAAAGGTGACCTCCCCTGACAGCAGTGCCAGGTGGAGGCTTCTGGGCACTGGGCTGTGCAGGCTGCACAAGAAACTGCTGCCTCCTGAGCCTGGTTACTGGCTGAGAGGTTGTACTTGGATGTTTGTCAGTTAATTTCTGTGCTTCGTGTATTTTAATGACTCAGATGATAAAGTAAAGCTTTTATGATGTTCTAATGGGAAACTTAAAAGCATTCTTTTAATGCAGAGACAGGAGCAATTTGCCAGCCCAGTGGCTGTGGCCCATCTTGGGGCTTGTGTCAGTGTCCTGGGAGGTTTTGTGTGTTGCTGGTTTTACTGGCACAGAGACCTTGTCCTTTGCTGGGGCATTTAAAGGACATGGAGGGAGAAGAGCTCAGACTCCTTGGATGAGTGTGCTCCTTCATGAAGCCAAAGGAAAGGGAATTTCCTGACCACGTCTACAAAACCCGATACAGGATGGAAAGGGATGATGATGAAGGTGCAAACCCACCTGCTTTGTGTGCTCTGAACCACAAGGAGTGTCCTGGTTGGTACAAAAAAGGTTCATCATGTATGGAAGTGAAGCTTAGTCAGGCAGTTGTTTCCAGAGCATCAGCCTGTAGGACAAAGCCATACCAAACCTGGCCTCTGCCACTCAGTTATGCCATTGTTTGGGTGGGTTATGATCAATATTTGCATTAAAGCATCAGTTCAGCCCAGCATGCCTGGAGCCTCCAATTCCTGGTGGATATACAGCCCCTCTTCAGCTGCTCACTGGATCTACCACTCTGGCCAGGTCTTGATTGTCCCTCCCCAGACACTCTGGGGAGAAACAAAACCTACCTTTGTATGGCAACATGGAGAGGATGGGTAGGGATTGCACTCATGGCTTTTTCCAGCATAAGGTACAGAAGTGTAAGCCCAGAAAGCCTTAGAGTGTGGCTTGGTTTTTAATCTCCAGATGTGTAATGTTGCACTGAGCAGGAGAGTACCAGGACCTATTTCTTGGTGTCTGTGTTTGTTTGGATCAGACCAGAGGTTCTGGTTTTGTGTAAGGCAGCAAGTCTTAGGTTTCCACTTACAGGATACGTGTCAAAACTGGGAGAAAAAAATAGCAGGGAAAAAGCACTGCTGACCAATATCTCTGCCTTAGTGAGGCTCATCTGGAGTGAACACAAGGTGTAGAATCAATAAAAAGCTTTATTTAGAAAGCTGAGGCCAGTGGAGAAAGAGCAAGTGCTCTGCAAAAGGCAGAAAGGGGTAGACAGAAAATTACACTCAACCTTCACAGACTCAAATGGGGTGCTATGTCAGCATTTTAATCATCCATCCTATTTTCAGCACTGTGTTTGGATAAAAACCTCCCTCAATAGCATGTTCTTGGTAAATAAGGCTGGGTCAGGGGCATATTTTTCTGCTCAGCAAGTGAGATAAATATAGGAAGATGTTTTCACCTTTTGAGGAGAGCTTTTCTGAAGGAGAAGGGGGAGTGGGAGCTCTGAGGCTGCTCACAGATAGTGTCTGTTTTGCACATCTATGGCTTTTTCCTTTTTTTTTTTTTTTTTTTTTTTTTTTTTCCTTCCCCAAGGGATCTTGGAGCTTTTCTGTGCCACATGCTCAGAAGTGAGGCCTCCTTTCCCTGGGGGCTGAGGCAGGGCTGTGCTGCAGCCCCCAGCTCTGGTGACAGGTTGGATAACTCATGGCAGTGCACAGGAGGTCATGTGAGGCTTGTGGGCCTCTCAAACCAGCAGTCAAACACTCCTTCCCTCACCTGGCAAAACACCCTTGGGTTTCCACTTTGGTGAAAGGGAAAAGGTAAAAATATCTTCTGTAAGGTGGTGCTGTCCATTGTAGTCACAGGGCAAACACACAGGCTGGGAGAGGAGCAAGGACCACCCTGCTGAGCTCTGTGCTGTGCTCAGCTGCAGCCCTTGGCCTGTGCAAGGGAAGAGCAAAGTCCTGCGGGCTTCAGTCTGGGTTAACCTCATCTGATGCCTCAGAATTTCAGAATGACTCCCCTGTTGTGGGCAGGGACACCTCCCACTATCCCAGGCTGCTCAGAGCCCCATCCAGCCTGGCCGTGGACACTTCCAGGGATGGGGCAGCCACAGCTTCTCTGGGCAACCTGTGCCAGGGCCTGACCACCCTCAGTGTGAAGAATTTCTTTTGAATATCTCATCTAAACCTGCTCCCTGTCAGTTTGAAGCCATTCCCCTTCTCCTTGTAAAAAGTCCTTCTCTAGCTCTCTTGTAGCCCCTTAGGTACTGGAAGGTGCTATAAAGTTTCCCTGGATCTTTCTCTTATCCAGGCTGAATGACTCCAGCTCTCTCAGCCTGTCCCTACAGGACATCTTTGTGGCCTCTTCTAGACTTGCTCCAACATTCCACATCCTTCCTGTGCTGGGGACCCCAGAGCTGGAGGCAGCACTGCAGGTGGGGTCTAATGAGAGTAGAGGGAAGAATCCCCTTCCTCAATCCATGGTGCTTTAGATGCAGCCCAGGATGGGGATGGTTTCTGGACTTCCAGCACATGTTTCTGGGTAATGTTGGGCTTCTCATCACTCCCGAGTCCTTCTCCTCAAGGCTGCTCTCAATCCATTCTCATGCTTGGAACAAAGACAACCCAGTGAGTTGTCAGGGTTCTGATCTCTTGTTATTTATAACTGCAGGCTGAGGTACTTTGGGCTGTAACTGTGCAGTGTGAAGTGGAAGAGGAGCAGCACTCAGTGCTGCCTCAGAGAGACCATCAGCAATTCTCTTCTTTCTCTTCTTTCTCTCTCTTCTTTCTCTCTCTTCTTTCTCTCTCTTCTTTCTCTCTCTTCTTTCTCTCTCTTCTTTCTCTCTCTTCTTTCT